>CP137667.1:18971377-19072827 GCA_037976565.1 Mesocentrotus franciscanus
TACCAAAAGCCATAATTTTTGTCGTTATCACTCTTCTCGTTCTTCATGTTCTTGTACTCGTTCTTGTTCTCCTTCTTCTTCGTATTATGATGATGATTTTGTTGTATAATTATTATTACCATCATCATCATTATTATTATTATTATTATTGTTATTATTATCATCATCATCATCATCATTTTATTGTTGTTATTATTATTATCATTATGATCATCATTATCACCATCGTCATCATTGTTATTATTCAATAATCTCTATGAATCATGTGTCTCGACAGAAGCTCCATCAGTTATGACCGACTTCCCGGACATGTCTACGATCGTACCGGCCGAAATGACGCAAGTCATCGCCACGGCCGGTGAGCATATCATATCATTCCCGTTGCACACAAGGTTTCATTTTGCTGACGTAGGACTGTGTTATTTTTAATCAAATCTATGATGGCTATTAATCTATAAGTCATTAATTCACTGATATTACTCTTCACTTTGCAATTATTGTCTATACGGTGTCACCCTCATATGACGCGTCAAAGACGACACAGGTGGTTAACGCAGTCCTACGTCAGGCAAATGACACCTCCCACTTAACGTCCGGCGTTATAAGCACTATATGCCTTTTGCATACGAAGCGTCATTCTGCTGACGCATGGCTGCGTCAGTGATTTGTGCGGTGTTTGACGCACCATGGGAGAGTGGCATTCAGGAATTGTCAACAAAATGAATAAAACATGAACAGTACAAGCTAGGGTCCTTTAGAATTACTGACTCACACTCTGTAGTCCTTATCTTTTGTGGCATTATATAGCAAACTAAATATTGATCATAATAAAATGTAGATCATAAGGCCATTTCAGTCTAAACGTGTTTTTTCTCTCAATTAAATATTTTATTCAATCATTTGGGATCAAAAGCGACTTAATGAAATGTAAAGGTTTTTTAACACTCCTGATGCGCCTGTTGGTATGATCACTATTCATATTACTTGTCAACTTGATATTTTCTATATTAAGTTTTCTATAGCTTTACACTGTATTTTTAGTAACACCATCCCTATACTACGTCGAACACTACTGATATGGGATTCTTGTCTAGGGCTCTCATCCACCACGAAAGGTGCTCAAAGAACTCCGATATTACCTAAGTTATTATTTCTATTAACTAGGCTATCGATTTCAGAGCTCACAACCTTCTTGAAGGTCTTTCCTTAGAAAAAGTCAGGAGTCCATTTATTACAACTTGTAGAATATATGTTCAATTTAACATGCAAGACATGTATATCTCCCTGGGTCGGAAGTAAGCCTTGTCCAAGGATGTAAGTACCAAGCAAGAATTGAATCCGAGACCTTTTCCTATGAGAGGCCGGTCCACTGAAATTCAATTCTCTGAACTACGATACCTTTGTATTTCCTATCAGTTCCTAGCTTCCCACGTGACTGCGCTGAGATTCAGACTGGTGGACTATCCCATCTAAGTGGAGTGTTTCCCATCTATCCCGATGGAGCTGGTGATGATCCCTCTTCGTTTACTGTGATATGGAAACGGACGGTGGCCGTTGGACGGTGAGAAGTGATGATAGCAAGAAAATGAACCTTGCCTTGTGCGTCATTTATTGAAATATGCGAACATTACAATGAAGTATTACGTAATCAAAAGAAAAAATTCCACTCTCCACCCTGGTGTAAACGGGTACCTGATAATTGCTGGGGTGAATTGAAGGGCCATTGGTTATTGATATTGATTTGGTTAATTTTTTTTAAAGTCTTTGCCATCGCATTCTTCTTTATAGAGGGATTGTAGGGATTATGATTGGAGCGAAATCTGATAACAGCGACTCTTTTTCGTGTTGCTACACTTTTCAAAATTAATTCCATAAACTTTAATAACGCACATCACATCTTCACTCATTCCTCTCTTAAGTGTTATTAATGTACTGAATTAATTATTAATACACACACCACACACACTCTCTCTCTCACTCTTTTTCTCCCCTCTCTTTCTCTCTCTCTCCCTTTCCCTCGACATCTTTATCTATCTCTTTTTTTTCTCTCTCCTTCTATCTCGATATCTTTCTCTATCTCTCTTTCTCTCTCTCTTTCTCTCTCTCTCTCTGTCTCTATCTCTCTCTCTCTCTCTCTTTCTTCTTATTTCTCCCCATCTCCCTCCCCCTCTCTCTCTCTGTAGGTCTTCCAGCGTAGACAGGATGGTTCTGTTGACTTCTCTCTCTCCTGGTCCCAGTACAAATACGGTTTTGGAAACGTTTCCTCCGAGCACTGGCTCGGTAACGACAACATCCACCGTCTTTCCCGTAATAAGACCTACGAGCTACGGATCGACCTCGAAAACTTCGATGGACAAACGCGCTATGCCACCTACAGCAATTTCAGTATTGCGGACGAGGTCGCAAAGTACATCCTGTCCCTTGGCAAATACTCCGGAGACGCAGGTATGTTATAGGGCGATTCCCTGAAATGTGTCCTGTACATGATATCATTCATTTTTAAATATGGTTCTTCGTGGTACACTGTATCACTAACCTTATTAAATAGTCAAATCAAATTGAGGTGTTTGTTTTTCTTTTTGTTGTAAATGAAATAAATGGGTATATCGTATTGGACCCATTGCAATACACGGAATCACCCAAAAGGTACGGTAATAGGGTACCACATGATACGTTATACGGCGTCTCCGGACACCTACCCCTGGACATCCTACCCCCGGATAACCACCCCAGTCAACTACCCCCTAGGACAACTACCCCCTGGGACAACTACCCCCCGACAACTATCCCTACGACAACCATCCTCTAGGACAACTACCCCCGGACAACCATTCTGGGGGTAGTTGTCCGGAGGTACTTGCCCGGGGGATAGTTGCCCCGGTGGTAGTTGTCCGGTAATATTACGGTATTACTGTGATACTGGATTATAACCATTAAAGGGACTTTGTAACATTGTTCAGATGAGAGAAAATGGTGCTAAGGTAGTGACTTCAATGCTAGATGTCCAATTAAAAATAATCTGAAAGTTTGAGTGAAAACAGCCCATTAATAACGATACAAATTGGGAAAACCTGATCTGATCGATTCCCGAATTCTCCCAACTCTATTATTATATTTTAATTAAATTTTAGGTGAATGAAAATAGTCACAAAGCAATTATTCGGCTCTATATGCCATTCCAAACATTTAAGAATTGATAGATTTTTAAAAGCCTGCTTTATGTCTTATTTTCATGGAAAACGGTTGGGAAAATAAAAAAATGGTTGGGAGAATTTACTGTAAGAGGGTGCGCACAGTGACGCCTCCAAAGACTAGATGGAACTTCAACTGCGCGCAGTCGAAAAATGCCTCCGCCATAGAGCAATTTTACAAACCAAAATGGAAGCAATTTTTAAAATTCAAGTTTGATTGTAATCCATCTGTTGGTTCTAATGATAACACGATCACGAGCTATTTTAGGATACAAAATGAGCCCTGTGACCTTTGACCTCGTGACCCCAATTCTAATCTGTTCATTGACTCTGCAAGATACATACATGACCCAAGTTTGGCGGTTATCCATCAATCGATTCTTGAAATAACGTGATCACAAGCTATTTTGCATACATAACGAGCCCTGTGACCTTTGACCTCGTGACCCCAAAATCTGATCAGTTCATTAGCTCTGCAAGATACATACATGACCCAAATTTGGCGGTAATCCATCAATCGGTTCTTGAGATAACGCGATCACGAGCTATTTTTGCATACATAATAAGCCCTGTGACCTTTGACCTTGTGACCCCAAAATCTAATCAGTTTATTGGCTCTGCAAGATACATACAGGACCCAAGTTTGGCGGTAATCCATCAATCGGTTGAGATAACGCGATCACGAGCTATTTTTGCATACATAATGGACCCTGTGACCTTTGACCTCGTGACCCCAAAATCTAATCAGTTCATTAGCTCTGCAAGATACATACATGACCTGAGTTTGGCGGTAATCCATCAATTGGTTCTTGAGATAACGCGATCACGAGAACGGGACGTACGCACAGACGTACGTACGTACGTATGTACGCACGGACTGACAACCAGAAAACATAATTCCCGGCTACTTTGTAGCGGAGGCATAAAAGTAACCATGTATTGCCATTATAAAGAATTAAAGCTCGTTTTCATTTGATTTTTTTTTAAAGAATGACATGCGCTGCATATGAAATTCAATTGTCAGTGCCTTTTGCTTTTTCTCATGAACTGTGTACCCATAAGACATTGAGTGATTTCAAGTACGGTGTTCGGTGTTGGTGTTGGTGTTGAGAGCATGGAAAGGCTGCTAAACCGAGCTCCAACACCGACGGTCAGTTTAGAAGGACGATACCGATCGCGTTATCGATAGCTCAACACCAGCCTCAACACCGAGTGACGTCATACTCTACAGGCGAAAAGTCTTGCAATAAAAGCATAATCCTTTCAGAAATTCCATTAAAATTACATCATATCGAATATCAAATGTAAAGTCATATTAAACGAGCTGAAGACATGGAATTTCACAAGTTGACCTCTGTGACCCTTGACCTACATGCTCCAAAATCTAAACAGATCGTCTTCCTATGGTGATACATACTATCATTAAGTTTGAAGTGAAAATTCTCCAGTGGTTCTTGAGATATCGCGATAACGATCTCAATGTATGGAATTTCATAAGTTGACCTCTGTGACCCTTGACCTTTGACCTACGTGCTCCAAAATCTAATCAGATTGTCTTCCTATGGTGATACACACTATCATTAAGTTTGAAGTTTAAATCTCCAGTGGTTCTTGAGATATTATGATAACAATCTCAATGTATGGAATTTCATAAGTTGACCTCTGTGACCCTTGACCTTTGGCCTACGTGCTCCAAAATCTAATCAGATCGTCTTCCTATGGTGATACATACTATCCTTAAGTTTGAAGTTTTTACATCTCCAGTGGTTCTTGAGATATCATAACAATCTCAATGTATGGAATTTCATAAGTTGACCTCTATGACCCTTGACCTTTGACCTACGTGCTCCAAAATATAATCAGATTGTTTTCCTATAGTGATACACACTATCACTAAGTTTGAAGTTTAAATCTCCAGTGGTTCTTGAGATATCATGATAACAATCTCAATGTATGGAATTTCATAAGTTGACCTCTGTGACCCTTGACCTTTGACATACGTGCTCCAAAATCTAATCAGATCGTCTTCCTATGGTGAAACATACTATCCTTAAGTTTGAAGTTTAAATCTCAAATGGTTCTTGAGATATCGCGCTAACAAACTCAATACAAGGAATTTCATAAGTTGACCTCTGTGACCTGTGACCTTTGACCTACGTACTCCAAAATCTAATCAGATCGTCTTCCTATGGTGATAAATACTATTCCCGAGTCTTAAGTTTAAATCTTAAATGGTTCTTGAGATATTGTGATAACGGTCAAACGGGACGGACGTACGGACGGACGTACGGACGTACGGACGGACAACCCAAAAACATGATGCCTCCGGCACCACCTTCGGTGGCGGAGGCATAAAAACCATAAATATCTTTGTGGTTCGAGATTTTTTTTCAGGATTTTTTGCATGTTAGAGGGTAAGTACAGTAGAAGGAATATAATAAGTAACATTTCATACAAAAATCACGCATTTTTTCATCAACCTTCAACAATGTTACCGAGTCACTTTAAACGCACTCTCACATATGACGAGGTAAACGACAGCGGTGTTTCGTTTTTTTTTCTTTTCTTGTGCTTGCTTTTTCGTTTGTTTTCTTTAACCCTTAAAGGATAGCAAGTAGGGAATGGAGGGGTGAGAAAAATATCCATGCTTAATAACGAATGCTCCTAAACGCATCTGTCTGTTATATCGCGATACAGAAGACACAGCATTCAGCGAAGGACGGACGGACGGACGGCTCCGTACAATACATACACACAGCCTCAAGTCGAGTACGGAGATATCGTATATTGAACTAATTTATATCATGTACTATAAATCAATTTCTCATTTCTATGCAGGTAACAGCATGTCGTATCATGCTGGTTATCCGTTCAGTACACGAGACTGCGATCATGATGATTCAGTAGTGCACTGCGCCGGTTATTACAAAGGAGGCTGGTGGTACAATGCTTGCTATCGTGCTAACCTCAATGGCCCATACCTGAAAGGTCCAACGGAGACCTCCAACGGTGTGGTATGGAATAAATGGCTCGGTCTTCGCTACTCCCTCAAGAAGACGGAGATGAAGTTTCGCCCGATATAAATAACAAAGGCCTGTGATAAGAAGGTGTTGGTTCACCGCAGTGTTTCATAAGCGCACTTAAGAGCACTGCACTTTACATTTTGTATCTTATCACACATAGCTTCTCAGCTTGTTTTCTTTTGATAAAGATACAAATTACAACACCCTCAAAACAGCGTTACTCATTTTCCTATCAGTTTAATATGAAGGAGTTACGCCGTGTTGCTGCAATACTTGTTCACAAATATTCACTTAAATAAATAATAATCCTACATTTTCGAGGGTTATTCGGGCAATAAGCACTTAAATGTTTCTTACGTCTGTTTAACATGAGGAAACCTCAATCAGATTATTTGCTAAATAGCATGATTTAATTATTCTCTACAGGAATTTTAACAACGAAAGAGATTCAGTGAATGATATCCATGTATTTAGGAAAGAAGCAGAATAGAGACAAATACAACATTTTTTCCCTTTGCGCCTTGGACATACTATATAAATATCGAACTCACGTGTTTTACAAACAAAATCATTGCTCATACTGTTATTGTCTTTTTTTTGGTTTCCTCAATAAAACACTTTGCTTATTTGCTATATGATATCGTAGTTTGTATTTAAACTCAATAAACAGACTTTTACTATTATACCCTTCACCATCATAGAGAATTTGGATATACATTATATATATTACGCATTGGCCTAAAATTAACATAAAGTTTATCACAAAGTATTCTTTTTCTTCAATATAAAAACCTATAACTAATGCTTTTTCATTAATATCTATTTGCTCATGAAAGAATTGATAAAATCACTTTTCAATAATTTTCCAAATAATTCGAACCTTATTATTTTCGGTTTCTTTACATATACCATACTAGTCACTCTCCATTATACGCCATCTGCATAGATCAAGTTTGGATGTAAATAAAATTATGAAATACTTGAAAATTAACTCATTATCTCATACTGTTATTAGTAATATTACCATCATTAATGTATTGTAGAAAGTGTACTTCAGAGAAGATAGTATGTAGGGAGATATAGAGATAGATATCTTACGAACAAAGTTCTTGCATTCTTGCATATCAAGTAACAATCAATCTACTAGTCATCAACTTTAAACAGACAACATTGATGTTGAAATAATCATTAATTAATATAAATTATCGATTTTCATGCAGCCCCATTCGTTTTCAATATCATTGTGTAAGAAGCACATTTTATTCTTATTAAATTGTTTTTATTTCATATAAATGATCTCTGGTTTAAATTTTCGTCTTTGTTCCTACACTTCTTGAATTCTTAACAAGATCTCATTCTTATTTCAATGATTTATAAAAAGGTGACTCAATGAAGTGTGAAAGTCTTTTGTGTATTGGGCGATAATGGGAAGATGAATTTTAAAAGAAGAGGTATTTCAAAAAATACCAGGGGGGTGATTCACTAACAGCTAAAATCGATCCCAAATGAGATAAAATCGCTCTTAGGCTCAATATCACTCCTAAGAGCAATATCGCTCTTAGGAACTGATTCACTAAGGCATTTGGGATTGATTTTAGCATTAAAATCGCTATTAAGGCTAAGAGTGATCCGGATCACTCTTAGTAGGCCTAGGCCTACTCTCGTCTTACTCTTACTCTTACTCGTAGCCTACACTTTCTGGCAAAGTCAAATACAAAACTGTCAAACTGAAGCTAAATTAGAGCAAACAAGAGGAAGATAGATATTGTTAGTCACAGTTAAAGTAATATATCGAATCGTTTTGATTTATAGTATGATAGGGTAGGACTAACACTGGGCCTAACTTAGTGACAACAACATATAATGTAAAACACTAAAGACTAAAGTTAGTCCGTTTTCGAGAATACCACATCAAGACTGCTGCTACTACATGCTAGCTGCATGGGGACGGTAGGTCTAACTTACGTACATTACGTACTAAAACTAACGTAGATCTAGGCCCTACGTTATATCCGGCATTTTACTCGAAACAAGCATAAAGAAAGACAAACTATACCCACAGAAAATCGTATGAATCCTCACACTGCTACATGAAACAGTCCTTAATGTTTTTTGTCATGTCTTATGCAAAAAATCACTCAGCTTTCTTCTAATGTTAAAACGAAATCAACGTACAAATGAACGTTATTGACAAATATTAAGCGACGATAGCTAGCTAATTATCGTTATGTCGATCGGCTACGCGATTGATTGATGCCCAGTGACTAAAATTTGAGTCTGTTGATTGGTTAGATTGATCGCGTACATGAATATTCATATGCGCGCATGATTATTCACGCTGGGATTGATCCCAGCTGTAAAAGCGATTTTATGAACCAGTCAGGTAGAATCGATTTTAAGCTGGGATTGAAATCAATCCCAAAAATTGCTCTTAGGAACGATATCGTTCCCAGTTAGTGAATCACCCCCAGGAGAAAAAAAGGCTATGGGAAGGTAACCAAAAGAGACAAGTTCACACCCCTAAGACATATTGTGCAAGTAATTATTCTTCTTCTTTTCATAGTATTGTATTGTTTCAGTTTGTCCATTATTAATTTACATTCATTCGAATAATATCATAAGTAAAACAAAACGAGCATTTAATGAGTAAATGTAACGTCTCTGGTAGAACTCTATAAAACGTCCCATGGCAAATAGAAATGCTACGATGTCTCTGACGTCAGTATGGAAAGATGTCCATTGCACCAAAGTAAATGGACTCAGCTCTTTTTGGCCTTGCCGCGCCTCCTGTGATTCCGGATGAAGGGGACCGAAATAAACCTTGAAGATCTCATAGGCTCTCTTGTACTGGTAAAGGGAATACCTGTACAGCTTAGCATTGAAGAAGTAGGCTGCGAGATTGATTCTGGATAATCAAAGCAATAAAACAAGTAGAAAAATATCAATGAGAGAGAGGGATAGAGAGACAGAAAGGGAGAGAGAGAGAGAGAGAGAACAGGAGGTATAAGGGATACTTGTGCAGCTTATCATTGAATAAGTAGGCTGCGAGATTGATTCTGGATAATCAAAGCAATAAAACAAGCAGCAAAAAATCATTGAGAGGGAGCGAAAGAGAGGGAGAGAGAGAGAGAGAACAGGATGTTGAGGGGATACTTGTGCAGCTTATCATTGATTAAAGAGAAGGTTGAGTAGTGGGAGCGAAATTTTGCCCTCACAGAAACTAGGTATTTCATGGTTTGAAATACTAGAAATATGGATATAAGAGTTTATATGAAGACATAATCATCATATAATGTCATAATATGATAATCTAGCTCAAAATAAATGTCTAAGAATGCCAGTTCGCAAGTGCTCGCTAACGGTCCAATTCAAAATTCAAACTGCTCGATTGTGATAATTGTTGTTACTATATAGCGCCATCTCTCAGTGAACTATGGCCATGTGCAAACTGACAGCGCGCGCGCTATAGCTAGCTCTGTATACTGTGGTTATTATGCTATGCACCACACTGGCCATGAAGCCTGGCGCCTGGCTGCTCCGCATCGAAACGACCAAAGTGCTGTCGTGTCTCGAAGACCAGCAGCTAACTAACTTACGGTAGCTGGCAAACAAGCGCCCGTCCTGCCGGCGGATACTACTGCCGTGAGTCCCTGGTCGCTATGCATGTTTGTCGGCATACCGGCATGAAAGTACCGTTGTACTTTGTGGCTGCGCTTTATATCGCCGCCGAAAGAAGAAGAAAAAAAAAAAAATGATTAACATACCCTCTCACAAGATTTTTGGACTAACTATGTGAAAATCATGACGTAAAGATGAAAATTAGACCCATTATTGTTGTGTTTGACCGAGATGATCTCCCAGTTGCGTCTACCGGGTTGGGCAGATTTTTGGAGTAGGCCCTACATATTTTGCATGCTACTACGGTAATAGTATCGATATGCCAGTGCAATCCATAGCTTGTCGCGGCCTCTAGCTAGTTGCGCGGTCGGGAGCATGCAGGGGCTAAAAGAAATTTTGCTTTCCTGTTTCAGTATGGGGCTTGACCACGAGAACGAAGGCCCCCGAAAAGGCGTTAAAAAAATGTTATATTGCCCTTTGCGACCTACTCAAAAATCTTGAAAACTACGTACCGGTGGGGGCCCGTGGAGGGGGGGTGAACACTTTTTTCCCTCAACATCAACCCCCTTGAGCAATAACAGTCATGTTTTACTCTTTTTTTGGTCAGGGGGTGGGCCATCGATAAAACACAGATAAAGGGTATCTTAAAGATTCTAAAACACCTAAAACACCCCATCGTTTTCCAAGGGGGTATTTGAACACCCAAAACACCCCCTCGATAAGCAAATGATCATTACTAATGAGGCTATCACTACAGTTTTATCTTAATATAATATCAAAACATTTAGCGCTCCTGTTATTCCCAAATCCTAGATCTTCCTTTCACTAAAATGTATAGGCCTAACTGCCCATGCAGGCCTATAAAAAAAGTACCATCTATACAGAAACAACGATAATTATTAGTGCTTTATGCTATTTTCAATGGGAATGTTTACTTATTTGTTATTCTTATTGACGATCTACAGCTTTTTCAGGTTGAATTGGGGGCAAAACAAAAAAAAATAGTTAGGCCTATCTAGGCCATAATGAATGTAACCGCAGCACATTATTGGTCCCTTCCGCCCCCTCCCATTTATTTTATTAAATGAAATGGGTTGAGCAAAGAATTCTGTGGGATAGAGAGAGCGTGGGGTCTTCTAGTATTATCATCACTATACTACTGTCAATAGTCGATATTACATGTTTTTACTTCTTCATCCATATAATCATGAATTTTATTCAAAGTCCATGCATTATAATAATGGAATAAGCAGTTCCATCGACGATTATCTTGAGCATGCAGCCTAAGCATCTCGTCTCTCTTAGTACAACAAGAAGTCTACCTTTTGTTTTGTTATTAATTCTCATTATCAATTTCATTGATTTTCATCATTATAATAATTTTGATTATCAGTATAATCACATTTATTTTCGAAACGGTACACCAGATTGTGATAAATTGTTGTATTATCATGATTAAATTATTGTGGAAGATCAGATGTACATGTACCTAAACATTTCCAATTGTTTAGACGATACTTGCCAAGTCATTGTAAGGTAATAGCTATCGCCCCATGCACCATAATTATATCCCCCACCATCCTCCAGTGGCGTAATTAGCCAAAACTTTTGGGAGGGGGGCGGCAGCCATCCGCATCCCAAACATTATGTTACCACCCCGCCACACCACACAAACACATCATGACAAAATATTATACTCATATGTGGCTAACTATAATGCGATGAGGAAGGGTTGAGTTCTGGGAAGGTTCAGAAAGTTTTGTTTGTTTTTTTAATCGAAATTTGACTAGAAAAAGATGACAACATAATTAATTACACTTCTTTAAAAGACTCTTTCAAAACCAACCGACCTAAAAACGGCGCATAACCCAATTAGGAAAAGACGTTTTGATGCATGGTGGCACCCGAACTTTTCCTCCATTATTATGTTCTTTGTTTTTGTTTCGAGATAACACAGCAGTATATAAAAAATTCGAAAAATTTATATTGATTCACGTATCTTTGTGTAATTACAAATGGATTGAAAGATGAATTAGGCAATTTCCAGAACTCAACTTCCACTTCAATGATAATTATATAAATATTAATAATAAGACCTTGTTGCGTGATAATACAATACGGCCTTTGTTTGCGAGCGAGCAAAGTTAACGAGCCGCTTTGACATAATGTTAAACATTTTTGGCCTACCGTAATAGGGGCCTACCGGCTGTAATCATTTGGGGCATTAAATATGGCTTACCAAAACATTTTTTAAGAACATGCTATCCGAGCATGTCCAGCATAAATTATAATGGTAGATGACAAAAAAAGCAAAAGCATCATTGCGAAGCCTGTTAGAAATTCATTCGACCTAGGGGCCCCGTCTTATAAAGAGTTGAAAATTATGAATCACAACAATGTACGTAAAAGATAGAAGACTTGCTGACTCTTTATAATATGGGACCCTGAAGAACAAGAAAGATGAGAGGATGAATGGAATTATGGAATATGATGAACAGAAGGGGAGATGAAGTCGAACATGTAAGGACGAGAAGGAAAAGAAAAACTAATTGTTATTCGGACCGAAAACGGCATTTTAACTATATTGATACCTTCGAGTTTTACTTAAATAAATGTTGACATTTTTTTTCAAGATGAATTCATGCAATATTTACATGTATTTTGTTTAGTCATAATTTCTTGAAAAACATGCTTGAATTGCATTGCTGGGGAGGGGGAGCAACTGCCCCAAACCCTATCAGTATCGGCCCGGTATAACGTATAAAAATGGACACAATAATTGTTATGGTTATTGAAGCTTCATCATCTCCAGAAGAAGGAACTGACTTAGATGCAGCATTTCAGCATTACCAGCGCCTGGTGAGTAATTGTGTTGCATTATTATTCGTTAGCAACTAATTAGCTTGGACCTCTTATGCGGGAAGAGGGGGTCGTAATTATGTGGGAAGTTCTTTTCTAACAAACACCTAGAGAGTTTCATTTTAATGTTCTCAAGCGCAGGGCCGTAGCCAGAGTTTGATGTTTGGGGCGCATACATGTAATTGATCGACGTCCTGGGGAGGGGTCTATGAGGATGGGTGTGTGATCTTGGAAATTTTGGGGCACGTGCCCCCTACTACGGGCCTGCTCATGCGTATTACAGGTTGTCACATACATTATCACCAGTCAATGGCATCATCAATGATTTTATCTTGGTATCCCTTCGATTTATATTAGCCAAAACATTTTTTGTTTGGGGGAGGGCGAGAGGTGGGGTAGCCGATCCACACGCTATAATTTAGTTCACTGCCCCGTAACCCTACAAACGTACAGAATTTAATATGCGGCCTATACTCATAGTTACGATAATAATTGTAATAACATATATTTTGAATAATAGGGCCTCGTTGCATTTATAGGATAACAAAATATGTGCCGTATGACTGTGAGCGAGAGAAACGAGCGAGCTTTGGCAAAATCTTGCAAGTAAAAGTTTTGTTTTTAAAACAGTAGGGGCCTTTACCTGACATAATTTGGGGCATTGAATATGGACTTCCAACACATTTTTGGAATAAAATACTGTATCCAAACATTGACTCAAAATATAATCCGAGCTACGATTTCAGCTGGTGTGCATAATAGGTGCAGAAGAATAGTGATGGTAGATGAAAAATTATATGATAGCAAGAGCAACCGTGGGAAGCGTATCAAAATTCATTATACCAGAAAGAAAAAACAGAGGAAGAGGATGAATGGAATATGATAAGAAAGGGAGAAGAAATACAATATGTATTGCGAGCGAAGGTAAGAAATTGATATTTTCAATTTAAAAAAAAAACTATCAATGCCAATTTCTGACACTGGAATTACGTTTAATTTTTCAATAGTTTAAATAATATTTCTGATAAAGAGAGGGGGAGGGAGTCAACTGCCCCATGCAAAAACGCAATGAGCACGCCATGGTGCTTATATAAAATCACCATTGTTGTTGTCGTCAGGCGCGGATCCAGGATTTCTTAGGGGACCCAAATTTGAAATTATGCGACCCAAATATTGGTATATACGTAATGGTGACCAGCAGTGGCGTCATGAGCAAAAACGCTAAGGGGGACAGGCGAAAATCCGTATCACCCCACTCTTACATGCAGGCCCCGCTGAACGTTTATCAAATTGGGTGTGGGGGGGGGGGTTGAGGCGAAAGTATTTACGATCAGGTAGAGCGTATAGCGTTAATTGGCGTGGGGTCTAGCTAGCTAGGGCAAAGGCCAGACGCCGGGGTCAAGGGGCGGAGCCCCCAGAAGCTCAGGGGGTATGGGCATTTAATTACAGTCAGATGAGCATATTTTGATACCTTATTTGTGACACTGGCAGGACACTAATTGGCGTGGGGTCAAGGGGGCGGAGTCCCCAGAAACTCGGGGTTTTAGGCATTAAATAATTATTAACGTCAGATGAGCATCTAGGGGCCCCCTTAGGGCCCTAGGTGGGGTCCAGGGGCAGAGCCCCCGGAAGCTCAGGGTTTGAGGCATTTAATCACGGTCAGATGAGCATATTTTTAATACCTCATTATTTTGTGACACTGACAGGTCACTATATTCTCTTTTCTTTCTCTTTTTTTTTCTATTTCACGTTAATATATTTTTTCAAGAAAGTGGGGGGTAGACCTCTAAATAAGCATATTTCTTGCCTGACTGTAAATTTAAGAATTTGTCATTTTCCAACAAACGCATCTCGGAAAATTATTTCATTTCAGCAACATTTAATTGTAAATCACCGGTATTGAAATGGAAATAAACGACGTTTGAATTTTATTTGGGGGGCAACTGTATTCAAGCTTCACCCCCATCAGTACGCCAGTGCCCCCAATCTACACCTTGTTCGCGGAGAAAATCGCAACTGATCTCCCTCCTTTTCTTTTTCTTTTTTCTTTCCTTTCCCTTTCTTCTCTCTCTTTTAGGTTTGCTGGGGAGGCAAGGGCCTTTCTGCCCCGGTCCACACGTTGTTGGCGGGATTAATCGCAACTGATCTCCCCTTTGTTAATCCTTTTCTTTTCTTCTTCCTCTTTTTTGTTCCCTTTTAGCTCTCCTCTTTCCCTTTCACTTCCCTCTCTCCTTATTTTGGGCGGGGGGGCCTCCCGATCCACAACTTGTTGGCGGGAAAATTGCAAGTGATATCTCCCTTCTTTTCTTTTGTTCTTTCTCCTTTGGGAAATTATTATTAGCTCTAAATGTCTCATCTTTTTAAGAGTGGTTAGATAAAAGAACATTGAATTATTTCGATATGAAAATCCAAACAAATGTTTTACTCATACCGATTTTTATAATTTTATATCTGATTAATTTGACCGGACACCGAAAATTTCATTCTTTTTATTAAAAAGCTGAAATAGGAACTACAGGGAAAGTCATATGATGAAACTGATCAAACCTGATGGTTTTGAAATATATTTGGTAAATGGGTCAGCATCCACCAGAATCTGATGCATGTTCACTAAACGCTGTAGGTTCTTTGCCGCTTCAGAAATGGCTACTCCACGCACGCGCAAGTGATATCTCCCTTCTTTTCTTTTCTTCTTTCCCTTTATCTCCTCTTTTCCTTTTTTCTTTCCCTTTCCTTCCTTCTCTCTTATTTTTTTGCTGGGCGGGGGAGGCACGGCCCTTTCGCCCCCCGATCTCTTTTCCCCCTTTTCTTTTCCTCTTCCTCTTCTGTCTTTCCATTTCTTTCCTCTTTCCCTGTCCCTTCTTTTCCCTCTCTCTCTCTCTCTTTTGCGGGGGCAAGGCCCGCTCGCCCCCTCGATCCGCACCTGGTTGTTGTTGTAACAATTTATCCATACCCCCTCATTTTTTTATGACGTGTTTCAGAGCAAACCACCCCCCTCGGTTTTTTCAAGTGAAAAAAAATGATAATAATTTCCCAATTGGCCGGGACCAAAAAAATTGCTCTTACCCCAACCCCTCCCTCCCCCTCCCCGCTAATTCAGCGGCTGGCTGAGTCGTTGCGAAATTTTCGGCGCGATTTTGAAATTTAACCCCCCTGAAAAAATCCTGCCTGTCAGCTCCCTGCCTATATGGGGCAGAATACAAACTACGACACCTCAAATGGTTTTCTCATATGCCAGCTTTTGTAAGCCAAATCCCTGATCCCTGAATACTCGCATGGTAGGTCCATGATACTCGCAGCATAAAAAGCTCGCCGTACGTGAATCTATCACTAACCGTATACACACATGCACACACACCGTAGCACTGTACCACGTAAGGCAGTGTGTTGTGTACGTACCCGACTATTCACATGTACGTTGTGTATTGCGGCTGTGTATACTCCGCTAGCTGTGTGTTTGATCCAGAGCTCTCTATGGTTTGATCAGGGATCTACTACATGGTTTGATGTAGTCCGCAGGTCCGCAAAAAACGCTAGTTTATCCAGGATCAAGAACCTCACAAAAGCACAATTGAAAGCCTGATTTTAGATCGTAATATCTCGTTTAAAAAGCTCTAAATGTCTCATTTTTTTCTGAGTGGTTAGATAAAGAACATTCGATATGAAAATCCAAACAAATGTTTTTACTCATACCGATTTTCATATATCTGATTAATTTGACCGGACACCGAAAATTTCATTCTTTTATATCAAAAAGCTGAAATAGGAACTACAGGGAAAGTCATATGATCAAACTGATCAAACCTGATGGTTTTGAAATATATTTGGTATATGGGTCAGCATCCACCAGAATCTGATGCATGTTCACTAAACGCTGTAGGTTCTTCGCTTCAGAAATGGCTACTCCACGCACGCGCACTGGCATGACGTCGAAATGCTTGTCATGTCTGCTATGTCGCCCGGGTTTTTGGAGATAAAAAATAGAAAGGCAGTTACTCGGTCGTTTGGGCTTATGAAACCACTTACGTACCCGTAAATATACTCTTATGTATTAATTAAAGTATCAGTCGTCTTCAAGTTGTAAAATACATATCTCCTGTACGGTTTTAGCACCAGTGATGATAAATATAATTACCCTCCCGAATTTGTTCTGTCCCGTTAGTTCAAAACGGTGTCGGTGAATGTATGTTTTGCTGCATGCTGATAGTAGCTAGTGAAGCCTCGGAGGCTCGGTTGAGTTACGTTTTTACAGACATGCTTCAATCATATATGATCATTTACGCCTTGGTGCTCATACTCTCCCTTCATCCACCTCTCTTACTCTGTCTCTTTGTGTTTCTCTCTCTACCCCCTCTCTCTCTCTGTCCCCCTTTATGTCTCTCTCTTCTTTCCTCCTCTATGGACATTTCTCATACTTTACAAAAAATTAGCAAATTTTGCATTTCAACATTACACCCTGTCCTGAAAGCACTCTAAACCATAACCCCATTTGAACTGAATTTCAGAGCAACTTTGTTGTGAATTGCAATCACAAAGGTGAAACAAGTAAAACAAGTCACACATTCATATGAAATCAAACAAAACATTTTATTTCAAAAGCATAAAACTTGATAAAAGCTCAGACTTACATGGCACCATGTTCATGATAAGATACATGTGTACCATCAGTGGCGGATCCAGGGGGGCGCAGGCCCCTCCTGGCACTCAAGGGGTGTAAAAAATGTGCTCCCTACCCCCTACTGAGCGGAAAATCGACCGACACGATTTTCCAATTTTCAATGGCAAAAAAATGTTGTGCTCACTACCCCCTCCACTGAGCGGAAAATCAAAATCGACCGGCACGATTTTCAAATTTTCGCACGAAGTGGGCCCCTTTTTGGGCCCCATCTCTTGCCCCCGGCTGGATCCGCCCCTGTGTACCATGTATAAGTATTTCTTCCCAGCAAGATTAAACAGCAATTCAGACCTAGCTGGCCTTATGCATGTTGATAAATACATATACATATGAGATGAAATGAAGATGGGCAAATCCCAATACAACAAAACTGCTTACAACAGAGTATCTTTTAACAATTATTTGAAACTGCATTTATCTATTTATTTCATTATTTGAGAATCTTCATTCAGGATAAACCTGATCAGCAAAGCTGTTTTTCATCATGGTCCTGATTGAAATACACCACAATGAATGTATGTAAACATTAAAATACATTTCAAAGGTTTAAAATAAAAAAGTTCATGATACACATGTATACAAATATTCATACATAGTAGTTAAAAAATACAAGGCATTTGGATAATGACACTTGTAAATTGTAAATATAAGTATAAACAAGATAGAACAATTTAAATAAGGATCAATAAAAATAAATCTGTACCATATCAATTAGCAAGAGAAAAAAGATTAGTAGAACGAGAGATAAAGTCAAAGAGATGTATGGATGGCGAATACAATAAGAAGTATATTTATGGAGAGTACTAAAAATATGTAAGGACGCCCATGGAATATATTTGGCAATTCAATTGGTATGCTTAAATATAATATAATTATAAATTCATGATAAGTTTTTCTCCTTATATGTATGTATTGCTTAAAAGTTAAAACACTCTATATTTGGCTTCGGTTGAACAACAAATGTATCAGAATTTCTAGTATTATAAGAACATGCCTATAAAATAAAAATTCAAATTCATTGCACAATCTATCAGGGGCAAGACCGTAAATACATCCATGTATGCTAATGAGGCGAGGAAGTAATCATGCCTTAGCTCAAACATTTGCCATTCAGAAAAAACGTCACATGTGCGGTTAGAGTAATCAAATTTATTTGTAACTATTCCTGCTGTCCGTTTTTGGAGTTTAAGTATTTATTCCCTGTTTTTAGAAGAACAGTTTCCCAAACTGAACAATCGTAATCAATGCAAGATTGTATAGTTGTCTTATATAAGGTCTTCAATAAATTACTATTTACAGTGTACAGTTGAGCAAAAGCTTCTTAATGCGTGTACTTTAGACGAAAGTAATTAACATAAATGTTCAATGTGAATATCCCATGTAAGGTGCAAATCTACATCAACTCCAACTTCCAAGATATCTCACATTACATACTTGTTTTTAATATATTTCCATCTAGATTAATTTTGAGTTCACCCTTTTGTTTTGAGTTGCACGTCGAAATAAGCATGACATTTGTTTATGAAAAATTTATTTTTAAACAATTTTTATAATATCAATTATTAATATCATCAATACAAGTTTGTAATATTTAAGCATTGCTTATTATCCAACTTTATAAACGATGTTATGCATGTAATATTTCAAGGAACAAACATTACAAACAATATAAATAATATGTACATGTACAGGTACTAGAAATTCTATTCTGTGGCAAGTTATCACACATTGAAGCCTCGACACATGTCACACATTTCAGTTCAGAATATTGTGATTTTTGTCTTTTGCGTTTAAATTTAAAACATTTGAAAAAAGTGTGTAATTCATATGTTGAACTTTACTTCTGTACTTCAGACGACAGGCATTACAAATACAGTCATGATTCGTAATGGAAGGATATTTGCTGTGTATCAAATTGGCTATTTCAACAGATTGTATTGCGCATAAGTGGGTATATGTTGTTGATGATCTATCGCATATATTGCACATGGTACACATGTAGATGGTCCACACCAAGTTACTCTAGCTGCTGACGTTGATAAAGAAGCCCTTGATGATAAAGCATTGGATGGTGAAGCCGTTGATGATGATGATAGAGCTGTCGATGATGATGTAGCCGTTGATGATGGAGATGACGTCGATGATGGAGCCGTTGATGATGGAGCCGTAAATGATGGAGCCGTTGACGACTGAGCTGTTTATAACAATGAAGTTGTAATAGCCTGCTCGTACATCCTGGAAGACAAAAACACTTCTGTTGAAAACGAGCTGTCGATGACATTTGCATCCAGTCTGCGAATAATCGAGTCTCCGGAAAAATGCACCATGGCGTTTCGATGAAAGGGGTAACCTAAGTGAGGAAACAAATAATTTACGAGATTAAATGTTGGAGTAGAAGAAACACTTTTGAGAATTATGGCAAATAAAAACTCTCGAAAACAATTTGAGTGATTCTTTTTAATACATTTAGATGCCATTGTCGATACATGTACATGTATATTTTAAGCAATAGAAAATTTTGCCCTAAAACGCTTCTTTTTAAGAAATTCAATAATCACAAATATTGAGTAGCTACATGTATGAATTTTAAATAGCTCCTACTCCAATGGCAGATGCTTCAATTATATATATATATTTAAACCAAATTCATGACCTTGTGTCAATCTTTTTTTTATATAGTTCTCCAATTTCCTTTTAGCATTTTCGCTCTTGCCTCTTATTAGTGCCTACAAGTGACAAGTTCAACTTATGTTTTACAACCTTGGTAGATGAAAGGCTGAGTAAACAAAAGAGTAAACTGCCTCTCAAGGTTTTTTAAAACCCTCTAATGAATCCACTGAGCTATTAAATAAGCTCTATTCATTGAAATTCATCTAACAAAAGAGCAGTGGTGAACCATGGGTGAACAACAATTTACTTTAAAATTGTTCAAAATATAGTCAAGGGCTATGGTGTGCTGTACTCACATGATCAGTCTGCTGATGCATTTTCTTTGCTGGAGAAGAAGTCAACAGAGGGCCTTTCCTGTTAGAACATAACATAAAGAAAGAGAAGTTTTTGACAAAGATATGTACATATATGTTACAAAAATACACATGTAGGCAATTGATGTAGGCTTTTTTTGTATAGAACTTCATAACATTAAACTACCTGTTGTTTTACCTGTCATCATCATCATCGATATACAGGATTGAGGTAATCCTGTAGATCCCCCGGTCGTCTTCCAGATAATTGACAGCTTGCGACTTATGTGAAATTCAGTTATGTATTCATGGGGCTATGTTCAGCCATGGGAATAAATAAACAAAATGTGTTACTAACTTCCTATATATATAAACTTACCTAGGGTTCGTTTCGCCGCCACTATTTCCCACTTGAGCTGCATTGATGCAATCCTTTTGATCCTCATGCCTGAAATGAAAGGTTATAGAAAGAATATTTGTATTTGTTTGTTTAAATTCAGAACATTTTAGTGAGATATTTGTATATTGTAATCCCATCAAAAACAACACATAACCATGGGGTTTTGATCACATCCCCAGATCACACTTCCTATCAATTAAACTACATGTATGTTTTTGGGGTATTTGTGATGAAGGATTTTCAGCCTGCAAAAGAGACACACCAACTTTTTAACTAAGTATTGGGAGCCCAAAATTTGAGTGCAAAATTACAAAATGCTCTTTCACTATCTAAGGCATAGTTGAAATAAGTGCACCACTACATGTACAGTATGTAGCTTTATGATTATGAAGATTGCAATCAATTGAATCTCAAAATATCAAATGGAAGTGTGAAATACTGGATTCTGATTGCTAGGAAGCTTTGAGGTGGATTCTTTCTGCAATAGCACTGTCCAGATCTAGTAGAATCTAATTTTTTCCTGTTCCTAAAAGATTCTACTGCCATGGTCTTTTCTAAAAAAAGAGATCAAAACATGATGGACCAATCCTGTATCTGTATGTTCGATTGACCCAACCCTAGACGCATGTATCCAACCATAATAACTCACAAACGCTGCTGAAAGTTAACATCTACAACACGCTACAGAACAGTGGGGGCACGTAAACCCCTCCCTCTCCCATAAAAATGTGGAATGAGGTGGAAATTCATGGAAAGGTTTGGGGAAATTTGTAGCAACTAAATGAGTTAAAATACAGCAAAATATGTTCCACTTATAACATTTAAAATCACAAATTTTGTCGAACGTTTGTTTCAGACATAGTCTAGTCAGTGGTGGTGATGCCATTGAAAACTAAAACAAAACACTGCTGAGCTGAGGCCGTGGCTGTGCGCAGAATTAGGATTTACATATTTGACAAGCAGTAAATGACATGGTCATGGCGGTGGCATTCCCAGGACTGGCAGGTTACGTTTTGTTTGAATTTAAATTTTGATAGGATTTTATTCATGACTAGTTATAGAGTATGCAAAACAATAAGTAATGATGCCCGAGTGTAGTAGCCAGTGCCAGCGCCGCGCCAGCATCCCGCCCGCGCCAGGGCTCGCGATCGCGGCAGCTGCAAGGCAAGGCCCTGGCTTCTCTGTGCCGCGCCGAGCGGCTGCATTATGATTAGGAAGCAAGACACGCCAGCGCCAGCCCTGAGCAGGCGGGCGGAAAGACCACTATGCGAGACCGAGAGTGAGTCGGCGTATAGATCTAGCGACGACGTCTAACTCAAACTAAGTAAGGAAGGGGGCAGAAACTAGACTTCCATTGGATTCCAAGACTTTCATCTAATTGACACGGAATTCACAACTAAGTTAATTCCGTGAGCGGGGTTATCATAGAAAAATTAAACTCGACAATAATAGACTCTAGTTTTTTCTACTTACAATTACAATGTTGTTAGCAGATATTTTGCAACATGCATCGTCGTTGCTCTTCATCTGCATTTCTTCCCGCAACTTTGTCCATAATTCCATAGTTTTCTCTTGCAGTCGAATCCGTGTGGACGATTGTTTTACATTGGTGTCAATACTTGACATGAGCCCTGACGAGACATCTTGGCAAATTCGTAATTTACAAATATATTCGATGATTTCGGACTGCATGCGAGACTAGACTGAATTATGCGCGCACGCACGCACGTCACACGGTATATCATAACAATGTGATTACTTTGAATTTAGAGGGCGCTATATTCACTTTTGAAATCGAACCGTTGACGAAAAATAAATTGAAAACATCGGGACGGATTTTTACGATTCGCTATTTTAATTAACTAATTACATTAAGAGTGAATCAGTTTAGGATTAAATATTTCCAACATAGGTTGCTAATGGAACAAACTTCATTATGAAAACAAATTTGGTTCTAAAGCTCACGGCCCCATTTTCTGGGTTCCCACTACTCAACCTTCTCTTTAAGTAGGCTGCGAGATTGATTCTGGATAATCAAAGCAATAAAACAAGTAGCAAAACATCATTGCGAGGGAGCGAAAGAGAGAGAGAGAGAGAGAGAGGGAGAGAGAGAGAACAGGAGGTTGAGGGGATACTTGTGCAGCTTATCATTGAATAAGTAGGCTGCGAGATTGATTCTGGATAATCAAAGCAATAAAACAAGTATCAAAAAATCATTGAGAGGGAGCGAAAGAGAGGGAGGGAGAGAGAGAGAGAGAACAGGAGGTATAAGGGATACTTGTGCAGCTTATCATTGAATAAGTAGGCTGCGAGATTGATTCTGGATAATCAAAGCAATAAAACAAGTATCAAAAATCATTGAGAGGGAGCGAAAGATAGGGAGAGAGAGAGAGAGAGAGAACAGGAGGTATAAGGGATACTTTTGCAGCTTATCATTGAAGAAGTAGGCTGCGAGATTGATTCTGGATAATCAAAGCAATAAAACAAGTAGCAAAAGATCATTGAGAGAGCGAAAGAGAGAGAGAGAGAGAGAGAGGGAGAGAGAGAGAACAGGAGGTAGAAGGGATACTTGTGCAGCTTATCATTGAATAAGTAGGCTGCGAGATTGATTCTGGATAATCAAAGCAATAAAACAAGTATCAAAAATCATTGAGAGGGAGCGAAAGAGAGAGAGAGAGAGAGAACAGGAGGTATAAGGGATACTTTTGCAGCTTATCATTGAATAAGTAGGCTGCGAGATTGATTCTGGATAATCAAAGCAATAAAACAAGTAGCAAAAATCATTGAGAGAGCGAAAGAGAGGGAGAGAGAGAGAGAGAACAGGAGGTAGAAGGGATACTTGTGCAGCTTATCATTGAAGAAGTAGGCTGCGAGATTGATTCTGGATAATCAAAGCAATAAAACAAGTAGCAAAAATCATTGAGAGAGCGAAAGAGAGAGGGAGAGAGAGAGAGAGAACAGGAGGTATAAGGGATACTTGTGCAGCTTATCATTGAATAAGTAGGCTGCGAGATTGATTCTGGATAATCAAAGCAATAAAACAAGTAGCAAAAAATCATTGCGAGGGAGCGAAAGAGAGGGAAAGAGAGAGAGAGAGAGAGGGAGAATAGGAGGTAGAGGTGATACTTGTGCAGCTTATCATTGAAGAAGTAGGCTGCGAGATGGATTCTGGAAATGAAGTAGAACGATTAAACAAAAATAATGTTTTGTTTTTTATCAGACAATCTGAGAGACGCGCTTGCGTGTGTGTTTGTGTATGTGTGTGCATGTGTGTCAGAAAGAAACAGATAGGGATATGTAGAAAGGGATCAAGTCAATAGATTGAATGGGTATGTGAATCTGAGTAAGGCCTAAACTGGGTCGGTCGGAAATCTTTTTTCTTTTCTTTTTTTTTTTTTCTTCCTTTTCTCCCTCTTTGGGCTGCTATTTCTTAGTTTTGAATGCTTTAATACATCTTTTTTTTGTTATTCATTAAACAATTTTTTTCTAAAAGACGGTAAAAAAAAGCCGACCGTATATTCCAAGATTTTGGGGTCGGTCGCAAAGGCAATACAACATTTTTTTTGTTACGCCTTATACAGCGAGTGTCAAAAAAGGTGGACTGCTTGCAAAGTCTCAACAATTATATTTCAAAAGCATTAGATTGTTTGGGGTAAATTGAAAGACGACATTCTCTGATAACCATAGGAATGAAAATTGCCTGGAAATGTTTTGAAATACATCTTTAGGGAGACTTTTTCCAACTGTCAACTTCATTTTTTAGAGTAGACAGATTGCCATATGAGAAAATGAATACAAAACACTGTTTTGCCGTTACATAGCGGTGAACGACAAATAGACAATATGTGAATTATCTAGACAAGTATGGGAAATGCAGTAATTTTCAATAATTTCCCTCATATAGTGTTCATACTAACTGAATTTGTGTTATTATCAGCACTACAGATTAGTAAGAGAGAAAGAGTGAAAGAAAGAGAGAGAGAGAGAAAAGGGCATGGTTGAATCAAATGGCAATTTAAAGGAGAAAAAAGGGAAATAGGCTGTATCATTGTTTTTCTTGTTTTCATCTTTCAGATCTATCCCTAAAGTATACTTTCAAAAATGCCTTCTCGTATATGAAGATCATTCGTGACATGACTTCGAGCTGAACGGACGGTTTGAGCAGAGCTCCTGCCACCCATTAAGATTACACGTTACACAACGCAAATTATGGCATCCCATGGCCCGAGGCCCGTTACCCGACAAACTACAAGTAAGCAGCCGGCCCCATCGGCCCCCTCGACTGACAAAGTTCGTTCGCCTACCCCGACTGACAAAGTTCGTTCGCCTACCACCCCGGATCCCTCTAATGCGGTTTTACAACGAGACATTGCAGACTTTTCAGATAAAATATTATCTAAACTTGATAATATCAATACCGAGCTACAATCATTTCATCGTCGCCTAACAGATGTGGAATCTTCAGTGGAGTTTAACTCTGCCAAAATATCTGAAGTAGAAAATTCCATACCAGCTAGCATCGCGCCCCTTCAAGAGGAGATATCTAATCTAAAAGAAAAACTGCTTCTGATGGAAATCTACAACAGAAAGCCAAATCTACTATTCTACGGGGTTGAAAGCGAACCAAACGAGGATATCTATCGCACGCTTCGTAAAGTTTTCATCCATCTTGGAATAGATGAGGAAACCGCCAAACAGATCCAAATGATCAACGCCCACAGATTACCCTATCGCAACCAACCTAGGACCCCAGACGCCGGTGCCCCAGCCCGTTCCCGACCCGCTCCGATAATCGCTAAATTCGTCAAGATGCCAGACAGAGATCTCATTCTTTCTTCTTTTGAGAGCCAAAGACGCCCGAAGGAAACATCGCAGCAACTAGGAAACGCAGCGGAAATGCGACATGCACCACCGCCTCCCCCTCGCATAACGGTCAGGACGGACCTCCCTCCCACCCTGAAGGCTCATCGCGGCCACCTTGCTGAAATTGGTTACAAGTTGCGAAAGGAGAAAAACCAATCTACGAGAATAAAGTTGCAAGGTGCTAAAATCGTCCTCCAATGGAAGGAGAAAGGTACTACCACATGGAATCCCTACAGAGAATAAGCAAAATCAACGTTATACCAGGTGATCGATATAACTTTCTCTATTTCTCCTTCCCCACCTTCCTAATGCAACGAGATCTTACGATTCAACAGTTTTTCCCAACTGAATGAAACTTTATCGCCTTTCCCTTATCAGAATTCGTTATTTGTTAATTACTGAATGCCGTCTAAATTTCTTTGCCGTGTTTTGAATATCAAATATGATTACCATATTCTGAACGTGCTTTAGTGAACGTCACCCTGATCTCTATGCATATGATGGTAAAAATCTTCATAAACGTATCTGCTTAACTTTCAAATTACTCTCAAATTGCTCTTTCAATTTGATTACTTTTATTCCAACCAAAGCCAGAGGCATTGACTAAATTTTGCTTGTATTTGAAGTCTTCAGATGCCAAGCATCAATATTTTCTACAAGAAACACATTTTGGGGCAAAAAATGGCAAAAGAAAAAAAGAGGAAAAAAAGAATAAATAAAATAATTTTTAAAAAATGAATCAGTATTAATGTAATGTGTACAGTGAATTATTTCTGTTATGCAACACCTGATACTAATTTATCAATATTTTGGATATATCAAATCATAACAAAGCACCAAGTCAAGTACATTTGGTGTCAGTGAGAAAATGATCACAAGTTACAAAAAGTACTTTCCTTACTACTTAAAAGTCCGCTACTCCTTGGAAGTATAATTTTAAAAAGAAAAAGAAAGAGAAAGGAAAGTGTCTCTAAATCTACGGATTTTTGTGCACTGCACTAAAAATATACTCAACCGCAATAACAAGTGTACTTGCATCGTTCAAGGTGATTATGAGGTTAATTGTTAGTGCTTTTTTTTCTTTTTTTTGGCATATCGGTTAGATCTGAAAAAATATATATATCACAAGGAGGAGCATGACACTTGAGGGGGGGGGGGGGTTTACCCCTTCCTGTTTCTTAATAATATCACGTGTTTAATGCCATGACTACATACAAGGAGAAGCAAGTTGCTCCTGTTTGGTACATGTATCTTTCTTGAAAAATCATTTGCATAATGCTGAATGTATTCACTGAATTGGTAACCACTTTATCTACAATTTTGTCATTTTTATCGTTCAATTACCTCTAGTCTCTTTTCAAACCTTAAAAACTGAAGATTGGTAGTATTCTTGTGGTAATCAGTGCACCTTCATTGTTCACAATCTCAACTATTTTAATCGATTCGTTTGAAATGTAATCCAATTTGTTTGACTGAGCAATGAATAAGGGTGTGATTAGCATTTTTTTTATGTTCACCATCTCAACTATTTTAAACGATTCGTTTTGAAATGTAATCCAATTTGTTTGACTGAGAAATGAATGAGGGTGTGATTAGCACCTTTTTTATTGTTAGCCATCTCAACTATTATAAACGATTCGCTTGAAATGTAATCCAATTTGTTCGTCCAAACAATGAATAGTTGTGGTTAATTCGGTTGTTCATGCATGGCCTCACATTAACACCACAATTCACCCCTCGCGTGCGCGTGCCTGAACGCCTCATGTACATATGAACTGTCTGATTAGAGGGGGCGTGGCTATTCCATTATTGAACAACATACATACACCTATCTGTGCTTCAGTACTGTTTGGTACGAGCATGGAGCTAAAACGAGCTCCATGATTGAAAACACGCAATGTCTTGTCAGAGAGGGTGTGGCTATACATGCATGATCAATCTCCATCCATGGACCCCTACTAGACAGGTATGGGTTGATCTCAATGCGCATCCCCAATTACATTAGCCTGTTAAATATGTTAATTACAGCTTGTGTGCATACATACACCATGTACATGCGCTGTCTGATCAGAGAAGGCGTGGCTTTTTCATGCATGACTAACATACACCTATTCGGGTACTCTACTAAAACGCCCGACGAGTCGGGTATTTCAATGCTGTTTGATATCTCCAAATCAGCCCTACATTCATGTGTACCTAGCCTATAATCTAGGCGGAGTGCCGAGCTTTTTTCTTTGCTGCTAGACTAACCCTAAGCAGAACGTCTGATACGGCGAGACTACGAACCGTGAGTCGCGAAGCGGCTCACCGCCTATAATCACTGGTCTAGCTAATCAATATTCATATATATTCAAAATGGCGGATCTATGAATCATTCAACAGCCCTACCAAATAAGGTACACCTATGTTACGTTCGACCAATCAGATATAAGAAACCGCAACGAAAAAAGATTGCGCTCGTCCATTACTAAATAGGGGTAATAAAAAGGAAGAAGGGGAGATGAAACAAAAAAAATCTTTAAAATGATCATTTTACTACTGTGAAATATCAAAAAATTAAAAAATTATCGTATCAAATTTACAATGACAAATTAGTGGTTCCCCCTTGTTTTGGTAGTGCCAGTAGTGCCACTAGTGGTACCGGTAGTTTTACGGCGGTACTTTCGTTCTGCCAACGGCAACGACTCGAGTCATCATGATCATAGAATCCGTGGTCGCGTAGAAAATCACAGCACAAGGGGATTGCTTGGTATATTGCACTCTTTCCAAAACCAGTAGGTAATGCAACAAAAATATCCCTGCCGGCTTCAATAACGCTACGAATAGCGGATTCCTGCAGTTCTCTGAATTTTCCATTAGGAATGCCTAGTTTGTTGGCCGCATATGATAAACTTTCTCGCAGAAGATCGTCGTCGCATGAACTACCCGCCATCTTGGATGAAGAAAATGACGTAATGTCACGTGATTTATAATATGCATATGCATAGACTCTTCTCCATACGTGTTTCTGATTGGTTGAGTTCATTTCGTATTCATGAGGTTTTTTCGAAAAACTGCCACGGATTCATGGTCGATAATAAAAAAACAACGACTAAAGCTAGACCAGTGATTATAGGCGGTGAGCCGCTTCGCGACTCACGGTTCGTAGTCTCGCCGTATCAGACGTTCTGCTTAGGGTTAGTCTAGCAGCAAAGAAAAAAGCTCGGCACTCCGCCTAGATTATAGGCTAATGTGTACCAAACTCGCACATGTGTATCCACTTGTCTGATCAGGGAGGGCGTGGCTACTCCACACATGACTCGCACTTTACCTGAAATGTTCGCCAACGCAGGCGTGAAGTGATTTTACGATACCCTGGGCATGAGTCTACCATTTGAAACTGATTAATACAATATGAAATGTTTTTAACCATCTGCTAGTGTTGTACTTAATTTTCTATATTAAATAAATCACAAACCTTTTAAGGAATACGAAATGATGATTACTCTGCACAAATTAAGAAAGCTACAGAAAGAAACAATTAGTATTCTCGCTTCTTTATGTTAATTTTTAGAGACCGATACACCCATACAAATCCCCGATTGTTTACACCCGTGAAATGTCGAATTGAACATAACTTTAACTTCTAATTTTGTGAAAAGCATCCTACACAGTATTCTTTATCTTTAGGAAGAAAAAAAATAAATAAAATCCACATTCTTGACTGCTTGATGGTTTTCAATGTGTGTAGATATTCAATGAAGACTAATTTGCCGCATTTCTTGACCAAAGAACTGTAAGCATATTGTTGGGATTGTAAATTTTAACAGCTGTATATATATATAGCGCAGGTGAAATTGTATTCCCAAGATCGCCCTTTCGTGCGCCAAAACAATCTTCCTGAATTTCAAGGATATTTTCTATAACAGACAATGGCTCAGTAACAAAGTCTTCTATTTGACAAACCGGCCCTGATATTAATAACACACATGCACCCAAGTGCCTGGTCAAAAAAGTGTGTGACTATACATGCATGATTAATCTCCATCTATCATGACACTCAACTAAAATGCTCGTTAGGGCAGGTATGGGTTAATTTCACAATACGCATGACCAATTACATCGGCTTGTTGAATATACTAATTACAATTTGTGTGCCTGCATACACCATATACAGCATGCGCTGTCTGATCAGGGGGCGTGGCTATTCCATGTGAGATTAACGTACACTTATACTGATACATTACTAAATACTCGACATGCAGGGTATTTCAAAGCTGATTGATCTGAGCTTTGTAAAAAATCTTATTATTTGGCCAATCAGTCCCTACAATGAAAACAAGCATGCATCCAAGTGCCTGATCAGAGAGGGTGTGGCTATACACGCATGATCAATCCCTTTTTGTTATGATACTCAGTTGATATACTCGAGAGGGCAAACAAGTGTTGATTCAGAGTAGTAGATCCATGATACCACAACGTATAGAATATATTACACTGATTTATTGAATGTGCTTATTACAATGCGGATCGCATTCTATATTCTGCGTTTTTCCCCCTTTTAATTATCTCTGCAACTCATGCACTATAGGCCTTTAATGCAGAAGACTGACCCAATCTACCCTTTTGTATTGTTCACAATCTCAACTATTTTATACGATTTACTTGAATTGTAATTCCTAATGCCCGACTTGGCACGTACAGGTATCTTAATAACGTTGTTGTGGCCTCACAGTTACTTCACCATTCACCCCTTGTCAAACTTTCGTCACTGCATACATCATGTACTCTCTAATCAGAGGGGGCGTGTCTACTCCACTCTTGTTTATCATAATTTTATCCTGATACTCTGCTGAAGCGCCCGACTGGGCGGGTATTTCGATGCTGATTGATAGAGTTTTGTAACAGACTTCTGTATTTTTCATATCAGTCTTGTTTACACGCATGTACATACTAGCACATATGCATCCACGTTTCTGATCATAGGGGGTGTGGCTACGCAAGATTAATTATTATTGTACCTCTACTTTTCTGAAATGTTAGGCAACACGAACGTGGAATTACTTTACTACACCTGGTGTATAAGTCGATCATTTGAATCTGGTCAATACAATGTGAAATGTATGTAACCACTCAGTAGCTATGTACTTACTTTAATCTCAAATTTTTAATATCTTGCACTCCTTGCTAACCTTTAAGTTTACAAGAGGAATACTATTTTTGGTTATGACAGTAACTATTATACAGAAGATAGGAAAATAAAAAAATAAAAAAAACAAAAAACAAAAAACATATTTTTCATTTTATTTTATCTAAATTTTGAAGGCCGATACACTCAAGGCCCATGGTCCATTATCGATTCCCATAGCACATGTGAAATTGTATTCCCATGTAACCAGCCTTTTGTGCGAATAATAATTGATCACCCTAGTTACACAATGAAATTGCGGACAGACAATGTCTTATTGACAAACAACTATAATTGGTAAATCACTCCCAACTTTGAAAACTGAGTGGATCCTGATCCACTCATGCTCCTTTATCACATTTATATGCACAATATTCCTACATTGTTTACACCCCTGAGCTTATTTAACGTATGGCTTCGTTGCACTTTATGATAAAAAAAAGCATATTCCTGGGTTTGCTCCTTATTCATTTGTATGTGACCGCTTATTTATTATTCTTCTTATGTGTAAATGATTTAAACTATTATGTACATGTTCTTAGGTGGTTGAGCTCTGCTCTACTGCTTCCAGTGATTTTCTTATGCTGACCAAGATGGGTCTTATTATTTTTATAGATGAACTTTATATTGATATTGACTGCACATCAGCACCACAGACACACACGTACACGTTCAGTCGCTTGCAAACGCACCTACACCACAAGCACGCTTGCAGTTGATCCCTTACATAATACCTGGTACTTTACATTTAATCGTTTCTGATGGAGTCACTCTCTTTTATTCCTGATAATTACATAGAAAATTCATACAATAGCAAATACTACACACCTCAAGAATTCAATAACATGTTTGATAGTAATCCAAATGATATTTCCCTTTTACATGCAAATTTAAGAAGTCTGAATAGAAACTTCGAATATTTTGAAAATCTCTTACACACGTTAAACAATTTCAAATTCTCTGTTATTGGTATTAGCGAGACATGGCTACATGAAAATTCCCCAGATTTGTTTAATTTACCAAATTATAAGTTGATAAGGGCAGATCGCAAAGGAAAAGAGGCGGAGGCGTGGCCTTCTACATTGCTGAAAAACTGAAATTTAAGATCCGTTCCGATGTGAAACTGTTACATGCAGAGACTTTATTCATTGAAATTGAAAACACAGGATTTAAGAATTTCATCATAGGTTTAATTTATAGACCGCCAGGCTCTAATTTTGATTTATTTTATAAGGAACTTGAGCAATATCTCTATATAATAGGTAATGAAAATAAGCATACTTTTATTCTTGGAGATTTTAATATCAATTTCTTACCCTCAGTCGACAATAATAACTCAAACAATTTTATGAAACTTATGTACTCATTCGGCTTCCATTCATTCATCAATAAATCCACCAGAATTAACCCATATTCATCAACTCAAATTGATATTTTTTCCAACGTACATAACAACATGAATAACAAAATGATAGGAGGAATTCTATGCTCTGAAGTTTCAGACCACTTACCAATATTTTTAACTTGTGAATTAAAACTACCATGCCCCAAATCATTTAACCAACGTACATATCGAAAAGAATCTAAACGTAATATTGAATTAATGAAGCAAGACTTATTAATTGAGGGTGGGAGGATGTATACAATGAAGCTGACGCGAACATATCATATAATCTCTTGAATAATAAATTACAACATTATTATGAAAAAAATATTCCCATAGGTAAAGTAAAAAATAATAGAAAAACCCCCAAACATCCTTGGATAACAAAGGGTTTATTGAAATCAATACATACACGTAATCGCCTTTACAAGTCACATTTACACAATCCTACTGAAGCCAATTTAAAAACATACAAGTTATATCGCAACAAGTTGACAAAATTCGTATATCACGTAAAATGTATTATGCTAATAGAATAAAGGATGTCAGTTCAAATACTAATGCAACTTGGAAACTCATCAAAGAGGTAATGGGAACTAAGGCAAATCCCCCACCTACTGATGATATGACTTTAATTGGTTCTAAAGTTGACTCTTCCCTTCATGCAAACTCATTTAATTCATTTTTTACAAACATCGGGCCCGAACTTGCAAGCAAGATTAATAGCCGAAATGCGCATTTCACGGATTATCTCCCCCAACCTAATCCACATTCTCTTTTCTTGAGCCCCACGAACCCCACCGAAATTATCAATATTACACGTTCTCTTAACAACTCCAAATATCACGGGCATGATAGAATTAGTGTGTCTCTTTTAAAAGAAATAATTCACCCACTTGCTATCCCTCTTAGTCACATTTTCAATAAATCATTATCACAAGGTGTTTTTCCGGACTTATTCAAAATCGCCAAAATCAATCCAATTTTCAAAAAAGACAATCCTCATGAAATTAGTAATTATCGCCCCATATCTCTACTCCCAAGTATATCCAAAATTTTTGAAAAAATAGTATATAATAGACTCTATGAATTTATCAACAAACACAATTTGCTAACTTATAATCAATATGGCTTCAGAAAAACTTACTCAACAAACTTGGCTTTAATCCAAATTTATGAAAAATTACAAACGCCATAGCTAACAAAGAACATGTCATTGGTATATTTTGTGACCTCAGTAAGGCATTCGATACACTTAATCACGATATTTTACTTTCAAAACTTAATTATTATGGTATACGAGGTCAATCACTCCTTTGGTTTAAAGATTATTTAAGAAATCGAAGACAATATGTCACATTTAATGGTTATGACTCTGATTCACTTTTAGTTCAATGTGGTGTCCCTCAAGGCTCCATTCTAGGCCCACTGTTATTTCTGCTTTATGTCAATGACATTATTAATACATCCTCCATTTTATCTTTTGTATTATTCGCTGACGACACAAATATCTTTTTTTCTCATAAAAATCTCACTTCCTTAAACAACATATTAAATCATGAAATAAACAAAGTATCACAATGGTTTAAAGCTAACAAACTATCTTTGAACACAAAAAAGACCCACTTCATCTATTTTAAACACCATTCTCATATTACTGATACTCCAATTCACTTACAGATTGACGGCATGCCATTAGAGCAGAAAACTCACTCTAGATTTTTAGGTGTTATCATAGATCAAACTTTATCTTGGAATGAACATCTGCACCATATCATAATAAGTATCTCAAAAAGTATTGGAATAATTTCCAAGTTAAGATTTATTTTACCTCATAAAACTTTATTTTTATTGTATAATGCGTTAGTACTCCCATATTGTGATTTGATAATGTTTATTTCTCATGCAAAACATAATACAATGAATACGTATATTTCAAAAAAAAAAAATATACAATGAAACGACAAATATAATAGAAATAGCATGAGAAAGGAGGAACTAACTAGAAGCAGAGCTTGTTGAAGTGTTAGTTCCTCAGATGCTATTTTACAATATATCTTGAACAAAGTATACTTAGAAAATCAATAAATAAAAAATATATGTAGCAAAGAAATTATGAATTTAGGGGGGAAAATAAAGAATAAAAGATAGGAACAACAAATATAGAGGAAAGTAATAGAAGTCAAAAAGAAAGAAAGATTAAAAAAGAGGAAAATAAATGATTGCAAAAGCTCTAGAAAAAGGAGGTTAGATCAGTAGAATGGGGGAGAAAGGGATTGAGTCGAGAGTCAAACAAACCGAGGTTCATGTATAATAGCGACGTATCAGCAATATCAGCACTGCAGCTGACCGACGACGGCACATCCAATCATGCATATGTGTTTAAAAATGTAATTTTCAGTTTTTTTTTAAATGTATATAAACTGGTACTTTGTTTAAGAGATGGATCTATGTTATTCCAAAATACTGGACCGGTGTAAGTAATTGTTTTTTGTGCGAAAGCTGTTCTCATTCGAGGAGTGTGGAAGTTGTGAGACTGTCTAGTGGGGTATGAATGTATCTCGTTATTTTTTTGAAAAATGGAGGAAATCGGGAGAGGTAACTCGTTTTTAATAAGTTGGAACATAAAGATACCGAGGTACCAATAATACGAATCATCAATTTTAAGAATGTTGTCTTGTAAAAATAAGTGGTTAGTGTGGGAACGAAAGTAGACATTATGGATTATTCTTAATGAACGCTTCTGCAAAATTAATATTCGATCAATTAAAGTCTTACAAGGATTACCCCATGCTAAAATCCCATAATTTAGGTAAGGCAAAATAAGGGTTGTATACAGTGATGATAAAACCGGTAAAGGAAATGTATTTTTAACATGATTTATGATACCAATGTTTCTTGATAATAATTTACATAAATAATTAATATGCACTTTCCATGTCAATTTGCGATCAACATAAATTCCAAGGAATTTTGTACTTTGAACACATTCTAGTTCGATACCATTTATTAGAATAGAACCAGGAAGATGATCAATAGTGTTGCTAAATATCATATAATTTGTCTTTTTATATTCAATGATAGTTTGTTGGCTTGTATCCAACTTTGAACCAAAACTAATTCCGAGTTGATTGTATTTAAGAGAGTTTGTGGGTCACGACATGAAAAAAATATTAGAGTCATCAGCAAATAATATGAAAGATAAAATATTAGATGATCGTTTGAAATCATTTATATATAGTATAAAAGAAGAGGACCCAGAAGAGAGCCTTGGGGCACCCCACAGGTAATATTTTTGATTGATGACTGGAAGTTATTTACAGAGGTGTATTGAGTTCTGTCTGAAAGGTAGCTTCTAAACCACTCAAGGGCATTCCCTCTGACACCGTAGTGAGACAGTTTATGAAGAAGTATTGTATGGTCAATAGTATCGAACGCCTTTGAGAAGTCTAGAAACAAACCGATTGTGTGACAGGAGTTATCAATTGCACAAACAATTTTATTAATGAGTGTTAACATAGCATGACTTGTGGAGTGTTTTTTTCTAAATCCAAATTGATCATCACTAAGTAAATTGTGTCGTGTAAGGAAATTTATAGTTCGTGAATACACAAGTTTTCTAATATTTTGGAAAAAGAGGTAAGTAAAGAAATTGGCCTATAATTTCCCTGTTCACGTGAGTCACCTTTTTAAATACAGGTATTACTTTGGCTCTTTTCATTAAAAGGGTACATCACCACATATGAAAGAGAGGTTAAATATATGGGTTAGTGGGATGACTATTTCGGAAATAACATGTTTAAGTAGTATATTTGATATGCCATCATATCCAGTGCTCTTTTACTCTTTAAATTATTAACAATATCAATAACCTCTACCTCTTGTACCGGGACAAAAAATAGAGATTCAGGATTTCGACGATCTAGAAATGAATGAAATGATTTATTTGAAGTGGGGATGGCATGTGCAAGATTAGGGCCTATATTTACAAAGTAATCATTGAAACTCTCAGCAATAGAAGCAGGCTCTTTAAAGCATGTGTTTCCGACCAAAATCTCTTGAATATCCTGCTTTTTACTGTTTCTATTAAGTGCCTTATTAATTAGCTTCCAAGTGTTTTTAATGTCATTTCTATTAAATTCAAATTGTTTAAAGAAGTAATCTTTTTTTGCATAACGTAAAATGCTAACTAGTGTATTTTTATAAGTCTTATATTTGTTTTCGTTTGACTCTGTCGGCTTGGACTTGAATTTGTAAAATAAACGATTTTTCCTATTAATTGAACGTAAGAGGGATGTTGTTATCCATGGCGATCGTGGTGTCTTTCTATAATTCGAATTCCTATTTGTATTTTGAACAGGTAAGTCTCTTTCATAATATCGAGAGAAGATTTCAAGAAAAATTTCAAAAGCTTCATTTACATCGCGAGAATTTAAAACCTCAAACCAATCAAGTGAACTTAAACTTTGTTTAAATTTATCAATATTTTCACCAGTTAACTTACGACGACCTGGATTAGGACCATTCCGTGTTTTAGATATTTGAAAGATAGGTAAGTGAGTATAAATTGGGAAATGGTCACTTATATCTGAGATTATGATACCAGAAATAGCTTGAACATACATATTTGTAAATATATTATCTATAAGCGAGGCTGTTGTCTTTGTTATTCGAGTAGGCTTATTTATGAGAGGCATATAGGATTGCGAGGACAAAGTGTCCAGAAATTCATTGCAAAATAAATTTTGATTTTCATCAAGAAGATTTATATTAAAATCTCCCATAATGAAGGAAGACCTGTCTCGCAAATAATTTGAGGATATTATTGTCTGTAAAGAAGTAATGAAATCGTCGTGATATGAATTTGGTGGTCGATATACAACTGCTACCACAATATTTCTTCTGTTTGGAACTATAATTTCTACGCATAAAGTTTCAACTGCATCTGTCATGTAACTTAATTCGGATATTACTTTGTAGTTCAATGACGTAGAAATGTACAATGCCACTCCGCCACCGCGTCTGTTTATTCTATTATTTACGGCCATGTTATACCCATCAATAGAAAAACATGAATGAGGTTCATTACGTAACCATGTTTCGGACAAACCAATAATTGAACATGGAAACTGTTGACTAGATATAACGGATTTCATATGTTCAATATTTTTACTCAAGCTTCTAATATTGAAGTGCATCAGTGAGAAATTATTTTCAAACTCTAAAGAATTTGAAATAAACTGATTCACAGTAAAATATCGGGAAGATGGGGGTGCGGGAACAGGGTCATTTTGGTCAACACAATATTTATACTCCGGGGTCAAGTCCATAAGTTTTCTACCACAGTCAGCTTCATCAAAATTTAGAGAATCGACATCAAGTGAACCACTTTCGTTTGAATTATCTAGTGTACGATGAGAATCATATGATGAGAATAGTAAGTCGTCGTCTTGTAACATATAAAATGGGAATATATTCATATCATTCATACTATCTTCTTTATACTACGTTTTAATGCGAACATTAAATGGATTATCAGTTTCGGAGGGGTACTCGGATGAGTGACTCTCGGGAAGAGAAACTAGGCAGAGCGAGGAAAGAGGTGTCCTCTTTGAAACGTATGGAGAGAAGAAAATGAGAGCAAAGAAAAGCTAAATGAAACAAAACGAAAATGCATGATGAAATAAATACAATTAAACATTCTCTCTGCGAATGTATATATAAACAATCGTTAATACAATGAAAACAATTTGAAGATAAAATCTTAGTCATATCAAATTTCTGGTATATCCTCCGCACACATTTTATAATAAACAAAAAATTCGAATTCAATATAATGATATCAAAGAATATTTGGTGGGGGTAAACGAAGCAAATTTTGAAGAACAGGAAAACAGAAGAAAACAAGTGCTATGCTAGAACAGGGGAGACAATACAATCTCTGTCATAAACAAAAAGTTGTATTCTTTGGCATCTTGCTAACCTGGAAAATGTATGGCAACAAAATAATAATTATGCAAATACATGTACAGTGGTGTAACGTAATTTACATGACCTCTTCTATTGTTGGTCGATTAAACTTTGTAACAACAGGGGAGATAATACAATCTCTGTCAAAAAAAAGTTAATTTCTTTGGTAGCTTGCTAACCTGGCAAATGTATGGAAGAGACGTGGCAACAAAATAATAAACATTCAAATACATGTACAGTAGTATAACGTAATATGACCTCTTCTATTGTTGGTCGATTTGACTTTGAAAACAACAGGGGAGATACTGCAATCTCTGTCATGAACAAAAAGTTGATGTCTTAGGTAGCTTGTTACCCTGGCAAATGTATGGAAGAGAAATGACAAATAATAATTATGCAAATACAATAGTATAACATAACCTTACATGACCTCGTCTATTGTTAGCCAATTAGACTCTGAAAACATGGGGAATACCTGATCCATCACGCCACTTTCCTGCGGCAAAGCGCAGCTTCACACCCTGATCGTAGAGTTTCTTTACCTCGTCCGACCATCTACGTTTTTCCGTTAGGTCATCTTTGGTGAGGTCGTCAGTAAAAGAAAGCTTCCTTTGCCAACACGGAGCGCGCCTTCTTCATGATATCAACCTTATGCCGGTAAGACTGAAGTTTAATGAGAATATGCCGAGGTCTCTCCGTGCGCTTTCCATCGCGATGAGCGCGCTCGACCTTGAGGTTGATTTCGAATTTCTCGCGAACGATCTCCTCCGCGATCTCGATGCATTGCTCACGCTGGTCCACTGCTTCTGGGTAGCCTACGAGGCGAATGTTATTCCTACGTGAAAATCGTTCGGCCTTGTTGATTCCTGCTGCATTCGATGCCGCTAAAACACGAAGCGGAGTTAGCTCTTTCTCCAACTCTGACATCCTTTTTTCCAGGGATGAATTTTTCTTTTCCAGCTCAGATACCCGCTTGCTCTCAAATTCAATTGATTCGGCAAGGTTACTCTCAACGCGTTTGATACTTTCAATCAACGAATCAACAGCCTTCCTTATCATGCCTTCAAAGCCCTCCGCAGCTGTCTTGAAGTATTGTTGCATGCTAACAATGCTCACATTACTCGTATCCGGGTTGGGGCTAACAGGTGGGATCAATGTTTGACCCGTTCCACTTGAGTAGCCACTAGCATCAGCCGCTGTACCTAGTGATGATGGGCCCGGGCTTCCGCGGGGTTGCTTGGTCTGCTGAGGCGTAGCCAGTGAGGGTATGGCCTCATCCTGTTGTGGTAGGTCCTGTTTATCCGATAAAATGTCGATATCTGTAGGATTCAAATCCCCTTTGGCTCTACGATGGTGTTTATCGCGCCTCGAGGTCATTGTTGCAGAAGATAAGATCACCAACGATAAAAATAAAACTACGAATTAGATCAATTTAAAAGAGAATTGCGGAGAGATATTACCAGTACGTGTTACTCCATTGAATTATCGCAGTGTATCGTTGTTTGGGCTAGTTGTGGTTCTACAAAGCTGACTTCTATTTTTTAAACTACAAAAGAGAGCAATTCGCATTTGTACAGGATCGCATTACTTGGCCCACACCGATCCTTTATTTTTTAAACAAAAAGCACAAAAATTGCCGACTTATATACTATTCAAATAGCTATCATTATGTTTAAGTATATTAATAATCTGCTCCCTTCGTCTTTTGATGACATGTTTAAGTTCAATAGCTCTGTCCATACCTACCCAACTCGCATATCCGAAAACTTTCATCTCACAAACCCAAGACTGTTAATTGCCTCTAAATCAATTCGTCATCATGGTCCAGACATCTGGAATAATCTTTCAGACAATATTAAATCTTGTTCGACCATATACTCCTGGAAAGCCACTCTAAAAAAAACTATCATTCAATCTTATGAATCCCATACTCCAAATTAATATATTTACATAAATATTCACATTCGTCATTCAATATCCCCATTTTACTCAACTGCTACATACAGCACCAGCACCTGCACTTGCAATGCACCCACTTGATCAGTAAATATCAATTTCAGTCACGAATCTTTTTATGAGGCCGCCATCAATTTCAAGCCTTACCGCTCACGATGGCGGTCTCCTGCGTTCATTGATTGGATTATATATTATATTATATGTATTATATTATATTATATTATATGTGAGAGTATGTATAGGTGTATGTGTGTATGTATATGTATGTATGCATGTGCTATGTATATGTCTATATATATGTATATGTATGTATGTGTGTATGTATATGTATATATATCTATAAAAAAAGTTTAAGCTCACTTCCTTATTTTGTATTCATTATGTATCATGACTATATTGTTTATCTTATGAATTGTTTTGTATATTATCTTTGTAAACACATTTTATATTATGTATTGTATTATTTTGAACGCAGAAATAAAAGCAAACAAACAAACAAGATTACAATGCCCCCAAAATATAATATTTTATTAAAAGCATAATGACAGTGAGAAACACAGAAAAAAATTGAAAAGTAGTAAAACAACAATTGCACCAATATATTCTAGAATTATATCATTACAATATTTCTTGTTAGAATATACCGTGAGAATCACGAAAATGTGCTGTATTTTACCATGGCACATTCTGTAGTTTCGGGAACTGGCTAAATTTCCTGTTGTTCACTTTTACAATAAAAAGAAATGTTTGGTATTACTTCTTCCTCTTTCGGTTTCGTATTTCTCTTTCCTGTCCTTGTAACTGTGTACAGTAGGATCGGTTCGTGTTCAGGGGCATTCATCCTAGTGGCGGTTCTACAGGGGGTTAGAGGTGTCAAGCCCCCCATCCGCCTGAAAAAAAAAATTGACTATAAATCAATTTAAGCAAGGCAAATGTACAAAATTAGTGAAAGAACCACAAACACCCTAACCTTCTAAGCCCCCCCCCCCTCACACTCACAATTTGTCTTCTAGAACAGATCCCGATTCCCCCCCTCCCCTCTAAAAGGAGTGACTCTTCTTCTCTCTCACTCTCTTTCTCTCTTCTCCATTCCCACACAATCATGTCGATTTTCCGATAAATCTTACTTGTTTCGTCCATCATCCTTTCCTCTCCCCTGCATCGCTTTCCCTGAAACCTTTTTACTAATCTTTTTTTCAATTTATTTCGACTTGATTCGATTTGATTTATTCATTACTATATATGATATTTTCCAAATTTACTTTACAAACATATTACAACGTTACAACGGATTTAAGGGTTGACACACTATCAAAGTAATAAAAAAATACAGCGTTAACGTTGAAAGCGTTAACGCTGTATTTATTATAAAAAAAGGATTGTCACATGTTTTGTGCTTTTTATATTTGTGGTGAACTATTTCCGTCAATCGTCCTGTTTTATGCCATAGCTATCACAAATAAACTGTTACTACTGCAGGAATTTCGAAAAATTAACAATATACCCGTGGTGTTATTAATGTGTATAATATAGATACATGTATATATAATTTATACTTGTGGAGTGAAAAAAATGAGTCATTTAGTAGACTTTAGTCTTTAGGAGGACAATTTCGTGTCCTTTTAACGATCGCACGAATGAAGTACTGCCCTCTACGTACGTCTGCAGGTAGAGGAAACTTTAAGGCCTCTCAAGAAACAAAAGGTGTAATCATTAGCCATTAGTTTAATTAGTTATATTGTTTTGAATTTAAGGTAAGGGTTAGAGTTAGGGTCAGGGTTAGGGTTAATAAATATGCCAGTGTTATGATGTCCGGTTAATGTACCATATAGGGTTATATTTATATATATATATACGCTTAATGTACCAAGTTGGTATATATTATACAGATATTGCCTACCTAGAGGTTTAATATACCATTTCACATCCCCGACAGATTTATATTTTTCCCATTCTGGATTTATTCCTTTTGCGCATCATGATGACAAATTACCAGTGCATATTCATTATACTCACTCCCTTGACCAGTTTAAAGCCCCACTGCACTACTTGTAGCTACTTGCTCTCTCTATACAGAAAACAATGCCTAAGCGGTGCCCGTTGGTCCCCCATGATCCTCTTTTCCTTATGTTAATTGAGATCTCAGTTGATGAGATAACCACCTGTCAGTGACCATGCTGGGAGGTAAAATCCCTCCTGGCCAAACTAGTGCAGACGGGCTTTAAGACCTTGCTGAAAACGCACCTTTTTAATTCATGAATGATATTCTACACGAGATCAGTTGTGAGTCGGTCAAAGGAGGTACACACCATCTTATTTCTTGGTTGTTTGATTGTTTGTTTGACTTCATTTTTATTATTACTATCAAATATGCATGATTTATTGAAAAAAGAACAGATTTATAATTCGTGTGGTCATTATAAGATTTGGTTTATATTTTGTAGACAGAAAATGGTGCGCTTAGATATAACCGTAATAAGCGCATTATAAATGTTGTGTATTATTATTATTATTTGATATACGTTTACTCACGTTTAGGATTTGATATTGTTTATCTTTTATGTGTTGACGATGGGTCGTCATTCTATTCCTTAAAATAAAATATATCTCCTGCCTTTCCGATGTATTGTTTTCCACAGCCAATTGCTCAGAGTTCGAGTAATTACGCAAAAACACAATAAATAATGATCCTCCATGAAACAAAAATGATTTTACAAGTTCTAGCCCTTAGAGCCCCCCACTCCGGGAACGGAGGGACCGCATTCATGTTCCCAAAATCTCCGGTAAAGGGGTACTTGTCACGCAACAAAATCCGGCTCGTAATGCACCAAAAAATCGGCCCGTATTGACTTTACACACCGGACTTAGGGGGGGGGGTGCTTTCAAAGGGAGGGAACATGCATACGCATACCCTAAATAACACTGAGTGGGGGCCAGGCCTTAGAGCTTTGTAAGGTAATAATTTTATTTGAATTTGAAAATTGTTATACATCAAAATGTGCGCATCTTATCCCAATAAAATGCGACAAGGCGCAAAGAGAGAGAGAGAGGCCACAAATAACAAGACGGCAGAAAGTATGAAATAGCGCGTAGGAAAAAGGTATGACGTAATAATGGTTCTATGACACCTACCCCCTGGAAATGTGACTTAGGCATAACAAACAGAAACAGTAATAACAAAACAAAAACAGTTTGATTCACAATAGAAGATCACAACAGATGAGAAGCAAAAACATATTGTGATGAATGTATATTTAGTAATCTGGGCCATTCACGAATATTGAAGTTTTGGTACACCAAGAAGAAATAAATCCAAATCGCAATGAAGAATGTTTGTACTTACATATAGTTGTCGACATATCTTAGTCCCTGTGTGATCTATCTGAATAACTATTTAGGAGTATATAACACTTAGGGTACCAAAGTTAACCATTTTCCACTAGCTAGCACTACTACAGTATCACTTCTACGTTCTAAGATTACATTATGCACATATACTCGCGCGTCCATCAACCACGCGGCATCATGTACAATTGTGCGAATATTAAAACATTATTCTTTTGGACAACTGCACGTAAACGAATGGACTTGATTAACGGTATTCAGTGACTTAATCTCTACATGGTCAGCGCGCGCTACCGTTCGCGAAACAGACCGAAATCCTCCTCACGCTTCGGTTTCGCGTATGTTGCACGAACGTGAATGCTGCGGTCGCATCGTCCGTAGTCGTATCAATAATTGTACCCGATTGGCCCCGAGTCAGGCCACGGGAAAGACACGTAGTCTCGTCATGCTACACCCCCTTTAAGGCGTGGCGATCGGAATATTCGGTACCAAAAGAACTACATGTACTATATACCTCAGTATAGTATGTGCGGTTGTCGATGAGGGATGTGTTTATGTGTCAATATGTTTATCTGTGAAAAGCAGTTCGTGTCCTTATATTTCTTTATGACCACTTCTATTGCTTACTTAAGGAACCGAAATTATATAGTATAGGTATTTACACACTTACCTGACTCATTCCTTGTCCTTATGAATTGAAAAACGATATAATAATATCTATGTACTAATATAGAGATATCGACTGCTACGAGAGGACTGGCTGTTTTATACGCTCAAGGGGAAGTTGCGTCCGCTGCCATCACCCTCTCTCTCTCTCTCTAACTTTCTCTGTACGTGTCTCTCTCACATGTATTCTTAATTCATCCTTGCTTTCATCCTCCCCCTGTCCAGGCAAGCTTCATAGAAAATCGACGATAACGTTTCCCACAAAACCGAGAACAGTCTACGAAACAGGTACACATTTTGCCGCTAATATTTTAACCATTTTAAGGGATGATCAAGTACTATCTCCCTCTAACTGTTCAAGCTGCATACGCATAGTGACAATCATTAACCCACAACTTTGATCGATATATTTTTCACCTTTTTCTATTACATTTAAATTGGAATTTGAATGTTAAAGGAAACCTCACCCTAAGAAATAACTTTATTTAATCTGAGAAATGTATTGTATTCTTGCCTATTTGCCACGAAAATTTATGAGAGATATATATAAGTATTCTTTACGTAATGTAAAGTTTCTTAGGAGTGACAGTACGACATGGCATCTCCTTTTTCTTGGTAACATAAGCGAAGTTGTTATCAAGTTTACGTATTCATATTTGTGGATGTTGATCTTTCAAAGTGGTGATGAAAATAATGCTTCATGTACCTGCTACTATAATCACATAATTGTAATATAATTTTCATAACGCAATGTGCATAAGTTGTTGCTCTTCTTATGTGAAGGTTTCCTTTAAATTAAATAGATTTGTAAGCTGCTACATTTTTGTATGTTTAAATAAGTGAGCTATAATTTTCCTCATTCAAAATTATAGTTTTTTTTCCTGAATTAGGATATCTCCCCAACTAAAGCTTGGCAAATGCTACATGTAGAAGTTTGCCTGGTACGTCACATTATAAAGAAAATGGCCGAGACCTTGTCATGCTAAAAGACGTTACATCATGTCAAGAATAACTTCGTTTATATATCTCTTGTACAATTTCGTGAGGAATGTTGTAGATGATTATAAACAGTAATGAAATTTCATCATTCACCATACCTACACTGGTTCTTTGGGGCGAGGTATTATTATCATTATCATTATTATTATTATTATTATTATTATTATGTAGTCGTCACCTGTGCCTGGGAGGCGAAAAGCGAACTGAATCACTGTAACCCTCGGATCTCTCCTCCCGGTATAACTGATTGGGGATGTGCAGGTGGACCACTACACCGGGGTTTCATCCTACTCTTATACGAATAGTGCACGGGTTCTAAACGTGCAAAGGTGGTGACTTTCCTCTACCCGGGGCCTCCATTTAACGTCCTATCCGAGGGACGGATAAGTATATTAATACTTAGTTGAAATTTATCTTTACAGGTAATTGTTTACACGATTTTCAAGGAGGACTGTTTAATAATTCTTTCTTACACACGTCGTCCTGCAATGACTCAGGGTTGACCGTTTAATAGTATAGTATTAATGACTGCTTTGAGAGAAATAGTTGTTTTTATACGCTCTCGGGAACGTTACAATTGTGCTATTGCCCGAGGCGTGTCGAGGGCAATAGCCCAATCGTAACCTTCCCGAGAGCGTATAAAAACAACTATTTCTCGAATATTAAAGCAGTCATTAATACTTTTATATGCCGAAAAATAGTCAACTTACCAATCAACTGGTAGAACAGGAAGAGCAGAAATACATAGAATCTAGTTAGTGTTAGATCTAAATTAATATAGGTCTAGATGATAGATCTATTCAAATCTGTTGTTGAGAGGCACTGGAAAACCCATCCACTAAGTTTTCACCCTATCAGAGACTACCCAACGTGACGAGGGGCAAATAAGCTACAATCTTTACGTCTCTACATCCAAGTAAAGTAGTCTAGACTACGTCTACCGCGGTGCGGTAATGTTTAATACTCACTCAGTACAATGTCAATGACAGTAGATCTCTAGACCCCTCTAGTAGTAGTACACAACAATTAATGTGTGGGACTCCACTGACTGGATTTGACTATTATTAGACCTTACATTGGTGTGCTTGCTGTCAGCAGAATTAATCAAGTCTTGCATTTGATCATCATTAAGAAGTTGAAATCTTGGGAGAGTTTCTTCAGCCATTTTGCCTTGTTTGGAATTCAGTACGATCGAGATTGCCGTACGGTCGTCTGCGCTACGATGTATTAAAAATTGATAAATTAAGCTAGCGACCGATTATTCGCACACTTATGGTGTCCGCGCTCGCTCAAACCAGTTTTTAACACGTAAACCAATGGGTATTTCAGCAAGACTGAACCAATTTCCCGGTAATTGGAATTTTGCCGGGATTTTTTAACTATTTTTTAAAACTATTACATGGCTTTGGCATTTTTCGGGAATAGTTAAAACAACGACTGCAATTTCGACCAATCAGATGGCTGGATTTCTTAAGTGAGGTATATAATTCGTTATAATACACTGTAAGTCATGTATAGACCACCAATTGCTATAGGCCGGGATGCATACATCAGAAAGTGCTCTAGTTTGTGGTTTTTTGTGACCACCGAGCGGCAACTACCTGATTTGCACGATGATGGAGAAAAATATGAACAATAACCACTCAAACTCGTGAAGCGTGAAAGTTGCACGTTAATTAGTAATCATACTTTTAATCAATCAAAATTGTGTTTGTCGCCCTCTTGAGTCCAACTAGAGAAAAAAGCCCAATGCGTGTGGATTTCTACTGTTTTTTGTTGTTGTTTTTTTGGAGGTGAATATTGTGATGTGCAGGATGTTGAACTTTGTTATTCACATGATTAAGGAATAAAGTGTGAACTTAGCTTTACATCCTATTCGAGGGATCCTTTTTTTTTTGGGGGGGGGGGTTACTGCAAACGTTTTATTCTTATTTATAACTTAATAAGAAATAGTTATACCAATAATGATTATGATGCTGATACTGAGCTAATAATGATAATAATAATAATAATAATAATAATAATAATAACATATATAATAATAACTATAATAAGCATAACAATAATAATACTACATGAACTATTATTCATAATAATACTAATTATAAAGATGATATATTTATATATATATATATATATATATATATATATATATAATGAACATGAAAGTGATAGTCATATTAAATTATTTAGATCTTGATTTTATTATATTAGTGTCGTAATTTTGATTACCCAGTAATATTAGAATAATTGCTTTATTTTAACTATCATCATTGCTTTGTGTTGATACATGAATATGCTTATGCTCATCACAACTTTTTTCCCCTCGACTGTCTGATCCTCTTTTCCAAAGTATCCTTCATCCACATTGTTCTCTCATGTCAACCCCCCCCCCTCCTTGACTCTCTCGTTCTATGATTATTTATCCATGCACTCACTCTGTCTTTTGCTCTCTCTCTCTATCCCTCTTTGTTTCTTTAATCTCTATCTCTCTATATCTTTCTCCTTTTCTCTCCATCTCAATCTTCCTTTCTCGCCTTCAACCCCCTCCTGCAACATCTCTGAATTACAAAAAGCATCCACAAAGTACAAAAGCATCATCATATTCAAATGTTATAATATTGATAACTGTACATTACTGTTATCATAACTTGCACATATGACACATAAGAAATGCCTGTAATTATTATTCTACGTTTTCAGCTTTTCTTCATTAAAAGCATTTTATGAGATACTATATACTATGTCATTAAAATTGATCTTCTTATTCTGAGTTGGCACATCCATTGAGTATGCAGTGTAATGATAAACTTATGCTTGCACATACCATTCATTCGCTTTAAATAACTATCAAAATACATATAAACAAAACATAACTATAAGTAAGCATACATGTACGTTAACAAATCTTCAGCATTATATAATTATTTAAGGACTCGGATAAATTCCAATTTAAATTCATATGAAACTGACAAAATCGTCACATTATTGAGACAAACTAGTTTTTCTTGCAACACAAAATATCTCAGTAAAAATTTCTTTCTCTCACGTTGTAATATCAAGCTACTTGTAAATTTAGGCAACTTATAGGATTGTAAACTTATAAAATTGTGCAAGAACTTGGATAGAAGTGCGATTAATGTAATGAATAATCACGTACGGTAATGATATATTAACCATGATAAATATGCTTAAACAAAAATAGAATATCACCTCTTAAGTCTTAGTCGATTATACACTTATACTTATGGAATTGACGTTCACATGGACACCTGACTTACACTGAATGCACAAACATGGCTGAGGTTTGAGGACAGAACAGTCCAACATTCAGTTGTAAACAAGCACTGTAAAAAATGTACCATTTCTCTACAAGTCACAAGAAAATTGACGAACTATTCTCACAGAACACCGCACATGATTTTGATACATGAATATAAAACAAGTGAAATAGTGTTTGGTTAATACAACTCGAAATATAAGAATTCTCTACCAAGTGACAAACTATTCTTGCTGCCTACATCGCAAGTGATTTTTGATACATGAATATAAAACAAGTGAAATAGTGTTCTGTTAATGCAGCTCGAAATACATCTATAAGAATTTACCACTTCCTCAAGTCGTTAGAAAAATGACAAACATTCTTGCTGCCTACATCGCAAGTTATCTTGAAACATAAATGAAGAGCTCGATTCCAAAAGGAGCTAAATCCATATTTTATCAAAATTTAGTTTTTTGTCTTAAAATAATGATTTCCTACATGGGGACAAAATGCACTATATCACATTCTAAAATTTCACAAGGAAGTATGAAAATTTTTAGGTACAATATCATGTTTCATTCCAAAATGAGCTAAATCCAAATCGGTTTCATTCTAATAGGAGCTAAATCCACTTTGGGTACTTATGAGTAAATCACCTTTTTTATTTCTCCACTTTCCCTTTAGCCATGTACCATCATGTTGTTATAAAAATTAAAGGTGTCGCCCTGGACCAATAATATATGAGAAAAACAAATCTACCAGTTATTTCTGATTTTTATTAAATTTTAAGGTTTTATGGATTTAGCTCCTTTTGGAATGAAACGGATTTAGCTCCTTAGGAAATGAAACATGATATTGTACCTAAAAATGTTCATACTTCCTTGTGAAATTTTAGAATGTGATATAGTGCATTTTGTGCTTGTTTTCAGCATGGTTATTTGTGTTGCCAATTTGTGCTGAAAGTATAAGAAGTCTCAAAAAAGTATATTTGATTTACACACAACATTAGCGAAAGTTGTCAGTTGACAGATTTCGGTTTGTTTGAGAAGCTTATGATGGTGAAAATTTAAATAACATTTTTGAGACTTCTTATACTTTCAGCACAAATTGGCAACGATATACATGAATTGGCAACACAAGCCTATTGCCTTATTGACACAGAGAATGTACTCCTAAGTTCAACCTATTTTCACGTGTACACGTGTACACGTGTACATTTACAACAAACTTTGACTTTTGTCAATAACTTTCCCTTTCCTCCTTTTACATATTCACATCATCACTTATGTGACGGGACACAAATAACCATGCTGAAAACAAGCACAAAAGGATGACGAACCGACAACGCCTTCGTTAACGTGTTGCAATGAAAGTGAGAGTGACGACTGAAGATGTCGCACTTTTGCCCACGTGTAACAAATTGCTATGGTATCTTTAGAATGAAAAAAATCAAAAGCATATATGACACTATAACCATCGTTACAATTGAGCTTTCAAAAGTCACAGGAAAAATTGGTCTCCAATTAAATACCCTTTGCATTTATTGAATTTCCTTAATATGAAAAAATCAATTTCATACCAAAACATCCTCCCCACCCAATGAGGGAATATTTCCTCATGATATAAAATGAAGAAAGAGAATCTTACATCAAATAAAAAAAACCAATTTCATACCAAAACAGAGCAATTGATATCAATTTTCATACCAGCACATTTCATCGGGTTAACTTCCCTGTTTGTTATGTGCTGTCCACACTTCCAGCTCAAATATACTGTTTTGTACGGTAGAAGGTTAATTTACTTTCCTGCACTCCAGTAGTGATATGTTCAATCTGTGTTTGTTATGTGTTGTCCACACTTCCAGCTCAAATATACTGTTTTGTATGGTAGAAGGTTCCTTTACTTTCCTGCACTCCAGTAGTGATATCTTCAATCTGTACTTCTAGTTAGGATGTTCACGAATGAAAGCAGAATTGGTAGGACAAGAAACGCAATATTACGACCAAAAAGAGTGTCTTCATGACTTGTCCAGTTATGCACATCAGTACTCTTAGTCAGATCACGTGTGTAAAAAAAATAATCAGGCAATTCTTGAAGAACGAGAATCATTTAGGCCTATATTTGAAATTAAATTTGGTGAGATGTATTTAAGACACATAGAAGTTAGCATCGGACAGGAAAAAACACATCATTATCCAAATTATATTTCAAATAGCATAAACCTTTGTTTATGTTTTAGGTCACGTGTAAACAATTACAAGTACTTAAATGAAGAATAGCAACTAGAACATACATACTTAAACAGGTCCGTAACAAAGTGTGAGACTTATTATTCTGACTCAATTATGCATATTATTACATATAAACTATCAAAGCTCAATCAGGTGGTGGAAAATGTGTGTGTGTTTTGTTATACTTTAATTCATGCCAATATAATTTTCATCATATAAATTTTAGCATATATTAGCATAACTGGAACTTCAATTTTCGAGCAATTTTGCTTCGTGTAAGTTTAAGTATTAGTGTTCAGGAATAAAAGATTACAAAAATGCAGGATTAAACTTAATTTTTATCAAATTTGTTTCATCTTACAAATAATGGCCCATATGAAAATGTATACGATATCAATTTCAGGAGTTAAAATTATTAAATGTGGATCAACTACATAAATTATCTATTTGTGTTTTAATGCATCAATTATTGAATAATATATTGCCACAGTCCCTTATTCAGTACTGCTCTTTCGTAGAGCACAGATATGAGACAAGACAAAGAGAAGGGAAAAGGGCTAAGTATGCCTAAAGTAAAGACAACGCAAGGTACATTTTCTGTTTCATACAGAAGCGTATGTTTCTGGAATGAGTTACCTATATCTATACGGAAAAAGCTTCAGTTACTTGTTTTCGTAGTACTCTAACTGCACTATGTTCACTATTTAACCAAGGTTATTTCCTCTTATTAGACAATATAAACGTGTACTCTATATTTTTAGACAGTTATGATACATTATTGTATTATCTTATAAGGAATGTCTAGTTATACAAGTTTAGGCTTTGTATTAAACACACGAACATGTATTATGTTAGATACATAGAATTGTATGTAGCTTTAGTATATACATGTACCTGTATTCAATAATTATTCATATATATATATATATATATACACAAATTGTTATATGTTAAGATACTGTACTTTAAAGGTACCAGACATGATTAGCATTTTATGCTATGTTCTGGTTCCTATTATCCATTCGAGATATTTGTTAAACATGCATTTATTATTGTTAATATTGTTATATTACTGTATTTCTACGTTTGGATAATAAAACCTCAACTCAACTCAAATATATGAGCCCAATAATAATGCACATCAGGGCCCTGTCTTATAAACAGTTGTAATTAATCGCAACTTATTTGCGATTGATATCAATCGCAGCTATGTACATAAGAAATAGGAGACTGAAAATTTGCGACTGATTCGGATCAATCGCAACTCTTCATAAGACGGGGCCGAGAAGTCTATTTTCCAAGGTCTTCTTCAAAACTTTTCCAAGCTTTCTTCATTTCCTGCGCTGATACCTCAATCTTTAAATAATCCTGTTTTTTCTTTTGTGGGTGGCGGTCTTTAAACCATGTAGAACGGTCGACGATTCTTATGCCTAACTTGTTCAAGAGTATACCGCAATATACATCGTCAAACGGTAACATCGTTGGGGTTTCTCTGGATATCAGATACAGTTTTTCAACTACGTGATGTGACAAAACATACCCATGCCCGTATGGAAATGGAGGGTAAGTCTTACCTGGGTAGAGATCCCTTGGTATGTACCATTTACTATATACGTTACGAATTGGCTTACGCCCCTCTTCCGCATATCCAAGCACGAATTGAGAATGATTGTTCGGAGGTAAAGCGTCGAGGTCGTTGACCAGGGTCACGATATCAACCATGACATCATCATCTGTTGACATCAAGAATTCACTGTTGTTGCAAAATTGCAAGGCCCATTTAAACCCCATGACGAGTTTGACAGTGAGATTGTAATAACTATCGTGGAAGCCCACCTTCAGGATATCTCCATGTCTTCGGGCCTCTTCCTGAATGTTTTCCCTCTCGTCTTGTGCTTCGGAATCTCCCACGATAAAAAGAAACCTCGTGGACATGTTAAAATTCGCGGCCCCACTGATGTACGTCTGTCTGGCGGCATCCCTGCGTTCATTATGACCTGGTGCTGATTTGATTAAGACAAGTAATGTGATATTATCTTTTCCAGCGTTGCACTTATCGACAGGATTTATTAAAAAGTCATATATATCCAGCTCAGCTCCTGGCTCCCAGTGTATATTTTTCTGCCATTCACGCAATGAACCTTTGGTGCAGCTATGGTAGATGAGAGTACATGTAGTAACAATGCAGAACGCAATAAATTTCGGCAGCGCCTTCCTATATTTCATCGTGTTAACTGGTTAATTCCACTGATGTTAGGGTCCCTTAGTCTGCTAGCTAATTATTGATGATTGTATTTTCAGAGATATCCAGTCTACATATCCAACTGCGTTAAGGTGTTGGTCTATCACTGGTGTTAAATTGGGTCACTGCATGCAGCGATGCGATGAGTTGAACTGCTCTCCGCTTAGTTAGCGAATTTAGAGATAGTAGAGATGTGAACAGTAATGAGCCGAGACAAAAATGGAACAATGTCGCTAATTTGTAGAGTCAACGTGCAATAGATAGAGGCAGACCGGTTTCCTTGTGTTATGCACATGGTTCGCAGCCCGCAGTCGTATAAATGAAGCACTGGTAGGTTTCAATATTCAAGGGCATTTGTGTTGATCATATCACGTTTACTTTTTATCAGTCGGTTATTGAATGAACCTGAAAAATCGTTTGTGAACAAAGAAAGCTCCATGCAGCCTTGTGCACATTAAAGATAAAGACCAGTTCTGGTCACGTGATTGCATTGTGAAAGAAACGTTGTGGAATCGATCAGAAAAGGTTGATCATCTAGCATATAAGTATTGGTGTGTACTGCAAGGTTCTGGAATCATCAAAATGATAAGAAATTTGGCCCAGTCTTGGTAAAGTTACAAGCACTGTACACAGAAAGATGTATATGGGACTACGCGACCACGTGCGCGATATCTATTTGGTCCCAATAGATATAATAATTTACCAAATATATCAATTAGCAGGCGGTTTCCCGACTTTCCCGGCAAAATTTGTATCATCACGTATTAGTAAAAATGATATTCTTTCACATGATTGGTAATGAGAGCTTCCATTTCATTTTTTTAGAGAGGGCGTTTCCAAAACTGGTCTTTACCTTTAAGCGCTATTCCGCCCCATGCAGCGGCGTAACGGGGACACAGTCATTAGGAGGGGCACCAGATATTAGTCTACAAAATCAGTGTTTTTCAACCTTTTTTAGTCACGGCATCATTTTAAGAAATAAAATGCGTCGCTTCGAACAAATGCTAAATTCATCACATGCTAGAAGTGTGAAAGAAAATCATACGAAATGTGTCCCTCACAATTACTGCTCTTAAAGTAAGCTCATTATAATATAAGAACAAAATATTTGGATTCATAAATGCATTCAACAATGTCCGTGAAGGTATAAACCTTATGCATGAAGTATAAACCAGATTTTCACATATTCCACTATTAAACAACAACAAGACTTTCCACTTTAGAACGATAGAGGGTCTTATTAATGAAATCCCCTCTACAATACAGGGCCGATCTCCGCCTGCTACAGTATTAGGCTGTGCAAGAGACTTGACACCTTAATGTCCATTTTTGTCTAGTTTTCTTCATGCGATTCAAAATGTAAATGAGGTAGAAAGAGGAAATCCTAGTTCAGAGAAGGTTTTTGCGAGCGAATGCTCGAGAGACCAAATATTCATAACATAGATAGCTTCTCCAACACTTCCAACTAAACATTCAACAATTTAACCATAAAATGAGAATTGGGACAAAGAATTTGTTTGTTATATTTATTTGAAATCTGCTCTACCAGAGGTGCCGATTCAGAGAAATGGACTAGCACATAAACGTGTAATATCGATCACTTTGCTCCACCAATTTGAAATCATTATTTTTTGGGAACAAAACTCGTTTTATCATACAGAGACTTCATTTTGCTGTACTTCTTCTCAAACTAAAGTAATTTTTTTTAATGCCAATGAAAAGGTAGCTGCACTTTTGAATGTCGATATATCGAACACATTTCCTTTATGAGGTGATAAAATCGTAATTAAAAGAGAAATGTATACATCTTTTAATGTTTAGAGCCAGAATGTGTAATGAAAGCACTGAACTGATTGAGAATGTCACGTTATAGATTTGTTTATTTATTCATTTATTTCAACATGTTTATGGAGAATAAAAACATGATCAGAAAAGATGTTTTTCATCATGGTCCTGATTAACGACATACTACAGTAAAAAATTAAACCAGTTTCAAATAGAGCAAAACAAAATACAGATATTTGTAGATGAAGATTACAATGCCAATCCAAAAAAAAATCCAATGTTTTATTTAAAACATAATGACAGTGAGATACACGGAAAAAAACATACAAAAATAGTAAAACAACAAGTGCACATTATTACTCAGGAAATATATCATTACAATATTGCTCGTTAGAATATACGGAAATATGCTTTATTTCACAATGGCACTTTTAGTACTTTCGGAAACTGGCTACATTTCCTGTCTTCACTTTTACAATAACAAATGTTTGGTATTACTTCCACCTCTTTTGTGTTTGTATTTCTCTTCCCTGTCTTTGTAACTGTGTACAGTAGGATCGGTGTGTGTTCAAGGGTATGAGCGTTGATCATGGGCTGTCCTGGAGGCATTCCTCATAGTGGTGGTTATAGAGTGGGTTTGAGGTGTCCAGCCTAGCCTCCCCCCGCCCCTCTCAAATAAAATGTTGACAGTAAATTAATTTAAGCGAGGCAAATGTATAAAATAAGTGAAAGAACCACAAGCTACCCAGCCTCCAAAGAACCCCTCCCCCTCACACAAACAATATTACTTCTAGAACAGATCCTGATTCTTCGCCCCCTCTTAGATGGAAAGAATCTTCTCCCTTCTTTCCTCCATTCTCCCACATGTTGATTTCCCATCAAATTTCACTTGATTCGTTCATCATCCACACCCCCTCCCCTGCATCGATCTCCCTGAAACCTTTTAAATAATTTTCTGTAAAATTTTTGTTGATGTGATTTGATTTGATTCATTTATTACTCTTTATGATATTTTCCAAATTTAATTGTACAAACTGATTACAGCGTTATCAACCTATATTAGGGTTGATTAAGGAGTAACCCGTTGGGCTGACACACTATCAACTAAAGAATCAAAGCATTAACGTTAAAGCAACAACGCTGCATTAATCATGAGCATTTGTCTACATCAATAACCCACTTCTTGTAATGGCCAAAATTAAATTGATTGAATCTTTGCACAGCATAAAACGTAAGACCATTCGGTACAATGGTCTGAAAACCAGACTATTACTTACTGGCTCTATAGCTCCTAAGTCGATTCGACAACTAATAGTCGTTATTTTCCCACTTAAAGACATTTTCAAGCCCCCTTTTTTTAGGGAAGTTCTAAATTAGTATTGTCTTTCATATGCCGTTGGAATTTAACCTTTTCTTTTTTGGCCTGCAGTACCTTTTAATAAAGGGGGCGAAATATCGGACCTTTTTGACAATTTTCAATATTTCGGACGTTACTAAAGGCAATCTTAAGATTATTAACATACTAATAATTACTAAAGTTGTGGTAACATTCTGTGTTCATAATAATAATAATAATAATAGTTCGTCCTTAAATAGCGCATTTCAGGACCGCAGGCCCTCTCAATGCGCTTTACAGATATATAGTATCACCCCGGTCATCGGATTTATGCTTACTCGCACACAATGTATGCACATTCTCCACTCCCTGGGGAGCATTCCAGCCAGTCGCCATTTTACAAGCGCCACTTGCTAATCAAACCACATTAACTTTCGCATCCTACCGGGTACCCATTTAACACCTGGGTGGAGAGTGGCAAATATAGATCAATGTCTTGCCAAAGGACATTAGTGCCGCGGTGGGACTTGAACCGCGGACCTTGTGATCCACAGTCCGGTGACATATCCACTCGTCCACGGCACGTGGACGGGAATGTGTCAGGAGAGGGGAAATCTCTACACCCCCTGCCCCCATTCCCCTCCTCTCAACACGCTTGTGAACACAGGCAACCGATGTGTGTAAAACCGACACACAACTGAATTTACAATGATTTTTATTTTTTTTTGCTTCTTTTCATGAAATGATTGTGATAATGTTATTTATTATGGATAGATAAAGTTCGGATATTCTCAAACCTTATTGATCAATCTAAAATGTCGTAGAGACTGGTCAAAAAAGTTCTAAGAAGATATATACTTTATTAATCAAAGGTATCATTGAAACTATAATTTCATGAAAATAGGTTAGAAGTAAATTTATTCCAATTTTGTGGGCAACAGTGTATGTACCCTATGATCCAAAGGAAAAACAGACGGAACAATAAAATATAGCTGGCAAAAGTACTCTTTGATGCAAGAACAATAATATCATATTTTTCAATTGATTTACTTTTCTCTCTATCATGTAAAACTAAAATCTTTAATAAATAACAGATTGTCATAGGTGGAAAGCATAGGGGGGGTGAGCACAATTTTTTTGCCTTCGAAAATTGAAGAAAAAATTCACCACCACCCCTTGAGCGCCAGGAGGGGCCCATCTTCTTTTTCCCAAAAAGGGTGTTTTTCCTTTTTTTTTTCTAGGGGCGGGGGCCCGGGCCCCCCGGGCCCCCTTTCTGGATCCGCCACTGGTCCTGGAGGCATTCCTCCTAGTGGTGGTTATAGAGTGGGTTTCAGGTGTCCAGCCTAGCCTCCCCCGCCCCTCTCAAATAAAATGTTGACAGTAAATTAATTTAAGCGAGGCAAATGTATAAAATAAGTGAAAGAACCACAAGCTACCCAGCCTCCAAAGAACCCCTCCCCCTCACACAAACAATATTACTTCTAGAACAGATCCTGATTCTTCGCCCCCTCTTAGATGGAAAGAATCTTCTCCCTTCTTTCCTCCATTCTCCCACATGTTGATTTCCCTCAAATTTCACTTGATTCGTTCATCATCCACACCCCTCCCTGCATCGATCTCCCTGAAACCTTTTAAATAATTTTCTGTAAAATTTTTGTTGATGTGATTTGATTTGATTCATTTATTACTCTTTATGATATTTTCCAAATTTAATTGTACAAACTGATTACAGCGTTATCAACCTATATTAGGGTTGATTAAGGAGTAACCCGTTGGGCTGACACACTATCAACTAAAGAAACAAAGCAATAACGTTAAAGCAACAACGCTGCATTAATCATGAGCATTTGTCTACATCAATAACCCACTTCTTGTAATGGCCAAAATTAAATTGATGGAATCTTTGCACAGCATAAAACGTAAGACCATTCGGTACAATGGTCTGAAAAACCAGACTATTACTTACTGGCTCTATAGCTCCTAAGTCGATTCGACAACTAATAGTCGTTATTTTCCCACTTAAAGACATTTTCAAGCCCCTTTTTTTTAGGGAAGTTCTAAATTAGTATTGTCTTTCATTTGCCGTTGGAATTTAACCTTTTCTTTTTTTTGGCCTGCAGTACCTTTAAAGGGGGCGAAATATCGGACCTTTTTGACAATTTTCAATATTTCGGACGTTACTAAAGGCAATCTTAAGTGTATTAACATACTAATAATTACTAAAGTTGTGGTAACATTCTGTGTTCATAATAATAATAATGATAATAGTTCGTCCTTAAATAGCGCATTTCAGGACCGCAGGCCCTCTCAATGCGCTTTACAGATATATAGTATCACCCCGGTCATCGGATTTATGCTTACTCGCACACAATGTATGCACATTCTCCACTCCCTGGGGAGCATTCCAGCCAGTCGCCATTTTACAAGCGCCACTTGCTAATCAAACCACATTAACTTTCGCATCCTACCGGGTACCCATTTAGCACCTGGGTGGAGAGTGGCAAATATAGATCAATGTCTTGCCAAAGGACATTAGTGCCGCGGTGGGACTTGAACCGCGGACCTTGTGATCCACAGTCCGGTGACATATCCACTCGTCCACGGCACGTGGACGGAATGTGTCAGGAGAGGGAAATCTCTACACCCCCTGCCCCCATTCCCTCCTCTCAACACGCTTGTGAACACAGGCAACCGATGTGTGTAAAACCAACACACAACTGAATTTACAATGATTTTTATTTTTTTGCTTCTTTTCATGAAATGATTGTGATAATGTTATTTATTATGGATAGATAAAGTTCGGATATTCTCAAACCTTATTGATCAATCTAAAATGTCGTAGAGACTGGTCAAAAAAGTTCTAAGAAGATATATACTTTATTAATCAAAGGTATCATTGAAACTATAATTTCATGAAAATAGGTTAGAAGTAAATTTATTCCAATTTTGTGGGCAACAGTGTATGTACCCTATGATCCAAAGGAAAAACAGACGGAACAATAAAATATAGCTGGCAAAAGTACTCTTTGATGCAAGAACAATAATATCATATTTTTCAATTGATTTACTTTTCTCTCTATCATGTAAAACTAAAATCTTTAATAAATAACAGATTGTCATAGGTGGAAAGCATATTCAGTCCGTACTGCGCCTTAAATGTAGGAAAAGATTTTTTCGCTTTACAAATCCTTTTCCTAAAACCGGGATGAATCTTCCGTTTAGACTGGCGCGTAAGAAATCTTAAAGTCAGGGTATTTTACTGACATCGCTACCACTGCTGTAATATATTTTCAATTGCGCCATCTTTTGGTGAAGGTGTACATAGAGCGATATCCGGTTCCTATACCCAACCATCATCATGTGTGCGTGATCGGTTAGTGGTGCATTGTGGGACATGGTTTCGACACATCGGGACATTGTGAGCAGTAGATGGCAGCGTACATAAATCTGAAGTAGTGTCAGTAGAATACCCTTCCTTTAAAGTCTTTCATAATGCTTCAAAGCAGCAAGCATGTAGAAGATTTTCTGTTCTTTTCCCTGATGAAGGCCTCGATGAGTTGCTATCTTCGGCCTGATCATCGTGTTGAGGTGGTGTCGGCTGATCACTAAGAGATGTAGCATCGTTGCCCATGACCGTCGTCTCTTTCCCTGAAATTTCAGACACAATGCGAAAGTTGAAATAGCTTCAAAACCTTTGTCTAGAGAATTATGGCTAGTTTATATACTCTCTCTCTCTCTCTGTCGCTCTAAAATAAAAAGTGATAAGAGCGACTGGCATACGTACATACGTAGTACCCGCCAAAAATAAAAACCGACGTTGTTTCTGGGCGCGTGTTTTTATGTTTGTCCATTTGTTTCGTATTCCCTAACTAACCGTTAATTCACGAAATGTAGGATAGAGATATGACGTTTAAATGTATAACTATAAGCCATGGGGTATAACCACAAATAATTTATCTTTATTCTTTTGTTTCTTTAAACGTAAATGGTTACGTTTTACGAACAGAGTCTCTTGATTTCACTTAAAATCAGTCGCATTGCTGACATTCTTAATGCTTACCTTCTGCTTTTGGCGTAGTTGTTTGCAGTCGGTCATCAACCTTTCCCTCCTCAGTAGCAGGCAAAATCTCAATCATCGGCTGCGCATGCTCATTAATCTTCTCAATAAGTTCATCGAACTTTTCATCATCGAACCTGGCCTGGGTCTTCTCCTTGGTAAAATCGATGTAAAGAAGCTGGGTAAAGGTCATGCTCATTGGTCCTTCTGGTGGCCATGTCATCTCTTCAAGCAGCAGAGGAACGATGGGTTTCCGGAGTGCGTCCGAGAGACTCACTTCTCGTCTGCAGTTAGCGGAGAGGGCGTACTTTGGGGTCACGCAAGAAATGACGACCTGTTAGACAGAAAAATTTTAATGGATTTCTTTCTCCTTTAATCGTTTCAAATATGTTGTGTGCATATAAGATCTTACAGTGGGTTTTCTTTTTCTGTTATTGTAATACTTAATAAAGGAATATTAAATGGAAGAATCTTTGTGAAACACATGGAACTCATTATTAAGGTGGGGGTATTATGTGATCCAGAAAACTAATGCAGTTATGTACGTCCTCCGACACTTGTGTTATCGGCAATGTGGCGATTGGCTTGGGGTTGCAAGTTGGTTTTAGTTTAGTTTTATGTTTATGGTTAGATTTAGTTATATGTTTGGCCCAGAGTTGAAGCTCTGCATTCAGTTAGCGTAGGAACTTGACAGCGACCAAAGGTCGCTGGACCATGTGTTGTACCAATGGCTTATAATTATTGTCCACCGAGTGTATCCATGTCATATGGAAAGTTGGAAACCCTTCATGAAATTGTCGATTATTGTACACGTGAATCGTTTGGAGCAGATAGTAAATTCAAGTATAATTCATAATTTCTAAAAAGATTGCTTTGGTAGCAGTCGATCAGGAGTTTAGAAAAAAAATTATGTCACCCGCTCTTCCCCTAACAAAAATATTATTAAAAGGGAAATTAATTCGTAATAACGTTTCGTATACTATCAATGATGTTTGATACCAATATATATACCTTAGCATTTCTCACTCCCTTATCAATCTTGGAGTAGAGTGGATCCCCACCACCCATTTGATTGATGTCTAACCAGCAGTGGTATCCTAGACCAGTGAGGCGTGAGAACAGTCTCTTGATCTCAGGCTGCTTGCCCCATTGGTACGAGATGAATACTGACGGGGGTTCCGAAGTCTCCTGAATTGAGAGGGGACAAAACAAATAACAGACGGCAATTAAAACTAATGTAGTTGGATATAGATTTTATGGGAAATGGAAAATAACTTTAGAATCAAAGTAGATAATATAATAGTTATAGAGACTAAGCATAAATAAAACCTGACATTAGCAAAAGAAGGCGAAGAAGAGACATTTTCGAGGAAGTTGGTTGGTTAAAATACAATGGATAACATTAACAAACCATGCGGAATCGCGTTTACCACAGACATTATTTATAAGGATAATCATAATAAACTGAATACACATACAGTTGGCTGGGGGAGTTGGCTGAGGACAGTAGTGAGTTAGGGTGAGGACGGACACGTAATACCACCCCACCCGAATGGCGAATAAGGAGAAAAGGTCATGAGGGAAAGAAAATAAAGGTAGGGTGCAAAAGCAGCTAGAAGAAAGTCCGATGGCTCTATCCTCTCCCACACCTATTTCCGCCCCACCTCTGCTCCGCTCGACGACCCTGTCTCTTGGTTTTCATCCACAAGACTACTAATCCCATAACATCGGCAACCCCCTTTCCTCCCCATGGGTGGACTCTACACCACGCCAATGGTCCCTTGGATAGAAGACTTAGGTACCATGTGTATGCTTCAACCCTTGATGCATTCTCAATAGGCCTTCTCGCGAAATAAACATGTGAAATGTTTGCTTACTTCGAATCATCGGGTCATCACGTCCGGTCGGGTGGTCGCGGTGTTAATCGACCTTTTGTGAAAACATGCCCTTTTATTCACGAAATGTCGGGGGTATTTTTGGTGAAATAAATCCCTCTCATCTAACAAATTTTCTGGTCCAATTAACCGACACTTTGTGAAAACCCTATGGCAAATCTACAACAGGTCGCGTCATCTTCCGCTTTTGTTTTTACGAAAGGCCATGTAACGCGACCATCCGACCGGACGCGATGACCCGATGATTCGAAGTAGGCCGAAGTGGTGGCCCTTACTGTGGCATGGCTCTGTTGTGGCGAGTTCTCTGCATCTCCTGATACCTTCTTCACAGTGACCGGATCGTCCTCTACCTGCGGGATCCAATCTCGGTACTCTGCAGGATGTGGGAAAGGGGGAACACCAAAGTTAAACCACCAAACCGACTCCACACAGACTTCAAATCGACCGTATATATTTAGCCATGGCGGCAATTTATTGAATTGAATTGAATTGAATTTATTTTCTATTGCAACATACAAATTAAATTACATTTCATTGATACAACATTTGAAAAAATATTTATAAAAAATTGAACGTGTACACAGTATGATAATAATAAATGTTGACATTAAAATAAAATGTAACTGATAACACACTACCAAAAATAATTCATTAAGAAATCTGCATAAGAAATGCTATCACAGTAAGCGCTTGCTTGATAGCGTGATAGCCCAGGGTGGGGAAGGGGGATGCATGATTTAAAAAATGATAATGGTGATGATGTTGATGATAAGATGATGATAAAAATGAAAATATGTTGATGTAATTGTATGTTCCATATGTAGTTGGTTTGTTGTCGGTCCCCCTTGTGTGAGTGAATTACAAAGGGAGAGATCTAACGAGGAGTCAAACCCCTGGGGTTGATTACTCAATGAGAAAATGTGTAACCTCGACTGTTCCAGCTGGCATGCTTATCTGCCAAAGGTGGTCCTCTTACAAACCAATTTTCGTTATTTTTCGGGCATCAATATCATCATTTTTCTTGGATCCTTCTTGATGCGCTATGTTACTCCTAAGTTTGGGGATAACAAAAAACATCTAGGGGTTGAAATGCAAACAAAAAAGAGACAAGATTCCCGTTATCTACAAATTATTGGTCCTTTGTCATGAAGAAAAAAATAAAAGCAGGATCATTACATCATATGTTAATGTTAGCATATCCATTCCATTGGATTTAGGTATCGGAAATTTTGAATGAACTATGATCTGTTCTCATACCATCAGACACCATGCTCTCATCAGGGTAGTATGGTAGGATATCTGACCCAAGAGTTCTGAGAACTTGGCATCCTCCCAGAACTTTTCTCCTCTCACGTATTCTTTCTCGTTAAAGAACTGGATGTAGAGCAACTGGGCGAAGAGCATGCTCATGGCGCCCTCTGGAGGCCACTGGGTGTGGTCGATGAGAACGGGAATGATTGGTTTGTTCAGTAGATTGGCGAGATTCACCTTACGAATAATAAACAAAATGAAGAAACACGAAAAATTTAAACACAGAAAACTCTTGAACAACATTTGCCTTGGTGATGATTGCTCTGCGGTCAATTTATTTGTAACACCTCCCAACTTTAGCCCTGAACACAACACTACACCTAACCAAGAGCAAATCTCGCCAGGAAAAAGTATCTTATCGGCCGGAAGAATTGGTCGTCAATCACACGAATTACACACGAATTGGGATAGTTGAATTTTAATATGAGACTTATGCGTTTAAAAAGATATCATATAATCAAATTTCAAGTGATCCATGGACGTTGTCATTATCTGTTAGTTGCGCAGGCAATGATAACACAGAATTATCTCCATTATCATGTTTTAGCTTACTTCTTTGTTACAGTTCTCCGAGTTTGAGTATTTCTCAGTCACCATGCACAGCACCACCTTGGAAGACCTCATTCCCTGGTTGATCTTAGCAAACAACTGATCTCCTCCACCCATTTGACCAATGTCCATCCAGCAAGGAAACCCTGCCATCTCGAGATGCTTCTTCATGGCCTTCACTTCGGGCTGGTGGTCCCACTGGTAGCTCAGGAAGACGGTCGGGGGCTTCCCGGAGTCGTCCGAGGGTGCTTGTGGCACAAGCAGTTCTGTTAAAGACACATAAGAATGGGTATCCTTGGGGATATGACACCAATCGTGTATTTACCCAAAGACAGAATTTATCAATCACCAGGAGTGACCATTGCGACCGATAGGGATAATGTCATGCACTACTACCTCAATCACCCATAAGGAAACTTCATTATCTTACATTTCCCTCACCCGAAGGCTCTCCGAGAGCCTGAGTATAAGGGGAGGGTGCATACAGTTTATTATTATAATTTTCATTATTATCAACATCATTATTATTATTATCAAAATCATTGTTGTTTTTGTTTATCATTAAATCACAAAAAAACAATGACGTATTTGCAAACCTGCTTCTTCTAAGGACTGCGTGATGATTTCTGCTGCATCGGTTCTTCCCATGTCTTCCAAAGCGCTGAGTATGGCATAGGTGGCGTCGCTGCTCTTGTGAGTGGTGTACCATTCAGCCAGGATGGCCATGGTAGGGTCAGGTGACAGGGCCCAGTTCCGGATGTCTTCACCCGAGTAGCCGAGCCGTACAGCCAGGAACCTCCAGTCATGCTCATGCTCAGGGTTTAACAGCTTCGAGACGTCACGGGACCATTTTGGTGCGTTAGTAATAGTCTGCGGGGGACAAATAATGTTTTATGCTATAACGAAAGTGCATTCCATACTGTAATAAATACCCAGTGCAGTTGACCTTCGTAAAAGAAAAATTCTCGTAATCGTACGAAGTAGTAGTAGTAGTAATATCAGCAGCATTAGTATATTGTAATGGATAACTTGTTTAGCACAAAGCTAATGTGCCAGTGTCTATGTCAAAAACAGAGTTACAAATTTCTAAAGGGTATGCCCAAGAAACAAATTATCATTGAGCCTTTTTTTTTTTGGGCCTAAAGCTCGTTCAAAAATGAAGATGTAAACCACGGCGGTTCTTTCATGATGATGCAAATTGTAATAGGCTCACATTTCTGTATTATATAACGCATAGCTCAGCAAATGCGAGTGAACGGAAAATAATTGTGGTTATTTTAACAAGAAAATACGATTACCAAAAGATGCTCAACTGTCATTCTATTAAGACCACGAATCTATAGATTACTGAAAAGGTATTTCTAAGTAGAATTTTCCTAAGTGATACCAATAATAATACATAAATGAATTTATTTGATGGTGTATTATTCATGTCAATAATTATCAGATTGTTAGCCATGGAATTTCTGACCCAACGGTTAACCAATTGTTTTATTATGCTTGAAAAAAAATTAAGCAAGTTGAGGTGTCCTGGTATAATAGTTCATTTACTTGACAGTCAATCCCATAGGTAAGGGTTCGAATCGCAGCCTGGCACTAACGTCCTATGGCAAGGCATTAATCCACATTTTCCACTCTCTACCCGGGTGTAAATGGTTCACTAGACCATAGGTGCTGATGAGGCTTCCTTGAGTAAACGAAATTCATTTAGGCGAGGCGTCAAAAATAAACATACCGGCTGGCTGCAGCCAGCTGCACTTATGCGTCCGGCTGCATTTTTGTTATTAGCTTAGCTGGCTGCAGCCGGCGGGAGGCCAGCGGCAAGCCGAAAGTATGCGCCGGCCGCGGCCTACCGAATGAAAGCCGAGCTCGGAAAAAGCTAGAAAACATGAGCTCAGCCGGCTGCAGCCGGCGGGAGGACAGCGGCATGACCTCAAATATGCGCCGGCTGCAGCCTCCCGAATGGAAGCCGAGCCTTGTCTTAATTGGGTCGTCTGGCCGCGGCCGGCCTAAACGAATCAGCCACCCGCGACCGGCTGCATTGCCACACCCGGCCAGACGATATCTTTATAAACTAGAATTTAATTCGTCAGAGGAAAAAAAACATCTATTCATCACGGATCAATAACTCGAAAAACAGTATAGCCAGGTGGAAATAATCTTTTCACATTGGACAGCCTTACGAACCCAACAACAACAAGTCACTAAAAAGACAAATATAAGTGGTCTTTCTTTTCTGATATGCCTTTATCAATAAAGAGACCAGTCGTACCGTGGAAATATGCGCGCTCATTTCCTTTGGATGCACCCTGCATGTAGATGGGTTAGAGCCCTTGTACTTTATATTCAAAATAATTGTTGACATGTATATGTTACAACATAAGATTTGCTATTTTAAATTACTGGCTCGCCTGTTGTCTAAATATCCAAATCATATCTTTGTGTTTATTCGTGTTATGCTTCTGAAGAAAACAAAATCAATGATATAAATCCTATTATATACCTTTAAGAATATTTCCTAAAACTGTCATCTGATTGGTTGAAAGTGAAGTCGTATTTTTAACTATGCAAGAAAAAATGTTATCTTTGTCAAAGTCGCGGTGAGGGAGATAATATTATCTTTGTCAATTCCGGGAAGATAATTGTCTTTGTCAAGTCGAGGCGAGACAGATAATATTATATTATATTACATATGCCGCCGTCATGTTTTCAAGTTCTGATGCGTTGCGTTTGAAAGATATAGTTCGCAGTCTAGAAATCAGGGTACTTTGTCTTTCAAAGAAAATATAATCTAACGTACACCTGTATCGGTCATTTGTGGACTGAATAGACATAAATGATAACAAACATGTCAACTGCAAGCTCAACAATGAAGCATATCTAAGTCTTGTTCAGACGGAGGCAAGTTACTCTAGGGTAACGGTCGTGTTAAGAGCTAGTCGGGGTAAATATGGCGGGCCAAGCACGCCACTATACGTACAACTATACAACTATACGTCTATCCAGCCGGCTAATCAGAACGCAGGAAACTGTACAACTATACAACTATACCAGTGGCGGATTCTGGGGCACAGGGGGCACGTGCCCCCTGTTAAAAAGTGGGAGGCGGAAGGGGAAAAGAAAAGTGAGAAAAGGAGAAAAGGAGGGGAAAGAAAAAGGAGGGGAAAAAGAAAGAAAAGGGAAGAGAGAAAGAAGAAGAAAAGAGGAAGGAGAGAACAGGAAAGAGGAGAAAAAGAAGGGGAAAGAGAGAAAGGGGAAGAGAGAGAGAGGAGAAAAAGGGCAGAAAAGGAAGAAAGGGGAAAGACGGAGAAGGGAAAAGGGGAAATGAGAATAATGAGAAGGGAAAAGAAAGAAAGGGGGATGATATTCTAAAAAAAAAATTTTTTACCGGGAAAGGGCCGAGGGTGCACGCAATTTGCAGTGTACATAAAATGGGGTCCCTCTTGCCAGGCGTGTAGCCCCCCAACTTAAAAAGCACCCCCAAAAAAAAAAAAAAAAAAAAAAGAGATGGAAAAAGGGGGGAAAGCGAGAATTTTTGTGAGTTAAAGGAGAAAGAAAAAAAAATGAAAGAGAACTAAAAAACGATAGAAGATAGGTGCGAGAGCATGAGAAATTGCATTTCTTTTAAAAGAATAATGGGATAACAACCAGGGGCGTCGCTAAAGGGGGTGTGAAAAAAAAGAAGAGAAAAGAAGAACAAAAGGGAAAAGTAACCAAGTCGAAGCGTTCACGTTTCATTAAATTGTTAGAGAGAAAGAAGACGAAATTGCATCCCCCGCTCCTTTCCCGGTAAAAAAAAACGCCTTATTATATTATTATCCCCTTTCTTTCTTTTCCTTCTCATTATTCTCCTTTTCCCTTTTCCCTCCTTTTCTTTCTCCCTCCTTTTTCTCCTTTTAACCTTTTTTCGAATTTACCCTAGGGTATTACTTGCCTCCGTCTGGACAAGACTATTGTCATATAGCTTTTTACTACGCAACGCTATTGTTTGATCGCTTTTGTCCGGCTTGCCAGATTCTATTGTTAAGGTGCGGATTATGGCTGCCTAACTTGAATCACCGTCTGTGGTCATTAGATTGGGTGAATATTTTAGATCATGTTGTTGTATCGGCATGGCATATGATTTCCTATAGGAAAGAATGAAAGTAGGGAACAAGAAGAAGAAAAATCGAGCTAACCTCGCTGTTGGATAAAAGTAGAGAGTGAACACAAAATAAACTTCAATTTTAAAAGAGCAAATATGAAATTTGTCGATCACAAGTTTGCGGTTTTAGAAGAAGAGAACAAAAATCCGTGTTTGTATCATTAATCTTAGGTTTTTGAAAGACGAAAAAAATAGAAGAAAGTAGGCTTTAAAAAGAGAGAGAACAGCAAATGTCAAGATTCCCATCCCGGGAGGTATCATACGGATCATAGGCCCACGCTACACCTTACCTTACTATGAATAAGACATATAATTTATTACATGGTTGCTTGACATCAGTTTGGCATTGGCAATACGATGAAATGGCAAATAGCAAAAAGGGGAATTAGGGGAGAAGGCATGACAGAGAGACACTTTTAGAAAGCCGTGAAAACTCTGAAATTCCTGTATCTAAATAAAGATCAATTTTGAGTTGTTATTTTATTTCACAACCATTCAAATATGATATGCTTTTTTTCATTCTGATAGCACTTACAATGTTTGTTTGTTCGGTTTGTTTTTTTAGCGTAAAAATAGAGTCTGTTCCTGCAGACTATGTGCAGTTGACATTCTCGGGAAATAATGTTGCTATGCGGTATACAGTACACGCCGAAAATCTCAGCAACACGATTACACAATATATTTTTTGGATTACACGGTTTACACGATTCACCTGGATCGTGTAACCGTGTAATCGTGTAGATTTACACGATTGAAGACTGTCGCTCGTGTAAATAGTTAAGTGCATTGGTGGGATGATTCGACCAGATGCAACAAACGTTTAACTGTGTAATCGTGTAAATGTACACCGGTACCATTGAAGACTGTCGCTCTGAATCGTGTAATCGTGTAAATAGTTATAATGGTTATGAGGGCATTGTTAGGATGATTCGGCCAGCTGCAACAATCGTTTAATCGTGTCTTGCTAACACCACTTGCTTAAACCACGTTAATTGCTTTGTACACCACTTGTCTACATCAAGTAATTACTGTACTTTATCTTTATGGATAAACCTTATCACTTTCTACTAGCCTGTATCGTATATTATTCCGTGAGACAAGGTAGGAAAACGTCAGAAAGAGGAAGACATGATAGATGAAATAGTAAAGGAAAAAGAAAGCTACGAGGAGAAGGGAATTAATATATCAAAGGAAAATGATGGTTGAAAGGGCACGATAAAGATAAGAAGAAAAAAAGCTAAGCAAGAGATAAAAAAGGAAAACGAAAAAAAAAAAAAGTTGACCGGAAGAAAAGGGAGAGTGAAATAGAGTGATAGGAATAAAGAAGGGCATTACATAGTGAAAGAAATAGAAATGAGAAGTAGAAAGGTTATGAAACGGAGAGGAAAAGAGAAAATAAATAAGGTAAGAGTGGAACACAATGAAAGAAAGAGACGCGAGAAACATAAAGGGGGCAGTGGAAAGATATTGAGAGAAAGAGAGAGAGAGAGAGAGAGAGGGATGGAAAAAACATTAGTTGAAAGAAAATGGGCACCGATCAGATTTTAATAGATTTTAATGGGGGCATTTATCAAAAGTGAAGAGGGACACTTCTCGTACCTAAAGAGGGATACTTACTAGAGATTAAAAAGGACACTTATGAGAATGGAAAATGGACACCTATTGCAAAGGAAAATAGGAACTCGTCGAAGGAAAAGGGCGCGTGTCAAAATAAAAGGGGCACTTATCAGAGTTGAAAAGGGAAGGGGCACTTTTACAAATTAATAGGGGCACTTGTCAGAGAAAATGGGGACTTTTTCTACGAACAAAGGGGCACTTTTGGGGCAGTTGAAAAAGTGGGGGAGGGGACACTGTACCGCTAGCTAAACGTAACGCTAAGACAGTTGGCCATTCACTTATTCTATATCATTCTCAACTTGCTACTGCTCCCTGTACTCTGTAGCCAGTGGCTTAATTTGATCCTTACGTAATACCTATTGTTCAGGGATCCTATGTTCAAGGGGGATCCCCCTGAACAAAAGGTATTATGTAAGGATCTCTGCCTGTAGCTAGGGTCAATGGCAGGCCACATTCAGAGTAAGCTTCTTTTTGTATGTGACAGGAAGCGTGCTATTAAGTCTTGACCGTAGCTCTCCATACATGTAGCTGAATGCAATGTTGTAAAGGGTAATTTACGAAAAGAGGAAAGCCGAAAAATGGAAAGCCAAAATAATGATGATCATGACATAAAAGGGGAAGGGGCACTTCTACAAATTAATAGGGGCACTCGTCAAAGTAAAAATGGAACTTTTCCTATGTACAAAGGGGCACTTCTTACAAAGTTGAAAGGGCACTTGTTCTATGTAAAAGAAGCACTTTTGGGGTACTTTAAAATTGTGGGGGGCACTGTACCGCTAGATAAACGTAACACAAAGACAGTTGGCCACTCACTTATTCTATTCATTCTCGGCTTGCTACTGTTCTGTGTAGCAGTGGCGGATCCAGGGTGGGGCTCGGGCTCGGGCCCCACCCTTGGCAAAATAACGTTTTTTTAAGATGGTAACGAACAAAAATTCTCTATAAAAAGGCGGGCCCCACCCTGGGAAAAAAAGGTTCAATAAAGATGGTAACCACAATTTTACCCTCTTTTTTTTTGCTCAAGGGAGGGGGTTGTTGAGTAAAACAAAGATAGTGCTCACTACCCCCACCCTACTTATGCGCTGCTAAATATTTTCTCATGAATTGGGGTACCTCCCTCGCCACCGGCTGGATCCGCCCCTGCCGTGTAGCCAGTGGCCTAGATCTTTAGGGGAGACCGGGGACAATTGTAACACCTTTTTCCAATTCTGACATATTAACTTATTATAGTTATATACTTAAGGTTATATGAAATGAAAGATGCATATCTTGGCATGACATATGACTAGGTTTGAGTTAAGTAAAACAAGCTATTTTGAAGCCATTATCATTTTAAAACCGGTAGTGAAGTGTTACAATTGCCCCACAACACGAGGCAATTGTAACACACCCGTGGGGCAGTTTTAACCACATACTGTAGTTTGTTTGATTTTATTTCTGCGTTCGAAAAGATACAAATTCAAATTCAAAGTACAAAAATTCGAACAAAAACAAATACAATGAATAAAATGTTTACAAAAGTAATTAAATAGAAAATCATGTACAATTATATCATACAATAAACATGTACGAAGCATACAAATAAGATGAGAAATATATAGGAAATATTTTTCAATAAATTAGAGAGGTAATTTAGAACGCAGGAGACCACCATCATGAGCGGTTAGGCTGGAGATGGATGGCGGCCTCATACAAAAAAAATTGGCGACATAACTCTCTTGGGAAAACTGCAGGTGCAGAAAACAGTTGCATGATAAAGAATAAAATAAGTCACGGTTTTAATGTACTAATTTAAAGAGTGGGGAGCGTATGATTGTATTATTTGTCGTTTAAGTGTAGCGTCTAAGGAGTAGATGGTTGAACAAGACTTTAAGTTGTCGGGAAAATTATTCCAAATGTCCGGACCTGAATGTCTAACAGATTTGTGTGTTATTGATAATTTGGGATTTGTAGGATAGAAGTTTCCAGATATGCGAGTAGGGTATGAATGAACAGAACTATTAAACCTAAACATGTTATCAAAGGATGGTGGAAGTTGATTATAAATGTACTTAAACATAATGACTGCTACCTGAATAGTGTTCAAATCGATTTTTTTTTTGGTGTTTTAAGTTTATAGAATAAAGGATCATGCAGTGTGAGCTAAGAAATGCGAACCTGTACAAATGCGTGTGGCTTTCTTTTGCAGTTTAAAAATAGAATTAATTTTTGTCGAACCACAATTCGCCCATTCACTATTACATTATGTTATATACGGGAAAACTAGCGTATTATATAGTATGAATAAGGTTGCATGGGGTAGAAGGTTGTACCTACAAATCACATATCCCTGCATGAGAAAGAGTTATTTTTATGTTTATTTTTTATTAAAGATTACGCGCTGGACAGATGTTCATCAATTAAACAGTATTTTATAGAACCCCAATATAATAATTGTTAATAAAAACTATGTCTATGACATATGCTTGACTCATTTACATTAGATTTATACCAGTTACGTGGGGAAAATTATACTAGTTATAACGTTGTTACATTTGCACCCCTAGGAGGGCGGCCATATTTTATATTTTTTGTATCCTAGCATTAAATTTCGTCCTTGAAATTTCGCCTAATACAGGCCTAAAATCTTATTTTTGACCATTAAAAATGACAGTGATAGCACAAGCACATATTTGTCCAGAATTGATTTTAGGTAATTGAAGATTTTACTCCCGTGCCAAAAACCGATGTTTTGGCTGTAAAAAAAAAATCCTCGATGTGTTGACCTGCCTACCCTCAGGGCAGCATGTCGGGCAATGAAATGCGCATGCTTTGTGCAGGGCGTATACGTACATCGCGCTTCTACTAGGAGTGGGAGCCGCTGTTACATTTGCGCCGTGTTACTTTTATCCCCTTGAACATAGGATCCCCTGAACAATAGGTATTATGTAAGGATCTACAACACTGTCTGTAGCTAGGGCAACGACCTTTGTCCCCGGCGAGGGTCAATGGCAGGCTACATTCAGAGTAAGCTTCTTTGTATGTGACAGGAAGTGTGCCATTAAGCCTTGACCGTAGCTCTTCATACATATGTAGCTGAATGCAATGTTGTAATGAGGCCAAAGCCAAAAAGCAATAAGTAATCAAAGTCTAATTGTTTGTGACCTTTTTTATGCTACCAATGACGTAATGATGTTGTTATATATGTTAAAGGTGTCACCCTGGACCAATAATATATGATTACAAAAAATTGCCAGTTATTTCTGATTTTACTACATTTTTAGATTTTTATTTTTCGTGGTTTTAGCTCCTTTTGGAATGAAACATGATTTTGTACCAAAAATTGTCATATTTTCTCAATAAAATCACTGAAATTTATCAAAATTAGTAGCAAACCTTTCCTTTTAAATAATAATAATAAAATCATAACTAAAAATACCCTTTGAAAAGAAAGTAAACAACATATCCGAGTTTCATTCCAAAAGGAGCTAAATGCGTTTCATTCCAAAAGGAGCTAAATCCATGTTTCATTCCAAAAGGAGCTAAATCCACAAAATCTAAAAATTTAGTAAAAATCAGAAATAACTGCTATATTTTTTTTCTTATCATATATTTTTGGTCCAGGGCGACACCTTTAACATTAAGGTACATTACTAAACGGAAAGTGGAGAAATAAAAAAGGTGATCTACTCATAAGTACCCAAAGTGGATTTAGCTCCTTTTGGAATGAAACCGATTTGGATTTAGCTCCTTTTGGAATGAAACATGATATTGTACCTCAAAATGTTCATACTTCCTGGTGAAATTTTAGAATGTGCATTTTGTCCCCATGTAGGAAATCATTATTTTAAGACAAAAAACTCGATTTTGATAAAATACGGATTTAGCTCCTTTTGGAATCAAGCTCTTCAAATGTATCTCATCTTTTCACACAAAAATCTCTTTCTTATTGTCAAATCTCTCACCTATATCACTCTCATATCTTCTTTATCTACATTTATTTGTGAGGGTAAAGAAGGGAATGCGAGAGGTGAGAAAACGGAGAGGTTGAGAACGAAAGGGATAGAAAGGGAGAGAGAGAGACAAACAAGACAAAATTTTTTTAAATAAGACGAACAAGAAATGAAAAGTCAAGGAAATATCAGCAAGAAATGGGCAAGTAGAAACATTTAAATGTAAAATAGAGGAGGGTGTATGGATAGAGACAGGGATAAAGAGTGATAGACACAGAGAGATAATTATAATGAAAGACATTATATCATATGGAAATGACATCAATATGGAAAAGAAACAGGTAGATCTCAATATTTCTTTTTTAAGAACAGCATTAAATAATAAGTTTAGATACTTAAAATGGCGAGCGTGCGAAGGGGGAGCTTCAGGTTTTCAATTTTTATTTCTTTGTTCTTCTTTGCCGAAGTGTTAGGAAGTTAATTTCCGCGTCCATATTTTGGTCTCCAAATTTCACGGAAATTTTGCCCTCTCCCAAAGGTGCGAAAACGCCAGGAAGTGTTTCAGAATCGTAAAAACATTGAACGGAATCTTTCAAAAATACGCGGTTCGGTTGTTGAATCATTTTTTTGCCGCGTCTTGTCCGCGCCCTTAGTGGACGCTATGTTTAAATGATGTAAAATAATGGATATAGACATCAAATGACATGAAATATTTGAATTTTTACACTTGAATTGTCAATGATTGTGAATAAACCAAAACATTGAGGTCTCTTTTGAGCGAATTCGATCACCGCCCCAGTATTTTTTAATGTTATTATTATTATTATTATTATTTTATTTCATATTTTTTGGGTGCGTTTGTAGCAACGACATGGTTCTACAAAAAGACAATTGTTCATATTGTTACAAACGTACCTAGTCATACAAAAACAAGGTGGGACTCAGTAACAAAATAGGTGTGATATCATTAAACGCAACCGCTATCTCAATCGCGCTTAAATCTACGTCTACACTTTGTTCCCTGCGTTTTATCAGGTGTTGCTAAGTTTTTGTCAAGGTCTATCATGGCCATCTCCCCCTCGTTGCTTCACGTCCATCCCGTTTTGTCCACGATGGCCTGAAACGGCGCAGCCGTGGCCGCAGGGAACATGATGCAAACATAAATGACGTCACAAACGACAAGTGAGCGCCCTGTTCGACATAATGCCAATGGAAAGCTCAGGACGCTGCAACAAGCTGCAACATCAAGCATCTCTGTTCTGCTGCAGCCAGCTGCAACTTGAAGCATCTCCGTCCAGCTGAAGCCAGCTGCAACTTTAAGCACCTCCGTCTGGCGGAAGCCAGCTGCAATTTTATCACCTCCGTCCGGCTTCAGCTGGCTGAGCAAATTTAGGAGTATGGCGGCAGGCTGGGGTGGCCGGGCTAATTAAGATTCTGGGTTCAAGCTCATATCCCAAGCTGGCGCCAGCCGGCTGGGCTAATTAATGCAAAGTAATTGCCCCGTCCGGCTGCAGCTGGAAATGCAGCCTCAGCCAGCCTTCGCGTGAGGCTGCCGCCAGCTGGTAAGGTTATTTTTGACGCCTCGCCTTAATTATTATATCACTTAATCAAATGTATACAGAGTTTATCACCTTATGGTCGATCTCCTCGACTTTCTCCACTGTCTCGTCCACGACTTCTTTCAGCTCATCTAGTCTTTCGCCCTGGTCGTTGACTTCGCTCTTCACATTTTGGATATCCTCTCTCTGCTGGACCACGGTCTCATCAATTTTCGAAACGTCATTTTCTGTCGTCGTCACCCGATTGTCCAAGTTGTCAATGTCTTCTCTTTGCTCGCCCACATCTTCACTTAGCCCCAGAAGGCTAGGAATACCATAAAATATATATGTATATATATATATAATATATTTCCATATCGCTTTGGAAAATATTTAAGGTATAATTTATTGTTTATGAAGTTACAGGGCGGGGGGGCATATTAAGCTTTAATTTGTAAGTCAATATACTGGAAATATATTGAATATATCAACATAGATTTTATTCTTACGTCTGAAAGGTTTTTTTTTTTTTTTTGTAAAGAAAAGTTTGTTTCTGTCTTGTTAAGTGGTTCACACATGCAAGGCACTAATACAATCAGGAATACAATATTATGTGTCAAACGTAGGCGTAAATTCTTTTCTTGCATCCACCATACAAAGCCTTCGCTTCACATGGCCAGAACCGAGTATGATGACGGCGTCTTTCGACATGATTTGCACGACTTACCTTCTGCCTTCCAGGAAATCAATCAATGCCAGGACCAGATCTGGCACCCCCATCTGCTGGCACTTCTTAAGCTTCTCAATGTTGGGCTTGTAGACGGCCAGGCATTCCTTGTGGGCCTGGCCTATCCTTTTGACCTCCATGAGGACAACACCGATCCACATGGGATCGATGCTCTTCAGCTTGGTGAACAAGATCTTTAAACATCTGGCAGCCTCTTTCTGGAGAAATGGAAACGATGTCAGCTAATTTACTTATTGGTGTCTTCTAGGATATGGCTTTCTGTTGTGCGATTAACGTTGTCTTATTTTCCACGGATTCGGTACGTTCCACCCCTCTCTCTCTCTCTTACTTGTTATCACAGTCCCTGCTTCCCTCACTTTATATCTCTCATTATTTTTCCATTTCCCTCTCAACCCCTTTTCTCTTTCATGCTCTCGTTATCTCTACACCTTTTCTCTCAGTCTCTTACTATTCATCTTTCTTTGAAATTCATCCTTTCTTTACCTCTCGATTCTACCCTCTATGGCAAAAGAATCCCCTAAAGTTTTATGAAATACCTCTATCTTATGTTAAAGACGCATAGTAGTGGGCTCTCATGGAGAATTCGTCGCCATTCGGGTGTTTAACCAATATAGTAAGCAGGTGTTGTCAATCACCGGGATTAGCCTTTAGTTTTATGACCAACATCAGACCTTGTGTAATGCTCTGCTTTCCCACCAATCGCCCCATATGGAAAACTCATTGTCTTACATTTCCCTCTCCCGAAGATTCTCCGAGAGACTATAGGGGGTCTATCTTGATGGGGGCACGGGTTTGACGTGTGCGAGCCTTGTACACCCATTAATAAGTTCCACTATGTCTGGTGTCAGCGAATTATGACCTACGGCACATAGAAACTGACTACCATCTCCCTTTAAAGATGTTATCATGTTGTTCAGGTCAGGTGGGTTGTTGTGCCTGAGTTTGATATGACATAGGCCTACCTTGTTAAGGCACCCGACGCTGGAGATGGCCTTGCAAGCAGAGGCAGCTCCGTTCGGGTTCTGTTTCCATGCTTGAACACACCTGTCTATGTGCTTGACGAACTTCTCGGCATATTTGGGGAGATATTAGCCAGGACCATGAAACAGAAATGCATCAGGGATGGGTGGCAGACGTCCTCAAACATCAGATCGATATGAGGTACCAAAACCTATTATAAACGTAAAATGCAAGAATTGAAAACGTTTAATTTTATTGTTTTTTTCTAATCTTTCATGTTCCCTTGCTATCCAATGATTGTAAAATTGAAATGCATTTTGTTCAGAATATCCTTCGTCTTTTATTTATACTTTGCTTTCTTTCATCTTTAAATACAACTCTGAAGTTTGAACGTCGAACTCAGATTAATTAAGTTTGATTAAGCCTAATGCAAATCGTCATTCCACAATCAAAGCATAGGCCGGGATTTTCCCACGTGTAAAAGGTATTCTGGAATTTTATTTTTTAATGCTTCAAAATTTGTTTACTACAGCTAGGGCGATAAGTCATCCCCTTCCTCTCTGCCCTTACTGTCATGTTCTCTCTGGTAGAGTATTTCAATTAGAGATACAGGAACCTTAAGTTCGACCGAAGGGAATGTAGTAGATATTTTAAATCCTGATTCGAACGCTAATTTGAATCTTTTTACGGTTAATGATCAAGATTATAACTTCATATTAAGTTGGGGTTTTCCATCTTAAAGATATAAGATATCATCTGGAGTGTGTTTCACTAAACCCTAAAATCGATCTTAAAATCGATCCCATCGATAATTTTTTGTTATACTTTATTTTTTTGTAATCGAAATCAATTTTAGTTCATGAAACACCCCCTGGACACATACCTTTGAATTCAGTTTGCTGATTTCATAGAGTACCATATATAGGTACATTTTGTCATCCGTGCCCATATCTTCCAGAAGTACAACGATACGGTCTATCCGTGAGAGAACAACTTCCGGGTTAAACTGGAACAAGCTGTTCAGAGCCACTGCAACGAAAAGTGAAATATCTTGCTATCATTGGAACCAGTTGACTTCTAAATGCATCCATTGCCATAGGGTCAATACAGGGCCCACCCGGTTCCAGTAGGCAATGGGGTAACAGCTTGAATATTCTACTTTCGTTATTGCAATATTTTTCTCATCTTACTTTGTGTGATAATTTCTTCTTGTTAGAATTGAACTTGATTTTTATTTATTAATTTCACATGCTCGAATACAGAAATCATACAATTAATATCACAAAATGGAGGATATTACATGTGGATACAATACTATAAATATTGCAATAGGTTAGTTATATTATTGACAATTTAACAACAGTTTGAACATTATTGAAGGTAAGTCTAATTATATGTAACATGTGGATATGAGGGGCTTATTGACAAGAATGGCTTGTAATGGTAAACCTCTCTTAAAACTTAAGTACGTCTTAATATAAGTTGGCTTAAGTAATTATGTATAATCATCAATAAAGTATGAAGCTGTGTGGGTTTGTTAAGTATTCGAACCGTGAGCTAATTGTTCAGCTTAGATGTTTCCTTAAAAGGGAATCCAACCTTAATAGACAACTAGTCTAAAAGAAATGAGAAAGATCAGAAAAGTTAACTGGCGAAAGTTTGAATGAAATTGGACCAAAAAATAAGAAAGTTAGGAATAATCACTATACGTATGGGCACTTCAAATTTGCTTAATTGGTAATGTCACTGTGAGGTAAAGTCGGACTAGTTTCCCATTTCTTTCAAAATACAAAATGACTAAAACGTCAAGTTTTCAAAATGACACAGGGTGGTATTTTCTTAATAATGTGTTATCCATAACAAATTTTGTGTAGTGCCCCAAGAGAGAAGCCACTTGGAAGAAAAACGGAAATTGAATTAATTTTTGTGCACGAGAATTATCCGTGACTACATCAGAATCCATTGAACAAATTGCCAATTTGAGATTCATATAGATTTTATAGTGATCTCATATTTCAAACATTGATAACTAACCATACAATTCAGACCTTAGGCAACACGTTACGACCAAACGAGTGTTACTCACGACCAGCCGATGTGCCTTTGCACTTGTTGTCAAGGTAGGCATCGGCAATGGCGTCTCCGTAAGGAGCCAGGAGCTCTCCGTTCTGATAGATTGCTGGTAACCCTATGGCTTTTGCGGCCACTTCCTCCAAATCCTTGACGTCACAACTGAGAAGCTTCACAACGTATTGGAAGAGATCCCGGTACAACTTGACATTATCGTTATTCTGAAGAGATATGTAATATATAAGAATGATAAAAAATAATATTAATAATAATATTAGATCAATTTATATAGTGCAGCTACTATATCAAAATACTCTACTGCGTTGTGATGAAAACGCGATGCGCATGAATGAATGCGAACCGACCATCAGTTTCCCTCACAGTAGAAGTTGGTTTGTTGTGGATGGAGGAACCAAGAGTTAGGTTTAACAACAGGCTACAACCAAAGATTTTTTTAAGTAATCGATCAATTACACACAAAAATACATGAAACCTGGAATATTCAAAAGAGTGATTATGTCATCCCAAAACCCAGTCGTACAGTAAAACTGAGTTCCTTTTCAAATTGACAATGCAAAATAGGGATTTAAAAAAAAACATTGGTATTCTCAGAACTTAGTTTGATGGATAAATAGCATGTCTTGGTATTGATCTCTTCAAATATACAACCTTATGAGAACGAAATGAACTAGTTTGATATCAATGTATGGATATGGGTAGTATGTAAAAATAGTAATGGACCGGATCTTCCAAGTCAATGAAATTACTTCTCTGGCTACTGAAAATCATTGCATTTACATAATTGGGATAATTATTACTCATATTTTTGTTTTCAAGAAGTCAAGAATAGCTTCAAAGAACTTGCCTTCTTGATGAATCCTGCAATGATTTTACGAAGAATATTCCCATGGACGGAGAGATCATTTGATGGCCCGTCTCCCTCGAGTTCTTGTTCTAGACAATATTCCATGAGATTCTTTAAGGGAGCCACGCTTGATTTTCTGAGATGAAAGATATTACTATTTTAATGAAAAATATTATAAAAAGTGCAATGTTGCCCCTAAATGTGGAATCAATTTTGTTTACCACTTTTGTTATAAAATGAATTTGACAATAACATTTCTTCTTGATAAATTATTTATCTTCTCAGAACTTTATTTATCCATATCTATGCCCCTTCAGATTGATCAATTAAGTTCTTAGAAGATAAGAACGTTATCTATATGCAGTATATTGCATTGTCACAATCATTTCGAGAAGAGAGTTAAACATAATTTATTCCAGTGTTATTATCAGAATAAACACTGGTAAGTTTGGAAACTCATTGATTTTATGAGATATCATAATAATATGGACGTCACTTGAATTCTAATTCTCTACTACATTCCTTCTCTCTCCCTTTCTCTCCCTCTTCTCTCTCTCTCTCTCTCTTCTCTCTCCCTCCCTCTCTCTCTCTACCTCTATCGGTAATGGTAACAGTCGCTTTTGGAGGACACTGGATACCCTTCGTTAACGAGACGTGTTCCACATCAGTGAATACATGTGACGTTTGATCCACTACGCTACTCGCTGCCTGTACTGTAGAGCCTCTGACTTTTCCGATGTGACTTATGGGGCGTTGCAAGAAAGTTGCAATTGATTGCAAGTTGCGATTGATTGCAATTTGCAAAATTTGCAACTGACATTTGCAATCGATTGCAACTCAACTTTCTTGCAACGCCCAAATAGTCTCCTAAATTTCCTTGGATTTTGTTAGGATTTAAGTTTTTGACAATTCAATGAAGTTAACTAGATCTAGCTTTTTACTAATGGGGCGATGCAAGAAAGTTGAGTTGCGATCAATTGCAAATTTGCAATTAATCGCAAGACTTGCGCTTGATTTTGGAGATTTGCAATTGATTGCAACTTTCTTGCAACGCCCCATTAGAATGGGGGTGTCAGAGATTCAAATGATCACACTTAATAATGCCCAAGATGTGGAAACTTGAATTTGTTGTCAACGAAATTATGTATATATATTTATATTTATATATATATATATATACAGGTGTATATATATATATATATGGTCATTTCCGGTGCCAGTTGAAATCGAAATTTGTAAATGGAAAACATAGAATAAGAGGGTTTCATGTTCTTTTTGTGTTACTAAGATCCAGTTGGTTTTTTAAAGGTCGTGGGCTGGTAGTTGCCAGCTCCCGAAATCATCCACTGCAATTATCGTCCATGTACAAGTCCCCCGAATGCAGAACTTACCCAGCATTTTCTAGTAGGTCCCAGTCTGGAATCCCTTGTGCTAAGTACTTGTGATCGAGGTTTCCTCAACATCCGTGTCGTCTCGACGGAGCCATTTAAGAAAGACTTCGAGTACGCCAGGGATCAACTTTTCAGTACCCTGGTGATAAAAGATACATTTGAGTACTATTCATGAGACTGCATTGTATGTGGAAAATCTGTCTTAAAGTTATTGTTGAATGTTGATAGTACCAAAGAAAAATAACTGTGCATTGTGAGATTTTACAAACATCAAAATGTAAATCCACCCAATAGTTTGTTTCAACATTTTGTGATAGTTTTGTGACATTAGACAAGATAAAAGAAGTACAGGTATTTACAAAGTAAGCAATGTTCGGCTTTTCATAAAATCTTGAAAGTAAGAGTAAGAGTATCAAAAGTGAGATCAGGTTGCTTAAAAACATTAAGTTACGGTTACTTTGCCAAAATGTCGTTATTCTAAGCTATCCGAAGTTTGTTATATCCAGGGGACAAATAAATATCTCAAACTAGGACGTTTAGGAAATGTACTACCGGAAAGATGTCCTTGACTTTCCTTCTTGCAATTACAGGTAAGTGTACCTACATTATGACAATTATTGAATTGGAAAATATTTAATTTCAAATTCGATTAAACGTCGTGCTAAAATCTAAGCATTGTAGTCTCTTGAAATTTCATATACGACATTTGTTTTTAAATGAAAATTGGTGGCATTAAAAGTTTTACATCTTAATGTAGAACATAAAATTCGGTACTCTATTCTAAAACCAGTGATGGGGAAATCTGGGGATGATAGTTTCGGAATAATTAAGCTTTTGATAAACGTTATTTTGGAAGAAAGAATACCTTCATCCCAATTGATCCGATTATCTTCAATAGAAGAGTTGAAGGTTAGAGACTTCGGAACAATAATTTTTAGGAGTAGCGAACGTCTGGGGTAATTTCGGGAAAATTTCCGTCGCACACGAGGTGTCATTTCGAATTCGATTTTACCAGGGCACATGAATAAGTTAAAGTAAAGTAATCCCTTACGCCACTACCGCAAATAATTGCTGCAGTCTGTGTTAAGCAATGACTTTGTGTACGATGACATTCTGACATGGAGCGTCAATGACCGCAAAGTACAGTCGCTAACGCAACCCTAGATCGTCAAAATGAGGCTTCGTGAGCAACGGTTTCCCATCTACTTTTTCTATATTTCTCCCTTCCTAACCTAATTTGTATGCATCGCTTCATATTGTATGTATTCTTAATTGTGTTAATTAATGAACGTAACTTCAGACTTATACTTAAGGCGACACCTGTTATGTATATACCATGAAACTAGCATACATCTAAAGTTATAAGATTGTAAATGTATAAATGTTGATGTATAAGGAATAAATAAACATCAAATCAACTGAAATCAAATCAAACAGCATAACAAGCTGCAGACTTAATGTTTTTACCTCATATGTCATTTCAGTGGTTTCAACTATACCAAGAGCCACCACGATGTGCATGTCAGAAGCACTCTCCATACACGCCGTCAAAAGGTGAAGAAATGATCCCGCAACTTTCTTCAGAATCTTGTCCCGACTGCAATGTGAAGAACAATAATTGACATACAAATTATTTTGTTTATCATTAAAAGTTTTGGATTATGATCACAATGTATGTTCAAATATTTCTATGTTGTTTTGTTTATTTTGTTTGTTATTATTTCTCTTATTTTGTTTCGATTTTATTATTGCTAAAAACAAGTTAGCCTTGTACTACCTTGTAATAGCAGTATTGGTTAGACAACCGTACTGAAATCAAAGGCATCTATACACAGAGTATGGCCGACTTGGTTCCAGTTGGTGACAACATGGCGTATATTCTTTTGTTTCGTGCTTTCTCAACAATTAAAGCAGTAGTCTACAGACGCCCTCTGACCATAAACTGTACTGGCCGTTAATATTTTCAAATCATTCCGGGACCACAAAACTTACCTGAATGCTTCGATCATCTCCTCGATGGTTCGCTTGAGATGTTCACCCGACTCCCACCAGGACAGGTTCTTCTCTTCACCCTTTTCCATGTCTCTCTTTTCGCGATCCGTGGGCACCCATTCGATTGGTTCCGCAAGATCTTGAAGAATCCTTTCGATGGCGCCCTCGTGGCCCTAAAAGAAGATAGCATTACGTTTTCGACACCCACGACCCGACTAAGTTCACATGAGAATAGACCTGTTTACATATTTTGTGACTTCCCTTTCTCATGCCAACTAAGAAAAATTTTAGAGACTTGGCCATTATAGCAACAGACAATGTGTGCATAGTGGATGCCATCTACAAAGATGACATTAAACATAGCAGTTAAATGAAATGGTTCAGTGGCTCTAAAGAGTATAGCATGCATGAATTGGAATGTAATCGTAAACAGTTTTATAGGCTCAAATGTACCATTTCTAATGTGTGTTTTTTTAATTATTATTTAGGATCCGAATAAAGCTGTATGAAAAATAACAAAAAATTGCTTCCAAATGGAAAAGCAAGATTAACTCCGATTCGAGGCAGCTACAGGTCAGTCGTGGTATTTATATTCTTACTCACAACTACACTTGAACTTGATCATGAACTTAAAGGTACGAGTTGGCTGGGAAACGCATACAAAGTACGCTTCACATATTGTTATAGTGGGGAAACCCATCCATGGTGGAACATAAAGTCACTTCGAAAGAGAAAATCTCACTTCACTAGTTCCGTATTCGTGATCTGATCTGTCCAATAATAAACTAGGGATGCCATTTCGTCAAGACACTTTGTTTTTAATGATTACATTTTCTAACTCGCGTATGTGTTCTCTGTCGGCAGTGCTCGTATAGAACACCCACAACGCTTTAAACAAACGTATTAGGGGTTCCAGAATTAACAGAGAAAGGAACAAGAAATCTGCAAACCGTAAATTTCCTTCGAAATCTATCTTTCACAAGATTCAATAATTTCAGAAGTAATGAAATTAATATAACCTTCCATTTGATGACAGTTTTCTCGTCAAATATATCCTTGGCCCTGGCAAGATACAACTCTGTCTTCTTCTTCATGCATTCCACGCATATTTCAGCCATTTGTTGTTCATGCTTGTTTTTCCTGAAGGAAAGGGAAAATAGAATGTAACGAAAAGTCTTGTGTCTGGATAGATTGATTATCAAGACAAAAATAGAAAAAAAAATTCCAAGTAGGTTTTCAAGAATTTTTCATTCAGCATGACTGTTTTTTGTTGTTGGTCTCGATGATTCTACCTGGACATTGTTTCACAAAACCGTCATAAGTACAAGTTCAGAGACATCCCACTGACACAAGTGTCAAATTTGATAGTCGCATATCAATATGTTGCCGGTGAACTATAACTCATGACGGTTACGTGAAATGATGCCCGGATTGATGCCAATTTGATTCTCATCTACATGCGACAATTTCATTTGTGGCAATACTCCACTACTCCAATGTAGTAATATTTTTAAAGTCTGAATTCCATTTACTAGTTTTAATTAGAAGTTTACGTATCTGTCGTTTTCCCAACATAATGAAAGAAGAATGATGAATTTGATATTGCTTTTTGAGAGGGAGAGGGGTACGCAGGTTCATGTTGATATTGAACAAAAGTTGTGTAATATCACTGCTGTCAAATCATTAGTAGATGCAGCGGGGCTTGTCCCAAATAGTATCCCCCACCCCTTCTCACATAGAGAATGTCAATAAATTCATAAATGAATTCGTTCGTCGATCCTAATATTGTGTTCAGTCTATCCTTCTATGTACCTTAAGGACACTTAACATAGTAGTTGGATAAAGGGGGCGTCGAGTGAGGGAAATAAAAGATGTGGAATAGGAGTAAAACCAAGCTATACATCCTGTACGTCACGAACTACATAATCTGTGAGTACATATCTGATGATTGTATCAAATTAATAGCACTGCTAAAGCTTTTATCAGACTAGGGCACTGTTTTACAAAACTTGTTATCAATAACAAATGCTAAATTTCTATGACAAATTTGCTTTCAGCCAATCAAATGCCTCGATTTTAGTAGCTTATAACAGATATTGTACCTTTTTTTATAACAACAGGGCAAATATATGAAATGAAAAGACACATGCAGTTGATGTCAATATGTTCAGAACTGCTGTAAATTACTACAGCAAATTACTTAAAATCTCGGGCCTGCCCGGTATCATCTTCTGTGCCTTTCTTTATGTTGTTCATCCCTCTATTTTTTCTCTTTTGTTTTTCTTCTTCGTTGTGATGGGTCAGGGATACGTGCTCCCACCGCCGTAGGGCCATTGGGACAATCCGCTTTTAAGGTACGACTAAATTGCTCTACTTACGCTGCTTTCACTGCGTCCATCATCTCATCCCGGAGTACATAATTTAACTCCTTGATGAATTCCCCTGTGACATCCTTCTTGATTTCATCTAAGACTCGAGGTAGATACTCGTTCAGCTTTGAGGGTTCTTCTCAATGTACTCCTTGAACTCGTCGAATTTCTCAGCCATGTTATTTACGATATTGTTGAGTAGTAATGGTCACTATACAGGGAAAAAGGAGAAGAAAAGTGATCAAAAATTCATTGAAGGCTTGATCGTATATTTATAGGACCAAAGAGGTCTCGAAATCGTTAAAATTATTACAAAATATAGTGTTGATCTTCAACTTGTCTAGTTCCTCTGCCATAATTAAGGCCTATACATATCGATATTGTGGAGGAGTGAATATGTAATATTCTCATTGTTAGACAAAGCCTTACCTGATGAAAGATTCTTCGACAAAATTTGATCCTGGACCAAACGTATACACTTTAATTAATCATAATCCTAACCCTATAACCCCAACATAAAACACAATTGTAGGCCTTAGAATATCCCTCACTTACAAACTCAATTGTAAACCGAACCCTAGCCCTATATCTTCAACAAAATAAGGCTCAAAGGAAGAAAAAACAGTGCAGGGCAAATTGTGTGGTCTTGAAATCACGACAGTCTTTACGAATGAGCTAAACGGAACTAAATGTTGTCGTAAGTCTTATTAGAAATACCGGACAGATTTAGAGGCCACTCAACCATGGAGCATTATAATTTAATCTACTGTTGAACTTTGTTCTTGTGATTTGTTTTCGGTATGAGAGTATTAAGCAATCACCACAATATCTGCAGGAGTTCTGCTACGATTCCAGCAGCAGAATTGAAATTTAAAACGAAGGAGGGCATGGAGGGGCACTGCATGGCGAGCACCTGCCGCCCTTGATCCCCATAGCTATGCCACTGCTAGCTTGGCTCAGTCATATATTTTGGGAAATTGGCATTCCATGGTTCATCTAGGTTTATCCAAATAGCTAAACGACCTAAGTAATCAGAATTTAATTGTCTCCAATTGCCTTCAAATAAAGCGGACAAAATGAATGGCATTTGGGGTTTTCTCCGCCAGACAACCCCCTCCCCACCCCACACAATAATAGAAATGTATCATTTAATTGCTTATCTTGTGGTGAGCAGAAACTGTCCTGACTTACCAGCACTAATCAAGGTTATTAACCTTCAATATTCTAATAAATAAACTAAATAAAATTGCCATTTTCCCTTTGTTCCAAATAGGCCTAGGCAATAGAGAATGCTTCATTCAGACGACCTTTCCCAATGCCTATGCACAGTGTCCATGATTGCCTATGTTATAACTTATGTTGAAATGAGAATTGCATACAGCAGCGGTGATCCTAATGCATTTCGTATGTTTATTCATGTGTACCGCATCGTAAATTGTTCCATTTCTCTCTTTCCTTGCTTTATTTTCTGTTGTCTTATATATTTTTGTAATTATTATTTTACATGTATGTCTTATCTGTCAGTCGTCATTGTCTCTTTTTGACCTGTCCAGTGTTCACTATATACGTGTCGTAACAAGTTTTCAAATTACGGTTTTATAATTGTATTATTATTCTGCCTTTTTTTGGTAATCTATGTCTATATATATATTTTTGTTTCTTTCATGTCAATAAATTTACATGTTACAACAATTATGTTTGTCATTATTTTGAGGGATCCATATTTTACAAGCTCCGCTTTTCAGTGGATCCCTCCATTTCCGCGGGTTTATCTTTAAAGAACTTGTGAAAACCATTATACTGGATATTTATGTAAACTTTCTATTTCATAACTTTTAAACCATGTATAATGTATAATGTTATTGAATATTGAATTGCATGTCTGATTTTTTGTCGAAATAACTGTTTTGATGGAAATGAAAAACAAAATGAAATTGAAACTGAAACTGAAACGCATTTGATGTAAATAATGATACTGAATGCAAAATGCTTGTAACTGGGAGTAAATTATTAGACATTTCACGTGATGTTACATAATAACTAAAAGTTCTACTTTCATCTCTGCAGATAATGTATATATTTGAAAGACTTTTGACATATGTAATTATGTTTCATTGTATAATATTATATTTTTAAAGCTGTGTTTAATTTAGAATGAATAGGAGTGTTCGAATAAATAAAGATTAAAGTCATATTGTAAGTTACATAATACTTATCAAGCCTATTCAGCATGATTTAGTTACATTAATGGAATGAAGTTCATGTTTACATGAAATAAATGAAATAGTAAAAGGGTGTCAAGTATAGATTCCCTAATTCAGCTGTTTGGGGCCAGACGGGCCATAACTATGTGTAGAATGATGTGAGATAACGCCTTCCTGGCTTCTAAACAGACGAATTATTTGCACACAATCCGTGAGGAGACAAGCAGATGCGACAAAACAATAATAACAGCACCCTCTCTCCAGTTTAAAGGTCCATAAACATCAATAAATATTGATCTTGAGGACACTATGAGGCACTTTGTCACCCAGGGTCATCCCCCTCATCCCGCACTGTGGAAAACCCATCCCCTGCTCACTCATATCTTGATACGCCTCAGGTTTGCTGAATAAAATTGCAAATGACTTGTGATAAAACGTCTCTTTTTCACGGCCCTGGTAAATTTCTTGTAAGTAGGTATGGAATTTCATAACACGGTATACAAATTATACGGCTTCGTGCGATAGATACACACAGCCTCAACTGGAGTGCGGATAGATCGTATAATGAACGAATGAAAACATGCATCATTTGTTTTATACTACGTAACTCCTAGATCCTTGTTATTTCACGATTGTTTCGTGACAGTTTGGCTGACAAATAAATCACAAGTTTAATAGGCTTTAACGCACTTACCTCTGTACGCATGGTGCTGCGCAAGAATAGGCCCACACATAGTACAGTATAAGCGCTCTAACCTCTACGCGCACTACTGCGCATCATGTACATGCACTAACAAATCGTTGGATAGTACTGGAAACTATTGCACGCTTTTTCATGAACTAACGTAGGATAGTCTCAGTAAATCATCACACGTGACCGCGCATGACCAATCATTTGATTAGGTTCTGGGAGTGTGTTGTATAATAAAGGAAAGATGTAATTATTTTCAAAACTCTTTAAGTACTCAATTAATGCTTGATCAAACCCTAGATACGCCACCGATGTTTATAAATCGCAAAACTACTCTTGGTTTCATGACTTAAAATTGACTTCAAGCGAAAGTGAAAATTTACACTCAAGCAAACAAAGAGATTAATTGTCTTTGGTCGCTCATTAACAACTTACCAAGTGGCTCTATTATCCTGTCTCTCGGTACTTCATTTGTTTAGTAGAATTAAATGGACCTTTTGATAGCAGATTGTTTCGGCAAGAGACATTACGAAAAACAAATTCGATCTCTCTTTATAAGATTATTTATTTAGTTTATAATTCAGGAGCTTTATTCATGATTAATTGGAATCAGTTTTGCACTCAAAGGAATATATTTATCAAGTGAGGATATTTTCCACATTGATTTCGATAATGTAACGACCTTGGAAGAAATAACTTTTATATATAAACGAATAGAGAAGAGCTTTACAGTTACCTTCAAGATTACACCACCGTTGTTAACAACTCACCTTCATGAATTAAAAAATCGTTTCGGTTCTTGGAAATACTGACGAAGTTAAGAAAGTTGGACATTATAATAACTTGAGAAAGTGATTTGAACTATTATCATTTTGCTGTGATTTAAACTACGGACATGGGGGTTCTCAGTCTATTTACAACTTTCGTGCGTGACTTGGTACAATATTTTCTGCTGGGTCTGCTTTATTCGTGAAGAAAGGAACATCGGGGATGACATAACCCTGGATTGTGTAACCAATTGTGGTATGTGATATTTTCGGGTTACATTTGAGTGATCCTTTATCGGTATCTCTTAGGGTTGATGGTAGAACTGTCACAGGGATGTTTAACGATAGCCGTTTAGAATTATCATCAAGGCTTTTAGATGAATCAACACCCCACAATTCTTTTGAACTATCTTCATTCTTCTCTTTCTTCCAGTATGGTACAGACCGCCGTTGGCGTATTATCGTACCTTGTGCTTGTCAAGTGTCGAGTGTACAGTGCAAGTAAAAAGGCTCTACAAGAATTTTATATATACAAGGATATATCACAGTATGAAGGTTGAATATCCGTTACACTGTACGTGTGTTTTTAGTTTTAAAGAGAGACAGATGTTTGCAAAAAGAGTGATTTTGCGGTTCGGTGTGGTGGGTCTCTCGCCATGGTTTCAGCAGTGCGTGTATCGTCAATAGACGTACAGTATTTGCGTTGGGTGATTGGCATCGCGGTATACGGGATTGTGTGTAGAGTGCTATTCAGATTTCAGCTATGTGTGTTATGTGCATGGGGTGTCCGTAGGCGTTGTGTATTGCAGCGGTGTGTACAGGTTTATGTGCGAGGGCTGTGATGGGTTTCAATGGCCTGAATTGGACATGGTATTGGATTTAGCTTTGTGTGAGTTAATCCAGGTTGTATGCGCAGGGATACTTTTTGTCATACTTTGACTTTGAGACGGTCTTGATATTGCATGTCTATGTTAATTAAGACAAATGGTGGATAGTTTTCCACGGGGTTCTGTTGGGATCAGCTAGAACTCCTTACAACAAGAGTCTTGATGTTGCCAGTGTTTTCTGAATAGATTCTACGGGGATTGTTCCGACAAGTTAATGCCCAGTTGTGATTGTCGCAATTTATATACAGTGCATAGATCGAAAGAATTCTCAACCCTAGGTCGAGAGATGAGCCTTTGCGGGTAGTGAGCCAATGTCGTTTTTGAGCGCTGCGCCGAAGTGTTAAGAGTAAAAGACAGAATTGAAAGCCAGCGTGATCGCGAGGAGTGCAAAAAGAAGTAGTTAGCCCAAATAGGGGTCGAGGAGAAAAAGACTGCCAGAAGTTGGAATGGTGGTAGGATGATATAGTATGGTTCATTGAAGTCTGTTGATAGTTCACCAAATGCTAATACAGTGCATCTTGGACTAGCTAGTATCTGTTTACTATTAAACAGTAGAAACACATGGATCGAATTCATTAGAGTAGGCAAGACAAAGCATTGTAATAAGTTAGGCATGGCTTATGATCTGGTAAGGGCTATGACGAAGCATATGCCCGTAGTTTCAGGTTGGCTGGAAAAGGAACAAAGCAGCATCAGTTTTGAGAGATTGTGGTGCATTACTTGTAGTTAAATCAGAACTAGTCGATGAAGATCAGCTGACAGTTACAAACAGTTCGTGTTGCTCATTGATGGTACCAAGGAGTTCCCAGTTTGAGGCTGACTGTTGATTCTCCATACTATGTGGGTGAGATAGAGGCTTTGTGTATGCCTCATTCACTATTTGATGTTGTTATTGGTGATATAACTGGTGCAAATGAACCCCGAGATCCAGATTTGAACCAGCCTAAAGGAGGTAAAGTAGTAAGTGACGATGCAGAAGGTGAATAGTGATGGTAGGAATAGCAAGGACGCTATTGAAGTGCAGGTTGTTGATGGAGTTGAGCGAGTTAGGAGCAGGTTGCAAATATCTCTGGTGTGAAAGAGGATAGTCCACGGGTGATGGCAGTTGAAATTCGATCTCAGAAGGAGGTCAAGGTCAAACCGCTCAAGGTTTTGAAATGGGTAGTCCCGTTTTGCATAGAGCCGCAGGTTTTGGTCGTGAAAGAAGGAAGATCCATCTTTGCGTTTATTGTGGAACAAAGTAGATAGGAGGAGGTTGACTTGTCAGTGGCTGGCTGTGTTGATATGTGTACAGAGAGTAGCGAAGTGTGAGGATTCAGCGGAAGATGATGAAGTTCATATTAGTGATGTTGATGGCGCTGAGGTGACAGTGATGCCATCCATACATCAGGAAGGAATTCATAGAGCATGTCAAGGTGAATGAGTCCTGGAAGAGAGTCGTAGGAAAGAGATATCTCAGTAATTGCGAGAGTATCATGAGGTCTTTTCTGATGTACCAAAGAAGACAACAGCTGCAGAGTGCAAATTGCATCTGAGACGTGATGAACCAGTACGTTCACCTCCATACAAAGTGCCCAATGGTTAAGGCGTCTGACTGCGAATCATGAGATGGAGCATGATGCTCCAAGATTACAGGTTTAGGCTTGTATCGGTGAAGGTCGACGATAATGTTGCAGCAGATTATATGATCAGAATATAAAATGCACTACTCATGTTTTTTTGTCTGCCTACCATTGTAAATTATTTGATGATATGTATCATGGTTTAACACAGTTTGTTAATGTCGTTTGGTGGATACACATTGCATTTACCAGGATTATGTAATGTTGAGAGTTATTTTATATTGATCTTGCAATCTACAAATGTATACCCATCAAACTGTATATGATAATGCATACACATTATTATCCTGGATATTTGTTTCGTAGAAATGAATGAAATGCATTACCGGTACTGAAGTTTGTTATTAAGAAGAAAATATTACAGCAGTATTATATGCATTGTAGTTTATGAAAATGCTGGAATGTTACACACTGCAATTTGAACCATGTAAATGTATATTTTGAACCATGTCTTCGTATGATACTCGTTATGAACTTTAGTGCTTGAGCTATGTCATTGTGGACATTATTACAAACAGATTTAAATGTGAGTTTTGCCATAATTAGATTTGGACTTATGTTAGCGGTCATCTTTAAAAGTCTTCAGTGATCACAAAGGTTGGACTCAGACGACAAACCATGACCGAGATGATGAACTTCACATTAAAAACATTACTTCTTACCACAGAGACTTATTGTTTTAAGCATACGTGTTTACTAACAACTTGGATTGATAAATTGGATAACAGAAAGAGACTGATGATACTTGGAAACATCATACTGTCTATGACAAGCCTCATAACATATGTGATAATAGTAAGAATGTTATTTATATTATTTATTGTACATTGTAAAATGTTGTGTCACGACTTTCTGATATGATGTAATGGTTGATGAGATAAAACATGTTATGTTTGAAGTTTTACCTTGGATAAGCTTTAATGATTTATGTGCCGTAAAATTGAAACAGTTTGCTTTTCAAATTTGCATGAGATATGTATTTGCCAATAATTCTATGTTTTGTGTAGAAAATTTACTTTAATAAATTATTCTTAAAATTGGGGCTAATTGTCAAATGAGAATTAAGAATTATGTTACCCTGACAAGGGTGAGTTTTCCTTTGGTGTTTGGAATTCAGGTACACCATGAAAGAGTTGAATAAAGTTCTCTTTGAGCCGAGACCTAAAACTAGCAAGTATGATTGTCGTTTTTCCGTGACAAACCCCTCATCCACACAGAAGACGAATTCGGTCTTCCCTACCAGGCTTAACCTTCATCCACACAGAAGACGACTTCGGTCTTCCTCCCAGCGTAATCGTCACCCACACAAAACAGGGCTTTGGTCTTTCCCTCTCAGCCTGATCCATCATCCACAAAAGAAGACTTCGGTCTTTCCTCTCAGCCTAACCCGTCATCCACACAGAAGACGACTTCGGCTTTCCCTTCTCATGTTAATCCGTCTTCCGCACCCAACAGGGATTCGGTCTTTCCCTCTCAGCCTGATCGGTCATCCACACAAAAGACGACTGAGGCCGTCTCCTTCCAGCATAACCCATCATCAAAACAAAAGATGACTTCGGCTTTCGCCTCATGCCAATCCGTCATCCACACAGAATACGACGTAGGCTTACCCCTCTCAGGCTAATCCGTCATCCGCACAGAAGACGACTTCGGTCTTCCTCTCAGCCTTACCCGTCATCCCCATGGAAGACAACTTCGGTCTCCCTTCTCAGCCTAACCCGTCATCCACACAAAACAGGGCTTTGGTCTTTCCCTCTCAGCCTGATCCGTCATCCACACAAAACAGGGCTTTGGTCTTTCCCTCTCAGCCTGATCTGTCATCCGCACCGAAGATGACTAAGGTCTTCCTCCCAGCATAACCCGTCATCATAACAGAAGACGTCTTGGCTTTGAGCTCTCATGCTAATCCGCCATCCACACAGAATACGACTTCGGCTTACCTGTCAGATCTAGGTACGGTAAATTACCAGTCTGACGATAAGTTAGATTATGCTGAAATGACTTTGTATCATAGGAAAATATTCAGGCGACTTCAAGAGTAAATATAGTGTACATAGATTTAATTAAGAGCCATGTGCTCAATATTAATGTACATACAAATAAATGACAAAATACAATGATTTGGATTTAATATGAAATAAGAGTATAAGCGTAGATCATGTCATTGTATATATCGTTCTATCAGTATATTATTATTATACAGATATTGAAAGGCAGGGGGTGTAATATAACATTCTTGACCGCTGAAGGGAGTTATATTTTCCAAGTGGTTATATTTTCCAGAAGCGCGCCGCTGAGGGAAAATATGGTCACGAGGGAAAATATAACTCCCTTCAGGTCCGAAGAATGTTATATACCCCCTGCTAGTCAATATCTGTTATATTAGATAACCTTGGTTTGAAAATTTAGGGGGGTGGTCCATTTTTTTTTCGAGGACAAACAAAATTTGAGATAAAAAAAGTGAGAAAAAAAAATTGAAAAAAAAATATTTAGAGATAATTCGAGAAAAAAATTATATCGAACAAAAAAAAAAATTATAAAAAAAAGGATTTTTTTTGGGAAAAAAAAAGTTGAAAAAAAAATAATAAAAAAATTCGAAAAAACAAATAAAAGTACCAAAAAATTGACCTCGGATATTGGTATAATGTGTGTAATTGGTGACATACAGTCCTTAAGAGGGCGACATGCATTGATTAAATATATATTCATTTCACCAGCTGGTTAATATAACACCGAAAAGTTACCGGCCAGGAAAATATAACAATTAGGATCCTCGCAATTAATATCACGTGACGAGCACTGGACCAATCACATCTCGGTATCTGTCTAAGCTATCTAATATATCACAATATATATCAATCAATAATTCCCCGTTCCAACATTCAATATTTCCCAAAGAAAATATATATTGCCAGCGATGCCCGAGTCATCCTTCGGGGTATTATATAACAGCAATAATCCGCCAACTCTAGCCCGGTCTTTGTATACAACAAGTAAACTGTTGGATTCGACTTAGAGTCCAGATTAAGAGTTCGTGAATACAACCTCTTCCTGTTTCTGAGGAGGTGAAACGAAGTACCCCGATGTACGTAGTAACCCGGTGCTGCGGTGCATGAACTGCGAAGTTTGTCCAACCTGACCGTATACGATGAGGTGATGAGGAAGAGGAGGGCTTCATCGTCTCAGTTGCTGCTTAGACAACACCAACCGAACTTGCTCCCATAGAAAAGAACTTGCAAGGATATGAAAGATGGTGTTTCTATGGTGATGGGTAGATAAATGATCGAGATTGATGTTGACAAGTAATAGGACTACATCGTTGCACTTGCAAATTGCACGAGTGAAAATGGACATCATATGTTATGGAAAAATAAAAATTCAATTAATTGATACAATGTTATACTCCTATATCCCCAACTGCAATACGAGGAAGCAGGTTCACTTAACATCATTCAAGTTCATATCAGTCTTTATTTGTTCGGTTTTTTTTTAAGGTTATGCAAATTTGTTAACGTTACGTGTGAAGATATTTTCGGTATTTTAATCATTATGATATCGACTAAATCTGTGTCACATTTTGTTACCTAGTCGATGACGGTTGTCTACCTTCAAATAATTCCACAAAAAAATCATTATTTACGAATTGAAATGTGTGCAACAGCCTGACATGTACAAGTGATTGTTTCGTTGTTGCCAGTGTTTTCGTCACTGTCTCACAAACGTGCAATAAGGAATAGGACAAACATTGTACTGACGCAGTAAACAAAGTCGGACAATATTCTACCTTGAGAAATTGATTTGAACTATTATCATTTTGCTGTGATTTAAACTACGGACATGGGCATTTTCAGTCTATCTACAACTTTCCTGTTATGCGTGACTTGGTCTACAATATTTTCTCCTGGGTCTGCTTTATTGTGAAGAAAGGTTTAAACATCGGGGATGACATAACCCTGGATTGTGTAACCAATTGGAATCCAAATATTACTCTATACTGGTTTCAGAGAAAGATAGGATCATTACGAGATAGTTACAGCAGCCGCTGGCCCCAAAATAAGAACGGGTACATCTGGCAACGTTTCCGAAATGACTCGCGTTTTTCGTACAGCTATGAAAACGTTTCTTCGAGTGAGATGAAAATTGCTCTTGTACTTTACATATCCAACATAACTGAGGAAGATTCAGCCAATTACAGTTGTATTTCATATAAAAAGGGGTCATTTGAACCAAAATATTTGTATAGGTATGATGTCCGTGCCATCAATTGCATATGTTCTTTGGAATCAAATGTGGTATGTGATCTTTTCGGGTTACATTTGAGTGATTATTTATCTGTATCTATCAGGGTTGATGGAAGAACTGTCACGGGGATGTTTAACGATAGCCGTTTAGAATTATCATCAAGGTTTTTAAATGAATCAACACACCACCATTCCATTGAACTATCTTCATCGGATGACATCATATCAAGTATTTCCTGCACTTTTCCAATTGAGTCTAGCCATTCATACACGCAGAGAATAACGACGTTCTTCCTCACCAAAACTCACCCATCATCCACTAACACAGTGACTATGTTTTTCCCAACTCATCCTAAACCGTCATCCACACAGAAGACGACCTCGGTCATCCCCTCAGCCTAAACCGTCATCCGCACAGAAGACGACCTCGGTCACCCTCCTCAGCCTAAACCGTCATCCACACAGAAGACGACTTGGTCCCTCTCAGCCTTACCCGTCATCCCCACGGAAGACAACTTCGGTCTTCCCCTTTCAGCCTAACCCGTCATCCACACAGAACACGAATTCGGTCTTCCCCTTTCAGCCTAAACCGTCATCAAAACAGAAGACGACCATGGTCTTCTCTACTCACCCTGATCCATCACCAGATACCTCATCAAAAGATTGCACTTCTTTTGCCAAATACGATACCACCACCCGTCTGGCAGCCTTTAACCCCAACCACTGTAGGATCACAAATGGAAGACAGCACATCCGAGCCGAGCACAATAACACCAGCGTTGGTGTATACCACTCAGGTACAACACGGTATCACAAACTACAAAAGTTGGTCCAGCAGTACGATAACCATTGCGTTTTCCATACTTATAACAATTGCACTCTCTGTTCTGGTGATATTAGTCGTTCTGGTAATGATTGATAGGAGGAGGTTGACATCGCATGCTGGTCAACTGAACGTAGGAGAATTGGAAGGCTGTCAACATACTCGTGGGGTAAGTATTCCATCCAAGGCATAATAATTCAATATTGCTATCATATCTATATTTCTGCACTATGTGCTTATGGTGTATATAAATATGTTTTCAATGACGCTGAATTAGATGAAAAAGTGATGATATATTAGATCTGCATCTTTGAATAAATAAATCAAGGTTGCATTTTCGTTAATGTCCATTCATTTTTGTTTAATGGCGTATCGAAATAGAATTAATAGGCTTAGAAATTATGACAAATAGAAGAATAATGAAGTAATATGAGAGTTATCATCGAGAGATTTAAGTCTAATGTGCAAGAATTTGTAACAGATTCACTGGGCAAACTCTCATTTCTATTTAAAGCGAATGACAGGAATAAAATTGATAACGAAATGCATGATATATATATACATGTACAAATGTCCCATTCTACCATGATAGTTTAACCCTAATATATGCTGGCCAATGGCATCGCTCATACCTTTTATGACATTATACAAAGACTATTTGTGTTCCTTTTGAGAAATTTTAATTTGAACGGAGTAAAACAAAATTGTGCATTTTTTTTATCTGTGTCTTTTTCAATAATATATATTTTTTCATTCCCGTTTCATATCTAATGACAAACATCACGATATCTCCACGTGCCAATATCAGAGCACACGCCACATGACACGAAATCCCATGCATGCTGGAAAAGAAGACAACGCCCTCCCGTATCCGAACAGGTTACAACACATCAATGACGCCTCACCCAGTCCTGGTTACTATGAAGAAGTCGACGGCTATCTTCAAGGAGAAGACAACTCGTGCTGCACTGTTCCAAACGTTGAAAACGAGTATACAAACTTGTATATGGCTCCCTTGAGAGAAACGTTGACATGGGCGGTTACATGGCTCTCATCGCTTCAGACGAGAATGCGTCCGGTAACTTGGATCCAAGCGTTACGGGCGAGAACAGGGAGGACTACATGTTTATGGGTCCCATTGAGGCTACGTCGATAGCGATGCGGAAGGTTACGTAGTTTGTAACGTCACAAGAGATTGGGATGAGAAGATTTACCCGGTGCCCAACGATACGGGGCTTGGTGCTTCTCGAATCACTTCATCGAACATTTACGAAAATGACTACCTCGTTCCCAACGTACTGCTATCCAATGTCGATACGACTTATTCCTCCCTGGGGGAGAGCAGGAACGATGAGACTCGTGGTGATGAGGAAGAGGAGAGCTTCGTCGTCTAAGTTGCTGCTAAGACAACACCGACCGACCTTTTTAAATAAATGATCGAGATTGATGTTGACGAGGACTAGGACTACAACGTTGCACTTGCCAATTGCACGAGTGCTCGGACATCACATATTATTTGTTTTAAATCAAGAAATTCAATGATTTGATATAATGACATATTACTAGTACCTGCAATACAAGGAAACAGGTTCACTTCACATAATTTCAGTTCATATCAGTCTGTTTTTCTTTTTGTTTCTTTTTTTTAAATAAAGTTATGAAGGTTGTTAACGTTACGTGTGAAGTTGAATATCTTAATTTTGCCACCCTTTCTGTTTGTATTGTCTGTACTTCTGTTATACTTGTACATATTTCCATCCAATTACCCATTTCAATGGGTTTCGTTTTAAATAATGCCAATACTTGTACAATCATGTTAAATTTTAAATATACATTCACAGTGGGTTAGGATATGTCGGGTGTTCCCCAAAGCACAGTGCTCGGACCTTTACTCTTTCTAACCTATGTTAACGACCTACCGGCCTAGTATAATCATTTTTAATTTCAATTTATTTGTATGTATATCACGGCATTGGTGGAAAGAAGCCTCGGCTGATGACAGCCTGCGACGCCATGTAAACTCCACGAGCCCTATAAAGAAAAATTGAATCCTCCTTAAAATACCAAGTAGTTGAACGATTAAATATTTGAATGTAATGTTTATCCTTGACCTTGCCATGTACGAAAAACGAATGATCAGTGTCCATTCGTATTACAGATATTTACGGTATTTTAATCATTATGACATCGGCTAAATCTGTGTCACATGTTTTACCTAGATGGTTGTCTACCTTCAAATGATTCACAAACGTTCATTATTTACGTAGTGAACTGTGTGCAGCGGCCTAACATGTAGTGATTGTTTCGTTGTTGCCAGTGTTTTAAACATTGTAGGGCACGCCAAACGGCGGGGACGGCGGAGCTCGGGGGCTCGAGCCCCCCTCCCCACACTTTTTGAAAAGGTATGTTAAAGAGAAAAAGAAAATCAAAAGAAAGACGATATATCTTTAATGGTTAAATTGTAAATATCATACTTAATGGCGATCTTGGACAAGGAAAACTTACATTGATCGCATATCAAAGAAATGGTAGGTACAGGCCGTATGCATAGCAAATCATAGACATGGTAAATGCCCTTAAAAGGGGTCTGTGGAGGCTTTAGTGAAGTGACTTGATGTACCGTATAGAATTAGATTAATTTAAGTTTCTCAGTGTTAAGAAGGCTTTTATAGGGTTAACTTCAAGGACGAAATGTGAAAAGTCAGACATGCTTGGCATTCAATTATTTGCTGGTTTTATATTAAGAGATTGTTTGTGTTACGTATATTAATTGTTAAATACAAAATGATACCTTGAGCTCTATACCTAAACCTCGTGTTTTATGTACTAATATCAATGAGCATCTTAGTCGATCGTGTGAGCCCATAATTATTATGATAAAGGGGGTAAACTGACGAGACTACGTGTCTTTCCCGTGGCCTGATTCGGGGCCAATCGGGTATAAGACGACTACGGACGACGCGACCGCAGCCGAAACCGAAGCGTGAGGAGAACTTCGGTCTGTTTCGCGAGCGATTAAGTCGCTGACTACCGTTAATCAAGTCTATTCGTTTACGTGCAGTTGTCCAAAGGGAGACGTAGATGGTGTTCCCTGTATTCGTCAGTTTACACCCTTTAAGCGCCTAAAAGTCTTCATTTTAATAGTGACATTGTGTGTTTTAAACTATTGACCAATGACATTAATGACATTCTGTCGTTTTATACGCTTAGGTCAAAGTTCGAGGCATTTTGTGGCACTGTTATATGACAGAGTCATCATTTTACCCTTGGCTATATATATTGCTCTACAATACAAATCTGCCACAAACATAAGACAATCATATTATGTGAGAGGAAGAAATCACATGGTACTCGCTTGTATTATATTTTAAACAGACATTTATTTTCATCTACAAAATATACTCATAAAATGAAGGGTCGACGTTAAATTTCTAATCTTAAGCAAGTGTCTCATTTGAATGAAATATTGCTTCAAACCATGATTTACGCCATTAAACAAAAATATTGTGACCTGCCATTGTCACAAATAAGGTAATAATAAATCTGTAAAGCGTTTAGAGACATATCGTTGATGCATTAAGCGCTATATAAAAGCCGAATATTATTCTTATTATCAGAGTATGCTCATCTGACCATAATTAGTGCCTAAAACCCTTAGCTTCAAGGAGGCTCCGCCCCTGACCCCACGCCAAATTACGCGCAGCTCTACCTGACCGTAAATGTATACTTTACCCCCCCCCCCACACACACACACACACACTCACACGTTGGAAAACGTTCCGCGGGTCCTGATGTACTTGGTAAATGCCAATGGTATTGATTCTGCACGTGTACATTGCGAAACATTGACGCGTTGCCATAGCGATGTACGGGACGCTTGCTATCTAAGAGCCATAATAATGCAGAGGAAATTAAAGATGTCAACGCCCGCTCTTCCCTGTTGATCTCTCTTTTCTGTTCTTTCTCCTTGCTCTCTATCTCTCTCCATATGTATATACATATACATATATATGTATATATCTGATATGAATATGTGTAATATATGTTTAAAGTACATTTATATATTATATATATATGTATCCGATATTAATTCCAAGTGTCGGCATAAGATACATTTAGACTTATATTTATAAATATATATATATATATATATATACATATATCGAGTCAATTATATATTGGTCAAAACAGACATAACATATTTACTTACCCTGTGCAATCACGTCCTATAAAGCGATTAGATATATGAAGTCATTACGTCTCTCGATCATATCAGAGATCCACTGCGTGCCTACATGATCATTAATATTATGAAGAAAAATATTTCATCCTGAAACTCGGTTTCCAAAGGCCTATATGCTAGCTTTGCTTCTAAATGATATGCAACCACATGCATTAAATTACAGCCATTATGTTTATACACGCTGTTATGGTTACGCTCTACGCGTTAAAGTTGAAGTGCAGTAGAGTCAACGATGTGCATTGTTTGCGGAGTGGTTGCATGGGTAATCATTATCTCCGATACGGTCATATGTAGAATCATTGCGTTGATCAACTTGGAGCAGCCAGCTGGAGACGTACGCGGAGCGCAAACGACATTTTTTGTTGAGGTGAATATATACTGTTCATGTATAATGGTAATGGGATGATTTAAATGAAGGCTATATATATATATATATATATATATGGGTCTGTATCTTTATTCATACTAAAGACATGTCACACAAGTGTGAGAAAGGGAATGGATGCAGTATATTTACATGTATGTTGTATATTATCGACTGTTGCATGGCGTACGTCGCCTGGCAATCGTGTAATGACCTTTGTACTGTGTACTGACAT
>CP137667.1:19073327-19285080 GCA_037976565.1 Mesocentrotus franciscanus
GAAAATGACTACCTCGTTCCCAACGTACTGCTATCCAATGTCGATACGACTTATGGGGGGGGGAGCAGGAACGATGAGCCAAATTGAAACTCGTGGTGATGAGGAAGAGGAGAGTTTCGTCGTCTGAGTTGCTGCTAAGACAACACCGACCGACCTCGCTCCCATAGAAAAGGACTTGCAAGGTTAAGACAGATGGTGTTTCTATGGTAATGGGTAGATAAATGATCGAGATTGATGTTGACGAGGACTAGGACTACTACGTTGCACTTGCCAATTGCACGAGTGAAAATGGACATCACATATTATTTGTTTTAAATTAAGAAGTTCACTGATTTGATATAATGACATATTACTAGTACTATATACCCAGCTGCAATACAAGGAAACAGGGTCACTAAAAATAATTTTAGTTGATATCAGTCTTTATATATATTTTTTTTTAAGTTATGAAAAGTTGTTAACGTTACGTGCGAAGTTGAATTTATTATTTAACATCTTAATATTTGTTTCTGTTTTAATTGTCTGTACTTCTGTTATACTTGTCCCTATTTCCATCCAATAATGCCAATACTTGTATAATCATTTTTTAATTTCAATATATTTGAATGTATATCACGGCATTGGTGGAAAGAAGCTCTCGGCTGACGACAGGCTTTGACGCCATGTGTAAATAACTGAACTCCACTCCTATAAAGAAGAATTGAATCAACCTTCAAGAAATATCAAGTAGTTGAACAATTAAATGTTTTAATGTAATGTTTATCCTTGATCTTGCCATGTACCAAAAACGATTAATAAGTGTCCATTCGTATTTCAGATATTTTCGGTATTTTAATCATTATGATATCGGCTAAATCTGTGTCCCATATTTTACCTAGTCGATGACGTTTGTCTACCTTTAAATGATTCACAAACTGTCTTTAATTACAATTTGAAATGTCTGCAATGGCCTACCATGGACAAGTGATTGTTTCCTTGTTGCCAGTGTTTTCGTCACTGTTTCACAAACGTGCAATAAGGAATAGGATAAACATTACAGGACCCGCGAGACGGCAGGGCTCGGAGGAGGGGCTCGAGCCCCCCAACAAGAGAAATAGAAACAAAGAAAGACGCTATATCTGTAATGGTCAAATTCTAAAAATGACTACTTATAAATGGCGGTCCTAGAAACGGAAAACTTACACTGGAACGCATATCAAAGGAATCGTAAGTGCAAATGGCAATATTTCATCTACCTGGAAAATTGTAAGGATAATTTATGCAAGCAAGGAAAACATGAAGTTCCAGGAAAAATTGTTCATGGTAATAAAGAAATAACTATTGCAGAAGATATTGCAAATGCATATAACACTTATTTTGTCACTGTTGGCCTAAATCAAGCCAAGATGATAAATAAAGATGGAACCAACTTCACACAGTACCTCAATTAACCATCTAAAACTTCTATTTTTCTAAAAACCGACGGATAACATTGAAATTCTCAATGTAGTGAGATCGCTAAAAAAACAGTCACTCTTCTGGGCATGATGAAATCAGTACATCCTTATTGAAAAAAGATCATTGGTTCAATTCTAACGGCTCTTGCACATATTTGCAATCTCTCTTTAATGACCGGAGTGTTTCCTTCTTCTTTCAAACTAGCAAGGGTGATTCCTGTTCATAAAAAAGATGACGTGATGGTCGTTTCTAACTATAGGCCGATCTCGATACTGCCTAGCTTTTCTAAATTTTTAGAACGAATTGTTTATTTCAGGCTCTACAGTTTTTTAGATAAATGTGAATCATTGAATCCTGATCAGTTTGGATTTCGGCGGTCTCATTCTACAGATCTTGCGCTACTGAAATTTTATGACCGCGTTTTAAGTGCACTCGCTGCTCACGAGCATGACATTTGACCATTCAATTCTTCTTTCTAAGCTACAGCACTATGGAATAAGGGGTATAGCTTTGCAATGGCTTACGAGTTACTTATCTATGAGAAGACAATACACTTATTATAACTCTGTTAACTCTGACATTCTGTTTCTTAAATGTGGTGTTCCGCAGGGATCCATCCTGGGCCCATTATTATTTCTTATTTATATCAATGATATTTGTAATGTATCTAAAACATTTAACTTATACTGTATTTGCAAATGATACGAGTGTTTTCTTGTCTCATCGTGAAATCAACACTCTTGAACAGAAATAAAATTCGGAACTGCCAAAGTTGACTTTATGATTTAGAAGTAATGTGCTCCCTCTCAATGTGCTTAAAACAAATTATATTCATTTTAGAGGTAGAAAATCTAATGACAACCTTGCTCTAAATATTAAACTAGATGATATTTCTATTGAACGAAAGACATGTACAAAGTTCCTTGGTGTCTATATCAATGAAAAACTTTGACACATTGTTACACCAATCTCCAGAAATATTGGCGTACTGTATAGAATAAAATGTTTTGTTTCTGATAGAATATTACCTATGCTATATAATAGTCTAATTTTACCACATATCTCCTATTGTAATATTTTGTGGGCAAAATCCAAGTGTGTGACTAATAATATTCTTCTGCTGCAAAAAAGCTGTACGCATATGTACCCGAGCTGGGTATCGTGACCATGCTAACCCACTATTTGTTAAACTGAAATGCTTAAAGGTTGATGATATTAACTTCCTCCAAATTGCCATATTTATGTTACGTTTCAATATCAAATTGTTACCTACTTCTTTATCCTCAATGTTCCAACCTAGTAACATGGTTCACTCATATTCAACAAGGCAGTCATCGAATTTACATGTGGTCAATCCTCACACTACATTAGCCCACAAATCAATCAGACATAGGGGTCCAGATGTATGGAATTCTCTACCTAACAATATTCGAAATTTAAAATCACCAAACTCCTTTAAAAGAGCACTCAAGTGTATTATCATTTCACAGATGTAAGATATTACTTACATAATATATATAATTCTATATATCAGTTCTCATTCTATCGAACATAAATTTCTACTAGACTGAACAATTATATATTTTTTTTCTTCTTTTTTTCTTGTTCTTTGTAAATAGTGTAAATAGTTCATAACCCTTTAGGAATTTTATTTGTCATATATTATATATTTGAAAGGTGTTGTAACGATTCAAGCTCTATTTGCTTATGTTTTATCACCTTTGTGTGTTCATTCCTTTAACTGTATAATAGTTGCAACTTTTCTTTGATAAAACATTGTTATATTCTTATTCACGTGAAGTCAGTTCAAATGGATAGTAAAATTTAAAATGATATGTTATATTATATTCTTTTTCATGTGATGTTAACTCAATGAATTGTGAAATTGTGAACATGCATAAATAAATAAATAAATTAAGCAATCTGAATGAAGATTTTCTTATATAAATTACAGCATAGAATTTAGTAGACAGCGCCCTCTCTCCAGTTTGAAGGTCCAGTAAACATCAATAAAATTTATCTTGAGGACACTGTGGGGCACTTTGTCACCCAGGGTTACCCCCCATCTCGCACTGGGAAAGAAACCCCATTCCATGCTCATTCATTTCTTGATACGCCTATGGTTTGCTGAATAAAATTGCCAATGACTTGCGATTAAGCGTCTTTTTTCCGCGGCCCTGGTAAATTTCTTGTAAGTAGGTATGGAATTCATGACACAGTATACGAAAGATGTAATTACTTTCAAAACTTTTTAAATACTCAATAAATGCTTAATCAAAGCCTGGATACGCCACTAATGTTTATACATCATAATGCCCAGCCCACGCATTTAGCATACAATGATGAGTGCGACCAGCTAGTTGCTTCTTATGGAAAATGGCTCTTGGTTTCATGACTTCTTACCCTACCACTTTAAGCGAAAATAAAATTGATTTCAATCGAAAGCGAAAATTTACACTCAAGCAAACAAAGGGGTTAATGGTCTTTCGTCGCTCCTTAACAACTTAACAAGCGGCTCTATTTTCCTGTTTCTCGGTACTTCATTATTTTGTTCAGTAGAATTAAATGGAGCCTTTTGACAACAGATTGTTTGGCAAAGACATTACGAAAAACAAATTCGAACTCTCTGTCATTATAAGGTAGTTTATAGTTTAGACTTAGGAGCTTTATTCATGATTATTAATTGGAATCAGTTATGCACGCACAGGAATATATATATCAAGTGAGGATATTTTCTACATTGATTTGGATAATGTAACGACCTTGGAAGAAATAATTATTATATATAAGCGAATGGAGAAGAGCTATACAGTTACCTTCAAGTTTACACCGCCGTTGTAAACAACTCACTTTCATGAAAGAAAATTGTTTCGGTTCTTGGAAACACTGACGAATAAACAAAGTTGGACAATATTATACCTTGAGAAAGTGATTTGAACTATTATCATTTTGCTGTGATTTAAACTACGGACATGGGCATTTTCATTCTATCTACAACTTTCCTGTTGTGCGTGACTTGGTTTACAATATTTTCTGCTGGGTCTGCTTTATCCGTGAAGAAAGCTTTAAACATCGGGGATAACATAACCCTGGATTGTGTAACCAATTGGAATCCTAATATTACTCTATACTGGTTTCAGAGAAAGATAGGATCATTACGACACAGTTACATAGCAGCCGCTGGCCCCAAAATGAGAACGGTACATCTGGCAACGTTTCCGAAATGACTCGCGTTTTTCGTACAGCTATCAAAACGTTTCTTCGAGTGAGATGAAAATTGCTCTTGCACTTTTCATATCTAACATAACTGAGGAAGATTCAGCCAACTTCACTTGTGGTTCACATAATAGTCGATCATTCGAAAGAAAATATTTGTATAAGTATGATGTCCGTGCCATCGATTGCATATGTTCTTTGGAATCAAATGTGGTATGTGATCTTTTCGGATTACATTTGGGTGATATTTTATCGGTATCTCTCAGGGTTGATGGAAGAACTGTCCCAGAGATATTACACGAAAGCCGTTTAGAATTCTCATCAAGACTTCTACATGAATCAACACTCCACCATTCTATTGAACTATCTTCATCGGATGACATCCTGTCAGGTATTTCCTGCACTCTTCCTATTGCGTCTAGCCAGTCATCCACGCAGACAACAACGGCGTTCTTCCCCACCAAAATTCACCCATCATCCACGAACACATTGACAATGTTCTTCCCAACTCATCCTAACCCGTCATCAACACAGAAGGCGACTTTGGTCTTCCCCTCCCAGCCTAACTCGTCATCAAAACAGAAGACGACCACGGCCTTCTCTACCCAGCCTGGTCCATCGCCAGATACCTCATCAGAAGATTGCACTTCTCTTTTGCCAAATACGATGCAACCACCCGTCTGGCAGCCTTCAACCCCAACTACTGTAGGTTCACAAATAGAAGACAGCAACTCCAAGCCGAGCACAACAACACCAGCGTTGATGTATACCACTCAGGTACAACACGATATCAAAAAGATAACCATTGCGTTTTCCATACTTATAACAATTGCACTCTCTGTTCTGGTGATATTAGTCGTTCTGGTAATGATTGATAGGAGGAGGTTGACATCGCATGCTGGTCAACTGAACGTAGGAGAATTGGAAGGATGTCAACATACTCGTAGGGTAAGTATTCCATCCAAGGCATAATGATTCAATATTGCAATCATATCTATATTTCTGCACTATACGCTTATAAATGTGTATACGATGACGGTGAGTATATAATGATACATGATTTTCAGATGAAATAGAGGTGATAAATTATATTGGATCTGGTTTTTCAACAAATAATTCAAGGTTGCACTTTCGATACGCCATTTTTTTAAATGAATGGACATTAAATGTCCATTCATTTAAAACAAAATGGCGTATCGAAATAGAATTAATAGGCTTATAAATTATGACAAATAGAAGAATAATGAAGTAATATGAGAGTTATCATCGAGAGAGTTAAGTCTAATGTACAAGAATGTGAAAAACTCACAGGGCAGACTCTCATTTCGATTTAAAGCGAATGACAGGAATAAAATTGATAACGAAATGCATGATATTGTTTTCCTATCACCTTCCTAGAACAAGAACACGATTTGCTCAAAATACCTTAATATATACAGGTCCCAAGTTCTGGAATTCTCTCGATTCTGTGATTAAAGGGTCTGTTAGTGTTCGTGTATTCAGAAGAAAATTGAAATGCCATTATTTGAATACATATTGTCATTCCTGATTCCTGACTATTTTTGTCTTCAAGCAGTATGCTTTAGTTGATTACAATGAGTAAATAACGATATGGCCATATGCCAACTATGTACATATACCATTTATGTTGAGAACAAACTACATTGTACTATTATTTCAATAAGCTGCAGATATATTTCCTTCCCTTTCCCTTGTCTCTTGTAGTTAATTGTGAGTATCGGTTCATGTTTCCCTGTAATCTCCCTTTCCCTGTTTTAGCGTGTATTTGTATTTTATAAACCTAACTTTAGTTAATTATGTCATTTGTAGTTTAAGGGGCCTATCCACAACAAGCTCTGCTTTTCCATAGGCTCCGCCACTATATCTTTTAAGTTCAACTGAAGGACAATTTTCTGAATAGTGTGTGCCGGTATTATATTTACATGCATATTATAATCATTTTTCAATATGTTGTTACACTCTTTGTACAATGAGATATTGTGGAAACCAATAAATTATCTATCTATCTATATAAATAAACAAGTGCCCCATCCTAACATGAAGGTTGAACCCTAATATAGGATTTCCCGGCCAAATTCACGAGTTTGTCATTAAAATTAATTTGTCTTGCTTTCAAATTCGACGGTTTTAGATTCGACAGGTATATCTCGGGGTTTTTTTTCTAGTTTTCAAATCTATGAAGTTTTCGTTAGAATCTATGTCTGTTTCATTCAAATTAATAAACAATGTGCTTCTTTCGCTATTTGGTCATTCGATTTGGCGCAACACGATTTTTTGACATCGCGCCGGTGTACTTTAGCATTCTAATTCATTTTTTTTCTTTCAAGATTGTTTTTCATGTGTATTTCATCATACTTTATTTTCTTGCATTTATACACTTATACTTATTAGATTTATCTGATATTCATCAGCATTTAAGTTTGATTGTTAAGAAGAAAAAAACGACTTGCATCTACGGACTTGTCTCAATATTGTCTCAATATGTTTGTAAATTTTCATGTAAGGAAGTTGTTTGTCTTGTGTTTCATCATAAATTTATCATAATTTGTAAAATTCCAAGTCTGTAGTAGAAAGGGGCGATTTAGGGTACCCCCAACTTTCCCGGGTATATAAACAAGTCCGTGCAGAAATGCCATATCCCCTGATTTCGCCCCTTCTTTACTTAATGTCTGACTACACCCATATGCATTGTCCTGAAAATGAATAAATGGAATAACAGAATAGACCCCAATGGCAAATCATGCATTTTAATTGCATTATTTTAAAACTGTAAACGTGTGTGGCATTTCTTCCCCCTAACATTCCTAACATGAATAAACATATTTCGAATACGAATTACAGGTATTAATTTTATTGATAAAAATTACGCCTCGACAAGAGACGATTAATTTGAATGCTAGTTGAGCAGTTTCTAAATTAAATGACAGAAAATCCTAACTTAAATACAAAAACGGCAAAATTGAATGATAATTGGCATGGTAAAGCCGATCTGAGCTAACTTAAATGCAAAGTAAATGAATTCGAATGACAAACTCGCGAATTTCGCCGGGAAATGCTATATATGCTGGCTAATGGCATCATCGCTCGTTCTTGTTATTACATTATACCAAAACTATTTGTGTTCCCTTTAAGAAAATTGTAAAATGTTGTGCATTTTTTGTATGTGTGTTTTTTTAAATAATATATATTTTTCATTCCTGTTTTATATCTAATGACAAACATCACGATATCTCCACGTGCCAATATCAGAGCACAGTCAACATGACACGAATTCCCATGCATGCTGGAAAAGAAGACAGCGCCCTCCCGTATCCGAACAGGTTACAACACATCAATGACGTCTTACCCAGTCCTGGTGACTATGAAGAAGTCGACGGTTATCTTCAAGGAGAAGACAACTCGTGTTGCACTGTTCCAAACGTTGAAAAGGAGTATTCAAACTTGTATATGGCTCCCTTGGAGAGAGACGTTGACAGGGGCGGTTACATGGCTCTCATCGCTTCAGGTGAGAATTCGTCCGGTAACTTGGCTCCAAGCGTTACGGGCGAGAACAGGGAGGACTACATGTTTATGAATCCCATTGTAGGCTACGTCGAGAGCGATGCGGAAGGTTACGTTGTTTGTAACGTCACAAGAGATCGGGGTGAGAAGGTTTACCCGGTGCCCAACGTTACGGGGCTAATTGGTGCTTCTCAAATCACTTCATCGAACATTGACAAAAATGACTACCTCGTTCCCAACGTACTGCTATCCAATGTCGATAAGACTTGTTCCTCCCTGGGGGGAGGGTAGGAACGATGAGACTCGTGGTGATGACGAAGGGGAAAGTTTCGTCGTCTAAGTTGCTGCTTAGACAACACCGACCGACCTCGCTCCCATAGAAAAGAACTTGCAAGGATAAGGCAGATGGTGTTTCTATGGTGATGGGTAGATAAATGATCGCGATCGATGTTGACGAGGACTAGCACTACATTGTTGCACTTGCCAATTGCACGAGAGAAATTTATAACATCACATGTTATTATTTTTTAATCAATGAATTGATATAATGACATACTACTATATCCCCAACTGCAAAACAAGGAAGCAGGCTCACTTAACATCATTTCAGTTCATATCAGTCTTTATTTGTTTTTGTTGTTTATTATTATGCAAAGTTGTTCACGTTACGTGTGAAGTTGAAAATAACATCTTAATTTTTGCCATCATTTCTGTTTGTATAGTCTGTACTTCTGTTATACTTATCCATATTTCTATCCAATTACCAATTTCTATTGTTTTTTAATAATGCCAATACTTGTACAATCATGTTTAATTTTAAATATACATCTACAGTGGGTTAGGATATGTCGGGTGTTCCCAAAGCACAGTGCTCGGACCTTTACTCTTTCTAACCTATGTTAACGACCTACCGGACGAGTAAAATCATTTTTTTAATTTCAATATATGTGAATGGTTATCACGGCATTGGTGGAAAGAAGCTCTCGGCTGATGACAGGCTGCGACGCCATGTGTAAATAACTGAATTCCACTCCTATGAAGGAAGATTGAATCAACCTTTAAGAAATACCAAGTAGTAATTAAACTATTAAATGTTTGAATGTAATGTTTATCCTTGACCTTGCCATGTACGAAAAATGATTGATAAGTGTCCATTCGTATTTCAGATATTTTCGGTATTTTAATCACTATGATATCGGCTAAATCTGTGTCACAATTTTTACCTAGTCGATGACGGTTGTCTACCTTCAAATGATTAACAAACGTTCATTTTTTACGAAGTGAAATGTCTGCAACGGTCTCTGTCTCACAAACGTGCAATAAGGAATAGGATAAACATTACAGGGCCCGCGAAACGGCGGGACCCGGGGGGCTCGAGCCCCCCTCCCCAACAAGAGAAATAGAAAGAAAGAAAGACGCTATATCTTTAATGGTTAAATTCAAAACATCATACTTAATGGCGGTCTTGGAAACGGAAAACTAACATTGGAACGCATATCAAAGGAATGGTAAGTACAGGCCGTATGCATAGCAAATCATAGACATGGTAAATGCCCATAAAAGTCTTCTGGGTGGAGGCCGATATACTTTAGTGAACTGGCTTGATGTACCGTATAGAATATGAATTAATTTAAGTTTCTCAGTGTTAAGAAGGCTTAGGCGTAAAGGGATTTGCTTCAAGGACGAAATGTGAAAAGTCAGAAGGCTTAGGCGAAAAGGGTCAACGTTAAATTTTCTAATCTTTAGCAAGAGTGTCTCATTTGAATTAAATATTGCTTCAGACAATGATTTACGCCATTAAACAAAAATATAGTGACCTGCCAGTGTCACAAATAAGGTAATAATATATCTGTAAAGCGCTTAGAGACATATCGTTGATGCATTAAGCGCTATATAAACGCGGAATATTATTATCAAAATATGCTCATCTGACTGTAATTAAATGCCTAAAACCCTTAGCTTCAAGGAGGCTCCGCACCCTGGACCCCACGCCAATTTACGCTCAGCTCTACCTGACCGTAAATGTATACTTTATCCCCCCCCCCCACACATACACACGTTGGAAAACGTTCCGCGAGGCCTGATGTACTAGGTAAATGCCAATGATATTGATTCTGCACGTGTACATTGCGAAACATTGACGCGTTGCCATGGAGATGTACGTGACGCTTTCTATTTATTAAAGAGCCATAATAATGAAGAGGAAATTGAAAGATGTCAACGCCCACTCCTCCCTGTCAATCTCTCTTTTCTGTTCTTTCTTTCTCCTTGCTCTCTCTATCTCTCTCCATATGTATATACATATACATATATATGTATATATCTGATATGAATATGTGTAATATATGTTTAAAGTACATTCATATATTATATATATATATATGTATCCGATATCAATTCCAAGTGTTGGCATAAGATACATTTAGACCTATATTTATAAATATATATATATATATATATATATAATATTTATACATTATATATCGAGTCAATTATATATTGGTCAAAACAGGCATATTAACATATTTACTTACCCTGTGCAAATCACGTCCTATAAAGCGATTAGATATATGAAGTTATTACGTCTCTCGATCATATCAGAGATCCACTGCATGCCTACATGATCATTAATATTATGAAGAAAGGTATCTCATCCTGAAACGCGTTTTCCAAAGGCCTATGCTAGCTATGCTCCAAATGATATGTAACCACGTGCATTATATTACAGCCATTATGTTTATACACGCTGTTATGGTTACGCTCTACGCGTTGAAGTTGAAGTGCAGCCTATATATCCATAATGCTACATGATTGTGTATGAGCGGGAGAGTAGATCGAGTCTACGATGTGCATTGTTTGCGGAGTGGTTGCATGAGTAATCATTATTTCCGATACGGTCATATATGTATAATCATTGTGTTGATCAACTTGGAGCAGCCAGCTGGGGACGTGGGCGGAGCGCAAAAGACATTTTTGTTGAGCTAGGTGAATATATTATACTGTTCATGTATAATGGGATGATCGAAATGAAGGCCTTGATATGTATATATATATATATATATATATATATATAATATTATATATAAATATATATATAGATGGGTCTGTATCTTTATTCATACCAAAGACACGCAAGTGTGAGAAAGGGAACATGTATGTTGTATATTCTCTGTTGGCGTACGTCGCCTGGCAATCGTGAAGTGACCTTTGTACCGTGTACTGAAAGGATAAGCGTAATGATCAAATATAATAGCCGTGCTTCTAGGTTTTTTTTTCTTTTATCATTATAATCATTTTATCAGTCTAGCTATCAGAAATGAGCATTCGATCATTTTCCCATATTAAGCGATCACGGTTACAAATATTGAAAATGAAATATTATCGAATAACAGTAATATTACTTTCAAATAACCAGGTTTATTGCATTTCAGTTATGGGAAAAGTTGGGGTTTTTAAAGTAAAACATATTTTTAGTCAAGGACATTGGAATGATGTGGATTTCATGTGTCAAAAATATAGTTTTAAAAACTGTTGTTTTCTTTCAACAAAGTTCAAAGGTGAAGAATGCCTTTTTCAAAATTGTGGTTTGATCAATTACGTAATGGTTTGTATATGAAACAAATCACTCTAATTTATACAAATATTAACTGGTGATGATATTAATATTTTAAATATGAAGGCTAAACAGTTCTACTTATTCTTTGTGCAGAAAAAAGAAGAAGAGTCATTTGTATACAATGTTTGGCAGCAACGATTAGCACTGCCCTCCGATTTTTAATTGGAGTCCGGTATTAATGCTTAACTTCAATGCTATACGAGATAACAGAATCAAACAATTTAATTTTAAACTTTTGCATAGGGTTTTACAGTGAAAATATAACCTATATAAATGGAAAATTAAGAATGATTATGAATGTGAAGATTGTAAAACCATTGAAACATCACGGCATAATGATGCTAGAGTGTAAAAAGATAATTGTGTTTTGGAAAATTGTAACATGTTTGATAGGCCTATATCATTTTCTTTAATTATATAGTAACATAAATGAGAAGACTAATTGGATATGATATAAGCAAGTTAGATATTTACTTGGTAAACATTAATTTTGCTGAATATGTTTTTTTATAAGAACTACGTTAAACTTTTGAAAACAAAAAAGCAAAATGAATGGTAGACCTTTTAACTGATTTAAAGTATGAATTGATGTCACATTTAAATTCTAAAACAAAAGCAAAGGTTATGGAAAAACAGGAAAAAAAGCTTTAATTGATATGCTAAGATAAATTTTAATTTTATATGTACATATCTTATGGTGGAAGTTGTAGATATGTTAAATAAAGTTCCCTGAAAGGGTTCAAATGAAGAACACAATATTAAACGATCATTTTCATTTAAACAAAATGGAGAAGAAATTACTACAAACTATCGGAAAAGTTTTGTTTTCATGCAAGTTGTCAAGAACAAGCGATATAATATAATGTACATGTACATGTAATTGATCGACGTCCTGGGGAGGGTCTATGAGGATGGGTGTGTGATCTTGGAAATTTGGGGGCACGTGCCCCCAAACACCCCTGGCTACGGGCCTGAAAGAGAGAGTGCTAGAGAGAGAGAGAGAGATAGTGACTAGGGGGTAAAGACAGAGCGCTAGAGAGGGAGAGAGAGCTGGATGGCAAAGATTAAGTATAGGAGAAAGATATGGGGGAAACAACGAAACGGAGAGGAGGTACGTTAAACAAAACGTATAGTATGCGACATAGATAAATAGAGAGTGTGTGTGGGTGTGTGTCTGCGAGAGAGAGAGAGAGAGAGAGAGGGGGGGGTAAAGCTTAATTGGATTATAGAGAGACCAAATAAAAATTACAGCAGGGAAAGCTTTTACAACAGCGAATCAGGGCGAAGGGGAGAGAGAAGGAGTGGGAGAGAATTTTGAGGATCGAGGAACAGAACGCAAGAGAGGGCGAGAGTTGATTTACATCGTTTTACGCAAAGAGATTCGATCATACACAGGATGTCCTCCGTTAATACTATAGTAGGAAACTATCAATATGAAGGAGGACAAAATGAAACCCAACAACAACAAACAGTTCAAACAAAACCACAAAATAAAAACATATTGCAGGAATATCAGCGTTTGCAGCAACTTTTTGTCTTGATATTTCATATTTTTGACTAGCCGCATCGAATCGTCTGGCGGGCCTCATGTGGCAAGTGGTTTTCACTAGCATATTTCAACTTTAAGGGCAGGGGGGATATAATCATCCTCTTGACAAATTTCTTACTAACAAATAAATATAAAAATAAAGCCACTGTTATATATACAAGTGAATAGCAGTTTAGAGGGTCATTTGTAAGTAGCACATACATAGATACACACCAAATTCACACACGTTCTCTCTAGATTTTCTGCCCCCTCCCTATACCCCCTCCTATACAATAATGTATTTTTGCTAATACTGAACTATAATGATCACATTTAAAGCTTATTCACTTTTTCCTTCTGATGCTAAGGTCTGGATACGCAACTGGTGGTTGTAGGTAAAGATTAGGGGTTTAGACTGTTACCCAGGGAACTGAGCTATAGCTACATGTCTTACATACAAACACGATAGCAACTACATGTACTTTCGATATCAACCCAAGGTGATTTCAATAGCCTTGTGCGTCATCTATTGAGATGTGCAAACATGATAAGGATTATTTCTACACGACATACAATAGGGTATTGAAATTTCTATTGAGTAGATTTTATTGAAAATAGTTGCTATTGGGTAAATTCATTCATGTCCATCTAGTATTATTATTCCCATGACTTTCCAGGTTTTTTCCTGGACCGTGGGAACCCTGAATTTTACTTCGTACAGTGGAACCTCATTTAAAGAGCTCTGATATAACAAGGTATCTGATATAACATGGTGATTTTGCTGGTCCCAGCTCTTTATATTCTTTTGGGATTTGTTTACCCTGGTACATGTATAATAAGATTGCTGATATAACAAGGTAGTTTCCATGGTCCCAATGACCTCGTTATAAAGAGTTTTCATTGTACATGTACATGTATTTGGTCTCATCAAAGCTCGAGTAGGGCTCATAATACAATGAGATATGGTCAGTATTTTTGTGTAGGGGACAAAATAGCTGGGACCTGTCCATGTACTTATCAAAAATGACTGTGATGACGTAATGAAAACACTTAGATCCACTAGTAAACACATGGATATAAAACATCAACAGCTTTAGCCACAAGGAAAAGACAATAATAATAAGCACACTTGAGATTTTGATAGTGGTAAATTTGCGCTTAATGATTTATTGCTTTGGCATATGAATAAAGAAATTTATAAAAAATACATTTTTTGACATTTGTCAAATTCATAGGAAGCATAATTCTGGAAAATAAAAGAAGATTTTGAAAGTAAACATATAAAATATATTTTACATTTTATGAAGAACCAGAAGAGGTGTTTTCCCAAAAGCAAAGATAATGTACTAGTAAGATACCTTTAATACCTTTAAAGATAAAGTTGAGCGCTGGTCATCGATTGCATTGTGAAAGAAACAGAAAAGATTGATCATAGAATTGGTGTATACAGTACTGTGAGGCTTTGCTGGTATTATCAGCACGAGTAAAAACTGAGTCAGTCTTGCTGAAAGTCACATGCACTTTACACAGAAACTTGATATCAATAACAAGTTACAAGCTACTGTTATAAGCTACTGAAATCATGGCATCTGATTGGCTGAGAGCAAATTTGTCATAGAAGTTTAGCATTTGTTATAGATAAAAAGTTTTGTGAAACACCCCCCAGGGTTATCTGTGGAATGAAAGCTTATTTTTGTCACGTATTGAATATGAGGGCATTTGAATAGCCACCTGTTTCTTTGCTATGAATTTCTTGCACACTGCTACTGTATTCACAAAAAGAGCTCACTGCAAATGAAACAATCTGACTCTGATTTGATTGGGGTGGTGGAGAGTCATTACATAGGAAATTTACACAATGTAATACATGTACCATTTTGTGAGGTTCATGATGGTCCTGTAAATAATACAATTTCAATCATTTTGGACGTTCCAAAACCTCACAGTACCTTTAGTTCAAGCGATTTTTCGAAGCTAGAATCACAAACATGAATCACAATTCAAAACGCCGATACAAAACACGGTTACTGCGGGAGATTGTTCAAGCGATTTTCAATCAATGCTGATTCTCGCTCATTTCAAGCCCACCCAGGAAGAATAAAAATAGGTAGCGATAATATATATAATAGATAATGACGTCATAGAATCATGATTGAGATCTCTGTTCGTTCAGGCGAATTTTAGCGACCGTGATTCTGCAGAATCATGATACAAAACGCATCTTTTTCAGCGTTTCATGTTTGTGTTTTTAAACACGTTTATTTTTACGACCAACGAAAAATCGCTTGAACGCAACCGTGTTTTAAACTAAACGTCTTTGAAAACTGTGATTCTAGGGTGAAAAAGTGTCGATTGAACGCACCCTTAGTTATATACATTTACCACATAATAAACGTTCCTAATCGCTTCCACTTCAATTCAAAACGTTCTGGCATGACCAGGGGCCCGTTTCATAAAACTTGTTATCAATAACAAATGCTAAATTTCTATGACAAATTTGCTCTCAGCCAATCAGATGCCATGATTTCAGTAGCTTATAACAGTAGCTTGTAACTTGTTATTGATATCAAGTTTTATGAAACACGGCCCAGAACTCAATTTGATCTTTTACCCATAGCTGTACAGAGTCTCCTTTGAGCGTCTTTTTTTATAATTTCTTTTGATCCAGAATTCTAGAAATTACACATTGTACATGAGTAGATATAGCAAACAAATCTAGCCACACACAAAAAATAGCAAAATAATGGACTGAAAATTTTCTGCTATACAGTAATTTGATTTTGCACAAAATTTTGATCGAGCTAAACCATTTGCAAAATTGTTTCTACGGTAGTTAATTAGAGATATACATGCATTCAGGAATTCAACTCTGCAGTGTTAGAAAATGTACACTTCCACATTATTACATCATGTGCTCCACAAAGTTCTTATGTTACATGTGTGAAAATGTTTTGTTACTTTTATTTATGAATAGATGAGTGAAACATAACATCATCTCAGCTGCAGCAAACCAATTTGATTGGCCTATTTGAGACGTTCCTTACAGGGACCACTGGTGTGACCAGCTGTCAACAATTATCTGTTGATAGCTGAAGTGGCCTTTGTCAGCAATAGCACAATATATACAATAAAATGTTGTTTGTAAGGCGTATCATCGCTTTGATGATCCACGTCCCAAAATTTGCTTGAAGAAAAATATAGTAATGGGGTAGGCGCTACGATGCAGCATACACTGTTTGCGCTGTACAAATCACCTACATTGAATATCAAGGTTGCCGCTTCACAAGTGAGGGGGCTTAGCTACTCAAGATGGCTTATTTTTAGAAGTACTGAAATTACAGAGTGCCTCAAAACAACCTTCAGTTCCCTATGACAATCACATATTGCTTATCACAACCAGCATTTTTATGAGGCACAGTGTAGATGGCAAAACATATAGCAGTCCAGCAGACTGGTAAGATATTTCCTGCTATCTCTCCATCCTTGGTCCATAGGCACAAAGGTGTTTGCTATGCCGAGATGTTAGTAGCGTCTGCCTCTCTTTGCCTGACTCCTGTTGGATGAGCTCATTGTATTGAATGGATCATCGCTGTCATTCTGAAATTATAAAAACAAAAATACAGTGATCAACTTAGAGGTTTCATGGTCTGTAGAGGTGTCGTGGTCTAGTGGATACATCACTGGAACGTGGATCACATGGTTTGTGGTTTCAAATTCGAGTCCCATTACGGCACTAATGTCCTTTTGCAAGACATTAATCTACACCTGCCACTCTCCAGACGAATTAAATGGGTACCTGGTACAAAGTAATTCCTTGAATGCTTTATCGCCTTATTATGGCTGCTCAGCTACAGCCTGGGTAATAATACGATATATACTTTGTATAAAGTCCAGTAGATTATATTCATATAGTGGCTGCGCTTTATAAATGGACCTATTATTATTATCATTATTGATTATTATTTGTTTTCAGTTACACAGTGCCCTCTTCAGGTCTATGTTTATGTTCAATGTTCAGTATAATTATGTATTCTCCTACTTTTTTCTGGAGACATACGCATGTACACAAAGCGATTCTATTCGTTGTCTCATTGCGAGTATTCTTCCTTCTTCTTCTCTTATGTTTGCAATTCATTATTTGTTGTATCTTACTTTTTCATGCTAGTTTGTTAAGTCACATGGATTGGAGAAAACAAATCTTTCGGTTATACATGTACAGTAGTTGTTAATTTTTAGTTCATCTGTTTTTTTTTTCCCTGGCATCCATGTGACACACTTCATACTTTACTGAATAGCAATAATAACAACAAAAACAAGTAATAATAATAAGAAGAATAAGAAGAAGAAGAAGAAGAAGAAGAAGAAGAAGAAGTAGAAGAAGAAGAAGATGAAAGAGAATAAAAGAAGAAGAAGAAGAAGAAGCAGAAGAAGAAGAAGAAGAAGAGAAGAAGAAGAAGAAAAGAAGAAGAAGAAGAAGAAGAAGAAGAGAAAAAGAAGAAGAAGAAGAAGAAGAAGAAGAAGAAGAAAAAGAAGAAGAAGAAGAAGAAGAAGAAGATAAAGATGAAGAAGATGAAGGAAAAGAAGGAGAAGGAGAAGAAGGAGAAGAAGAGAAGAAGAAGAAGAAGAAGAAGAAGAAGAAGAGGAAGAAGAAGATAAAGATGAAGAAGATGAAGGAAAAGAAGGAGAAGGAGAAGAAGGAGAAGAAGGAGAAGAAGAAGAAGAAGAACAATGATAGAATCAACAAAACGAATGGCGCCAACAGACAGCAATCATTTCATTTGCCAAGAGATATGAAGGAGCCTTAACTTAACAGGGATCTCAAATTTTCATACCATGTTGCCCTCAAAGAAACAAGAAATTATCAGAGAAGCAGATTGGTGAAACTTAAAATAGGTCAAACAGCAAAAAAGTATTGGATTTTTAATAGTTGTGTAACAATCAGGGTACAGAACTTTGTGATATGGCACGTGAATTATATCCCTGGCACGTTTGTTATATCCCTGGCACATGTATTATATCCCTGGCACGTGTATTATATCCCTGGCACATGTATTATATCCATTGCAATGGAAATCACACCATTTCTATTTCAAAAAACTTTGTACAAATTAGAGAAATTCGAAATTGATAATTTTGATATATAATCTTGTGAAAGGATGGCACAATTTAAACTCACGCCTGAGGAGTCACTGATGCTGATCACGTTTTCAATCCTGCAGGATAGTAAAGAAAAGAGCATAACATGAACAATAATTTAGCAAACCTACACCAAACACACAGCAAGAGAAATAAATAAGCGACAAGTGATTGTTTACCGATCACTGCTTTCCTACAGAATATATGAACAGTTCTGTGGGTCAGTGTACTATTGCAGTAACCCTCACATTTGTGAAAAAGGCTAGAAATAAAACGACTTCATGTATCGTTAATATAATAATAATAGTCACGTTTGTATAGCGCTTAATACTACGTTTCTAAACGCTTTACATTGTAATGCTTCAAACATCTAGTTGAAAATATATAAAATATGGGGGGGTGTGTTTCACAAAGAATAAGATCGACTTTAAGTTGGACTTAACAATGGCAGGCCGTTCATGACACTGGTTGCTCTCTCACCATTAGCCTCTCAATTATGATCTTTAGATAATATTTTTCCTTCAATAATGAATTATCAAAAAAGGTAAATTCTGTAGATTGGTGACCACGATTTGTACATGTATGTCCCTTGAGAGACCAATGCCAGTAAATGGTAAGTCCAACTTAAAGTCGATCTTAATCTTTGTGAAACACCCCCCATGGTCATGTGGTTAGGAGAGAAGAAATCCATTGGCTTCAGAAAGCAATTTGATATCCAGGTTCATGGTTCAAAACCCTGTGGCAGACGTCACAAAATCTGGTAGGAGACGCTAGTAGAAAATATGAGAGCATCTTGGCCCTGTTTCATAAAACTTGTTATCAATGACAAGTTACAATAACCGTTACAAGCTACTAAAATTGTGGCATTTGATTGGCTGAGAGCAAATTTGTCATAGAAATTTAGCATTTGTTATTGATAACAAGTTTTATGAAACAGGGCCTGGCCTCATCCGGACTGATGCTGAAGACTGGAAGTCTTGGAGAAGGGCCAGATAGGGGAAATGAAATGTCCAACCCCACAGCATGGGAAAAATGGACGCTAAACAATGACAATTATATTATGAACACGTACAAAAATCATCTAAGATACTCACGTTTTCATTTTTGGTGCACTCCTGCCCCTCGACGCTGGCATCGACACTTCCATATCATCATCATCATCCTAGAAGATATCAACATCAAAATAATCATTTTTTTTCTTTCAATGAAAGATTTTATTCAATCATTCACAAACAAAAGCAACTCAAAGAAATTGGAATGAATGCTAGTTGTGACGAATCAGTAAAATCAAAGATGTTTACAGCAGTTGTACATGTGCACATTTATCTGGTGATAAAAATAAATTATTATGTTTGCTAGAAAGAACCCCCTCAATTTCATGAAAACGCTGTAGCATATTTTAAAAAGAATTCAAAGACAACCTTTCCCCTTGGCATGCAACAGAGAATACACAATGTTTTGCATTCAAAAGCAATTCATGGTTTTAAATACAGCTTCAGAGCAATAATATCAACTATAGCAAAGCATAATGACAAGATTATAAACACATACAACATGTATATCGTCATGAATACAAAAATAGTAATTGTGCTAAATCAAAAGTTTAGGAGAAGCCTTTTGCTTTCAACAACGAGAATTGTATTAATGGCTGATGTTTACACTATTACCATTAAACATAAGTTTGCTTTAGTTTAGCCATTGTGTTACTCATTTTCCTCATCACCAATATCTTATCATCACCATCAAGATTATCACTGCCATCACCATTATCTTCATCACTAAATTCATCTTACTTGTACTCAAAATCATCATCATTATCAACAAAAAGATTGTTCGTTCGCAACAGTACCATCATCATCTTCATCACCACACATGTATAAATATCAATACGGTCATCATCATCAACACCATCATCATAATCATCATCACCATTTTTTTCATCAATCTTACTTCAAATGCGAGAAATCCTGGTTTCGTTCTGCTTCTCGATGATGTCGCCAGCAGTGTCTGTTGGGTAGGAGCTGACCCTCGACTTGATGAACTTTGACCTCTCCCTCGACCTCCTCTGGTACCCCTGCCACCCCTTCCTGCGTTCAAATAATTTTAAAAAATGAACATAATAAGGGACAAAGTAATGCTACATTGAAATTTAAAAAAATATTCAATATCAAGTTTTGCTATTATATGATACTTCTCAAATGTGATCAAAATAAAATTGTTCAAAACATGATATTCATATACACCGGCTTTATACGTAAGCAAGCAAATTCCACGAATTACATAAACTTTTACAGATTACCATAAAAGAAATTCTGATGAGACTTTGAACTCCTTTTACAAAGAGAAAATCACTGTAGAGCATGCAAGCAAGCGAGCATAGCTTTCCTTGCCCTTCAGGTGCTACGCAATTATCAAAACATTATCAGCGCCTTCTCTTATTGTAAAGGAAGGGACAATATCCACACAACCATATCTGGCCCTTCCTCTATCTTTCCTTCTCTCTCTCTCTGTTTCCTATTTTCTCTATTGTATACTTCTTTCTCCCTCTCTTCCCCTCCGCATTTTGCCTTTGTTCTCTCTAATGCTTGATACCCCTCCTTCTCCGTTTCCTTCCCCTCCCACTCTCCTACTTTTCTCTCGCTCTCCCTCATTTTCTATATCTGATCTCTCCTTCACCTCTCCCTCTATCTCTTATTTCTTTGCCCTTCTCCTTTTCCTTCACTCTCAACCCATCACAATCCAATTCACAATGTACCTTTTGCTGTGCTTCCAGTTGCTCCCCTTCCTCTTCCACCCCTCCCTTGGCCACGCCCTCTGGTAGACCTGGAAGAGCCGTTCCCATTGCCGGTCCCAATGCTCTCTTCATCACTGTCAACACTGTAGTCTTGTGAATAAGCGTCTGGTCTCTGGGTGCGATCTTCATTGATGGCCTATGAATGGTGGAATAGCATCAGAACTGAAATCATAGAAGGAATGAGCGCATCTGGCTTCATCGAGCTGGATACTGAAGACTGAAAGGCTAGGAGAAGGACCAGTTGAACCCCACAGTTTGGGAACAACTGATGAAGCATCTGAGGCTCTACCAAACATGGTTAACTTCCTACACTACCCAAATTCCAAACCTTGATTCCTACCTTCAGTTTTGAACCAAAAACTAACCCTAACCCTAACCCAAACCCTAAAGATAACCTACACCCCTATCGTAACCCTAATCCTAACCTTATTTCTTTGACAAAATAAATGCAGAGCAAATGTCACCAGAGTAAATGTCTGTGCAAAAATGCAGGGTTAAACTGACTTTCTATTTAGGATCCACACAAAATACTGGAGCAATAAACCAGTTCATAGTTAGCACATGGTACCAATGACCCCAAATTTCCACTGATCTTTTAAATGTGGCGAGGTCCCATTTTGCACATTCCTGAATAATCACTCTTGAAGTGCTCACAAAATCGCTTTTGTTTTCCACTCTTGAAAAGAATACTTCCACCTGTGCATCGTGGAATGCACGTGGAGTCAAGAGCGTCAATCAGGGGGGGGGGCAGGGGGACAGGACCCCCACGATTTTTCCTAGGGGGGACATCATATCAAAGTCATCGTATCAAATCAAATTAATAATCATCACAGACCTTAATGTTCATGTATATATGTGTATCTTGTACATTTACTCATTGTGTTTTACGATATAAACACATGATTTTCATGATTTACGGGTTTAATAGTTACTGTGAGGTACAGTGTTGGGTCAAGTATTGAAGATAGGAATTTGTTTATGATAATAATCATAGTAATAGTGGTAGTAACATGCATATACACGTAGTGCTTAATACTAATGTTTATAAGCGCTGTACTATTACCATGCTATTATTGCTTATGTACTGATTATATCCACGAACTGGCTTATTTGTTTAAGAAGAATGGCAAACTTTCTCTTACCGCTTTGACTTCATTGGTAACGTCAGCTTCACTCATTTTCCTTCTCTCCTCCTTGAATCGATGCAACTGGTGGTAAAACACAAAGGTAGATGGATAGTAAACACAAAGGTAGATGGATAGTAAACACAAAGGTAGCTTGATAGTTACAATGGTAAGCACAAAGGCAGATGGATAGTTACAATGGTAAACACAAAGGTACATGGAAAGTTACAATGGTAAACACAAAAGGTAGATGGATAGTTACAATGGTTAACGCAAAGGCAGATGGATAGTTAAAATGGTAAACTAAACGGTAGATGGATAGTTACAATGGTAAGCACAAAGGTAGATGGATATTTACAATGGTAAACACAAAGGTAGATGAATAGTTACAATGGTAAGCAAAAAGGTAGATGCATCGTTATAATGGTAAACACGAAGGTAGATTGTTAGTTACAATGGTAAGTACAAAGGTAGATGGATAGTTACAATGGTAAGCACAAAGGTAGATGGATAGTTACAATGGTGAACGCAAAGGTAGATTGATAGTTACAATGGTAAACACAAAGTTAGATGGATATTTACAATGGTAAACACAAAGGCAGATGGATAGTTACAATGGTAAACACCAAGGTAGATGGATAGTTACAATGGTTAACGCAAAGGAAGATGGATAGTTACAATGGTAAACACAAAGGCAGATGGATAGTTACAATGGTAAACACAAAGGTAGATGGATAGTTACAATGGTTAACGCAAAGTTAGATGGATAGTTACAATGGTAAACACAAAGGTAGATGGATAGTTACAATGGTAAACACAAAGGTAGATGGATAGTTACAATTATGGTTAACGCAAAGTTAGATGGATAGTTACAATGGTAAACACAAAGGTAGATGGATAGTTACAATGGTAAACACAAAGGTAGATGGATAGTTACAATGGTTAACGCAAAGGAAGATGGATAGTTACAATGGTAAACACAAAGGTAGATGGATAGTTACAATGGTAAACACAAAGGTAGATGGATAGTTACAATGGTAAACACAAAGGTAGGTGGATAGTTACAATGGTAAACACAAAGGTAGATGGATAGTTACAATGGTAAACACAAAGGTAGATGGATAGTTACAATGGTAAACACAAAGGTAGATGGATAGTTACAATGGTTAACACAGAGGTAGATGGATAGTTACAATGGTAAACACAAAGGTAGATGGATAGTTACAATGGTAAACACAAAGGAAGATGGATAGTTACAATGGTAAACACAAAGGAAGATGGTTAGTTACAATGGTAAGCACAAAGGTAGATTGATAATAACAATCAAGTCATTATTAACAATCAGTTCACATGTATAAAGGACTTAGTTCCAAACATGTACATTTCATTCCCGAAGCACATGCAATCACACCCACACACAATGTGCCCAACCACAGTCCTTTCAGGGTCAAACTTAGTCTCCAAACAACTACTTCATTTTACCTATTATTATTGTTAATATTGTTATATTACTGTATTTCTACGTTTGGATTATAAAACCTCAACTCAACTCAAATATATGAGCCCAATAATAATGCACATCAGGGCCCTGTCTTATAAACAGTTGTAATTAATCGCAACTTATTTGCGATTGATATCAATCGCAGCTATGTACATAAGAAATAGGAGACTGAAAATTTGCGACTGATTCGGATCAATCGCAACTCTTCATAAGACGGGGCCGAGAAGTCTATTTTCCAAGGTCTTCTTCAAAACTTTTCCAAGCTTTCTTCATTTCCTGCGCTGATACCTCAATCTTTAAATAATCCTGTTTTTTCTTTTGTGGGTGGCGGTCTTTAAACCATGTAGAACGGTCGACGATTCTTATGCCTAACTTGTTCAAGAGTATACCGCAATATACATCGTCAAACGGTAACATCGTTGGGGTTTCTCTGGATATCAGATATAGTTTTTCAACTACGTGATGTGACAAAACATACCCATGCCCGTATGGAAATGGAGGGTAAGTCTTACCTGGGTAGAGGTCCTCTGGTATGTACCATTTACTATATACGTTACGAATTGGCTTACACCCTCTTCCGCATATCCAAGCACGAATTGAGAATGATTGTTCGGAGGTAAAGCGTCGAGGTCGTTGACCAGGGTCACGATATCAACCATGACATCATCATCTGTTGACATCAAGAATTCACTGTTGTTGCAAAATTGCAAGGCCCATTTAAACCCCATGACGAGTTTGACAGTGAGATTGTAATAACTATCGTGGAAGCCCACCTTCAGGATATCTCCATGTCTTCGGGCCTCTTCCTGAATGTTTTCCCTCTCGTCTTGTGCTTCGGAATCTCCCACGATAAAAAGAAACCTCGTGGACATGTTAAAATTCGCGGCCCCACTGATGTACGTCTGTCTGGCGGCATCCCTGCGTTCATTATGACCTGGTGCTGATTTGATTAAGACAAGTAATGTGATATTATCTTTTCCAGCGTTGCACTTATCGACAGGATTTATTAAAAAGTCATATATATCCAGCTCAGCTCCTGGCTCCCAGTGTATATTTTTCTGCCATTCACGCAATGAACCTTTGGTGCAGCTATGGTAGATGAGAGTACATGTAGTAACAATGCAGAACGCAATAAATTTCGGCAGCGCCTTCCTATATCTCATCGTGTTAACTGGTTAATTCCACTGATGTTAGGGTCCATTAGTCTGCTAGCTAATTATTGATGATTGTATTTTCAGAGATATCCAGTCTACATATCCAACTGCGTTAAGGTGTTGGTCTATCACTGGTGTTAAATTGGGTCACTGCATGCAGCGATGCGATGAGTTGAACTGCTCTCCGCTTAGTTAGCGAATTTAGAGATAGTAGAGATGTGAACAGTAATGAGCCGAGACAAAAATGGAACAATGTCGCTAATTTGTAGAGTCAACGTGCAATAGATAGAGGCAGACCGGTTTCCTTGTGTTATGCACATGGTTCGCAGCCCGCAGTCGTATAAATGAAGCACTGGTAGGTTTCAATATTCAAGGGCATTTGTGTTGATCATATCACGTTTACTTTTTATCAGTCGGTTATTGAATGAACCTGAAAAATCGTTTGTGAACAAAGAAAGCTCCATGCAGCCTTGTGCACATTAAAGATAAAGACCAGTTCTGGTCACGTGATTGCATTGTGAAAGAAACGTTGTGGAATCGATCAGAAAAGGTTGATCATCTAGCATATAAGTATTGGTGTGTACTGCAAGGTTCTGGAATCATCAAAATGATAAGAAATTTGGCCCAGTCTTGGTAAAGTTACAAGCACTGTACACAGAAAGATGTATATGGGACTACGCGACCACGTGCGCGATATCTATTTGGTCCCAATAGATATAATAATTTACCAAATATATCAATTAGCAGGCGGTTTCCCGACTTTCCCGGCAAAATTTGTATCATCACGTATTAGTAAAAATGATATTCTTTCACATGATTGGTAATGAGAGCTTCCATTTCATTTTTTTTTAGAGAGGGACGTTTCCAAAACTGGTCTTTACCTTTAAGCGCTATTCCGCCCCATGCAGCGGCGTAACGGGGACACAGTCATTAGGAGGGGCACCAGATATTAGTCTACAAAATCAGTGTTTTTCAACCTTTTTAGTCACGGCATCATTTTAAGAAATAAAATGCGTCGCTTCGAACAAATGCTAAATTCATCACATGCTAGAAGTGTGAAAGAAAATCATACGAAATGTGTCCTCACAATTACTGCTCTTAAAGTAAGCTCATTATAATATAAGAACAAAATATTTGGATTCATAAATGCATTCAACAATGTCCGTGAAGGTATAAATCTTATGCATGAAGTATAAACCAGATTTTCACATATTCCACTATTAAACAACAACAAGACTTTCCACTTTAGAACGATAGAGGGTCTTATTAATGAAATCCCCTCTACAATACGGGGCCGATCTCCGCCTGCTACAGTATTAGGCTGTGCAAGTGACTTGACACCTTAATGTCCATTTTTGTCTAGTTTTCTTCATGCGATTCAAAATGTAAATGAGGTAGAAAGAGGAAATCCTAGTTCAGAGAAGGTTTTTTGCGAGCGAATGCTCGAGAGACCAAATATTCATAACATAGATAGCTTCTCCAACACTTCCAACTAAACATTCAACAATTTAACCATAAAATGAGAATTGGGACAAAGAATTTGTTTGTTATATTTATTTGAAATCTGCTCTACCAGAGGTGCCGATTCAGAGAAATGGATTAGCACATAAACGTGTAATATCGATCACTTTGCTCCACCAATTTGAAATCATTATTTTTTGGGAACAAAACTCGTTTTATCATACAGAGACTTCATTTTGCTGTACTTCTTCTCAAACTAAAGTAATTTTTTTTAATGCCAATGAAAAGGTAGCTGCACTTTTGAATGTCGATATATCGAACACATTTCCTTTATGAGGTGATAAAATCGTAATTAAAAGAGAAATGTATACATCTTTTAATGTTTAGAGCCAGAATGTGTAATGAAAGCACTGAACTGATTGAGAATGTCACGTTATAGATTTGTTTATTTATTCATTTATTTCAACATGTTTATGGAGAATAAAAACATGATCAGAAAAGATGTTTTTCATCATGGTCCTGATTAACGACATACTACAGTAAAAAATTAAACCAGTTTCAAATAGAGCAAAAAAATACAGATATTTGTAGATGAAGATTGCAATGCCAATCCAAAAAAAAATCCAATGTTTTATTTAAAACATAATGACAGTGAGATACACGGAAAAAAACATACAAAAATAGTAACACAACAAGTGCACATTATTACTCAGGAAATATATCATTACAATATTGCTCGTTAGAATATACGGAAATATGCTTTATTTCACAATGGCACTTTTAGTACTTTCGGAAACTGGCTACATTTCCTGACTCACTTTTACAATAACAAATGTTTGGTATTACTTCCACCTCTTTTGTGTTTGTATTTCTCTTCCCTGTCTTTGTAACTGTGTACAGTAGGATCGGAGTGTGTTCAAGGGTATGAGCGTTGATCATGGGCTGTCCTGGAGGCATTCCTCATAGTGGTGGTTATAGAGTGGGTTTGAGGTGTCCAGCCTAGCCTCCCCGCCCCTCTCAAATAAAATGTTGACAGTAAATTAATTTAAGCGAGGCAAATGTATAAAATAAGTGAAAGAACCACAAGCTACCCAGCCTCCAAAGAACCCCTCCCCCTCACACAAACAATATTACTTCTAGAACAGATCCTGATTCTTCGCCCCCTCTTAGATGGAAAGAATCTTCTCCTTCTTTCCTCCATTCTCCCACATGTTGATTTCCCATCAAATTTCACTTGATTCGTTCATCATCCACACCCCTCCCTGCATCGATCTCCCTGAAACCTTTTAAATAATTTTCTGTAAAATTTTTGTTGATGTGATTTGATTTGATTCATTTATTACTCTTTATGATATTTTCCAAATTTAATTGTACAAACTGATTACAGCGTTATCAACCTATATTAGGGTTGATCAAGGAGTAACCCGTTGGGCTGACACACTATCAACTAAAGAATCAAAGCATTAACGTTAAAGCAACAACGCTGCATTAATCATGAGCATTTGTCTACATCAATAACCCACTTCTTGTAATGGCCAAAATTAAATTGATTGAATCTTTGCACAGCATAAAACGTAAGACCATTCGGTACAATGGTCTGAAAACCAGACTATTACTTACTGGCTCTATAGCTCCTAAGTCGATTCGACAACTAATAGTCGTTATTTTCCCACTTAAAGACATTTTCAAGCCCCTTTTTTAGGGAAGTTCTAAATTAGTATTGTCTTTCATAAGCCGTTGGAATTTAACCTTTTCATTTTTTTGGCCTGCAAATGGGACATAGTACCTTTAAAGGGGGCGAAATATCGGACCTTTTTGACAATTTTCAATATTTCGGACGTTACTAAAGGCAATCTTAAGATTATTAACAAACTAATAATTACTAAAGTTGTGGTAACATTCTGTGTTCATAATAATAATAATAATAATAGTTCGTCCTTAAATAGCGCATTTCAGGACCGCAGGCCCTCTCAATGCGCTTTACAGATATATAGTATCACCCCGGTCATCGGATTTATGCTTACTCGCACACAATGTATGCACATTCTCCACTCCCTGGGAGCATTCCAGCCAGTCGCCATTTTACAAGCGCCACTTGCTAATCAAACCACATTAACTTTCGCATCCTACCGGGTACCAATTTAACACCTGGGTGGAGAGTGGCAAATATAGATCAATGTCTTGCCAAAGGACATTAGTGCCGCGGTGGGACTTGAACCGCGGACCTTGTGATCCACAGTCCGGTGACATATCCACTCGTCCACGGCACGTGGACGGGATGTGTCAGGAGAGGGAAATCTCTACACCCCCCTGCCCCCATTCCCTCCTCTCAACACGCTTGTGAACACAGGCAATCGAAGTGTGTAAAACCAACACACAACTGAATTTACAATGATTTTTTTTTTTTTTTGCTTCTTTTCATGAAATGATTGTGATAATGTTATTTATTATGGATAGATAAAGTTCGGATATTCTCAAACCTTATTGATCAATCTAAAATGTCGTAGAGACTGGTCAAAAAAGTTCTAAGAAGATATATACTTTATTAATCAAAGGTATCATTGAAACTATAATTTCATGAAAATAGGTTAGAAGTAAATTTATTCCAATTTTGTGGGCAACAGTGTATGTACCCTATGATCCAAAGGAAAAACAGACGGAACAATAAAATATAGCTGGCAAAAGTACTCTTTGATGCAAGAACAATAATATCATATTTTTCAATTGATTTACTTTTCTCTCTATCATGTAAAACTAAAATCTTTAATAAATAACAGATTGTCATAGGTGGAAAGCATATTCAGTCCGTACTGCGCCTTAAATGTAGGAAAAAGATTTTTTCGCTTTACAAATCCTTTTCCTAAAACCGGGATGAATCTTCCGTTTAGACTGGCGCGTAAGAAATCTTAAAGTCAGGGTATTTTACTGACATCGCTACCACTGCTGTAATATATTTTCAATTGCGCCATCTTTTGGTGAAGGTGTACATAGAGCGATATCCGGTTCCTATACCCAACCATCATCATGTGTGCGTGATCGGTTAGTGGTGCATTGTGGGACATGGTTTCGACACATCGGGACATTGTGAGCAGTAGATGGCAGCGTACATAAATCTGAAGTAGTGTCAGTAGAATACCCTTCCTTTAAAGTCTTTCATAATGCATCAAAGCAGCAAGCATGTAGAAGATTTTCTGTTCTTTTTCCTGATGAAGGCCTCGATGAGTTGCTATCTTCGGCCTGATCATCGTGTTGAGGTGGTGTCGGCTGATCACTAAGAGATGTAGCATCGTTGCCCATGACCGTCGTCTCTTTCCCTGAAATTTCAGACACAATGCGAAAGTTGAAATAGCTTCAAAACCTTTGTCTAGAGAATTATGGCTAGTTTATATACTCTCTCTCTCTCTCTGTCGCTCTAAAATAAAAAGTGATAAGAGCGACTGGCATACGTACATACGTAGTACCCGCCAAAAATAAAAACCGACGTTGTTTCTGGGCGCGTGTTTTTATGTTTGTCCATTTGTTTCGTATTCCCTAACTAACCGTTAATTCACGAAATGTAGGATAGAGATATGACGTTTAAATGTATAACTATAAGCCATGGGGTATAACCACAAATAATTTATCTTTATTCTTTTGTTTCTTTAAACGTAAATGGTTACGTTTTACGAACAGAGTCTCTTGATTTCACTTAAAATCAGTCGCATTGCTGACATTCTTAATGCTTACCTTCTGCTTTTGGCGTAGTTGTTTGCAGTCGGTCATCAACCTTTCCCTCCTCAGTAGCAGGCAAAATCTCAATCATCGGCTGCGCATGCTCATTAATCTTCTCAATAAGTTCATCGAACTTTTCATCATCGAACCTGGCCTGGGTCTTCTCCTTGGTAAAATCGATGTAAAGAAGCTGGGTAAAGGTCATGCTCATTGGTCCTTCTGGTGGCCATGTCATCTCTTCAAGCAGCAGAGGAACGATGGGTTTCCGGAGTGCGTCCGAGAGACTCACTTCTCGTCTGCAGTTAGCGGAGAGGGCGTACTTTGGGGTCACGCAAGAAATGACGACCTGTTAGACAGAAAAATCTTAATGGATTTCTTTCTCCTTTAATCGTTTCAAATATGTTGTGTGCATATAAGATCTTACAGTGGGTTTTCTTATTCTGTTATTGTAATATTTAATAAAGGAATATTAAATGGAAGAATCTTTGTGAAACACATGGAACTCATTATTAAGGTGGGGGTATTATGTGATCCAGAAAACTAATTCAGTTATGTACGTCCTCCGACACTTGTGTTATCGGCAATGTGGCGATTGGCTTGGGGTTGCAAGTTGGTTTTAGTTTAGTTTTATGTTTATGGTTAGATTTAGTTATATGTTTGGCCCAGAGTTGAAGCTCTGCATTCAGTTAGCGTAGGAACTTGACAGCGACCAAAGGTCGCTGGACCATGTGTTGTACCAATGGCTTATAATTATTGTCCACCGAGTGTATCCATGTCATATGGAAAGTTGGAAACCCTTCATGAAATTGTCGATTATTGTACACGTGAATCGTTTGGAGCAGATAGTAAATTCAAGTATAATTCATAATTTCTAAAAAGATTGCTTTGGTAGCAGTCGATCAGGAGTTTAGAAAAAAAATTATGTCACCCGCTCTTCCCCTAACAAAAATATTATTAAAAGGGAAATTAATTCGTAATAACGTTTCGTATACTATCAATGATGTTTGATACCAATATATATACCTTAGCATTTCTCACTCCCTTATCAATCTTGGAGTAGAGTGGATCCCCACCACCCATTTGATTGATGTCTAACCAGCAGTGGTATCCTAGACCAGTGAGGCGTGAGAACAGTCTCTTGATCTCAGGCTGCTTGCCCCATTGGTACGAGATGAATACTGACGGGGGTTCCGAAGTCTCCTGAATTGAGAGGGGACAAAACAAATAACAGACGGCAATTAAAACTAATGTAGTTGGATATAGATTTTATGGGAAATGGAAAATAACTTTAGAATCAAAGTAGATAATATAATAGTTATAGAGACTAAGCATAAATAAAACCTGACATTAGCAAAAGAAGGCGAAGAAGAGACATTTTCGAGGAAGTTGGTTGGTTAAAATACAATGGATAACATTTACAAACCATGCGGAATCGCGTTTACCACAGACATTATTTATAAGGATAATCATAATAAACTGAATACACATACAGTTGGCTGGGGGCAGTTGGCTGAGGACAGTAGTGAGTTAGGGTGAGGACGGACACGTAATACCACCCCACCCGAATGGCGAATAAGGAGAAAAGGTCATGAGGGAAAGAAAATAAAGGTAGGGTGCAAAAGCAGCTAGAAGAAAGTCCGATGGCTCTATCCTCTCCCACACCTATTTCCGCCCCACCTCTGCTCCGCTCGACGACCCTGTCTCTTGGTTTTCATCCACAAGACTACTAATCCCATAACATCGGCAACCCCCTTTCCTCCCCATGGGTGGACTCTACACCACGCCAATGGTCCCTTGGATAGAAGACTTAGGTACCATGTGTATGCTTCAACCCTTGATGCATTCTCAATAGGCCTTCTCGCGAAATAAACATGTGAAATGTTTGCTTACTTCGAATCATCGGGTCATCACGTCCGGTCGGGTGGTCGCGGTGTTAATCGACCTTTTGTGAAAACATGCCCTTTTATTCACGAAATGTCGGGGGTATTTTTGGTGAAATAAATCCCTCTCATCTAACAAATTTTCTGGTCCAATTAACCGACACTTTGTGAAAACCCTATGGCAAATCTACAACAGGTCGCGTCATCTTCCGCTTTCGTTTTTACGAAAGGCCATGTAACGCGACCATCCGACCGGACGCGATGACCCGATGATTCGAAGTAGGCCGAAGTGGTGGCCCTTACTGTGGCATGGCTCTGTTGTGGCGAGTTCTCTGCATCTCCTGATACCTTCTTCACAGTGACCGGATCGTCCTCTACCTGCGGGATCCAATCTCGGTACTCTGCAGGATGTGGGAAAGGGAACACCAAAGTTAAACCACCAAACCGACTCCACACAGACTTCAAATCGACCGTATATATTTAGCCATGGCGGCAATTTATTGAATTGAATTGAATTGAATTTATTTTCTATTGCAACATACAAATCAAATTACATTTCATTGATACAACATTTGAACAAATATTTATAAAAATTGAACGTGTACACAGTATGATAATAATAAATGTTGACATTAAAATAAAATGTAACTGATAACACACTACCAAAAATAATTCATTAAGAAATCTGCATAAGAAATGCTATCACAGTAAGCGCTTGCTTGATAGCGTGATAGCCCAGGGTGGGGAAGGGGGATGCATGATTAAAAAATGATAATGGTGATGATGTTGATGATAAGATGATGATAAAAATGAAAATATGTTGATGTAATTGTATGTTCCATATGTAGTTGGTTTGTTGTCGGTCCCCCTTGTGTGAGTGAATTACAAAGGGAGAGATCTAACGAGGAGTCAAACCCCTGGGGTTGATTACTCAATGAGAAAATGTGTAACCTCGACTGTTCCAGCTGGCATGCTTATCTGCCAAAGGTGGTCCTCTTACAAACCAATTTTCGTTATTTTTCGGGCATCAATATCATCATTTTTCTTGGATCCTTCTTGATGCGCTATGTTACTCCTAAGTTTGGGGATAACAAAAACATCTAGGGTTGAAATGCAAACAAAAAAGAGACAAGATTCCCGTTATCTACAAATTATTGGTCCTTTGTCATGCAGAAACAAATAAAAGCAGGATCATTACATCATATGTTAATGTTAGCATATCCATTCCATTGGATTTAGGTATCGGAAATTTTGAATGAACTATGATCTGTTCTCATACCATCAGACACCATGCTCTCATCAGGGGTAGTATGGTAGGATATCTGACCCAAGAGTTCTGAGAACTTGGCATCCTCCCAGAACTTTTCTCCTCTCACGTATTCTTTCTCGTTAAAGAACTGGATGTAGAGCAACTGGGCGAAGAGCATGCTCATGGCGCCCTCTGGAGGCCACTGGGTGTGGTCGATGAGAACGGGAATGATTGGTTTGTTCAGTAGATTGGCGAGATTCACCTTACGAATAATAAACAAAATGAAGAAACACGAAAAATTTAAACACAGAAAACTCTTGAACAACATTTGCCTTGGTGATGATTGCTCTGCGGTCAATTTATTTGTAACACCTCCCAACTTTAGCCCTGAACACAACACTACACCTAACCAAGAGCAAATCTCGCCAGGAAAAAGTATCTTATCGGCCGGAAGAATTGGTCGTCAATCACACGAATTACACACGAATTGGGATAGTTGAATTTTAATATGAGACTTATGCGTTTAAAAGATATCATATAATCAAATTTCAAGTGATCCATGGACGTTGTCATTATCTGTTAGTTGCGCAGGCAATGATAACACAAAATTATCTCCATTATCATGTTTTAGCTTACTTCTTTGTTACAGTTCTCCGAGTTTGAGTATTTCTCAGTCACCATGCACAGCACCACCTTGGAAGACCTCATTCCCTGGTTGATCTTAGCAAACAACTGATCTCCTCCACCCATTTGACCAATGTCCATCCAGCAAGGAAACCCTGCCATCTCGAGATGCTTCTTCATGGCCTTCACTTCGGGCTGGTGGTCCCACTGGTAGCTCAGGAAGACGGTCGGGGGCTTCCCGGAGTCGTCCGAGGGTGCTTGTGGCACAAGCAGTTCTGTTAAAGACACATAAGAATGGGTATCCTTGGGGATATGACACCAATCGTGTATTTACCCAAAGACAGAATTTATCAATCACCAGGAGTGACCATTGCGACCGATAGGGATAATGTCATGCACTACTACCTCAATCACCCATAAGGAAACTTCATTATCTTACATTTCCCTCACCCGAAGGCTCTCCGAGAGCCTGAGTATAAGGGGAGGGTGCATACAGTTTATTATTATAATTTTCATTATTATCAACATCATTATTATTATTATCAAAATCATTGTTGTTTTTGTTTATCATTAAATCACAAAGAACAATGACGTATTTGCAAACCTGCTTCTTCTAAGGACTGCGTGATGATTTCTGCTGCATCGGTTCTTCCCATGTCTTCCAAAGCGCTGAGTATGGCATAGGTGGCGTCGCTGCTCTTGTGAGTGGTGTACCATTCAGCCAGGATGGCCATGGTAGGGTCAGGTGACAGGGCCCAGTTCCGGATGTCTTCACCCGAGTAGCCGAGCCGTACAGCCAGGAACCTCCAGTCATGCTCATGCTCAGGGTTTAACAGCTTCGAGACGTCACGGGACCATTTTGGTGCGTTAGTAATAGTCTGCGGGGGACAAATAATGTTTTATGCTATAACGAAAGTGCATTCCATACTGTAATAAATACCCAGTGCAGTTGACCTTCGCAAAGAAAAATTCTCGTAATCGTACGAAGTAGTAGTAGTAGTAATATCAGCAGCATTAGTATATTGTAATGGATAACTTGTTTAGCACAAAGCTAATGTGCCAGTGTCTATGTCAAAAACAGAGTTAGAAATTTCTAAAGGGTATGCCCAAGAAACAAATTATCATTGAGCCTTTTTTTTGGCCTAAAGCTCGTTCAAAAATGAAGATGTAAACCACGGCGGTTCTTTCATGATGATGCAAATTGTAATAGGCTCACATTTCTGTATTATATAACGCATAGCTCAGCAAATGCGAGTGAACGGAAAATAATTGTGGTTATTTTAACAAGAAAATACGATTACCAAAAGATGCTCAACTGTCATTCTATTAAAACGACGAATCTATAGATTACTGAAAAGGTATTTCTAACTAGAATTTTCCTAAGTGATACCAATAATAATACATAAATGAATTTATTTGATGGTGTATTATTCATGTCAATAATTATCAGATTGTTAGCCATGGAATTTCTGACCCAACGGTTAACCAATTGTTTTATTATGCTTGAAAAAAAATTAAGCAAGTTGAGGTGTCCTGGTATAATAGTTCATTTACTTGACAGTCAATCCCATAGGTAAGGGTTCGAATCGCAGCCTGGCACTAACGTCCTATGGCAAGGCATTAATCCACATTTTCCACTCTCTACCCGGGTGTAAATGGTTCACTAGACCATAGGTGCTGATGAGGCTTCCTTGAGTAAACGAAATTCATTTAATTATTATATCACTAAATCAAATGTATACAGAGTTTATCACCTTATGGTCGATCTCCTCGACTTTCTCCACTGTCTCGTCAACGACTTCTTTCAGCTCATCTAGTCTTTCGCCCTGGTCGTTGACTTCGCTCTTCACATTTTGGATATCCTCTCTCTGCTGGACCACGGTCTCATCAATTTTCGAAACGTCATTTTCTGTCGTCGTCACCCGATTGTCCAAGTTGTCAATGTCTTCTCTTTGCTCGCCCACATCTTCACTTAGCCCCAGAAGGCTAGGAATACCATAAAATATATATGTATATATATATAATATATTTCCATATCGCTTTGGAAAATATTTAAGGTATAATTTATTGTTTATGAAGTTACAGGGCGGGGGGGGCATATTAAGCTTTAATTTGTAAATCAATATACTGGAAATATATTGAATATATCAACATAGATTTTATTCTTACGTCTGAAAGGTTTTTTTTTTTGTAAAGAAAAGTTTGTTTCTGTCTTGTTAAGTGGTTCACACATGCAAGGCACTAATACAATCAGGAATACAATATTATGTGTCAAACGTAGGCGTAAATTCTTTTCTTGCATCCACCATACAAAGCCTTCGCTTCACATGGCCAGAACCGAGTATGATGACGGCGTCTTTCGACATGATTTGCACGACTTACCTTCTGCCTTCCAGGAAATCAATCAATGCCAGGACCAGATCTGGCACCCCCATCTGCTGGCACTTCTTAAGCTTCTCAATGTTGGGCTTGTAGACGGCCAGGCATTCCTTGTGGGCCTGGCCTATCCTTTGACCTCCATGAGGACAACACCGATCCACATGGGATCGATGCTCTTCAGCTTGGTGAACAAGATCTTTAAACATCTGGCAGCCTCTTTCTGGAGAAATGGAAACGATGTCAGCTAATTTACTTATTGGTGTCTTCTAGGATATGGCTTTCTGTTGTGCGATTAACGTTGTCTTATTTTCCACGGATTCGGTACGTTCCACCCCTCTCTCTCTCTCTCTTACTTGTTATCACAGTCCCTGCTTCCCTCACTTTATATCTCTCATTATTTTTCCATTTCCCTCTCAACCCCTTTTCTCTTTCATGCTCTCGTTATCTCTACACCTTTTCTCTCAGTCTCTTACTATTCATCTTTCTTTGAAATTCATCCTTTCTTTACCTCTCGATTCTACACTCTATGGCAAAAGAATCCCCTAAAGTTTTATGAAATACCTCTATCTTATGTTAAAGACGCATAGTAGTGGGCTCTCATGGAGAATTCGTCGCCATTCGGGTGTTTAACCAATATAGTAAGCAGGTGTTGTCAATCACCGGGATTAGCCTTTAGTTTTATGACCAACATCAGACCTTGTGTAATGCTCTGCTTTCCCACCAATCGCCCCATATGGAAAACTCATTGTCTTACATTTCCCTCTCCCGAAGATTCTCCGAGAGACTATAGGGGGTCTATCTTGATGGGACCACGGGTTTGACGTGTGCGAGCCTTGTACACCCATTAATAAGTTCCACTATGTCTGGTGTCAGCGAATTATGACCTACGGCACATAGAAACTGACTACCATCTCCCTTTAAAGATGTTATCATGTTGTTCAGGTCAGGTAGGTTGTTGTGCCTGAGTTTGATATGACATAGGCCTACCTTGTTAAGGCACCCGACGCTGGAGATGGCCTTGCAAGCAGAGGCAGCTCCGTTCGGGTTCTGTTTCCATGCTTGAACACACCTGTCTATGTGCTTGACGAACTTCTCGGCATATTTGAGGGAGATATTAGCCAGGACCATGAAACAGAAATGCATCAGGGATGGGTGGCAGACGTCCTCAAACATCAGATCGATATGAGGTACCAAAACCTATTATAAACGTAAAATGCAAGAATTGAAAACGTTTAATTTTATTGTTTTTTCTAATCTTTCATGTTCCCTTGCTATCCAATGATTGTAAAATTGAAATGCATTTTGTTCAGAATATCCTTCGTCTTTTATTTATACTTTGCTTTCTTTCATCTTTAAATACAACTCTGAAGTTTGAACGTCGAACTCAGATTAATTAAGTTTGATTAAGCCTAATGCAAATCGTCATTCCACAATCAAAGCATAGGCCGGGATTTTCCCACGTGTAAAAGGTATTCTGGAATTTTATTTTTTAATGCTTCAAAATTTGTTTACTACAGCTAGGGCGATAAGTCATCCCCTTCCTCTCTGTCCTTACTGTCATGTTCTCTCTGGTAGAGTATTTCAATTAGAGATACAGGAACCTTAAGTTCGACCGAAGGGAATGTAGTAGATATTTTAAATCCTGATTCGAACGCTAATTTGAATCTTTTTACGGTTAATGATCAAGATTATAACTTCATATTAAGTTGGGGTTTTCCATCTTAAAGATATAAGATATCATCTGGAGTGTGTTTCACTAAACCCTAAAATCGATCTTAAAATCGATCCCATCGATAATTTTTTTTAATACTTTATTTTTTTAATCGAAATCAATTTTAGTTGATGAAACACCCCCTGGACACATACCTTTGAATTCAGTTTGCTGACGTCATAGAGTACCATATATAGGTACATTTTGTCATCCGTGCCCATATCTTCCAGAAGTACAACGATACGGTCTATCCGTGAGAGAACAACTTCCGGGTTAAACTGGAACAAGCTGTTCAGAGCCACTGCAACGAAAAGTGAAATATCTTGCTATCATTGAAACCCGTTGACTTCTAAATGCATCCATTGCCATAGGGTCAATACAGGGCCCACCCGGTTCCAGTAGGCAATGGGGTAACAGCTTGAATATTCTACTTTCGTTATTGCAATATTTTTCTCATCTTACTTTGTGTGATAATTTCTTCTTGTTAGAATTGAACTTGATTTTTTATTTATTAATTTCACATGCTCGAATACAGAAATCATACAATTAATATCACAAAATGGAGGATATTACATGTGGATACAATATTATAAATATTGCAATAGGTTAGTTATATTATTGACAATTTAACAACAGTTTGAACATTATTGAAGGTAAGTCTAATTATATGTAACATGTGGATATGAGGGGCTTATTGACAAGAATGGCTTGTAATGGTAAACCTCTCTTAAAACTTAAGTACGTTTTAATATAAGTTGGTTTAAGTAATTATGTATAATCATCAATAAAGTATGAAGCTGTGTGGGTTTTTTAAGTATTCGAACCGTGAGCTAATTGTTCAGCTTAGATGTTTCCTTAAAAGGGAATCCAACCTTAATAGACAACTAGTCTAAAAGAAATGAGAAAGATCAGAAAAGTTAACTGGCGAAAGTTTGAATGAAATTGGACCAAAAAATAAGAAAGTTAGGAATAATCACTATACGTATGGGCACTTCAAATTTGCTTAATTGGTAATGTCACTGTGAGGTAAAGTCGGACTAGTTTCCCATTTCTTTCAAAATACAAAATGACTAAAACGTCAAGTTTTCAAAATGACACAGGGTGGTATTTTCTTAATAATGTGTTATCCATAACAAATTTTGTGTAGTGCCCCAAGAGAGAAGCCACTTGGAAGAAAAACGGAAATTGAATTAATTTTTGTGCACGAGAATTATCCGTGACTACATCAGAATCCATTGAACAAATTGCCAATTTGAGATTCATATAGATTTTATAGTGATCTCATATTTCAAACATTGATAACTAACCATACAATTCAGACCTTAGGCAACACGTTACGACCAAACGAGTGTTACTCACGACCAGCCGATGTGCCTTTGCACTTGTTGTCAAGGAAGGCATCGGCAATGGCGTCTCCGTAAGGAGCCAGGAGCTCTCCGTTCTGATAGATTGATGGTAACCCTATGGCTTCTGCGGCCACTTCCTCCAAATCCTTGACGTCACAACTGAGAAGCTTCACAACGTATTGGAAGAGATCCCGGTACAACTTGACATTATCGTTATTCTGAAGAGATATGGAATATATAAGAATGATAAAAAATAATATTAATAATAATATTAGATCAATTTATATAGTGCAGCTACTATATCAAAATACTCTACTGCGTTGTGATGAAAACGCGATGCGCATGAATGAATGCGAACCGACCATCAGTTTCCTCACAGTAGAAGTTGGTTTGTTGTGGATGGAGGAACCAAGAGTTAGGTTTAACAACAGGCTACAACCAAAGATTTTTTTAAGTAATCGATCAATTACACACAAAAATACATGAAACCTGGAATATTCAAAAGAGTGATTATGTCATCCCAAAACCCAGTCGTACAGTAAAACTGAGTTCCTTTTCAAATTGACAATGCAAAATAGGGATTTAAAAAAAACATTGGTATTCTCAGAACTTAGTTTGATGGATAAATAGCATGTCTTGGTATTGATCTCTTCAAATATACAACCTTATGAGAACGAAATGAACTAGTTTGATATCAATGTATGGATATGGGTAGTATGTAAAAATAGTAATGGACCGGATCTTCCAAGTCAATGAAATTACTTCTCTGGCTACTGAAAATCATTGTATTTACATAATTGGGATAATTATTACTCATATTTTTGTTTTCAAGAAGTCAAGAATAGCTTCAAAGAACTTGCCTTCTCGATGAATCCTGCAATGATTTTACGAAGAATATTCCCATGGACGGAGAGATCATATGATGGCCCGTCTCCCTCGAGTTCTTGTTCTAGACAATATTCCATGAGATTCTTTAAGGGAGCCACGCTTGATTTTCTGAGATGAAAGATATTACTATTTTAATGAAAAATATTATAAAAAGTGCAATGTTGCCCCTAAATGTGGAATCAATTTTGTTTACCACTTTTGTTATAAAATGAATTTGACAATAACATTTCTTCTTGATAAATTATTTATCTTCTCAGAACTTTATTTATCCATATCTATGCCCCTTCAGATTGATCAATTAAGTTCTTAGAAGATAAGAACGTTATCTATATGCAGTATATTGCATTGTCACAATCATTTCGAGAAGAGAGTTAAACATAATTTATTCCAGTGTTATTATCAGAATAAACACTGGTAAGTTTGGAAACTCATTGATTTTATGAGATATCATAATAATATGGACGTCACTTGAATGCTAATTCTCTACTACATTCCTTCTCTCTCCCTTTCTCTCCCTCTTCTCTCTCTCTCTCTCTCTTCTCTCTCCCTCCCTCTCTCTCTACCTCTATCGGTAATGGTAACAGTCGCTTTTGGAGGACACTGGATACCCTTCGTTAACGAGACGTGTTCCACATCAGTGAATACATGTGACGTTTGATCCACTACGCTACTCGCTGCCTGTACTGTAGAGCCTCTGACTTTTCCGATGTGACTTAGAATGGGGGTGTCAGAGATTCAAATGATCACACTTAATAATGCCCAAGATGTGGAAACTTGAATTTGTTGTCAACGAAATTATGTATATATTTATATTATATATATATATATATATACAGGTGTATATATATATATATATATGGTCATTTCCGGTGCCAGTTGAAATCGAAATTTGTAAATGGAAAACATAGAATAAGAGGGTTTCATGTTCTTTTTGTGTTACTAAGATCCAGTTGGTTTTTTAAAGGTCGTGGGCTGGTAGTTGCCAGCTCCCGAAATCATCCACTGCAATTATCGTCCATGTACAAGTCCCCCGAATGCAGAACTTACCCAGCATTTTCTAGTAGGTCCCAGTCTGGAATCCCTTGTGCTAAGTACTTGTGATCGAGGTTTCCTCAACATCCGTGTCGTCTCGACGGAGCCATTTAAGAAAGACTTCGAGTACGCCAGGGATCAACTTTTCAGTACCCTGGTGATAAAAGATACATTTGAGTACTATTCATGAGACTGCATTGTATGTGGAAAATCTGTCTTAAAGTTATTGTTGAATGTTGATAGTACCAAAGAAAAATAACTGTGCATTGTGAGATTTTACAAACATCAAAATGTAAATCCACCCAATAGTTTGTTTCAACATTTTGTGATAGTTTTGTGACATTAGACAAGATAAAAGAAGTACAGGTATTTAAAAGTAAGCAATGTTCGGCTTTTCATAAAATCTTGAAAGTAAGAGTAAGAGTATCAAAAGTGAGATCAGGTTGCTTAAAAACATTAAGTTACGGTTACTTTGCCAAAATGTCGTTATTCTAAGCTATCCGAAGTTTGTTATATCCAGGGGACAAATAAATATCTCAAACTAGGACGTTTAGGAAATGTACTACCGGAAAGATGTCCTTGAATTTCCTTCTTGCAATTACAGGTAAGTGTACCTACATTATGACAATTATTGAATTGGAAAATATTTAATTTCAAATTCGATTAAACGTCGTGCTAAAATCTAAGCATTGTAGTCTCTTGAAATTTCATATACGACATTTGTTTTTAAATGAAAATTGGTGGCATTAAAAGTTTTACATCTTAATGTAGAACATAAAATTCGGTACTCTATTCTAAAACCAGTGATGGGGAAATCTGGGGATGATAGTTTCGGAATAATTAAGCTTTTGATAAACGTTATTTTGGAAGAAAGAATACCTTCATCCCAATTGATCCGATTATCTTCAATAGAAGAGTTGAAGGTTAGAGACTTCGGAACAATAATTTTTAGGAGTAGCGAACGTCTGGGGTAATTTCGGGAAAATTTCCGTCGCACACGAGGTGTCATTTCGAATTCGATTTTACCAGGGCACATGAATAAGTTAAAGTAAAGTAATCCCTTACGCCACTACCGCAAATAATTGCTGCAGTCTGTGTTAAGCAATGACTTTGTGTACGATGACATTCTGACATGGAGCGTCAATGACCGCAAAGTACAGTCGCTAACGCAACCCTAGATCGTCAAAATGAGGCTTCGTGAGCAACGGTTTCCCATCTACTTTTTCTATATTTCTCCCTTCCTAACCTAATTTGTATGCATCGCTTCATATTGTATGTATTCTTAATTGTGTTAATTAATGAACGTAACTTCAGACTTATACTTAAGGCGACACCTGTTATGTATATACCATGAAACTAGCATACATCTAAAGTTATAAGATTGTAAATGTATAAATGTTGATGTATAAGGAATAAATAAACATCAAATCAACTGAAATCAAATCAAACAGCATAACAAGCTGCAGACTTAATGTTTTTACCTCATATGTCATTTCAGTGGTTTCAACTATACCAAGAGCCACCACGATGTGCATGTCAGAAGCACTCTCCATACACGCCGTCAAAAGGTGAAGAAATGATCCCGCAACTTTCTTCAGAATCTTGTCCCGACTGCAATGTGAAGAACAATAATTGACATACAAATTATTTTGTTTATCATTAAAAGTTTTGGATTATGATCACAATGTATGTTCAAATATTTCTATGTTGTTTTGTTTATTTTGTTTGTTATTATTTCTCTTATTTTGTTTCGATTTTATTATTGCTAAAAACAAGTTAGCCTTGTACTACCTTGTAATAGCAGTATTGGTTAGACAACCGTACTGAAATCAAAGGCATCTATACACAGAGTATGGCCGACTTGGTTCCAGTTGGTGACAACATGGCGTATATTCTTTTGTTTCGTGCTTTCTCAACAATTAAAGCAGTAGTCTACAGACGCCCTCTGACCATAAACTGTACTGGCCGTTAATATTTTCAAATCATTCCGGGACCACAAAACTTACCTGAATGCTTCGATCATCTCCTCGATGGTTCGCTTGAGATGTTCACCCGACTCCCACCAGGACAGGTTCTTCTCTTCACCCTTTTCCATGTCTCTCTTTTCGCGATCCGTGGGCACCCATTCGATTGGTTCCGCAAGATCTTGAAGAATCCTTTCGATGGCGCCCTCGTGGCCCTAAAAGAAGATAGCATTACGTTTTCGACACCCACGACCCGACTAAGTTCACATGAGAATAGACCTGTTTACATATTTTGTGACTTCCCTTTCTCATGCCAACTAAGAAAAATTTTAGAGACTTGGCCATTATAGCAACAGACAATGTGTGCATAGTGGATGCCATCTACAAAGATGACATTAAACATAGCAGTTAAATGAAATGGTTCAGTGGCTCTAAAGAGTATAGCATGCATGAATTGGAATGTAATCGTAAACAGTTTTATAGGCTCAAATGTACCATTTCTAATGTGTGTTTTTTTAATTATTATTTAGGATCCGAATAAAGCTGTATGAAAAATAACAAAAAAATTGCTTCCAAATGGAAAAGCAAGATTAACTCCGATTCGAGGCAGCTACAGGTCAGTCGTGGTATTTATATTCTTACTCACAACTACACTTGAACTTGATCATGAACTTAAAGGTACGAGTTGGCTGGGAAACGCATACAAAGTACGCTTCACATATTGTTATAGTGGGGAAACCCATCCATGGTGGAACATAAAGTCACTTCGAAAGAGAAAATCTCACTTCACTAGTTCCGTATTCGTGATCTGATCTGTCCAATAATAAACTAGGGATGCCATTTCGTCAAGACACTTTGTTTTTAATGATTACATTTTCTAACTCGCGTATGTGTTCTCTGTCGGCAGTGCTCGTATAGAACACCCACAACGCTTTAAACAAACGTATTAGGGGTTCCAGAATTAACAGAGAAAGGAACAAGAAATCTGCAAACCGTAAATTTCCTTCGAAATCTATCTTTCACAAGATTCAATAATTTCAGAAGTAATGAAATTAATATAACCTTCCATTTGATGACAGTTTTCTCGTCAAATATATCCTTGGCCCTGGCAAGATACAACTCTGTCTTCTTCTTCATGCATTCCACGCATATTTCAGCCATTTGTTGTTCATGCTTGTTTTTCCTGAAGGAAAGGGAAAATAGAATGTAACGAAAAGTCTTGTGTCTGGATAGATTGATTATCAAGACAAAATAGAAAGAAAAATTCCAAGTAGGTTTTCAAGAATTTTTCATTCAGCATGACTGTTTTTTGTTGTTGGTCTCGATGATTCTACCTGGACATTGTTTCACAAAACCGTCATAAGTACAAGTTCAGAGACATCCCACTGACACAAGTGTCAAATTTGATAGTCGCATATCAATATGTTGCCGGTGAACTATAACTCATGACGGTTACGTGAAATGATGCCCGGATTGATGCCAATTTGATTCTCATCTACATGCGACAATTTCATTTGTGGCAATACTCCACTACTCCAATGTAGTAATATTTTTAAAGTCTGAATTCCATTTACTAGTTTTAATTAGAAGTTTACGTATCTGTCGTTTTCCCAACATAATGAAAGAAGAATGATGAATTTGATATTGCTTTTTGAGAGGGAGAGGGGTACGCAGGTTCATGTTGATATTGAACAAAAGTTGTGTAATATCACTGCTGTCAAATCATTAGTAGATGCAGCGGGGCTTGTCCCAAATAGTATCCCCCACCCCTTCTCACATAGAGAATGTCAATAAATTCATAAATGAATTCGTTCGTCGATCCTAATATTGTGTTCAGTCTATCCTTCTATGTACCTTAAGGACACTTAACATAGTAGTTGGATAAAGGGGGCGTCGAGTGAGGGAAATAAAAGATGTGGAATAGGAGTAAAACCAAGCTATACATCCTGTACGTCACGAACTACATAATCTGTGAGTACATATCTGATGATTGTATCAAATTAATAGCACTGCTAAAGCTTTTATCAGACTAGGGCACTGTTTTACAAAACTTGTTATCAATAACAAATGCTAAATTTCTATGACAAATTTGCTTTCAGCCAATCAAATGCCTCGATTTTAGTAGCTTATAACAGATATTGTACCTTTTTTTATAACAACAGGGCAAATATATGAAATGAAAAGACACATGCAGTTGATGTCAATATGTTCAGAACTGCTGTAAATTACTACAGCAAATTACTTAAAACCTCGGGCCTGCCCGGTATCATCTTCTGTGCCTTTCTTTATGTTGTTCATCCCTCTATTTTTTCTCTTTTGTTTTTCTTCTTCGTTGTGATGGGTCAGGGATACGTGCTCCCACCGCCGTAGGGCCATTGGGACAATCCGCTTTTTAAGGTACGACTAAATTGCTCTACTTACGCTGCTTTCACTGCGTCCATCATCTCATCCCGGAGTACATAATTTAACTCCTTGATGAATTCCCTGTGACATCCTTCTTGATTTCATCTAAGACTCGAGGTAGATACTCGTTCAGCTTTGAGGGGTTCTTCTCAATGTACTCCTTGAACTCGTCGAATTTCTCAGCCATGTTATTTACGATATTGTTGAGTAGTAATGGTCACTATACAGGGAAAAAGGAGAAGAAAAGTGATCAAAAATTCATTGAAGGCTTGATCGTATATTTATAGGACCAAAGAGGTCTCGAAATCGTTAAAATTATTACAAAATATAGTGTTGATCTTCAACTTGTCTAGTTCCTCTGCCATAATTAAGGCCTATACATATCGATATTGTGGAGGAGTGAATATGTAATATTCTCATTGTTAGACAAAGCCTTACCTGATGAAAGATTCTTCGACAAAATTTGATCCTGGACCAAACGTATACACTTTAATTAATCATAATCCTAACCCTATAACCCCAACATAAAACACAATTGTAGGCCTTAGAATATCCCTCACTTACAAACTCAATTGTAAACCGAACCCTAGCCCTATATCTTCAACAAAATAAGGCTCAAAGGAAGAAAAAACAGTGCAGGGCAAATTGTGTGGTCTTGAAATCACGACAGTCTTTACGAATGAGCTAAACGGAACTAAATGTTGTCGTAAGTCTTATTAGAAATACCGGACAGATTTAGAGGCCACTCAACCATGGAGCATTATAATTTAATCTACTGTTGAACTTTGTTCTTGTGATTTGTTTTCGGTATGAGAGTATTAAGCAATCACCACAATATCTGCAGGAGTTCTGCTACGATTCCAGCAGCAGAATTGAAATTTAAAACGAAGGAGGGGCACTGCATGGCGAGCACCTGCCGCCCTTGATCCCCATAGCTATGCCACTGCTAGCTTGGCTCAGTCATATATTTTGGGAAATTGGCATTCCATGGTTCATCTAGGTTTATCCAAATAGCTAAACGACCTAAGTAATCAGAATTTAATTGTCTCCAATTGCCTTCAAATAAAGCGGACAAAATGAATGGCATTTGGGGTTTTCTCCGCCAGACAACCCCCTCCCCACCCCACACAATAATAGAAATGTATCATTTAATTGCTTATCTTGTGGTGAGCAGAAACTGTCCTGACTTACCAGCACTAATCAAGGTTATTAACCTTCAATATTCTAATAAATAAACTAAATAAAATTGCCATTTTCCCTTTGTTCCAAATAGGCCTAGGCAATAGAGAATGCTTCATTCAGACGACCTTTCCCAATGCCTATGCACAGTGTCCATGATTGCCTATGTTATAACTTATGTTGAAATGAGAATTGCATACAGCAGCGGTGATCCTAATGCATTTCGTATGTTTATTCATGTGTACCGCATCGTAAATTGTTCCATTTCTCTCTTTCCTTGCTTTATTTTCTGTTGTCTTATATATTTTTGTAATTATTATTTTACATGTATGTCTTATCTGTCAGTCGTCATTGTCTCTTTTTGACCTGTCCAGTGTTCACTATATACGTGTCGTAACAAGTTTTCAAATTACGGTTTTATAATTGTATTATTATTCTGCCACTTTTTGGTAATCTATGTCTATATATATATTTTTTGTTTCTTTCATGTCAATAAATTTACATGTTACAACAATTATGTTTGTCATTATTTTGAGGGATCCATATTTTACAAGCTCCGCTTTTCAGTGGATCCCTCCATTTCCGCGGGTTTATCTTTAAAGAACTTGTGAAAACCATTATACTGGATATTTATGTAAACTTTCTATTTCATAACTTTTAAACCATGTATAATGTATTATGTTATTGAATATTGAATTGCATGTCTGATTTTTTGTCGAAATTACTGTTTTGATGGAAATGAAAAAACAAAATGAAATTGAAACTGAAACTGAAACGCATTTGATGTAAATAATGATACTGAATGCAAAATGCTTGTAACTGGGAGTAAATTATTAGACATTTCACGTGATGTTACATAATAACTAAAAGTTCTACTTTCATCTCTGCAGATAATGTATATATTTGAAAGACTTTTGACATATGTAATTATGTTTCATTGTATAATATTATATTTTTAAAGCTGTGTTTAATTTAGAATGAATAGGAGTGTTCGAATAAATAAAGATTAAAGTCATATTGTAAGTTACATAATACTTATCAAGCCTATTCAGCATGATTTAGTTACATTAATGGAATGAAGTTCATGTTTACATGAAATAAATGAAATAGTAAAAGGGTGTCAAGTATAGATTCCCTAATTCAGCTGTTTGGGGCCAGACGGGCCGTAACTATGTGTAGAATGATGTGAGATAACGCCTTCCTGGCTTCTAAACAGACGAATTATTTGCACACAATCCGTGAGGAGACAAGCAGATGCGACAAAACAATAATAACAGCACCCTCTCTCCAGTTTAAAGGTCCATAAACATCAATAAATATTGATCTTGAGGACACTATGAGGCACTTTGTCACCCAGGGTCATCCCCCTCATCCCGCACTGTGGAAAACCCATCCCCTGCTCACTCATATCTTGATACGCCTCAGGTTTGCTGAATAAAATTGCAAATGACTTGTGATAAAACGTCTCTTTTTCACGGCCCTGGTAAATTTCTTGTAAGTAGGTATGGAATTTCATAACACGGTATACAAATTATACGGCTTCGTGCGATAGATACACACAGCCTCAACTGGAGTGCGGATAGATCGTATAATGAACGAATGAAAACATGCATCATTTGTTTTATACTACGTAACTCCTAGATCCTTGTTATTTCATGAAAAAAGAATTCATTCACGATTGTTTCGTGACAGTTTGGCTGACAAATAAATCACAAGTTTAATAGGCTTAATTGAGTGCGCACACAGAGATAAGCGCACTTACCTCTGTACGCATGGTGCTGCGCAAGAATAGGCCCACACATAGTACAGTATAAGCGCTCTAACCTCTACGCGCACTACTGCGCATCATGTACATGCACTAACAAATCGTTGGATAGTACTGGAAACTATTGCACGCTTTTTCATGAAAAACGTAGGATAGTCTCAGTAAATCATCACACGTGACCGCGCATGACCAATCATTTGATTAGGTTCTGGGAGTGTGTTGTATAATAAAGGAAAGATGTAATTATTTTCAAAACTCTTTAAGTACTCAATTAATGCTTGATCAAACCCTAGATACGCCACCGATGTTTATAAATCGCAAAACTACTCTTGGTTTCATGACTTAAAATTGACTTCAAGCGAAAGTGAAAATTTACACTCAAGCAAACAAAGAGATTAATTGTCTTTGGTCGCTCATTAACAACTTACCAAGTGGCTCTATTATCCTGTCTCTCGGTACTTCATTTGTTTAGTAGAATTAAATGGACCTTTTGATAGCAGATTGTTTCGGCAAGAGACATTACGAAAAACAAATTCGATCTCTCTTTTATAAGATTATTTATTTAGTTTATAATTCAGGAGCTTTATTCATGATTAATTGGAATCAGTTTTGCACTCAAAGGAATATATTTATCAAGTGAGGATATTTTCCACATTGATTTCGATAATGTAACGACCTTGGAAGAAATAACTTTTATATATAAACGAATAGAGAAGAGCTTTACAGTTACCTTCAAGATTACACCACCGTTGTTAACAACTCACCTTCATGAATTAAAAAAATCGTTTCGGTTCTTGGAAATACTGACGAAGTTAAGAAAGTTGGACAATATAATAACTTGAGAAAGTGATTTGAACTATTATCATTTTGCTGTGATTTAAACTACGGACATGGGGTTCTCAGTCTATTTACAACTTTCGTGTTATGCGTGACTTGGTCTACAATATTTTCTGCTGGGTCTGCTTTATTCGTGAAGAAAGGTTTAAACATCGGGGATGACATAACCCTGGATTGAGTGATCCTTTATCGGTATCTCTTAGGGTTGATGGTAGAACTGTCACAGGGATGTTTAACGATAGCCGTTTAGAATTATCATCAAGGCTTTTAGATGAATCAACACCCCACAATTCTTTTGAACTATCTTCATTCTTCTCTTTCTTCCAGTATAGTACAGACCGCCGTTGGCGTATTATCGTACCTTGTGCTTGTCAAGTGTCGAGTGTACAGTGCAAGTAAAAAGGCTCTACAAGAATTTTATGTGCAGCTAAAAACAGTCTGAAGCTCAACGGAGCTTAATGTGTTGCACCTTCTGCTTGAAAACTCCAAAGAGGTGCAATCGACGACAGCGGATGGTTGGGAGTTCCACAGTCGGATAGTATCTGGGTAGAACGTGGTTTGGAGTAGCAGAGTTCGGGCAAAGGGGAGCTGGAACTTCTGTGGATTTTCACGGGTTCGGGGACCAACAACTGGTATGAAGTATGTGACTGGAAGATCAACCAGGCCGTGGAGTATGCTGTAAACCATGCATACTTTCTGCTGCGCTCTTCTTTCCTGCAGACTTGTCCACTGAAGTTGATTCAGCATGGCTGTGACGCTGCTTGTGCGTCGGTAGTCACCCACGACGAAGCGTGCACAACGGCGTTGCATCATTTCCACCTTTCTGATGTTCTCCTGGGTGGACGGGTCCCACATTATTGCAGCATACTCCATCACAGGGCGTACTAATGTCTTGCACAGCAACTCCTTTGTCTTTTGTGGGCAGGCCCTCATGTTTCTTTGCAGGAAGCACCGTACAGAGTTGGCTTTTTTGGTGGTGACGTGTACATGGTGATTCCATTTCAGGTTGCTCTGGATGTGGACCTCCAAGTACTTTGCAGTTTCTGTTACATGTAGCTGCTCTCCATGAATAAAGTAAGGAAAAGAGGCTTTGGATGTCTGCCTTTTACTAAAGACATGCATAACGTGGCATTTTTGAGGGTGGAATTGCATCAGCCAGTCTGATTCCCATTCTTGGAGTGCATCTAAGTCCTTCTGCAGGCATTCTGCATCATCTGCACTTGTCACCTTCCTGTACAATATGCAGTCATCTGCAAACATTTTCACCGTAGACTGGGCTGATATGCAGTTAGGAAGATCGTTGATGAACAGCAGGAAGAGAAGAGGCCCGATGACACTGCCTTGAGGAACACCCGACATTTTATGGCATCCTGTCAAGTATTTCCTGAACTCTTCCCATTGAGTCTAGCCAGTCATCCTCGCAGACAATGACGACGTTCTTCCTCACCTAAACTCACCCATCATCAGCGAACACAGTGACAATGTTCTTCCCAACTCATCCTAACCCGTCATACACACAGAAGACGACTTTGGCTTTCCCTTCTCATGCTAATCCGTCATCCGCAGAGAAGACGACTTCGGTCTCTCCCTCTCAGCCTAACCCGTCATCCACACAAAAGAAGACTTCGGTCTTCCCCTCTCAGCCTAACCCGTCATCCACACAGAAGACGAATTCGGCTTTCCCTTCATATGTTAATCCGTCATCCACACAGAAGACGACTTTGGCTTTCTCATGCTAATCCGTCATCCGCACAGAAGACGACTTCGGTCTCTCCCTCTCAGCCTAACCCGTCATCCACACAAAAGAAGACTTCGGTCTTCCCCTCTCAGCCTAACCCGTCATCCACACAAAAGAAGACTTCGGTCTTCCCCTCTCAGCCTAACCCGTCATCCACACAGAAGACGACTTCGATCTTCCCATACCAGCGTAAATCGTCACCCACACCCAACAGGGATTCGGTCTTCCCCTCTCAGCCTGATCGGTCATCCACACAAAAGACGACTGAGGCCGTCTCCTCCCAGCATAACCCTTCATCAAAACAAAAGAAGACATCGGCCTTCCCCTCCCAGCCTAACCCGTCACCCACACAAAACAGGGCTTAGGTCTTCCCGTCTCAGGCTAACCCCTCATCCACACAGAAGACGAATTCGGTCTTCTCCTACCAAGCTTAACCGTCATCAGCACAGAAGACGACGTCGGTCTTCCCTCCCAGCGTAATCGTCACCCATAAAAAACAGGGCTTTGGTCTTTCCCTCTCCGCCTGATCCGTCATCCACACAAAAGACGACTTTGGTCTTCCCTCTCAGCCTAACCCGTCATCCACACAGAAGACGACTTTTGCTTTCCCTTCTCATGTTAATCCATCATCCACACTGAAGACGATTTCAGTCTTCCCATACCAGCGTAAATCGTCACCCACACCCAACAGGGATTCGGTCTTCCCTCTTAGCCTGATCGGTCATCCACACAAAAGACGACTGAGGCCGTCTCCTCCCAGCATAACCCATCATCAAAACAGAAGATGACTTCGGCTTTCACCTCTCATGCCAATCTGTCATCCACACAGAATACGACGTAGGCTTACCTCTCAGGCTAATCCGTCATCCGCACAGAAGACGACTTCGGTCTTTCCTCTCAGCCTTACCCGTCATCCCCATGGAAGACAACGGTCTCCTTCTCAGCCTAACCCGTCATCCACACAGACGACTACGGTCTTTCACTCTCAGCCTGATCGGTCATCCACACAAAAGACGACTGAGGCCGTCTCCTCCCAGCATAACCCATCATCAAAACAGAAGAAGACATCGGCCTTCCCCTCCCAGCCTAACCCGTCACCCACACAAAACAGGGCTTAGGTCTTCACGTCTCAGGCTAACCCTGTCACATGAGAATTAAGAATTATGTTACCCTGACAAGGGTGAGTTTTTCCTTTGGTGTTTGGAATTCAGGTACACCATGAAAGAGTTGAATGAAGTTCTCTTTGAGCCGAGACCTAAAACTAGCAAGTATGATTGTCGTTTTTCCGTGACAATTTATGGCGACCTTGCCAGGACCAGAGTTTTAGGTCTTGTAGGATATATCACAGTATGAAGGTTGAATATCCGTTGCACTGTACGTGTAGGTTTTTAGTTTTAAAGAGAGACGGATGTTTACAAAAAGAGTGATTTTGCGGCTCGGTGTGGTGGGTCTCTCGCCATGGTTTCAGCAGTGCGTGTATCGTCAATAGACGTACAGTATTTGCGGTGGGTGATTGGCGTCGCGGTATACGGGATTGTGTGTAGAGTGCTATTCAGATTTCAGCTATGCGTGCTATGTGCATGGGGTGTCCGTAGGCGTTGTGTATTGCAGCGGTGTGTACAGGTTTATGTGCGAGGGCTGTGATGGGTTTCAATGGCCTGAATTGGACATGGTATTGGATTTAGCTTTGTGTGAGTTAATCCAGGTTGTATGCGCAGGGATACTTTTGTCATACTTTGACTTTGAGACGGGTCTTGATATTGCATGTCTATGTTAATTAAGACAAATGGTGGATAGTTTTCCACGGGTTCTTGTCTTGGGATTTAAGCTAGACCTCTACAACAAGAGTCTTGATGGTTGTCAGTGTTTTCTTGAATAGATTCTACGGGGATTGTTCCGTACATGTTAATGCCCAGTTGTGATTTCGAATACAATTTCATATGGCCAGTATAGATCAGATAAAAGAATTCTCAACCCTAGGTCGAGAGATGAGCCTTGCGGGTAGTGAGCTTAACAAGTTCGTTTCAGAGCGCTGCGCCGAAGTGTTAAGAGTAAAAGAGCTAGAATTGAAAGCCAGCGTGATCGCGAGGAGCGCGAAAAGAAGTAAAGCTAGCCCAGCTTAGGGTCGAGGAGAGAAAGACTGCCGGTGTAGATACGGGTGGTTTGAGGTTGAAAATTGGTAAATTTGATGACACAAGTGATAAATTTGATGCATACATTACCAAATTCGAATTAGTCATGGCTAGTCAAAATGTACCTGACAGTGTAAGAGCCTGACAGCTTATTTCTAAATTGACAGGACAGGCTTTGGAGGTTGTGAATAGAATGTCAAGGGAAGATTGCAATGATTACGAGGCAGTAAAGCGAGAGTTGATGGAGTTCTATCATTTAACTGCCGATGGTTATAGGAGAAAATTTCGTACAGCAAAGCTAGAAAAGCATGAAAAGCCTAGGCAATTCAGTGTACGATTGAAAGGTTACGTGCAGAATTGGATTGAGTTATCAAATACTGAAGAGAATTATGACTCCCTATTTGATTTAATTCTAATAGAACAGTTTGTGTATTGTTGCCCAAAGGAAATTGAAGTGTTTGTTAGAGAGGGGCAAGATAGTAGCATTGATAAGGTTGTTGAAAGGGCTATGGTTTATGTAGGGGCCCATGGATTACATACATTCTGTACACCCGCAATCCAGGCGGATTCAAACCGACGGTTACAAGTACACAAGGTGGTGTTAGTCCCACTCAGCCAAGTGTCCCCAAGGATAACGTTAACACTAAGGGTTTCGACTCGCGTACACCAAGTAGTAAGGGTGGAAGAGCACATGATGTGGGCAAGCGTTCTGCTAGAGGCTGTTATATGTGTGGTAGCCAGGGGCATTTTAAGGACGAATGTCCATTGCGCAAACAGATACATTCAGCGCAATGAATGATGACTTTGGATGGGACAGATTTCCCCATCCAAAGAGTAAAGGGTAATGACAGTTCTCAGTTGCGAATGGTGGTAAGGATACAGGATATAGTATTGGTTCATTGAAGTCTGTTGATAGTTCACCAAATGCTAATACAGTGCATCTTGGACTAGCTAGTATCTGTTTACTATTAAACAGTAGAAACACATGGATCGAATTCATTAGAGTAGGCAAGACAAAGCATTGTGAATAAGTTAGGCATGGCTTATGATCTGGTAAGGGCTATGACGAAGCATATGCCCGTAGTTTCAGGTTGGCTGGAAAAAGGGAACAAAGCAGTATCAGTTTTGAGAGATTGCGGGTGCATTACTTGTGTAGTTAAATCAGAACTAGTCGATGAAGATCAGCTGACAGGTTACAAACAGTTCGTGTTGCTCAATGATGGTACCGTAAGGGAGTTCCCAGTTGCGAGGCTGACTGTTGATTCTCCATACTATGTGGGTGAGATAGAGGCTTTGTGTATGCCTCATTCACTATTTGATGTTGTTATTGGTGATATAACTGGTGCAAATGAACCCCGAGATCCAGATTTGAACTGGGTGCCTAAAGGAGGTAAAGTAGTAAGTGACGATGCAGACAAGGTGAATAGTGATGGTAGGAATACCAAGGACGCTATTGAAGTGCAGGTTGTTGATGGAGTTGAGCGAGTTGAGGAGCAGGTTGCAAATATCTCTGGTGTGAAAGAGGATAGTCCACGGGTGATGGCAGTTGAAATTCGATCTCAGAAGGAGGTCAAGGTCAAACCGCTCAAGGGTTTGAAATGGGTAGTCCCGTTTCCTGCATAGAGCCTGCAGGTTTTGGTCGTGAACAGAAGGAAGATCCATCTTTGCGTTCATTGTGGAACAAAGTAGATAGGGAGGAGGTTGACTTGTCAGTGGCTGGCTGTGTTGATATGTGTACAGAGAGTAGCGAAGTGTGTGAGGATTCAGCGGAAGATGATGAGGTTCATATTAGTGATGTTGATGGCGCTGAGGTGACAGTGATGCCATCCATACATCAGGAGGAATTCATAGAGCATGTCAAGGTGAATGAGTCCTTGGAAGAGAGTCGTAGGAAAGAGATATCTCAGTTATTGCGTGAGTATCATGAGGTCTTTTCTGATGTACCAAAGAAGACAACAGCTGCAGAGTGCAAATTGCATCTGAGAAGTGATGAACCAGTACGTTCACCTCCATACAAAGTGCCCAATGGTTAAGGCGTCTGACTGCGAATCATGAGATGGAGCATGATGCTCCAAGATTACAGGTTTAGGCTTGTATCGGTGAAGGTCGAGGATAATGTTGCAGCAGATTATATGATCAGAATATAAAATGCACTACTCATGTTTTTTTTGTCTGCCTACCATTGTAACTTATTTGATGATATGTATCATGGTTTAACACAGTTTGTTAATGTCGTTTGTTGGATACACATTGCATTTACCAGGATTATGTAATGTTGAGAGTTATTTTATATTGATCTTGCAATCTACAAATGTATACCCATCAAACTGTATATGATAATGCATACACATTATTATCCTGGATATTTGTTTCGTAGAAATGAATGAAATGCATTACCGGTACTGAAGTTTGTTATTAAGAAGAAAATATTACAGCAGTATTATATGCATTGTAGTTTATGAAAATGCTGGAATGTTACACACTGCAATTTGAACCATGTAAATGTATATTTTGAACCATGTCTTCGTATGATACTCGTTATGAACTTTAGTGCTTGAGCTATATCATTGTGGACATTATTAAAAACAGATTTAAATGTGAGTTTTGCCATAATTAGATTTGGACTTATGTTAGCGGTCATCTTTAAAAGTCTTCAGTGATCACAAAGGTTGGACTCAGACGACAAACCATGACCGAGATGATGAACTTCACATTAAGAACATTACTCCTTGTTACCACAGAGACTTATTGTTTTAAGCATACGTGTTTACTAACAACTTGGATTGATAAATTGGATAACAGAAAGAGACTGATGATACTTGGAAACATCATACTGTCTATGACAAGCCTCATAACATATGTGATAATAGTAAGAATGTTATTTATATTATTTATTGTACATTGTAAAATGTTGTGTCACGACTTTCTGATATGATGTAATGGTTGATGAGATAAAACATGTTATGTTTGAAGTTTTACCTTGGATAAGCTTTAATGATTTATGTGCCGTAAAAATTGAAACAGTTTGCTTTTCAAATTTGCATGAGATATGTATTTGCCAATAATTCTATGTTTTGTGTAGAAAATTTACTTTAATAAATTATTCTTAAAATTGGGGGCTAATTGTCAAATGAGAATTAAGAATTATGTTACCCTGACAAGGGTGAGTTTTTCCTTTGGTGTTTGGAATTCAGGTACACCATGAAAGAGTTGAATAAAGTTCTCTTTGAGCCGAGACCTAAAACTAGCAAGTATGATTGTCGTTTTTCCGTGACAAACCCCTCATCCACACAGAAGACGAATTCGGTCTTCCCTACCAGGCTTAACCTTCATCCACACAGAAGACGACTTCGGTCTTCCTCCCAGCGTAATCGTCACCCACACAAAACAGGGCTTTGGTCTTTCCCTCTCAGCCTGATCCATCATCCACACAAAAGAAGACTTCGGTCTTTCCCTCTCAGCCTAACCCGTCATCCACACAGAAGACGACTTCGGCTTTCCTTTCTCATGTTAATCCGTCTTCCGCACCCAACAGGGATTCGGTCTTTCCCTCTCAGCCTGATCGGTCATCCACACAAAAGACGACTGAGGCCGTCTCCTTCCAGCATAACCCATCATCAAAACAAAAGATGACTTCGGCTTTCGCCTCTCATGCCAATCCGTCATCCACACAGAATACGACGTAGGCTTACCCCTCTCAGGCTAATCCGTCATCCGCACAGAAGACGACTTCGGTCTTCCCTCTCAGCCTTACCCGTCATCCCCATGGAAGACAACTTCGGTCTCCCTTCTCAGCCTAACCCGTCATCCACACAAAACAGGGCTTTGGTCTTTCCCTCTCAGCCTGATCCGTCATCCACACAAAACAGGGCTTTGGTCTTTCCCTCTCAGCCTGATCTGTCATCCGCACCGAAGATGACTAAGGTCTTCTCCTCCCAGCATAACCCGTCATCATAACAGAAGACGTCTTTGGCTTTGAGCTCTCATGCTAATCCGCCATCCACACAGAATACGACTTCGGCTTACCTGTCAGATCTAGGTACGGTAAATTACCAGTCTGACGATAAGTTAGATTATGCTGAAATGACTTTGTATCATAGGAAAATATTCAGGCGACTTCAAGAGTAAATATAGTGTACATAGATTTAATTAAGAGCCATGTGCTCAATATTAATGTACATACAAATAAATGACAAAATACAATGATTTGGATTTAATATGAAATAAGAGTATAAGCGTAGATCATGTCATTGTATATATCGTTCTATCAGTATATTATTATTATACAGATATTGAAAGGCAGGGGGTGTAATATAACATTCTTCGGACCGCTGAAGGGAGTTATATTTTCCAAGTGGTTATATTTTCCAGAAGCGCGCAGCGCTGAGGGAAAATATGGTCACGAGGGAAAATATAACTCCCTTCAGGTCCGAAGAATGTTATATACCCCCTGCTAGTCAATATCTGTTATATTAGATAGCCTTGGTTTGAAAATTTAGGGGTGGTCCATTTTTTTCGAGGACAAACAAAATTTGAGATAAAAAAGTGAGAAAAAAATTGAAAAAAATATTTAGAGATAATTCGAGAAAAAATTATATCTAACAAAAAAAAATTATAAAAAAGATTTTTTTGGGAAAAAAAGTTGAAAAAAAAATAATAAAAAAATTCGAAAAAACAAATAAAAGTACCAAAAAATTGACCTCGGATATTGGTATAATGTGTGTAATTGGTGACATACAGTCCTTAAGAGGGCGACATGCATTGATTAAATATATATTCATTTCACCAGCTGGTTAATATAACACCGAAAAGTTACCGGCCAGGAAAATATAACAATTAGGATCCTCGCAATTAATATCACGTGACGAGCACTGGACCAATCACATCTCGGTATCTGTCTAAGCTATCTAATATATCACAATATATATCAATCAATAATTCCCCGTTCCAACATTCAATATTTCCCAAAGAAAATATATATTGCCAGCGATGCCCGAGTCATCCTTCGGGGTATTATATAACAGCAATAATCCGCCAACTCTAGCCCGGTCTTTGTATACAACAAGTAAACTGTTGGATTCGACTTAGAGTCCAGATTAAGAGTTCGTGAATACAACCTCTTCCTGTTTCTGAGGAGGTGAAACAAAGTACCCCGATGTACGTAGTAACCCGGTGCTGCGGTGCATGAACTGCGAAGTTTGTCCAACCTGACCGTATACGATGAGGTGATGAGGAAGAGGAGGGCTTCATCGTCTCAGTTGCTGCTTAGACAACACCAACCGAACTTGCTCCCATAGAAAAGAACTTGCAAGGATAAAAAGATGGTGTTTCTATGGTGATGGGTAGATAAATGATCGAGATTGATGTTGACAAGTAATAGGACTACATCGTTGCACTTGCAAATTGCACGAGTGAAAATGGACATCATATGTTATGGAAAAATAAAAATTCAATTAATTGATACAATGTTATACTCCTATATCCCCAACTGCAATACGAGGAAGCAGGTTCACTTAACATCATTCAAGTTCATATCAGTCTTTATTTGTTCGGTTTTTTTTTAAGGTTATGCAAATTTGTTAACGTTACGTGTGAAGATATTTTCGGTATTTTAATCATTATGATATCGACTAAATCTGTGTCACATTTTGTTACCTAGTCGATGACGGTTGTCTACCTTCAAATAATTCCACAAAAAAATCATTATTTACGAATTGAAATGTGTGCAACAGCCTAACATGTACAAGTGATTGTTTCGTTGTTGCCAGTGTTTTCGTCACTGTCTCACAAACGTGCAATAAGGAATAGGATAAACATTGTACTGACGCAGTAAACAAAGTCGGACAATATTCTACCTTGAGAAATTGATTTGAACTATTATCATTTTGCTGTGATTTAAACTACGGACATGGGCATTTTCAGTTTATCTACAACTTTCCTGTTATGCGTGACTTGGTCTACAATATTTTCTCCTGGGTCTGCTTTATTTGTGAAGAAAGGTTTAAACATCGGGGATGACATAACCCTGGATTGTGTAACCAATTGGAATCCAAATATTACTCTATACTGGTTTCAGAGAAAGATAGGATCATTACGAGATAGTTACATAGCAGCCGCTGGCCCCCAAAATAAGAACGGGTACATCTGGCAACGTTTCCGAAATGACTCGCGTTTTTCGTACAGCTATGAAAACGTTTCTTCGAGTGAGATGAAAATTGCTCTTGTACTTTACATATCCAACATAACTGAGGAAGATTCAGCCAATTACAGTTGTATTTCATATAAAAGGGGTCATTTGAACCAAAATATTTGTATAGGTATGATGTCCGTGCCATCAATTGCATATGTTCTTTGGAATCAAATGTGGTATGTGATCTTTTCGGGTTACATTTGAGTGATTATTTATCTGTATCTATCAGGGTTGATGGAAGAACTGTCACGGGGATGTTTAACGATAGCCGTTTAGAATTATCATCAAGGTTTTTAAATGAATCAACACACCACCATTCCATTGAACTATCTTCATCGGATGACATCATATCAAGTATTTCCTGCACTTTTCCAATTGAGTCTAGCCATTCATACACGCAGAGAATAACGACGTTCTTCCTCACCAAAACTCACCCATCATCCACTAACACAGTGACTATGTTTTTCCCAACTCATCCTAAACCGTCATCCACACAGAAGACGACCTCGGTCATCCCCCCTCAGCCTAAACCGTCATCCGCACAGAAGACGACCTCGGTCACCCCTCCTCAGCCTAAACCGTCATCCACACAGAAGACGACTTTGGTCTTCCCCTCTCAGCCTTACCCGTCATCCCCACGGAAGACAACTTCGGTCTTCCCCTTTCAGCCTAACCCGTCATCCACACAGAACACGAATTCGGTCTTCCCCTTTCAGCCTAAACCGTCATCAAAACAGAAGACGACCATGGTCTTCTCTACTCACCCTGATCCATCACCAGATACCTCATCAAAAGATTGCACTTCTCTTTTGCCAAATACGATACCACCACCCGTCTGGCAGCCTTTAACCCCAACCACTGTAGGATCACAAATGGAAGACAGCACATCCGAGCCGAGCACAATAACACCGGCGTTGGTGTATACCACTCAGGTACAACACGGTATCACAAACTACAAAAGTTGGTCCAGCAGTACGATAACCATTGCGTTTTCCATACTTATAACAATTGCACTCTCTGTTCTGGTGATATTAGTCGTTCTGGTAATGATTGATAGGAGGAGGTTGACATCGCATGCTGGTCAACTGAACGTAGGAGAATTGGAAGGCTGTCAACATACTCGTGGGGTAAGTATTCCATCCAAGGCATAATAATTCAATATTGCTATCATATCTATATTTCTGCACTATGTGCTTATGGTGTATATAAATATGTTTTCAATGACGCTGAATTAGATGAAAAGTGATGATATATTAGATCTGCATCTTTGAATAGATAAATCAAGGTTGCATTTTCGTTAATGTCCATTCATTTTTGTTTAATGGCGTATCGAAATAGAATTAATAGGCTTAGAAATTATGACAAATAGAAGAATAATGAAGTAATATGAGAGTTATCATCGAGAGATTTAAGTCTAATGTGCAAGAATTTGTAACAGATTCACTGGGCAAACTCTCATTTCTATTTAAAGCGAATGACAGGAATAAAATTGATAACGAAATGCATGATATATATATACATGTACAAATGTCCCATTCTACCATGATAGTTTAACCCTAATATATGCTGGCCAATGGCATCATCGCTCATACCTTTATGACATTATACAAAGACTATTTGTGTTCCTTTGAGAAATTTTAATTTGAACGGAGTAAAACAAAATTGTGCATTTTTTTATCTGTGTCTTTTCAATAATATATATTTTTTCATTCCCGTTTCATATCTAATGACAAACATCACGATATCTCCACGTGCCAATATCAGAGCACACGCCACATGACACGAAATCCCATGCATGCTGGAAAAGAAGACAACGCCCTCCCGTATCCGAACAGGTTACAACACATCAATGACGCCTCACCCAGTCCTGGTTACTATGAAGAAGTCGACGGCTATCTTCAAGGAGAAGACAACTCGTGCTGCACTGTTCCAAACGTTGAAAACGAGTATACAAACTTGTATATGGCTCCCTTGAAGAGAAACGTTGACATGGGCGGTTACATGGCTCTCATCGCTTCAGACGAGAATGCGTCCGGTAACTTGGATCCAAGCGTTACGGGCGAGAACAGGGAGGACTACATGTTTATGGGTCCCATTGGAGGCTACGTCGATAGCGATGCGGAAGGTTACGTAGTTTGTAACGTCACAAGAGATTGGGATGAGAAGATTTACCCGGTGCCCAACGATACGGGGCTTGGTGCTTCTCGAATCACTTCATCGAACATTTACGAAAATGACTACCTCGTTCCCAACGTACTGCTATCCAATGTCGATACGACTTATTCCTCCCTGGGGGAGAGCAGGAACGATGAGACTCGTGGTGATGAGGAAGAGGAGAGCTTCGTCGTCTAAGTTGCTGCTAAGACAACACCGACCGACCTTTTTAAATAAATGATCGAGATTGATGTTGACGAGGACTAGGACTACAACGTTGCATTTGCCAATTGCACGAGTGCTCGGACATCACATATTATTTGTTTTAAATCAAGAAATTCAATGATTTGATATAATGACATATTACTAGTACCTGCAATACAAGGAAACAGGTTCACTTCACATAATTTCAGTTCATATCAGTCTGTTTTTCTTTTTGTTTCTTTTTTTTAAATAAAGTTATGAAGGTTGTTAACGTTACGTGTGAAGTTGAATATCTTAATTTTTGCCACCCTTTCTGTTTGTATTGTCTGTACTTCTGTTATACTTGTACATATTTCCATCCAATTACCCATTTCAATGGGTTTCGTTTTAAATAATGCCAATACTTGTACAATCATGTTAAATTTTAAATATACATTCACAGTGGGTTAGGATATGTCGGGTGTTCCCCAAAGCACAGTGCTCGGACCTTTACTCTTTCTAACCTATGTTAACGACCTACCGGCCTAGTATAATCATTTTTTAATTTCAATTTATTTGTATGTATATCACGGCATTGGTGGAAAGAAGCTCTCGGCTGATGACAGCCTGCGACGCCATGTGTAAACTCCACGAGCTCCTATAAAGAAAAATTGAATCCTCCTTAAAATACCAAGTAGTTGAACGATTAAATATTTGAATGTAATGTTTATCCTTGACCTTGCCATGTACGAAAAACGAATGATCAGTGTCCATTCGTATTACAGATATTTACGGTATTTTAATCATTATGACATCGGCTAAATCTGTGTCACATGTTTTACCTAGATGGTTGTCTACCTTCAAATGATTCACAAACGTTCATTATTTACGTAGTGAACTGTGTGCAGCGGCCTAACATGTAGTGATTGTTTCGTTGTTGCCAGTGTTTTTAAACATTGTAGGGCTCGAGCCCCCCCCTCCCCACACTTTTTGAAAAGGTATGTTAAAGAGAAAAAGAAAATCAAAAGAAAGACGATATATCTTTAATGGTTAAATTGTAAATATCATACTTAATGGCGATCTTGGACAAGGAAAACTTACATTGGATCGCATATCAAAGAAATGGTAGGTACAGGCCGTATGCATAGCAAATCATAGACATGGTAAATGCCCTTAAAAGGGGTCTGGGTGGAGGCTTTAGTGAAGTGACTTGATGTACCGTATAGAATTAGATTAATTTAAGTTTCTCAGTGTTAAGAAGGCTTTGGCGTAAAGGGGATTACTTTAAGGACGAAATGTGAAAAGTCAGACATGCTTGGCATTCAATTATTTGCTGGTTTTATATTAAGAGATTGTTTGTGTTACGTATATTAATTGTTAAATACAAAATGATACCTTGAGCTCTATACCTAAACCTCGTGTTTTATGTACTAATATCAATGAGCATCTTAGTCGATCGTGTGAGCCCATAATTATTATGATAAAGGGGGTAAACTGACGAGACTACGTGTCTTTCCCGTGGCCTGATTCGGGGCCAATCGGGTATAAGACGACTACGGACGACGCGACCGCAGCCGAAACCGAAGCGTGAGGAGAACTTCGGTCTGTTTCGCGAGCGATTAAGTCGCTGACTACCGTTAATCAAGTCTATTCGTTTACGTGCAGTTGTCCAAAGGGAGACGTAGATGGCGTTCCCCTGTATTCGTCAGTTTACACCCTTTAGCGCCTAAAAGTCTTCATTTTAATAGTGACATTACGTGTGTTTTAAACTATTGACCAATGACATTAATGACATTCTGTCGTTTTATACGCTTAGGTCAAAGTTCGAGGCATTTTGTGGCACTGTTATATGACAGAGTCATCATTTTACCCTTGGCTATATGTATTGCTCTACAAAACAAATCTGCCACAAACATAAGACATATTATGTGAGAGGAAGAGATGACATGGTACTCGCTTGCATTATATTTTAAACAGACATTTATTTTTCATCTACAAAATGTACTCAATGAAGGGTCGACGTTAAATTTGCTAATCTTTAGACATATCGTTGATGCATTAAGCGCTATATGATAGCCGAATATTATTCTTATCAGAATATGCTCATCTGACCGTAATTAAATGCCTAAAACCCCTTAGCTTCAAGGAGGCTCCGCCCCCTGGACCCCGCGCCAATTTACGCTCAGCTCTACCTGACCGTAAATGTATACTTTACCCCCCACACACACACACACACACACGTTGGAAAACGTTCCGCGGGGCCTGATGTACTTGGTAAATGCCAATGGTATTGATTCTGCACGTGTACATTGCGAAACATTGACGCGTTGCCATAGAGATGTACGGAACGCATTCTATCTATTGAAGAGCCATAATAATGAAGAGGACATTGAAAGATGTAAACGCCTATTCCTCCCTATCAATCTCTCTTTTCTTTCCTTTCCTTCTCCTTGCGCTCCGACTCTATATCTCTCTCCATATATAAATATATATATATATATATATATGTATATGAATATGTGTAAATATTAAAATATATATGTATCCGATATTAATTTCAAGTGTTGGCACAAGATACGTTTAGGCTTATATTTATGAATATATATATATATATTATCGAGTCAATTATATATTGGTAAAAACAGGCATAACATATACTCACCACCTGCATGTGCAAATCACTTCCTATATAAAACGATTATATATATGAAGTAACAATGTCTCTCCGTCAGATCAGAAATCCACTGCATGCCTACATGATCATTAATATTATGAAGAAAAGAATGTCATCCTGAAACTCGGTTTCCAAAGGCCTATATGCTAGCTTTGCTTCTAAATGATATGCAACCACATGCATTAAATTACAGCCATTATGTTTATACACGCTGTTATGGTTACGCTCTACGCGTTAAAGTTGAAGTGCAGTAGAGTCAACGATGTGCATTGTTTGCGGAGTGGTTGCATGGGTAATCATTATCTCCGATACGGTCATATGTAGAATCATTGCGTTGATCAACTTGGAGCAGCCAGCTGGAGACGTACGCGGAGCGCAAACGACATTTTTTGTTGAGGTGAATATATACTGTTCATGTATAATGGTAATGGGATGATTTAAATGAAGGCCTATATATATATATATATATATATATATGGGTCTGTATCTTTATTCATACCAAAGACATGTCACACAAGTGTGAGAAAGGGAATGGATGCAGTATATTTACATGTATGTTGTATATTATCGACTGTTGCATGGCGTACGTCGCCTGGCAATCGTGTAATGACCTTTGTACCGTGTACTGACATGATGAGCGTAATGATCAAATATAATAGCCGTGCTTCTAGGGTGTTTCTTTTATCATTATCATCATTTTTATCAGTCTAGCTATCAGAAATGAGCGTTCGATCATTTTCCCATATTAAGCGATCACTGTTACAAATATTGGAAATGAAATATTATGGAAAGTAATATTACTTTTAATAACCAGGTATATTGCATTTCTCTTATGGGAAAAAGTTGGGGTTTTTAGAGTAAAACATATTTTTAGTCAAGGACATTGGAATGATGTGGATTTCATGTGTCAAAAATATAAGTTTCCAAAACTGTTGTTTTCTTTCAACAAAGTTCAAAGGTGAAGAAGGCCTTTCCAAAATTGAGGGTTGATCAATTACGTAATGGTTTATATGAAACAAATCACTCTAATTTTATACAAATATCAACTGGTGATGATATTAATATTTTGAATATGAAGGCTAAACAGTTCTACTTATTCTTTGTGCAGAAAAAACAAGAAGAGTCACTTGTATACAATGTTTGGCAGCAACGATTAGCACTGCATGCCCTCCGATTTTAATTGGAATCCGGTATTAATGCTTAACTTCAATGCTTTACGAGATAACAAAATCAAACAATTTAATTTAAAACTTTTGCATATGTTTTTACCGTCAAAATATAACCAATATAAATGGAAAATTAAGAATGATTATGTATGTGAAGATTGTAAAAACCATTGAAACATCACGACATATAATGCTAGAGTGTAAAAAGATAATTGTGTTTTGGAAAATTGTAACATGTTTGATAGGCCTATATCATCTTTTTAAATTATATATTAACATAAATGAGAAGACTTTAGTAATTGGATATGATATAGGAAAGATAGATAATTACTTGGTAAATATTAATTTTGCTGAATATGTCTTTTTATAAGAACTACGTTCAACTTTTGAAAACAAAAAGCAAAATGAATGGTAGAACTCTTTTAACTGATTTGAAGTATGAATTGATGTCACATTTAAATTCTAAAACAAAAGCAAATGTTATGGAAAAACAGGTGAAAGCTTTGATTGATATGCTAAGATAAAGTTTAATTTCATATGTACATAATTATGTTATTGTGAAAGTTGTAGATATGTTAAATAAAGTTCCCTGAAAGGGTTTTTAAAAAGAACAAAATATTTAGCGATCATCAGTTTCATTTAAACAAAATGGAGAAGAATTACTACAACCTATCGGAAAAGTTTTGTTTTTATGGAAGTTGTCAAGAACAAGTGATATAATATATGTAAAAGTTAATTGGAAATACAATCTTAAAACGAGCCCGAATCTATCTGAGAAGGAAAATTAGAGAGAAAGAGAGAGAGAGAGAGGGGTAGGGAAAAGAGAAAGGGGAGCATAGAGAGAAAGAGGGAGACTGAGGGGGGGGGTAAAGAGAGAGTGCTAGAGAGAGAGAGAGAGTGAGAGAGACTGAGTGGGGGCAAAGAGAGAGTGCTCGAGAGAGAGAGAGAGAGAGAGAGAGAGGGAGAGGGAGACCGAGGGGTGGTAAAGAGAGAGTGCTAGAGAGAGAGAGAGAGAGAGAAAGAGAGAGATAGAGACTACAGGGGTAAAGACAGAGCGCTAGAAAGGGAGAGAGAGCTGGATGGCAAAGATTAAAGGGAAATCCAACCCAAATAGACGTCTATACTCTAAAAGAAAGCAGAAAAATCAGAGAAGAAAACTGATGAAAGTTTAAATTGAATCTGATTAAATAAAAGAAAGTTATACATTTTTTACAGTTAATTGTAATCACTATACGTATGGGCACTTCAAACTGGCTGAAGCGGTATTGTCAATGTGATGTAGTGCCGGACTACTTTCCCATCTGTTCCAACATATAAAATGACTAAAATTTATATTTTTCAAAATGTCATTGCTCAGGAGGGTCTATTCTTTTTAGAGGACCGATAATAATATGCTATCTGTAATATATTTTGAGTAGTGCCCCAAGGGAGAAGTAACTTACGAGAAAAACAGAAATTAATGATATTTGTGTACACGGCAAATGAGAGAGTTATCCACGCCCTCGCGTCACAATCCACTGACCGAACTACCACTTTGAGATTCGCATAGACTTATTTCAAACATTAATCATAACTTCCTTACTATTGGTCCGATTTATTTCAAACTTTTGCCATTCTGTTTCTGTTATTCTTCTGCTTTCATTCAAATCAACTTATTACAAGGGTTGGATGGGGGGGGGGCAACAAAAAATCGGAGAGGAGGTAAAAAATTAGCGCGGTTTAAAAGCTGTATGCGACAGAGATAGATATAGAGAGAGTGTGTGGGGGTGTGTGTGTCTGAGAGAGAGAGAGAGAGAGAGGGGGAGAGAGAGAGGGGGGCGGGAGGTAAAGCTGAGTTGGATTAAAGAGAGACCAAATCAAAATTGCAGCAGGGAAAAAAGCGTTCACAACAGCGAATCAGGGCGAAGGGAGAGAGAAGGGGTGGGAGATAATTTTGAGGAGGAACAGAAGGCAAGAGAGTTAATACATCGTTTTACGGTACAATTGTTGGGAGAAAGAAGAGTCCGGACTAGTCTGATTATGCATGTATTCATAATGAATCAAACTTAATAGCAAGTGTACTAGATTCCTTGGATCTCTCTTTGATGGAACTATTTCATATCTTAGTCGGAAACCTCCAATATGCAACCAACCAAAAAAAGTTTTAACAAATAAAAACATATTGCAGGAATATCACCATTTGCAGCAGCTTTTTGTCTTGATATTTTATATTTTTGATTGGGTAACTTTGCCTCAGATTCTGAAACAAAATCCTGGATTTAGCTCATGCTGCAATGATAATTATAAACCTTTAGGTCAGTAAGGAACCCCATGACTTTTACAAGCCGATCGCCTGTCTGATTATCAAGATAGTTATGATTGGAAATCGAAATCAAATTTTGCCTTTTCCTAACGGTTTTCATAACACTACAGTCTATTGGGGAAAATGAGTATGGTAAAACCGATTTCAACGATTTTTACTTTTTGAGGCACTTCATGATCATTTTGAAGCGCATTTTTTCAGGGCTTCATTATTACACCATATCACAGACACTGAAAACACGTAGGGCCATGCATCTCAGATTTAACATTGTTAAACGATGCCTTTAACTAATCGTAATCCTAACCCTATAACCCAATTGTAGGCCTTAGACTATCCATCACTTACAAACTCAATTGTAAACCGAACCCTAGCCCTATATCTTTAACAAAATAAGGCTCAAATGAAGGGGAAAAAAGTGCAGGGCAAATTGTGTGCTCTTGAAATCATGACAGTCTTTACGAATGAGCTAAACGGAACTAAATGTTGTTGTAAGTCGTATTAGAAATACCGGACAGATTTAGAGGCCACTCAACCATGGAGCATTGTAATTTTGATTTACTGTTGAACTTTGTTCTTGTGATTTTTTTTCAGTATTAGAGTATTAAGCAATCACTACAATATCTGCAGAAGTTATGCTACGATTCCAGCAGCAGAAATGAAATTTAAAGCGTAGGAGGGGGCACTGCATGGCGAGCACCTGCCGCCCTTGATTCCCCGTAGCTATGCCACTGCTAGCTTGGCTCTGTCATGGATTTTGGTAAATTGACATTCCATGGTTCATCTAGGTTTATCTAAATAATGTAAGTAATCAAAATTTAATTGTCTCAAATTGCCTTCAAATAAAGCGGACAAAATGAATGGCATTGGGGTTTTCTCTGCCAGATAACCCCTCCCCACCCCACTCCATAATAGAAATGTATCATTTAATCGCTTATCTTGTGGTGAGCAGAAACTGTCCGGACTTACCAGCACTAATCAAGGTTATTAACTTCTAATATTCTAATAAATAAACTAAATAAAATTACCATCTTTCCTTTGTTCCAAATAGGCCTAGCTTAGGCAATAGAGAATTGTTTATTCAGACGACCTTTCTCAATGCCTATGCACAGCGTCCATTATTGCCTATGTTATAATTGCTGTTGAATTGAGAACTGCATACAGCCGCGGTGAACCTAATGCATTTCGTACGTTTATTCATGTGTACCGCATCGTAAACGCATTTGATATACATAATGATACTGAATGCAAAATGCTTGTAATTGGGAGTAAATTAGACATTTCACGTGATGTTACATGATAAGTAAAAGTTCTACTTTCATCTCTGCAGATATTGTTATATTGGAAAGACTTTTTAACTATATAATTATGTTTCATTGTATAATTTTTTTTTAAGTGTTTAATTTAGAATGAATAGGAGTGTTGGAATAAATAAAGATTAAAGTCATACTGTAAGTTACATAATTATCAAGCCTATTCAGCATGATTTAGTTACATTAATGGAATGAAGTTCATGTATACATGAAATGAATGAAATAGTAAAAGGGTGTTAAGTATAGATTCCATAATTCATCTGTTTGGGGCCAGAAGGGCCATAACTTTGTGTAGAATGATGTGAGATAACGCCTTCCTGGCTTCTTAATAGACGAATTATTTGCACACAATCCGTGAGGAGACAAGCAGATGCGACAAAACAATAATATTAGTACCGTATTTTAAAAAGAAAAGCTTTTTTGCCTTTATTGAGATTTTCATATACAAAATTATAAAAAAATTTAAAATGTCTTATATTAAAAACATAGTACATTGTCTCATTCATTATAAACACAGACATATTTTTAAAAATATTTTTCATAAGTATCCAACATAATATAGTACATATTCAATCGAGTATACAAATTGTGATAACATTCTCCAATTGTGAGAAAAAATAGATTTGTCAATATAGAAAAAATTAAAAGGTGACGGTAATACTTCATATTAATATTTACGGATACAACATTATAAAAAGGAAATTTTTTACAGTATAAACATATATTCTATGCAAATTAATTAGTTCAATATAAATTAAGCAATCTGAATAAAGATTTCCTTATATAAACAGCATAGAATTTAGTAGACAGCGCCCTCTCTCCAGTTTGAAGGTCCAGTAAACATCAATAAAATTTATCTTGAGGACACTGTGGGGCACTTTGTCACCTAGGGTTACCCCCTCTCGCACTGGGAAGAAGCCCATTCCCTGGCTCATTCCTTTTTTGATACGCCTATGATTTGCTGAATAAAATTGCCAATGACTTGCGATTAGGCGTCATTTTTCCGCGGCCCTGGTAAATTTCTGAAAGTAGGTATGGACATATTGCTCCGGTTGTCTCATTTCGCTCCCTGGACTACTGCCAGCACAAACGTAGCTCGTTCGACGTCACTACCAAACTAGCCAATCAGCTGCCATTGACGTCATATGGTATGCGGCGGCAAATATATTTGTGAAATTATCGAAAAATTGACTATTTCTAATCGCAAACTAGTTTTATTTCTGTATGGAAACGCAGCCATTGTTATCTTGGCATGCATTCAAGTCATCAGAATAGGGCGAATTACGTCTTACATGATTCAAGAGGTCTATTTTGCAGGAAAGATGTCAATTTTGTACAATGTTCCACTATGTTGCAGGGTGTATGCCATTGGTATGATGTGTGAACCGGGTGTGCGGAAATTGTGTGTTTGGGAGGGAAATGAGAGTTTTCGTGTGTGTGGTAATTGTATGTGTGTGTCAACAATTAAAGACTAGTAAATGACAGATGGCTAACCGTAAATCTACAATGACTATTAAACTGTCTACATCACAATCCACAGATAAATATGTGCCTTGAACGTATATAGCAGACGACAATCGGCGGAGCAGACGACACTTGATAGTGATGTTGTATGTGAGATTGCTTTGCTAAATATAAAATAAAAGGAGCTTTTCCATATCTTTAAACTATCATATCTGATAATTAAACAGTTAGTAAAATGAACCTACCAAACTACATAATACAATGAAATACTTGACTGAAAGTAGGGGAGTTTGATGTGGTGCACAATTGCACCCCTCTGTAAATAATCGACTGGTCCATGGCGTGTCATGAATATTCATGTTTTTGCTTACCTCAGCAAAATGTTTGCCTATAGTAAATGGAAAAATTACGGTGGGGGGTTGGCTGAATTCGACATAATGAACCAATCAGAACTGATCTATGGTAATTCATGCTTGTTTTCCTTCGTGTGATTGACCTATAACCTTACACTCGCGTGGCAAATTGCGTCCAAAGTTCGAATTGTTGCACATGTGTTATATAGGCAATGGCGAGCTGGCGACCTATTTTCATCAAATTATGGTGGGTGAACTTTCAAAAGTCAATGGGACTTGAGGGTTCCAATGAAAGAGCTAGTGTCAACGTACGTCTGGGTGGATGTGATTTTGTTTAAACAAAAAATGAATTTTTAACGATTTTATTGGTAAAAGTCCATAGGCTAACATGTTAGGCTGCTGGACTCTGACGATAGGGGGCGTTGTCCAATGAGACTAATCGGAGCTATATGATTTCCCAACACAGTATAGGAAAGATGTAATTACTCTCAAAACTTTTTAAATACTCAATAAATGCTTAATCAAAGCCTGGATACGCCACTGATGTCTGTATATCATAATGCACAGCCCACGCATTTAGCATACAATTATGAGTGCGACCAGCTAGTTGCTTCTTATGGAAAACGGCTCTCGGTTTCATGACTTATAATTACCTTACCACTTTAAGCGAAATAAAAATCGATTTCAATCGAAAGCAAAATTTACACTCAAGCAAACAAAGGGGTTAATGGTCTTTCGTCACTCATTAACAGCTTACCAAGCGGCTCTAGTTTCCTGTTTCTCTGTACTTCATTTGTTCAGTAGCATTAAATGGAGCCTTTTGATAGCAGGTTGTTTCGGTAAAGACATGACGAAATACAAATTCGATCTCTCTTTCGATCATAAGGTAGTTTATAATATAGACTGATGAGCTTCCTTTATGCTGATTAATTATGCACTCACAGGAATATATATATCAGGTGAGGATATTTTCCACATTGATTTGGATAATTTAACGACCTCGGAAGAATTAATTATATAATATTTATATATAAACGAATGGAGAAGAGTTATACAGTTACCTTCAAGTTTACACCACCGTTGTATACAGCACACCTTCATGAAATAGAATTGGTTCGGTTCTTGGAAATACTGACAAAGTAAACAAAGTTGGACAATGTTATACCTTGAGAAAGTGATTTGAACTATTATCATTTTGCTGTGATTTAAACTACGGACATGGGGATTTTTAGTCTATCTACAACTTTCCTGTTGTGCGTGACTTGGTTTACAATATTTTCTGCTAGGTCTGCTTTATCCGTGAAAAAAGCTTTAAACATCGGGGATAACATAACCCTGGATTGTGTAACCAATTGGAATCCAAATATTACTCTACATTGGTTTCAGAGAAAGATAGGATTAATACGAGACAGTTACATAGCAACGGCTGGCCCCCAAAATGAGAACGGGTACATCTGGGAACGTTTCCGAAATGACTCGCGTTTTTCGTACAGCTATGAAAACGTTTGTTCGAGTGAGATGAAAATTGCTCTTGCACTTTACATATCCAACATAACTGAGGAAGATTCAGCCAACTACACTTGTATTTCATTAAAAAAGGGATCATTCGAACCAAAATATTTGTATACGTATGATGTTCGTGCCATCGATTGCATATGTTCTTTGGACTCAAATGTGGTATGTGATCTTTTCGGGTTACATATGAGTGATTCTTTATCGGTAGCTCTCAGGGTTGATAGAAGAACTGTCACACAGATATTTCACGAAAGCCGTTTAGCATTGTCATCAAGACTTCTACATGAACCAACACACCACCATTCTATTGAACTATCTTCATCGGATGGCATCCTGTCAGGTATTTCCTACACTCTTCCCATTGCGTCTAGCCAGTCATCCACGCGGACAACAACGACGTTCTTCCCCACCAAAATTCACCCATCATCCGCGAACACGGTGACAATGTTTTTCCCAACTCATCCTAACCCGTCACCCACACAGAAGACGACTTCGGTCTTCCCCTCTCAGCCTAACCCGTCATCCACACAGAAGATGAATTCGGCTTTCCCCTCTCAGGCTAATCCGTCATCCACACATAAGACGAATTCAGTTTCGGTCTTCGCTTCCCAGCCTAAATCGTCACCCACACATAATACGACTTCGGTCTTCCCCTCTCAGCTTAACCCGTCATCCACACAGAAGATGAATTCGGTCTTCCCCTCTCAGCCTAACCCGTCATCCACACAGAAGATGAATTCGGCTTTCCCCTCTCAGGCTAATCCGTCATCCATACATAAGACGAATTCGGTCTTCGCTTCCCAGCCTAAATCGTCACCCACACAGAACAGGGCTTCGGTCTTCCTCCCAGCCTAACCCGTCACCCAAACAGAACAGGGCTTCGGTCTTCCCTCTCAGCCTGATCCGTCATCCACACAGACGACTATGGTCTTCCACTCTCAGCCTGATCCGTCATCCACACAAAAGACGACTAAGGTCTTCTCCTCCCAGCATAACCCGTCATCAAAACAGAAGACGACTTTGACCTTCCTCTCCCAGCCTAACCCGTCATACACAAAGAACACGGATTTCGTCTTCTTCTCCCAGCCTAAACCATCATCCACACAGAAGACGACCACTGTCTTCTCTACCAATCCTGATCCATCACCAGATACCTCATCAGAAGATTGCACTTCTATTTTGCCTTATACGATGCAACCACCCATCTGGCAGCCTTCAACCCCAACCACTATAGGATCACAAATGGAAGATAGCACATCCGAGCCGAGCACAACACCAGCGTTGATGAATATCACTCAGGTACAACACGGTATCACAACCTACGAAAGTGTGTCCAGCAGTACGATAACCATTGCGTTTTCCATAATAATAATAATTGCACTCTCTGTTCTTGTGACATTAGTCGTTCTGGTAATCATTAGGAGGAGGAGGAGGTTGAGATCGCGTGCTGTTCAAGTGAACATAGGAGAATTGGAAGGCTGTCATTATACTCGTAAGGTAAGTATTTCATCCAAGACATAATATTTCAATATTGCAATCATATCTATATTTCTGCACTATGCGTTTATGGTATATATAAATATATACACAATGACGGTGAATTATTATACATGATTTTCAGATTAAATAGAGATGATATATTAGATCTGCATCTTTGAATAAATAAATCAAGGTTACATTTCGTTAATTTCCATTCATTAAAAAAAATGGCGTATCGAAATAGAATAGGCTTAGAAATGATGACAAATAGAAGAATAATGAAGTAATATGAGAGTAATTATCGAGAGAGTTAAGTCTAATGTGCAAGAATGTGAAAGACTCACAGGGCAAACTCTCATTTCGATTTAAAGCGAATGACAGGAATAAAATTGATAACAAAATGCATGATATATATATACATGTACAAATGTCCTATTCTACCATGAAAGTTGAACCCTAATATATGGTGGCCAATGGCATCATCGCTCGTTCTTGTTATTACATTATACCCAAACTATTTGTGTTCCCTTTAAGAAAATTGTAATTCGAACGGAATAAAAAAAAATTGTGCATTTTTTTTATGTGTGTCTTTTTCAATAATATATATACTTTTCATTCCTGTTTTATATCTAATGACAAACATCACGATATCTGCACGTGCCAATATCAGAGCACACGCAACATGACACGAAATCCCATGCATGCTGGAAAAGAAGACAGCGCCCTCCCGTATCCGAACAGGTTACAACACATCAATGACGCCTCACCCAGTCCTGGTGACTATGAAGAAGTCGACGGTTATCTTCAAGGAGAAGACAACTCGTGTTGCACTGTTCCAAACGTTGAAAACGAGTATACAAACTTGTATATGGCTCCCTTGAAGAGAGACGTTGACATGGGCGGTTACATGGCTCTCATCGCTTCAGGTGAGAATGCGTCCGGTAACTTGGCTCCAAGCGTTACGGGCGAGAACAGGGAGGACTACATGTTTATGGGTCCCATAGGCCACGTCGAGAGCGATGCGGAAGGTTACGTAGTTTGTAACGTCACAAGAGATTGAGGTGAGAAGGTTTACCCGGTGCCCAACGTTACGGGGCTAATTGGTGCTTCTCGAATCACTTCATCGAACATTAACGAAAATGACTACCTCGTTCCCAACGTACTGCTATCCAATGTCGATACGACTTATGGGGGGGGGAGCAGGAACGATGAGCCAAATTGAAACTCGTGGTGATGAGGAAGAGGAGAGTTTCGTCGTCTGAGTTGCTGCTAAGACAACACCGACCGACCTCGCTCCCATAGAAAAGGACTTGCAAGGTTAAGACAGATGGTGTTTCTATGGTAATGGGTAGATAAATGATCGAGATTGATGTTGACGAGGACTAGGACTACTACGTTGCACTTGCCAATTGCACGAGTGAAAATGGACATCACATATTATTTGTTTTAAATTAAGAAGTTCACTGATTTGATATAATGACATATTACTAGTACTATATACCCAGCTGCAATACAAGGAAACAGGGTCACTAAAAATAATTTTAGTTGATATCAGTCTTTATATATATTTTTTTTTAAGTTATGAAAAGTTGTTAACGTTACGTGCGAAGTTGAATTTATTATTTAACATCTTAATATTTGCCACCCTTTCTGTTTTAATTGTCTGTACTTCTGTTATACTTGTCCCTATTTCCATCCAATAATGCCAATACTTGTATAATCATTTTTTAATTTCAATATATTTGAATGTATATCACGGCATTGGTGGAAAGAAGCTCTCGGCTGACGACAGGCTTTGACGCCATGTGTAAATAACTGAACTCCACTCCTATAAAGAAGAATTGAATCAACCTTCAAGAAATACCAAGTAGTTGAACAATTAAATGTTTTAATGTAATGTTTATCCTTGATCTTGCCATGTACCAAAAACGATTAATAAGTGTCCATTCGTATTTCAGATATTTTCGGTATTTTAATCATTATGATATCGGCTAAATCTGTGTCCCATATTTTACCTAGTCGATGACGTTTGTCTACCTTTAAATGATTCACAAACTGTCTTTAATTACAATTTGAAATGTCTGCAATGGCCTACCATGGACAAGTGATTGTTTCCTTGTTGCCAGTGTTTTCGTCACTGTTTCACAAACGTGCAATAAGGAATAGGATAAACATTACAGGACCCGCGAGACGGCAGGGCTCGGAGGGGGCTCGACCCCCAACAAGAGAAAAAGAAACAAACAAAGAAAGACGCTATATCTGTAATGGTCAAATTCTGAAAATGACTACTTATAAATGGCGGTCCTAGAAACGGAAAACTTACACTGGAACGCATATCAAAGGAATCGTAAGTGCAAATGGCAATATTTCATCTACCTGGAAAATTGTAAAGGATAATTTATGCAAGCAAGGAAAACATGAAGTTCCAGGAAGAATTGTTCATGGTAATAAAGAAATAACTATTGCAGAAGATATTGCAAATGCATATAACACTTATTTTGTCACTGTTGGCCTAAATCAAGCCAAGATGATAAATAAAGATGGAACCAACTTCACACAGTACCTCAATTAACCATCTAAAACTTCTATTTTTCTAAAAACCGACGGATTACATTGAAATTCTCAATGTAGTGAGATCGCTAAAAAAAACAGTCACTCTTCTGGGCATGATGAAATCAGTACATCCTTATTGAAAAAGATCATTGGTTCAATTCTAACGGCTCTTGCACATATTTGCAATCTCTCTTTAATGACCGGAGTGTTTCCTTCTTCTTTCAAACTAGCAAGGGTGATTCCTGTTCATAAAAAAGATGACGTGATGGTCGTTTCTAACTATAGGCCGATCTCGATACTGCCTAGCTTTTCTAAATTTTTAGAACGAATTGTTTATTTCAGGCTCTACAGTTTTTAGATAAATGTGAATCATTGAATCCTGATCAGTTTGGATTTCGGCGGTCTCATTCTACAGATCTTGCGCTACTGAAATTTTATGACCGCGTTTTAAGTGCACTCGCTGCTCACGAGCATGTCATTTGACCATTCAATTCTTCTTTCTAAGCTAGAGCACTATGGAATAAGGGGTATAGCTTTGCAATGGCTTACGAGTTACTTATCTATGAGAAGACAATACACTTATTATAACTCTGTTAACTCTGACATTCTGTTTCTTAAATGTGGTGTTCCGCAGGGATCCATCCTGGGCCCATTATTATTTCTTATTTATATCAATGATATTTGTAATGTATCTAAAACATTTAACTTATACTGTATTTGCAAATGATACGAATGTTTTCTTGTCTCATCGTGAAATCAACACTCTTGAACAGAAATAAAATTCGGAACTGCCAAAGTTGACTTTATGATTTAGAAGTAATGTGCTCTCTCTCAATGTGCTTAAAACAAATTATATTCATTTTAGAGGTAGAAAATCTAATGACAACCTTGCTCTAAATATTAAACTAGATGATATTTCTATTGAACGAAAGACATGTACAAAGTTCCTTGGTGTCTATATCAATGAAAAACTTGACTGGAGCGACCATGTAAAGCACATTGTTACACCAATCTCCAGAAATATTGGCGTACTGTATAGAATAAAATGTTTTGTTTCTGATAGAATATTACCTATGCTATATAATAGTCTAATTTTACCACATATCTCCTATTGTAATATTTTGTGGGCAACATCCAAGTGTGTGACTAATAATATTCTTCTGCTGCAAAAAAAAGCTGTACGCATATGTACCCGAGCTGGGTATCGTGACCATGCTACCCCACTATTTGTTAAACTGAAATGCTTAAAGGTTGATGATATTAACTTCCTCCAAATTGCCATATTTATGTTACGTTTCAATATCAAATTGTTACCTACTCCTTTATCCTCACTGTTCCAACCTAGTAACATGGTTCACTCATATTCAACAAGGCAGTCATCGAATTTACATGTGGTCAATCCTCACACTACATTAGCCCACAAATCAATCAGACATAGGGGTCCAGATGTATGGAATTCTCTACCTAACAATATTCGAAATTTAAAATCACCAAACTCCTTTAAAAGAGCACTCAAGTGTATTATCATTTCACAGATGTAAGATATTACTTACATATATATAATTCTATATATCAGTTCTCATTCTATCGAACATAAATTTCTACTAGACTGAACAATTATATATTTTGTTTTCTTCTTTTTTTTCTTGTTCTTTGTAAATAGTGTAAATAGTTCATAACCCTTTAGGAATTTTATTTGTCATATATTATATATTTGAAAGGTGTTGTAACGATTCAAGCTCTATTTGCTTATGTTTTATCACCTTTGTGTGTTCATTCCTTTAACTGTATAATAGTTGCAACTTTTCTTTGATAAAACATTGTTATATTCTTATTCACGTGAAGTCAGTTTAAATGGATAGTAAAATTTAAAATGATATGTTATATTATATTCTTTTTCATGTGATGTTAACTTCAATGAATTGTGAAATTGTGAACATGCATAAATAAATTAAGCAATCTGAATGAAGATTTTCTTATATAAATTACAGCATAGAATTTAGTAGACAGCGCCCTCTCTCCAGTTTGAAGGTCCAGTAAACATCAATAAAATTTATCTTGAGGACACTGTGGGGCACTTTGTTACCCAGGGTTACCCCCCATCTCGCACTGGGAAAGAAACCCCATTCCATGCTCATTCATTTCTTGATACGCCTATGGTTTGCTGAATAAAATTGCCAATGACTTGCGATTAAGCGTCTTTTTTCCGCGGCCCTGGTAAATTTCTTGTAAGTAGGTATGGAATTCATGACACAGTATACGAAAGATGTAATTACTTTCAAAACTTTTAAATACTCAATAAATGCTTAATCAAAGCCTGGATACGCCACTAATGTTTATACATCATAATGCCCAGCCCACGCATTTAGCATACAATGATGAGTGCGACCAGCTAGTTGCTTCTTATGGAAAATGGCTCTTGGTTTCATGACTTCTTACCCTACCACTTTAAGCGAAAATAAAATTGATTTCAATCGAAAGCGAAAATTTACACTCAAGCAAACAAAGGGGTTAATGGTCTTTCGTCGCTCCTTAACAACTTAACAAGCGGCTCTATTTTCCTGTTTCTCGGTACTTCATTATTTTGTTCAGTAGAATTAAATGGAGCCTTTTGACAACAGATTGTTTTGGCAAAGACATTACGAAAAACAAATTCGAACTCTCTGTCATTATAAGGTAGTTTATAGTTTAGACTTAGGAGCTTTATTCATGATGATTAATTGGCATCAGTTATGCACGCACAGGAATATATATATCAAGTGAGAATATTTTCTACATTGATTTGGATAATGTAACGACCTTGGAAGAAATAATTATTATATATAAGCGAATGGAGAAGAGCTATACAGTTACCTTCAAGTTTACACCGCCGTTGTAAACAACTCACTTTGATGAAAGAAAATTGTTTCGGTTCTTGGAAATACTGACGAAATAAACAAAGTTGGACAATATTATACCTTGAGAAAGTGATTTGAACTATTATCATTTTGCTGTGATTTAAACTACGGACATGGGCATTTTCAGTCTATCTTCAACTTTCCTGTTGTGCGTGACTTGGTTTACAATATTTTCTGCTGGGTCTGCTTTATCCGTGAAGAAAGCTTTAAACATCGGGGATAACATAACCCTGGATTGTGTAACCAATTGGAATCCTAATATTACTCTATACTGGTTTCAGAGAAAGATAGGATCATTACGACACAGTTACATAGCAGCCGCTGGCCCCCAAAATAAGAACGGGTACATCTGGCAACGTTTCCGAAATGACTCGCGTTTTTCGTACAGCTATCAAAACGTTTCTTCGAGTGAGATGAACATTGCTCTTGCACTTTTCATATCTAACATAACTGAGGAAGATTCAGCCAACTTCACTTGTGGTTCACATAATAGTCGATCATTCGAAAGAAAATATTTGTATAAGTATGATGTCCGTGCCATCGATTGCATATGTTCTTTGGAATCAAATGTGGTATGTGATCTTTTCGGATTACATTTGGGTGATATTTTATCGGTATCTCTCAGGGTTGATGGAAGAACTGTCCCAGAGATATTACACGAAAGCCGTTTAGAATTCTCATCAAGACTTCTACATGAATCAACACTCCACCATTCTATTGAACTATCTTCATCGGATGACATCCTGTCAGGTATTTCCTGCACTCTTCCTATTGCGTCTAGCCAGTCATCCACGCAGACAACAACGGCGTTCTTCCCCACCAAAATTCACCCATCATCCACGAACACATTGACAATGTTCTTCCCAACTCATCCTAACCCGTCATCAACACAGAAGGCGACTTTGGTCTTCCTCCCAGCCTAACTCGTCATCAAAACAGAAGACGACCACGGCCTTCTCTACCCAGCCTGGTCCATCGCCAGATACCTCATCAGAAGATTGCACTTCTCTTTTGCCAAATACGATGCAACCACCCGTCTGGCAGCCTTCAACCCCAACTACTGTAGGTTCACAAATAGAAGACAGCAACTCCAAGCCGAGCACAACAACACCAGCGTTGATGTATACCACTCAGGTACAACACGATATCAAAAGATAACCATTGCGTTTTCCATACTTATAACAATTGCACTCTCTGTTCTGGTGATATTAGTCGTTCTGGTAATGATTGATAGGAGGAGGTTGACATCGCATGCTGGTCAACTGAACGTAGGAGAATTGGAAGGATGTCAACATACTCGTAGGGTAAGTATTCCATCCAAGGCATAATGATTCAATATTGCAATCATATCTATATTTCTGCACTATACGCTTATAAATGTGTATACGATGACGGTGAGTATATAATGATACATGATTTTCAGATGAAATAGAGGTGATAAATTATATTGGATCTGGTTTTTCAACAAATAATTCAAGGTTGCACTTTCGATACGCCATTTTTTAAATGAATGGACATTAAATGTCCATTCATTTAAAACAAAATGGCGTATCGAAATAGAATTAATAGGCTTATAAATTATGACAAATAGAAGAATAATGAAGTAATATGAGAGTTATCATCGAGAGAGTTAAGTCTAATGTACAAGAATGTGAAAAACTCACAGGGCAGACTCTCATTTCGATTTAAAGCGAATGACAGGAATAAAATTGATAACGAAATGCATGATATTGTTTTCCTATCACCTTCCTAGAACAAGAACACGATTTGCTCAAAATACCTTAATATATACAGGTCCCAAGTTCTGGAATTCTCTCGATTCTGTGATTAAAGGGTCTGTTAGTGTTCGTGTATTCAGAAGAAAATTGAAATGCCATTATTTGAATACATATTGTCATTCCTGATTCCTGACTATTTTTGTCTTCAAGCAGTATGCTTTAGTTGATTACAATGAGTAAATAACGATATGGCCATATGCCAACTATGTACATATACCATTTATGTTGAGAACAAACTACATTGTACTATTATTTCAATAAGCTGCAGATATATTTCCTTCCCTTTCCCTTGTCTCTTGTAGTTAATTGTGAGTATCGGTTCATGTTTCCCTGTAATCTCCCTTTCCCTGTTTTAGCGTGTATTTGTATTTTATAAACCTAACTTTAGTTAATTATGTCATTTGTAGTTTAAGGGGCCTATCCACAACAAGCTCTGCTTTTCCATAGGCTCCGCCACTATATCTTTTAAGTTCAACTGAAGGACAATTTTCTGAATAGTGTGTGCCGGTATTATATTTACATGCATATTATAATCATTTTTCAATATGTTGTTACACTCTTTGTACAATGAGATATTGTGGAAACCAATAAATTATCTATCTATCTATATAAATAAACAAGTGCCCCATCCTAACATGAAGGTTGAACCCTAATATAGGATTTCCCGGCCAAATTCACGAGTTTGTCATTAAAATTAATTTGTCTTGCTTTCAAATTCGACGGTTTTAGATTCGACAGGTATATCTCGGGGTTTTTTCTAGTTTTCAAATCTATGAAGTTTTCGTTAGAATCTATGTCTGTTTCATTCAAATTAATAAACAATGTGCTTCTTTCGCTATTTGGTCATTCGATTTGGCGCAACACGATTTTTTGACATCGCGCCGGTGTACTTTAGCATTCTAATTCATTTTTTTTCTTTCAAGATTGTTTTTCATGTGTATTTCATCATACTTTATTTTCTTGCATTTATACACTTATACTTATTAGATTTATCTGATATTCATCAGCATTTAAGTTTGATTGTTAAGAAGAAAAAAACGACTTGCATCTACGGACTTGTCTCAATATTGTCTCAATATGTTTGTAAATTTTCATGTAAGGAAGTTGTTTGTCTTGTGTTTCATCATAAATTTATCATAATTTGTAAAATTCCAAGTCTGTAGTAGAAAGGGGCGATTTAGGGTACCCCCAACTTTCCCGGGTATATAAACAAGTCCGTGCAGAAATGCCATATCCCCTGATTTCGCCCCTTCTTTACTTAATGTCTGACTACACCCATATGCATTGTCCTGAAAATGAATAAATGGAATAACAGAATAGACCCCAATGGCAAATCATGCATTTTAATTGCATTATTTTAAAACTGTAAACGTGTGTGGCATTTCTTCCCCCTAACATTCCTAACATGAATAAACATATTTCGAATACGAATTACAGGTATTAATTTTATTGATAAAAATTACGCCTCGACAAGAGACGATTAATTTGAATGCTAGTTGAGCAGTTTCTAAATTAAATGACAGAAAATCCTAACTTAAATACAAAAACGGCAAAATTGAATGATAATTGGCATGGTAAAGCCGATCTGAGCTAACTTAAATGCAAAGTAAATGAATTCGAATGACAAACTCGCGAATTTCGCCGGGAAATGCTATATATGCTGGCTAATGGCATCATCGCTCGTTCTTGTTATTACATTATACCAAAACTATTTGTGTTCCCTTTAAGAAAATTGTAAAATGTTGTGCATTTTTTGTATGTGTGTTTTTTTTAAATAATATATATTTTTTCATTCCTGTTTTATATCTAATGACAAACATCACGATATCTCCACGTGCCAATATCAGAGCACAGTCAACATGACACGAATTCCCATGCATGCTGGAAAAGAAGACAGCGCCCTCCCGTATCCGAACAGGTTACAACACATCAATGACGTCTTACCCAGTCCTGGTGACTATGAAGAAGTCGACGGTTATCTTCAAGGAGAAGACAACTCGTGTTGCACTGTTCCAAACGTTGAAAAGGAGTATTCAAACTTGTATATGGCTCCCTTGGAGAGAGACGTTGACAGGGGCGGTTACATGGCTCTCATCGCTTCAGGTGAGAATTCGTCCGGTAACTTGGCTCCAAGCGTTACGGGCGAGAACAGGGAGGACTACATGTTCATGAATCCCATTGTAGGCTACGTCGAGAGCGATGCGGAAGGTTACGTTGTTTGTAACGTCACAAGAGATCGGGGTGAGAAGGTTTACCCGGTGCCCAACGTTACGGGGCTAATTGGTGCTTCTCAAATCACTTCATCGAACATTGACAAAAATGACTACCTCGTTCCCAACGTACTGCTATCCAATGTCGATAAGACTTGTTCCTCCCTGGGGGGAGGGTAGGAACGATGAGACTCGTGGTGATGACGAAGGGAAAGTTTCGTCGTCTAAGTTGCTGCTTAGACAACACCGACCGACCTCGCTCCCATAGAAAAGAACTTGCAAGGATAAGGCAGATGGTGTTTCTATGGTGATGGGTAGATAAATGATCGCGATCGATGTTGACGAGGACTAGCACTACATTGTTGCACTTGCCAATTGCACGAGAGAAATTTATAACATCACATGTTATTATTTTTTAATCAATGAATTGATATAATGACATACTACTATATCCCCAACTGCAAAACAAGGAAGCAGGCTCACTTAACATCATTTCAGTTCATATCAGTCTTTATTTGTTTTTGTTGTTTATTATTATGCAAAGTTGTTCACGTTACGTGTGAAGTTGAAAATAACATCTTAATTTTTGCCATCATTTCTGTTTGTATAGTCTGTACTTCTGTTATACTTATCCATATTTCTATCCAATTACCAATTTCTATTGTTTTTTAATAATGCCAATACTTGTACAATCATGTTTAATTTTAAATATACATCTACAGTGGGTTAGGATATGTCGGGTGTTCCCCAAAGCACAGTGCTCGGACCTTTACTCTTTCTTACCTATGTTAACGACCTACCGGACGAGTAAAATCATTTTTTTAATTTCAATATATGTGAATGGTTATCACGGCATTGGTGGAAAGAAGCTCTCGGCTGATGACAGGCTGCGACGCCATGTGTAAATAACTGAATTCCACTCCTATGAAGGAAGATTGAATCAACCTTTAAGAAATACCAAGTAGTAATTAAACTATTAAATGTTTGAATGTAATGTTTATCCTTGACCTTGCCATGTACGAAAAATGATTGATAAGTGTCCATTCGTATTTCAGATATTTTCGGTATTTTAATCACTATGATATCGGCTAAATCTGTGTCACAATTTTTACCTAGTCGATGACGGTTGTCTACCTTCAAATGATTAACAAACGTTCATTTTTACGAAGTGAAATGTCTGCAACGGTCTCTGTCTCACAAACGTGCAATAAGGAATAGGATAAACATTACAGGGCCCGCGAAACGGCGGGACCCGGGGGGCTCGAGCCCCTCCCCAACAAGAGAAATAGAAAGAAAGAAAGACGCTATATCTTTAATGGTTAAATTCAAAACATCATACTTAATGGCGGTCTTGGAAACGGAAAACTAACATTGGAACGCATATCAAAGGAATGGTAAGTACAGGCCGTATGCATAGCAAATCATAGACATGGTAAATGCCCATAAAAACCTTCTGGGTGGAGGCCGATATACTTTAGTGAACTGGCTTGATGTACCGTATAGAATATGAATTAATTTAAGTTTCTCAGTGTTAATAAGGCTTAGGCGTAAAGGGATTTGCTTCAAGGACGAAATGTGAACAAGTCGGAAGGCTTAGGCGAAAAGGGTCAACGTTAAATTTTCTAATCTTTAGCAAGAGTGTCTCATTTGAATTAAATATTGCTTCAGACAATGATTTACGCCATTAAACAAAAATATAGTGACCTGCCAGTGTCACAAATAAGGTAATAATATATCTGTAAAGCGCTTAGAGACATATCGTTGATGCATTAAGCGCTATATAAACGCGGAATATTATTATCAAAATATGCTCATCTGACTGTAATTAAATGCCTAAAACCCCTTAGCTTCAAGGAGGCTCCGCACCCTGGACCCCACGCCAATTTACGCTCAGCTCTACCTGACCGTAAATGTATACTTTACCCCCACACACACACACACACACATACACACGTTGGAAAACGTTCCGCGAGGCCTGATGTACTAGGTAAATGCCAATGATATTGATTCTGCACGTGTACATTGCGAAACATTGACGCGTTGCCATGGAGATGTACGTGACGCTTTCTATTTATTAAAGAGCCATAATAATGAAGAGGAAATTGAAAGATGTCAACGCCCACTCCTTCCTGTCAATCTCTTTTTTCTGTTCTTTCTTTCTCCTTGCTCTCTCTATCTCTCTCCATATGTATATACATATACATATATATGTATATATCTGATATGAATATGTGTAATATATGTTTAAAGTACATTCATATATTATATATATGTATCCGATATCAATTCCAAGTGTTGGCATAAGATACATTTAGACCTATATTTATAAATATATATATATATATATATATATATAAAATGAACATGAAAGTGATAGTCATAATAAATTATTTAGATCTTGATTTTATTATATTAGTGTCCTAATTTTGATTACCCAGTAATATTAGAATAATTGCTTTATTTTAACTATCATCATTGCTTTGTGTTGATACATGAATATGCTTATGCTCATCACAACTATTTTCCCCTCGACTCTCTGATCCTCTTTTCCAAAGTATCCTTCATCCACATTGTTCTCTCATGTCAACCCCCTCCTTGACTCTCTCGTTCTATGATTATTTATCTATGCACTCACTCTGTCTTTTGCTCTCTCTCTATCCCTCTTTGTTTCTGTAATCTCTATCTCTCTATATCTTTCTCCTTTTCTCTCCATCTCAATCTTCCTTTCTCGCCTTCAACCCCCCCCCCTCCTGCAACGTCTCTGAATTACAAAAAGTATCCACAAAGTACAAAAGCATCATCATATTCAAATGTTATAATATTGATAACATTACTGTTATCATAACTTGCACATATGACACATAAGAAATGCATGTAGTTATTATTTTACGTTTTCAGCTTTTCTTTATTAAAAGCATTTTATGAGATACTATATACTATACCATTAAAATTGATCTTCTTATTCTGAGTTGGCACATCCATTGAGTATGCAGTGTAATGATAAACTTATGCTTGCACATACCATGCATTCGCTTTAAATAACTACCAAAATGCATATAAACAAAACATAACTATAAGTAAGCATGCATGTACGTTAACAAATCTTCAGCATTATATAATTATTTAAGGACTCGGATAAATTCCAATTTAAATTCATATGAAACTGACAAAATCGTCACATTATTGAGACAAACTAGTTTTTCTTGCAACACAAAATATCTCAGTAAAAATTTCTTTCTCTCACGTTGTAATATCAAGCTACTTGTAAACTTAGGCAACTTATAGGATTGTAAACTTATAAAATTGAGCAATAACTTGGATAGAAGTGCGATTAATGTAATGAATAATCACGTACGGTAATGATATATTAACCATAATAAATATGCTCAAAAAAATAGAATATCACCTCTTAAGTCTTAGTCGATTTATACACTTATACTTATGGAATTGACGTTCACATGGACACCTGACTTACACTGAATGCACAAACATGGCTGAGGTTTGAGGACAGAACAGTCCAACATTCAGTTGTAAACAAGCACTGTAAAAAATGTACCATTTCTCTACAAGTCACAAGAAAATTGACGAACTATTCTCGCAGAACACCGCACATGATTTTGATACATGAATATAAAACAAGTGAAATAGTGTTCGGTTAATACAACTCGAAATATAAGAATTCTCTACCAAGTGACAAACTATTCTTGCTGCCTACATCGCAAGTGATTTTGATACATGAATATAAAAACAAGTGAAATAGTGTTCTGTTAATACAGCTCGAAATATATCTATAAGAATTTACAACTTCCTCAAGTCGTTGGAAAAATGACAAACTATTCTTGCTGCCTACATCGCAAGTTATCTTGAAACATAAATATAAAAAAGTGAATTGTTTTTCTGTTGATACAATCCTCTGTACGGCCATGCATTATGGTTCAAGGCATGGCTACACAGAGAATTTTTTTTCTGTTGGGGACCGGTCAAAAATGCAATGAATTTTTTATTATTTATTGCATTTTGCTTGTTTTTTTTTATTTGTGGGGGCTGCGCCCTACCCTAGCCCCCGCTGCGTACAGTCATGATTCAGTGGCAAACCAATTGCCTCAAAACCGTATCGGTGTGCTATATTAGTGCCCTTTTGTGAGGCCTTAATCCTCATTACTGTCAGTTTAATGACGTCCGTCCCCTTATTATAGTTGATAAGTATAGTAGCAGTTATTGTTAATACACTACAGCTCGAAATACATCTATAAGAATTTACCACTTCTACATGTCGTTGGAAAAGTGACAAACTATAAATCTAGACCTTAGACCTACTATTTGAGTAGGAAGTGAAGCCAACAACTTCCAACTTGGCTTGAGTAAGACATCTTGTCTTGATTCTCAAACATTCAATCATTGACATTGACATTGTAGTTTGTGCAAAATTCATTTAATACTCCATTAGACTTAATTTTAGTTTTTACTCATAATCATGCAACTAAAATACAATTTATGTCACCTAAATTGCAGTAAAACACAATAAATTTCACATCTAGACATCACATTGTAGTGGTGCGAACATGATTAGAATTTAGAGTCTACAATGAAACTAAACATATCTATACAAACCAATATTTGCCAAACAAAGCTGGCTGTAGCTAACGCTAGCCGCGGCCGCCGGCCCGGTAGCCCACGGCACCTTGTTGTTGTGCATACATCGTCAAATTGAAGCCCGCGTCTCGGCGTCTGCTTTGGTTGAAATGACACTTTCCGGACGATTCTCTAACTCTTTCCATAAGGTGGAACACTCTAAAAAACTTGTTGTCCATTTTCTCTGAAAGGGAACACCGGGAATAACTCTTCCATGGGTTTCGATTGCGTGCATGAAACAGTAGGAAGAAGTTTTTCCCTCAGAATCATCAGCTTCCGACGATATTGATGACGGCCATTTTTTTTCCACATATGGGAAGGATCACCCTTTTCAGCTAAAAGCTGGTCTTCAAAGGGGTCCATCCACATCTTGTACAGTGAAGGTGAAACGCAACGAGGGATACGATTGGTAAAGAGAGGATTCACCCTACCTAATGCGGATGAAACGCGCAAGCTGGTTGGCTTACAATCATGCTTAAAAAATAATTATTTTCTCGTTTTTTTTCTTCAAAATACTATAAAATGTGCAACTTTTACGCTTGACGAGTTTGAAACAAGACTTCTTTAATATTTCTACATAATATCTGAGCATATAAGGTAGTTATCTGATGGTGGTCACAAGAAGTCGACTTTTGGGGCTTTGCATCCCGGCCTACTACCTCGCTTTCAGCTTTCTATTGAATTGAAAGTGGAGTTTGAACGTTGATAACGTCAATAACTTTCCCTTTCCTCCTTTTACATAATCACATCATCACTTCTGTGACGGGACACAAATAACCATGCTGAAAACAAGCACAAAAGGATGACGAACCGACAACGCCTTCGTTAACGTGTTGCAATGAAAGTGAGAGTGACGACTGAAGATGTCGCACTTTTGCCAACGTGTAACAAATTGCTATGGTATCTTTAGAATGAAAAAAATCAAAAGCATATATGACACTATAACCATCGTTACAATTGAGCTTTCAAAAGTCACAGGAAAATTGGTCTCCAATTAAATACCCTTTGCATTTATTGAATTTCCTTAAAGGGATCGTTTAACAGTGTTAAATCTGAGATACACGGCCCTACATGTTATTAGTGTCTGTGATATGGTGTAATAATGAAGCCCTAAAAAAATTGCGCTTCAAAATGATCAAGAAGTGCCTCAAAAAGTAAAAATCTTTGATTGACCGGTTTTACCATACTCGTTTTCCCTAATAGACTATAGTGTTATGAAAACCATCAGGCGAACGGTTTTCAAAATTTGTAATTCCAATCATAAATATCTTGATAATCAGACAGGCGATCAGCTTGTAAAAGTCATGGGGTTCCTGACTGACCTAAAGGTTTATGATTATCATTGCATCATGAGCTAAATCCAGAATTTTGTTTCAGAATCTGAGACAAAGTTACCGGATCCCTTTAATATGAAAAAACCAATTTCATACCAAAACATCCTCCCCACCCAATGAGGGAATATTTCCTCATGATATAAAATGAAGAAAGAGAATCTTACATCAAATAAAAAAAACCAATTTCATACCAAAACAGAGCAATTGATATCAATTTTCATACCAGCACATTTCATCGGGTTAACTTCCTGTTTGTTATGTGCTGTCCACACTTCCAGCTCAAATATACTGTTTTGTATGGTAGAAGGTTAATTTACTTTCCTGCACTCCAGTAGTGATATGTTCAATCTGTGTTTGTTATGTGTTGTCCACACTTCCAGCTCAAATATACTGTTTTGTATGGTAGAAGGTTCCTTTACTTTCCTGCACTCCAGTAGTGATATCTTCAATCTGTACTTCTAGTTAGGATGTTCACGAATGAAAGCAGAATTGGTAGGACAAGAAACTCAATATTACGACCAAAAAGAGTGTCTTCATGACTTGTCCAGTTATGCACATCAGTACTCTTAGTCAGATCACGTGTGTAAAAAAAATAATCAGGCAATTCTTCAAGAACGAGAATCATTTAGGCCTATATTTGAAATTAAATTTGGTGAGATGTATTTAAGACACATAGAAGTTAGCATCGGACAGGAAAAAACACATCATTATCCAAATTATATTTCAAATAGCATAAACTTTTGTTTATGTTTTAGGTCACGTGTAAACAATTACAAGTACTTAAATGAAGAATAGCAACTAGAACATACATACTTAAACAGGTCCGTAACAAAGTGTGAGACTTATTATTCTGACTCAATTATGCATATTATTACATATAAACTATCAAAGCTCAATCAGGTGGTGGAAAATGTGTGTGTGTTTTGTTATACTTTAATTCATGCCAATATAATTGTCATCATATAAATTTTAGCATATATTACTGGAACTTCAATTTTCGAGCAATTTTGCTTCGTGTAAGTTTAAGTATTAGTGTTCAGGAATAAAAGATTACAAAAATGCAGGATTAAACTTAATTTTTATCAAATTTGTTTCATCTTACAAATAATGGCCCATATGAAAATGTATACGATATCAATTTCAGGAGTTAAAATTATTAAATGTGGATCAACTACATAAATTATCTATTTCTGTTTTAATGCATCAATTATTGAATAATATATTGCCACAGTCCCTTATTCAGTACTGCTCTTTCGTAGAGCACAGATATGAGACAAGACAAAGAGAAGGGAAAAGGGCTAAGTATGCCTAAAGTAAAGACAACGCAAGGTACATTTTCTGTGTCATACAGAAGCGTATGTTTCTGGAATGAGTTACCTATATCTATACGGGAAAAAGCTTCAGTTACTTGTTTTCGTAGTACTCTAACTGCACTATGTTCACTATTTAACCAAGGTTATTTCCTCTTATTAGACAATATAAACATGTACTCTATATTTTTAGACAGTTATGATACATTATTGTATTATCTTATAAGGAATGTCTAGTTATACAAGTTTAGGCTTTGTATTAAACACACGAACATGTATTATGTTAGATACATAGAATTGTATGTAGCTTTAGTATATACATGTACCTGTATTCAATAATTATTCATATATATATATATATATATATACACACAAATTGTTATATGTTAAGATACTGTACTTTAAAGGTACCAGACATGATTAGCATTTTATGCTATGTTCTGGTTCCTATTATCCATTCGAGATATGTGTTAAACATGCATTTATTATTGTTAATATTGTTATATTACTGTATTTCTACGTTTGGATAATAAAACCTCAACTCAACTCAAATATATGAGCCCAATAATAATGCACATCAGGGCCCTGTCTTATAAACAGTTGTAATTAATCGCAACTTATTTGCGATTGATATCAATCGCAGCTATGTACATAAGAAATAGGAGACTGAAAATTTTCGACTGATTCGGATCAATCGCAACTCTTCATAAGACGGGGCCGAGAAGTCTTTTTTCCAAGGTCTTCTACAAAACTTTTCCAAGCTTTCTTCATTTCCTGCGCTGATACCTCAATCTTTAAATAATCCTGTTTTTTCTTTTGTGGGTGGCGGTCTTTAAACCATGTAGAACGGTCGACGATTCTTATGCCTAACTTGTTCAAGAGTATACCGCAATATACATCGTCAAACGGTAAGGCGAGGCGTCAAAAATAACCTTACCCGCTGGCTGCAGCCTCACGCGAAGGCTGGCTGAGGCTGCATTTCCAGCTGCAGCCGGACGGGGCAATTACTTTGCATTAATTAGCCCAGCCGGCTGGCGCCAGCTTGGGATATGAGCTTGAACCCAGAATCTTAATTAGCCCGGCCACCCCCAGCCTGCCACCATACTCCTAAATTTGCTCAGCCAGCTGAAGCCGGACGGAGGTGATAAAAAATTGCAGCTGGCTTCCGCCAGACGGAGGTGCTTAAAGTTGCAGCTGGCTTCAGCTGGACGAAGATGCTTAAAGTTGCAGCTGGCTGTAGCAGAACAGAGATGCTTGATGTTGCAGCTTGTTGCAACGTACTGAGCTTTCCATTGGCATTATGTCGAACAGGGCGCTCACTTGTCGATTGTGACGTCATTCATGTTTGCATTATGTTCCCTGCGGCCACGACTGCGCCGTTTCAGGTCATCGTGGACAAAACGGGATGGACGTGAAGCAACGAGGGGGAGATGGCCATGATAGACCTTGACAAAAACTTAGCAACACCTGACAAAACGCAGGGAACAAAGTGTAGACGTAGATTTAAGCGCGATTGAGATAACGGTTGCGTTTAATGATATCGCACCTATTTTGTCACCGAGTCCCACCTTGTTTTTGTATGACTAGGTACGTTTGTAACAATATGACCAATTGTCTATTTGTAGAACCATGTCGTTGCTACAAACACACCCAAAAAATATGAAATAAAATAATAATAATAATAATAATAATAACACTAAAAAATACTGGGGCGGTGATCGAATTCGCCCAAAAAAGACCTCAATTTTTTGGTTTATTCACAATCATTGACAATTCAAGTGTAAAAATTCAAATATTTCATTTCATTTGATGTCTATATCCATTATTTTACATCATTTAAACCTAGCGTCCACTAAGGGCGCGGACAAGACGCGGCAAAAAAAAATGATTCAACAACCGAACCGCGTATTCTTGAAAGATTCCGTTCAATGTCTTTACGATTCTGAAACACTTCCTGGCGTTTTCGCACCTTCGGGAGAGGGCAAAATTTCCGCGAAATTTGGAGACCAAATTATGGACGCGGAAATTAACTTCCTAACACTTCGGCAAAGAAGAAAAAAGAAATAAAAATTGAAAACCGGGAAGCTCCCCCTTCGCACTCTCGCCATTTTAAGTATCTAAACTTATTATTTAATGCTGTTCTTAAGAAAGAAATATTGAGATCTACCTGTTTTTTTTCATATTGATGTCATTTCCATATGTCTTGATATAATGTATTTCATTATGATTATCTCTCTGTGTCTATCACTCTTTATCCCTGTCTCTATCCATACACCCTCCTCTATTTTACATTTATATGTTTCTACTTGCCCATCTCTTGCTGATATTTCCTTGACTTTTCATTTCTTGCTCGTCTTATTTAAAAAAAGATAATTTGTCTTGTTTGTCTCTCTCTCTCTTCCTTTCTATCCCTTTCGTTCTCAACCTCTCCTTTCTCTCACCTCTCGCATTCCCTTCTTTGACAATAAGAAAGAGATGTTTGTGTGAAAAGATGTGATACATTTGAAGAGCTTGATTCCAAAAGGAGCTAAATCCATATTTTATCAAAATTGAGTTTTTTGTATTAAAATAATGATTTCCTACATGGGGACAAAATGCACGATATCACATTCAAAAATTTTACCAGGAAGTATGAAATTTTTTAGGTACAATATCATGTTTCATTCCAAAAGGAGCTAAATCCAAATCGGATTCATTTAAGGCAGTACCAACTAGAATTATGTTCACCAGCTCATTCGTTACTATATATATATATATATATATATATCGCATTAGCGGATCCAGGGCGGGCACAGGGGCACGTGTACCCCGGCCAAAAAAAAAAAATTAGTACTCACTCCCCCCACTGAGCGAATTTGCGACCGGCGCAATTTTCAAATTTTCGGGAGCAAAAAAAGAAATTAGTGCTCACTACTACCCCCCTGAGAGAATTTTCGGCCGGCGCGATTTTCAAATTTGCGGAGAAAAAATTGTGCCCCTTTGTGCCCCTTGTGCCCCCTTGTGCCCCCTCCCGTCTAAGAAATCCTGGATCCGCGTCTGTATCGATATATTATGTATTTTATTCCGTCATTATCCATGAGAGGGCGAGGGGCGTCATTTTTTCACCACGAGAGTTCCATGCCTTGGCTGATATGTTTTACGTCATTGGTAGCTTTAAAAAGGTCACAAACAATTAGACTTTGATTATTGCTTTTTTGGCTTTCCTCATTACAACATCGCATTCAGCTACATATGTATGAAGAGCTACGGTCAAGGCTTAATGGCACACTTCCTGTCACATACAAAAGAAGCTTACTCTGAATGTAGCATGCCATTGACCCTCGCCGGGGACAAAGGTCGTTGCCCTAGCTACAGACAGTGTTGTAGATCCTTACTTAATACCTATTGTTCAGGGGGATCCTATGTTCGAGGGGATAAAAGTAACACGGCGCAAATGTAACAGCGGCTCCCACTCCTAATAGAAGCGCGATGTACGTATACGCCCTGCACAGAGCATGCGCATTTCAGTGCCCGACATGCTGCCCTGGGGCGTGTTTCATCAACTAAAATCGATTTCGATTTTAAAAATCGATTTTAAGGCCGAATCGATTTTAGCTTAAAATTGATAGTTGTGAGCTGTTTCATCAAATCGATTTTAAGCTAAAATAGATTTTTAGGGGTCTGTAATCAAGGCTAGTCAATTTGGGGTAAATCTACAACAAAATGGCATCGGTAAGCTACTGCAAGAGAGGTCCTAGAAAAGTAAGTAAATTCCGTTTTTCTCTGAAAATATTAATTCTGTTGATAAAAACTCTGTTATTTTGGAAGAAGAAAAGTATTCCTCTCATCTTTATGAGAATACATTTTTATTTAACCGAACGATATTTAACTTATATATCAGTTAATATCACTCCCCAACTGGGCTAAAAGTGGATGAATTGCACCGGTTAATTCATTTCAGTCCCATTCATATAAATTCATGCAGGTCCAACTAAAATTGTCTACCGATGATCGTTTGTTAGGACAGGACAGGTACAAATATTCTTGCATTATTTGCAATTGATAACAATTATAGGTCCAACACGGCCTTAGGAATCATCATGTTGTATGGTTAATGATGGGTCTTGTGCTTATATTATAGATCTAGATCTAATAGTTATACTAGATTCTAGACTAAACTAAGACTAAGTCTAGCCCAGTTGTAGATTTGGGTTTAGAATCTAGATCTAGACTATCTAGATCTAGAAGAATCTAGAGTAGAGATTAGACCCTCTTAAACTTACTAAGTAGATCTAGACTAATACTAGTCTACTAGTACTAGTAGTACCGAGTAGGCCTAGCGCTTAGGCCTACTGTACTCTGTAGAACTTAGGCTCTAGGCTAGTGCTCTAGACTTCTTCGATTTCTGGCATTCTGTCAGCCTAGCCGCACCGGTAAAGTAGCTCTTGACTTGAGTCTAGGCCTAGGCTAGATCTAGAGCTAGATGATGATAGAGACTATCTAGATCTAGGTCTAGATGGTAATTGGTACTATAGGCCTAGGCCTAGATCTATCCCTTGTCTTGTTTTTGTTGATAATTACAATCTAGATCTAGAAGATCTAGTCTACATCTTACAGGATCTTTGTTTTAACGTTAACATTTTATAAAAGAAAGTTGGACTCGAGAGTTATACCTAAGGCTAAGTAGTAAGTAGACTCTAAGTCTAACTAGTCTAAGTAGATCTAGATCTAGACCTAAGTTAGATCTTGATTTACTAGATCTAGCCTAGATGTAGACCCTATATAGATCCTAGATCTAGATCTAATAATTAATAGACTCTAGGCCTATCTAGATTTATTTAGTCAAGGATCTACATGAAATTGATACTTGAGTCTTGATAGATCTAGGGTAGATGTAGACCTAGTCTCTACTGGACCTATAGAAAGTAAAATCTAGATCTAGACTACTAGATTAGATCTACTGTATTTTGTAAGATCTAAATTAACAATAACAGGAGTTTAGGTCTTGTCTGTGCCTAACAGTAACAAGTTGGATTCTAGACTAGACTAGATGTAGAATTTTATGTAGAGGAGGTCTAGAGTCTAGTAGAGTTTTTCTTTCTAAAATTCTACGCACACATATTAAAACTATTAAGCTCTAGGCCTAGACTAGATCTATATTAATTATTTTTCTTAATTTCATTTTTCTTTTGACAGAGTCAGACTCAGAGATGGAGTGGACCTCGAGTCGTATCCACCGAATAGACCTTTGGTCCAAAAGTTCTCTCCTGCCATGGCTTCAAAGTCTTGGACTTGGTTCTCATCCTAGCTCGGCCTCAAGGCTCAAGGAAAGGGTTTGGATATGCAGAATGTACTCAAGGCCAAGCTCAATGTCTAGGTGACAGCTATAGAACCTACTGTGCTAAGCGGCCTTGTGAAGTGATCTTCTTAGTAAAATTTGTACACCAATATTTATAAACAAAGGTAAGGTTTTTGGGGGTTCTTCTAGACCTACATATAAATAAATTACTAATTTGTTGTTGAGTCTGTAATCTTGATTGATATATATGATTAAAGGGTTAAGGTACTGGATTTCATTACATTTTCTATGTACAATCACAAACTGGTAATTCCATGTAAGGGAAGTCAACCGTGACAGGTCTAAATCATAGATAAATTACTACATCAGCCAGATAAATATTGTACAAAGAATAGGGCAGCAATTAATGTATAACTATAAAGATGTGATTGAACCAACTGTAATGAGCATGTTTATGATGTAAGCTGCTCTGTTTGTTATATACCAGTTAAGGTATCTCTTTCTCTTCTATTCACGACAGGGGAATGTTCATTAATTCTGTTTACAACATTGTTTGGTTCAAGATTAAACTCAATAGTCCATTTTGCAAATGTCTAAAACCTTCAATGTGGTTGGTAACAATGTGTGGAACCAAATACATTTAAATAACAATTAGAATCACTGATGAAAATGTACTTATGTTCTGTTGAACACATTAGATACAGTGACAAATATTTTTCTGAGAAATATATTTGCGCTCTTCATGAAATATATTATATATGTATCTCTGTTTTAAATATTAGGTTGCAAAATAAAGAGCTATGGCATCTACATGTACTGCTAATTCATGACATCTGGAATTTCATTCTTAAGTTATTGTCCATCTCTTCAAGTTGAAAAGGTAAGCAGTATCAGTTACCATAATTTATCTTATCAGTTTGTTCTGTGCCTGTCATTGTTACCATACCCCTACAGCAGTCGTTAAAAATGAAACGACATAAGTCAGTACATTTTCATAATCCTTGTAAGAAGTCTAATACCCATCTTACCCATTCTGTTGTATAAAACGTACACAAATGGTTATGAAAGGATATTTTTTTCCAAAGCAACAATTTAATTATTTATCTTTTGTAACTAAAACTGCTTTTGTCTCAAAATTTATAAAGAATATTTTTATTCTTCTTATTATTTATTTTGCAATCAAAGTATTTGACATAATCATTATCATGAATACAAAAGTTGTAGATAGATTGAAAAATTACACTGGTATTTATTAATTGATTCATTTATTACTTTAAATTCTGATTCTAGACTGCAGAGCCTGAATTACCTGCATCGTTATGCTTCATATGGAACATCAGCCATGCATTTAAGCAAGAGGACCACAATGAGATACAGATCTCGGTATCATGGACTGGTCGCTTTCTCTTACAACCACCACTTCTTGTAAAATAAGATTTACAAATTAATTCCTCTGAAGCTATTAGAACTGCTTCATTCAAGTTACTAAAATTTGCCATAGAATATGAGATTTTTGGTTTGATTATCAAAATCATATAATATTTTAAAGGAATTAAAATTTTCAATGATACTTCCAAGATTTCCTGTATTTTAAACAGAATTTTAGAATCTTGCGGAAGAAAAAAAGAACTAGTTACAGTTGGAGGATAAGACCGAAATTATAATCCATACTAAATTAGCTCTGCAATTTAGGCCTGCACTTTCAAGAAATTTCATTTTAAGTGTTGCTGCTGATCTAAATAGCTATGATTCTGTCATGGAGGTTATTGTTACCAAACTCACATTACACAGATAATTCTGTTCATTGCAATAAATCTTAAAATATCAAATTGAAAATTTCAAAGTAGCAATTCATCTGAGTAGCAGTGAATCAATTTGATGGCCTATTTGGAACTCTTCCTAGAGGCACTTCTGGCATGACTATGTATCGATAATTACCTGTTGATGCCTAAAGTGCTATTGTAGCAATTGCACAATAAAGAATACGTAAGAATTTGTGATTGCAGTGAAAACAGATTTGTCCTGTAGGAAATATACTAACTCTGACTTATGTTGTCCTTAAAATTTTTTTCAAAGCTGATAGAAAGTATTGATGATTAATTTCATATAGACAAACTATTGTATCAAGAAAAACACATTCTCACCGACTGCATGACCTTACATGACAATGTATGTCACCTTTAGATTAACAACCATATGAGTAACAGCAATCCTTGTGACAAATATTACTCTTTTAATATCCAAAAGGGTACATTGACTAGACATTGGCAGATATCAGCTGCAATACTTTAAACAACTGGCTGTCACTTTAATAGCACTTTCATTTGTGTCATTTCAAATGTTCTTATTGTATCCCTTGAATGTATTTGCTATGCTCATTTACAAAATGTAGATTTCATTCATTAAAGCATAAGCATATTGATTAGACATTGAAGCTTTTAAATCTGTGTTAATTTTATTTTGTATGTAATCAATGTATTGGTTTTCATTTAACAAGTTAAAGGGGGAGGCAAAAAATGAATGGATGAGATTGTATGCTGGTAATTATGAAATGATGATAAAGGACAATGATGTGATTCAATGATGGTGTGTTTGTTTGATGGTGAGTATTGAAATATCCTAGCAATGCTTTTTCTTATAAGTTAGTGTTTATTTATTAATTGTTGTACTTTATTTATTTTTTGAGGAGGGTTCATGAAAGAACAAAACAATCACTTTGAAAGGGGCGGAAAGCAAAGTGTTGTGATGGGAGTATCGTATGTTAATGAGAGAGAGTATATGAATGGAATAACGGCACATAGTTGTAAGCAGATGTGATAAGAAAAATATAGAAAAGGGAGCACACAACAGAATGGAAAAGGGGCACTACTAAGAGAGAAGAAAACAGTAACAAGAGGAACTTTAAAACAAAGTAAAACGGGACAAATTGCATGAAGGAAAAGTGCACTTGTAATAAATAAAAAGGATATTAATCAGATGTAAAGGGAATGTTTAAGAAGAAAACAGGCCCCACACTTATGTAAGTACCTGAAAACCGGGCAATTGTGCTAACCCCAAACCCGGAATGCCACCTAAACTGCAGCCTTTGGTATTGATCATGCTTGGTATTAAATTTGAGAATTTAAAAATACTTGGTTATCAACAAAGACTTGTTCCCCCATCCCCCAAAAGAAATCATTGCCTAAAAATTGCCATTAATTTTGAACAGAATTCTCCATTTCCCGATGTATGATCAAATTGAAGTTGGCCGAAACTTACGCCTGTACAGCCAATGAATGCTTGAAATAGCATATTAATAATCGAATGAATAAGAATAAAATTGATCTTAAAACTGATATATATATATGTATATGGATCAATTTTAAGGCTAAAATCGATCTTAAAATTGATTTGGATCACACTCTAACTTAAAATCGATTTTAAGGCTAAAATCGATTTTATTTATTTGATGAAACAGCTCCTAAAATCGAAATCGATTTTAGGCCCTTAAAATCGATCGGATCGATTTTAAGATCGATTTTAGGGCTTAGTGAAACACCCCCCAGATGGTAGGCAGGTCAACACATCGAGGAATTTGTTTACAGCCAAAACATCGGTTTTTTGGCACGGGAGTAAAATCTTTAATTACCTAAAATCAATTCTAGACAAATATGTGCTTGTGCTATCACTGTCATTTTTAAATGGTCAAAAAATAAGATTTTAGGCCTGTATTAGGCGAAATTTCAAGGACGAAATTTAATGCTAGGATACAAAAAATATAAAATATGGCCGCCCTCCTAGGGGTGCAAATGTAGCAACATTATAACTAGTATAATTTTCCCCACGTAACTGGTATAAATCTAATGTAAATGAGTCAAGCATATGTCATAGACATAGTTTTTATTAACAATTATTATATTGGGGTTCTATAAAATACTGTTTAATTGATGAACATCTGTCCAGCGCGTAATCTTTAATAAAAAAATAAAAATAAACTCTTTCTGAGCGATATGTGATTTGTAGGTACAACCTTCTATCCCATGCAACCTTATTCCTACTATATAATACGCTAGTTTTCCCGTATATAACATGTTGTAATAATGTATGGGCGAATTGTGGTTCGACAAAAATTAATTCTATTTTTAAACTGCAAAAGAAAGCCATACGCATTTGTACAGGTTCGCATTTCTTATCTCACATCGCATGATCCTTTATTCTATAAACATAAAACACACACACAAAAAAAAATCGATTTGAACACTATTCAGGTAGCAGTCATTATGTTTAAGTACATTTATAATCAACTTTCACCATCCTTTGATAACTCGCATATCTACTCGCATATCTGGAAACTTCCATCCTACAAATCCCAAATTATCAATAACACACAAATCTGTTAGACATTCTGGTCCGGACATTTGGAATAATTTTCCCGACAACATAAAGTCTTGTTCAACCATCTACTCCTTAGACGCTACACTTAAACGACAAATAATACATTCATACGCTCCCCATTCTTTAAATTAGTATATTAAAACCGTGACTTATTTTATTCTTTATCATGCAACTGTTTTCTGCACCTGCAGTTTTCCCAAGAGAGTTATGTCGCCAATTTTTTTGTTTGTATGAGGCCGCCATCCATCTCCAGCCCAACCGCTCACGATGGTGGTCTCCTGCGTTCTAAATTACCTCTCTAATTTATTGAAAAATATTTACTATATATTTCTCATCTTATTTGTATGCTTCGTACATGTTTATTGTATGATATAATTGTACATGATTTTCTATTTAATTACTTTTGTAAACATTTTATTCATTGTATTTGTTTTTGTTCGAAATTTTGTACTTTGAATTTGAATTTGTATCTTTTCGAACGCAGAAATAATATCAAACAAACAAACACACTTTATGTGGTTAAAACTGCCCCAACGGGTGCGTTACGATTGCCTCCAATTGTGGGGCAATTGTAATACTTCACTACCGGTTTTAAAATGATAATGGCTTCAAAATAGTTTGTTTTACTTAACTCAAACCTAGTCATATGTCATGCCAAGATATGCATCTTTCATTTCATATAAGGGAGACAGAGAGAGAGACGGACAGACAGAGACAGACAGAGATAGATAGATAAATAGATAGAAAGAGAGAGAGAGAGATGATTGTGATGAATTATGATTTTGTTCTAATCTCTGTCATTCATTTAGATCTTTCCATTACAAACAAAACAAATCAAATATGGGTACAAAAATTCAATAAATATGTTATTGACACAGCAACCTCATATCAAAATAGGGTTCTAAGAGATGTATAGATAGAGAAAAAATAAACAAAATTAAGCGGGAGGCAAAAAACTAAAACAAAATGAATATTTCAAATTACGAGAAACGAAGTCGAAAGCATTCAAAGTAAATATTATTTTTGTTTTCGAGAGTAAAACAATGTTCATCTCAAAAATTCATTTCCCACATTTAAAAGAAAGGGCATTTAGTGTAGATCATGGCATAATGTTGGTCAGAATATAGTTACAAAATGTGTCGAAAACCCATGTAAAACGAAGTCTTATAGGCCTATTATTTATGGCTCGGTTGATAATCGGCCGTGCTTTTGCAGACGACAATCATTGACAATGGGGAAATGAATGGAGGTATCGACCGATCTGCACGTGCGGCGGTGCTTACGCAATTTGTATTGTGAGTGTATTGATAAGGAAAGACGTGAAGCTTCAGCAAAATAAGACGGCAATTTCCCTCAAAAATAACAGACCTTATTTTTCGTATTGATGAACAAAACTTATATTTTTAGAAAGAAAAAAGTCTGATCTTTAATTTTTACATTTACTAAAAATCACGAAAATGACTGAATGAGGCGCAATGAGCAATGAAAGTAGAAAGCACCGCCAAATTTTCCATTACTGGCGATGTAACCGAAATCGCTTCGTCACAGGGGAAACAACCGCCGTGCGCGGGCTCGCTCTCAAAGGGTTACATAACTATAATAAGTTGATATGTCAGAATTGGAAAAAGGTGTTACAATTGTCCCCGGTCTCCCCTAAGGATCTAGGCCACTGGCTACACGGCAGGGGCGGATCCAGCCGGTGGCGAGGGAGGTACCCCAATTCATGAGAAAATATTTAGCACCGCATAAGTGGGGGTGGGGGTAGTGAGCACTATCTTTGTTTTACTCAACAACCCCTTGAGCAAAAAAGAGGGTAAAATTGTGGTTACCATCTGTATTGAAACTTTTTTTTTTCCTAGGGGTGGGGGCCCGCTTTTTTTATAGAGAATTTTTGTTCTTTACCATCTTAAAAAAAAACACGTTATTTTGCCAAGGGTGGGGGCCCGATCCCCCACCCTGGATCCGCCACTGCTACACAGAACAGTAGCAAGCCGAGAATGAATAGAATAAGTGAGTGGCCAACTGTCTTTGTGTTACGTTTGTCTAGCGGTGCAGTGCCCCCCCCCCCACAATTTTCAAGTACCCCACAAGTGCTTCTTTTTACATAGAACAAGTGCCCTTTCAACTTTGTAAGAAGTGCCCCTTTTTACATAGGAAAAGTTCCATTTTTACTTTGACGAGTGCCCCTATCAATTTGTAGAAGTGCCCCTTCCCCTTTTATGTCATGATCATCATTATTTTGGCTTTCCATTTTTTTGGCTTTCCTCTTTTTCGTAAATTACCCTTTACAACATTGCATTCAGCTACATATATGGAGAGCTACGGTCAAGACGCTTCCTGCACATACAAAAGAAGCTTACTCTGAATGTGGCCTGCCATTGACCCTAGCTACAGGCAGAGATCCTTACATAATACCTTTTGTTCAGGGGGGTCCCCCTTGCACATAGGATACCTGAACAGTAGGTATTACGTAAGGATCTAATTAAGCCACTGGCTACTGAGTACAGGGAGCAGTAGCAAGTCGAGAATGATATAGAATAAGTGAATGGCCAACTGTCTTAGCGTTACGTTTAGCTAGCGGTACAGTGTCCCCTCCCCACTTTTTCAACTACCCCAAAAGTGCCCCTTTGTTCGTAGAAAAAGTCCCCATTTTTCTCTGACAAGTGCCCCTATTAATTTGTAAAAGTGCCCCTTCCCCTTTTCAACTCTGATAAGTGCCCCTTTTATCTTGACACGCGCCCCTTTTCCTTCGACGAGTTCCTATTTTCCTTTGCAATAGGTGTCCATTTTCCATTCTCATAAGTGTCCTTTTAATATCTAGTAAGTATCCCTCTTTAGGTACGAAAAGTGTCCCTCTTCACTTTTGATAAATGGCCCCATTAAAATCTATTAAAATCTGATCGGTGCCCATTTTCTTTCAACTAATGCTTTTTCATCCCTCTCTCTCTCTCTCTCCTTTCTCTCAATATCTTTCCACTGCCCCCCCCCCTTTATCTTTCTCGCCTCTCTTTCTTTCATTGTGTTCCGCTCTTACCGTATTTATTTTTCTCTTTTCCTCTCCGTTTCATAACCTTTCTACTTCTCATTTCTATTTCTTTCACTATGTATTGCCCTTCTTTATTCCTATCACTCTATTTCCCTCTCTCTTTTCTTCCGGTCAACTTTTTTTTTTCGTTTTCCTTTTTTCTCTGTTGCATAGCTTTTTTCTTTTTATCTTTATCGTGCCCTTTCAACCATCATTTTCCTTTGATATATTAATTCCCTTTTCCTCGTAGGTTTCTTTTTTCCTTTACTTTTTCATCTATCATGTCTTCCTCTTTCTGACGTTTTCCTACCTTGTCTCACGGATTAATATACGATACAGGCTAGTAGAAAGTGATAAGGTTTATCCATAAAGTACAGTAATTACTTGATGTAGACAAGTGGTGTACAAAGCAATTACGTGGTTTAAGCAAGTGGTGTTAGCAAGACACGATTAAACGATTGTTGCAGCTGGCCGAATCATCCTAACAATGGCCTCATAACCATTATAACTATTTACACGATTATACGGTTCAGAGCGACAGTCTTCAATCGTGTACATTTACACGATTACACAGTTAAACGTTTGTTGCATCTGGTCGAATCTTCCCACCAATGCACTTAACTATTAACACGAGTACACGTGTGTGTGTGTGTGTGTGTGTTATTGGGTTTTTACAGACGTGTATCAATCAGATATGATTATTTACGTCTGGGGACCGACCTTTAACGTCACCATCCGAAAGACGTGACTCAGTTTCGAACCTGCGTCCTCTGCTGAATCAGTTTGTAACTTCCACTGTTATGGTGGGTTCCCACCGCCGATCAAACCAACCCGACCAAGCCCGATCAAGCTATTTTGGCCTGGTCTAGCTCGGTCGGCAAGGGATATCGGGGTCGGTCTACCTTGATCGGGGTCGGTCTACCTTGATCGGTATCGATCTGGCTTCCTACACGACAATTTTTGGCATGTCAAAAAATATCGTGTAGGGGTCGAGAAGGCAAGCGATCGTACAGCGATCGTGTATTGGTCGAGTAGAGGTCGAGCTGATCGGGAATCGATCGTATAGAGGTCTAGTTTGGTCGGGGTGGATTTTTTCCGCCGATCACTACCCGATCATCTCGATTTATACACAACTTCTACACGATTGGTTCCCGATCAACTCGATCAACAACTCAACCGCTTGACGATCGATACATGTCTGCCCTAAACAGTCACTCGACCGAACTCGCTCACTTCTCGACTGCTTCTCGATCACATCCCGAGCACTTCTCGACCGCACTCGATCTTTCCGATCGCAACTCAACTCAATAGGAATAATACAGAAGGAAATCCAGTAGCACTTGGGGTGACTTCAATGTTATTAGAGACACGAATCTAGATTATTTTGGACAAGTATCAAAGAAGCAAACAAAATTTAGTAAAACAATTAGAAGAGTTCATGGATAGCTATAGATTACGTGATGTATGGAGAAGTAAAAATAAAGTTAAAAAGCACTACACGTATAAACAACGAAATCCTTGTATGCAAAGTCGCTTAGATTATTGGATCATATCAGAGAATTTAGAGCAAATAACATCCAAATGTGACATTGTTCCTCTATAGCCCCTGACCATTCAGCAGTTAATCTGGTAATCCATAATAGGTCATCGACAAAAATAAAAATAAAAGATCTTATTCAAAGTTTAATAATAGTCTATGAAGTGACAATACGTTAAGAAGATGAGAGAAGAAATAAAGACTTTAAAAGAGAAACTGTCTGTTGAAATTAAAGATAAGAGAGTACTATGGGATTTCATGAAAATGGAAATACGGAAGTTTACAATTAAACTATCAAGAAAAAGGGCGGAGGAAAGGAAAGAAGAAAAAAAATCGGAAAATTGGAAAAAGAGATTAAAGACTTAGAAGAGGATTTATTGTCGATTGGCAATGGACATCACAAAGATATTTTTGAAAATTTGAAAACTAAGAAACAACAACTAAGTTTACTCCACGATTACATCAATGAAGGTTTGAAAGTACGGTCAAGATCCTCATGGTATGAATGTGGAGAAAAGAATACAGCATTCTTCAAACAGTTAATGGAATCAAATAGAAAAAAGGTATAATAAAGAAATAAAATGGAAATGGAAATACCACTTCTAACGAAAAAGAAATTATTGAAGGAATAAAATCATTTTATGGGCAGCTATATAGCAAAATAAATTCTATACAAGATGACACTTTGGACTTCTTTCCTAATAACCTGCCAAAATTGAATAATATATCACGAGATTCATGTGAGGAAACGATCGGGAATGCATAGAAATACTAAAAGATATGAAACTCAACAAATCTCCAGGAAATGATGGTTTAAGTGCAGGATTTTATCAGAAATTTTGGCCAGTAATTAGAGATCTAGTTCTTGCATCTTTTAATGAAGCTCTTCAACAAGGGAATTATCAGGCTCTCAAAGGCAAGCACTTATTATCTTGATACATAAAGATGGCAAAGATCCGGAGCTTATTAAGAATTACAGACCGATTTCGTTGCTAAACGTAGATTATAAAGTCCTATCTAAGATACTTTCAAAGAGAATACAAGAAGTTTTACCTGAAATTGTTGGTTTTGATCAGTTGGGATATGTTAAGGATAGGAACATTGGAGAAGCAATACGAATAATAGACGACATGATCTTTCATACTTCTTTTTACAGAGAACACGCTTTTTGGTGGCCATTGATTTTGAAAAAGCATTTGATTCTGTTTCACATTTATTTTTATATAAGGTTTTACAATCATTTAATTTTGGACCAAGGTTTTGTAAATGGGTTAATATTTTTATACTAAAGCAGAAAGTTGTGTTATAAATGGATATACATCAACAGGTTATTTCAAGGTTGAAAGAGGAGTAAGGCATGGAGATCCTCTCTCCATATTTATTTGTTCTGTGTATTGAAATTTTAGCTCATATGATAAGAAATAATCATCAGATAAAAGGAATCAGTTTTGGAAATACAGAAATAAAGCAAGTTCTGTACGCAGACGATATAACGCTTTTCCTTAAAGATTCGAATTCATTTAAGGAAATTAAACATATTTTTGAATGTTTTGATAAAATATCAGGCTTAAAGTTAAACAAGGACAAGACATTCATTTCGCCCTTAGGTCCACAATTATCCACTCTTACATTTCCGTTTGGGAAGCAAGTAGACATTGTTAAAATACTAGGAATTTATTTTTCAATACACGAAGATATCAAAGAACAAATGAATTATAAAGAAATATTGAGCAAGATTAAAAAACGTTTTACGTGGTGGAAGCAGCGTGATTTAACATTAATGTGGAAAATTCAATTAATGAAAGTATATGGCTATTCTAAAATTATATATTTATCATCATTGATGCCGGTTCCAGAATGGGTGTATAGCGAAATTGAAGAAATATGCTTTGATTTTTTTGTGGAGAAGCAAAGGCAAAATTAAAAAGAGCATCATGTTTTTAGACTATCCGCAGGGTGGGCTCAAACTGATGAATTTCCGACTGTTTGTAAAGGCACAGAGAATAATGTGGATAAAAGGAACTCAAGCTATCAAATGGAAACATTACTTTAAATATTTAATGAGACCAATGGGCGGGAATTTAATATTTTATTGCAACTATTGGAGAGATACAGTGAAACTCGTGTTACCTTCTTTTTATCAGAATCTTCTGAAAGCATGGATAGATATGGAAGAATATGTTAAAACAGAAGAGAGATACAAAGGGAATGAAATATTGTATAATAATAATTTTATTCAACTAGAAGGTCAAACTTTATTTGAGGAAAATTTGTTTAAAAAAATATATATCGACTTCATCACATATGCGATGAACAAGGGTTATTAAAAAAGATGCATATTTTATTGCCATTGGTTTAAGTAAGGAAGAAATTACAAAAGTTAACAAAATCTATTCAATAATTCCTCACGAATGGAAACAGAATGTTCAGCCTGCAAGAAAGTCCATCCACTGTGGCCTTAGTTTAGAATTAATATTTGCAAAGAAGGTTTTTAAATTTGAAGAAATAACTGCAGAGATGGTGTACAAAAGTCAAATCAAGAAGAATGCAGAAATCAGCTGCAATATTTTGGAGGAAACCTATCAACATGTATTTTTCTAATGTAATATAATAAAAAGGTTCTGGGAAAAATGTGCTGATAAACTCAATTTACCAAATCTAAAGAAACTGTCGTGGAAAAAAATCATATTGGAATAAATGGGAGTAATATGAAATCGGAGCATTTACTAAACCACATTCTGATTTTGATTAAATTGAAGATTTTTAATAGTAGAGAGAAGGGAAGCCTCCAAATGTAGATTAAGTAAAAGATAAAATTCTCGAAAATAGGAAAGAGGAAAAAACTTGCAATGGAAAGGGATACTCTTTCAATTCACTTTAAAGAAATGGGAGACCTTGGAAAGTTTTGTGTAATATAAATTAACTTTAAAAAAGCAACTTCCCAACCCTCTCACCCAGCAGTATTTCTTTGCTTTTTGTTTATATTTGTTTGTTTGTTTGTTTGTTTGTTCTGGACTAGGTGTTTTTGTTTTTTTTTGGGGGGGGTTGTTTTTGGTTGTTTTTGGTTGTTTTTTATCTTTATCTCTCTCTTTCGGGGAGTTTGTCTCTTTTCAGAGGTAGTACTTTTTAAACAATATTTTGACAGACTGTAATATTTCATGTACAAGCATTTATTTATTTTTGTTTAATTCAACAGATATTCTTTTTTTTTCTTCAAAGAAGCACAACATGAACATGAAATGACTAAGTATTTTATCATTACTATTATTACTATTATTGTTTTAAACGAATAGGAAATGTATGAAAGAGTTGTTTTGTTTAGCAATTGATGTTAAGAATAATACTTTTGAATTGTATTTTGATTATTCTGAGCTGTATTTTGATTGTTCTGAGTATGATGTAAATTTCATGATTTCGATTATATTTATCGCCTCTGGTATTGAGAAAATAAAACACCTTATAAATATTTAAAAAACAAGGACACAATTACGTGCTGATCTAATCACATTTTCTTCGTACCGGTATATTGATACTAATTAAGTTAATCGCTTCGAGAATTGGTAGTAACATGTGACTGCGACACGTGCAGCTCTTGACAGTCCGTTTGAAACGGCAAATAAAATTAATGTTTTAAGTATCATGTGCAATACAGTACTTTGGCAAATGACACTGGGTCTGCAGGGGGAAGTTAAAGAAATGCGGAATGCATTGACTTCGAAATAAGCCTTTAGCCTTCTTGAGTGTCTGAGATGAACTGAACGCTGATCAAAAATGAGTACTGTACCATCAGCAGACGATAATATTTTTTGCAACCACTCAATTCACCAGTCATCAGGTCGATCTGCTCGGGTCGAGATTGTGTAGAGATCGTGTGTAAGTCTAGTTGGTCTAGTAGCGATCGCGTTGGGATTGTATGTAGATCGGAATGATCGAGAAGAGATCGAAGTTGTGGTCAACTAAACGTCGTGCAGGAGTCGTGAATGGTCGAATGTGGGTCGTCAATGGTCGAATAGCGATCGGGAAGAGCTTGTGTTTAGGCATGTGGTCGGGATTGGTCGGGGGAAAATGGGTGATCGGGCTTGATTGGGCTTGGTCGGGTTGGTTTGATCGGCAGTGGGAACCCACCATTAGCTGGACACGAGTACACGATTCAGTGCGACAGTCTTCAATCGTGTAAATGTACACGATTACACGGTTACACGATTCAAGTGAATCGTGTAAACCGTGTAATCCAAAAAATATATTGTGTGATCGTGTTGCGGAGATTTTCGACGTGTACTGTATACCGCATAGCGACATTATCATTTCCCGAGAATGTCAACTGCACATAGTCTGCAGAAACAGACTCTATAAAAAAAAAAATATCATATTTGAATGGTTGTGAAATAAAATAACAACTCAAAATTGATCTTTATTAGGTACAGGAATTTCAGAGTTTTCACGGCTTTCTAAAAGTGTCTCTCTGTCATGCCTTCTCCCCTAATTCCCCTTTTTGCTATTTGCCATTTCATCGTATTGCCAATGCCAAACTGATGTCAAGCCACCATATGTAATAAATTATGTCTTATTCTTAGTGCGGTAAGGTGTAGCGTGGGCCTATGATCCGTATGATACCTCCCGGGATGGGAATCTTGACATTTGCTGTCTCTCTCTTTAAAAGCCTACTTTCTTCTATTTTTCGTCTTTCAAAAACCTAAGATTAATGATACAAACACGGATTTTTGTTCTCTTCTTCTAAAACCGCAAACTTGTGATCGACAAATTTCATATTTGCTCTTTTAAAATTGAAGTTTATTTTGTGTTCACTCTCTACTTTTATCCAACAGCGAGGTTAGCTCGATTTTTTCTTCTTCTTGTTCCCTACTTCATTCTTTCCTATATAGTCAGGTGGCTTAGTGAAATTATCGTTATTTCCCGGATAAAAGCACCATTTTTGGTACAGGGCTTCCTTAGGACCTTCTTAACGATATTAGGCTAGGAGCCCCCGGCAAAAATTTCAATTTAAGGGTGTGGGGCGGGGCGTATTTTTGGAGCCCCCAAATGATTTTATAACATTGATTTGTTGTTGTACAAATGCCAATTTTGGTACAGGGCTTCCTTAGGACCTACTGAACGATATAGGTAGGACCGATATCATATAATGGTGTGGGGCGCCGCCTCGTAGCCCCAAATAATTTAGAAGGTAATATAACATTGAGTTGTTGTTGTACAACGCCATTTTTGGTACAGGGCTTTATTAGGACCTGCTGAATGGTGGTAGGGTAGGAGCCCCCGGCATAAATATTCATATATGTGTGATTGGGGGCCCCATGGCAATTGGGGGCTCCAAAAAGACGCCCCCGCCCCCACACCCTTAAAGTGACATTTTTGCCGGGGGCTCCTAGCCTAATATCGTTTAGTAGGTCCTAAGGAAGCCGTGTAACAAAAACGGTGCTTTTATCGGGCATGTAACGATAATCGATAAATTTGACGCTAAGCCACCTGACTATTAGGAAATCATATGCCATGCCGATACAACAACATGATCTAAAATATTCACCCATTCTAATGACCACAGACTTTGGGTGATTCAAGTTAGGCAGCCATAATCCGCACCTTAACAATAGAATCTGGCAAGCCGGACAAAAGCGATCAAACAGCGTTGCGTAGTAAAAAGCTATATGACAATAGTTTTGTCCAGACGGAGGCAAGTAATACCCTAGGGTAAATTCGAAAAAAAGGTTTTTAAAAAGGGGAGAAAGGGGGAAGGGGAAAAAGAAAAGTGAGAAAAATAGAAAAAGGAGGGGGAAAGAAAGGAGGGGAAAAAGAAAGAAAAGGGAAGAGAGAAAGAAGAAGAAAAAGGGAGGAGAGAACAGGGAAGAGGAGAAAAGGAGGGAAAGAGAGAAAAGGGAAGAGATAGGAGAGAAAAGGTGGAAAATGAAGAAAGGGGGAAAGACAGAGAAGAGAAAAGGGGCAAAGGAGAATAATGAGAAGGGAACAGAAAGAAAGGGGATAATAATATAAGGTGTTTTTTTACAGGGAAAGGAGCAGTGGGGGAATGCAATTTCGTCTTCTTTCTCTCTAATAATTTAATAAACCGTGAACGCTTCGACTTGGTTACTCCACCCAACATCCCCCTCTCTCTCTTAATCCCACCCCTCTTCTTTCCTCTTTTTTTTCTTCTTTTCTCTTTTTTTTTCTTCTTTTCTTTCTTTTCCTTTCTTTCGTCTCCTTCCTCTCTTTTCTTTTTTCACTTTCTTTCTTCTCTTCTCTTTCCTTTCTTTCCTTTCTTTTCCTTTTTCTTTTTTTCTTTTCTTTCTCTTTCCCTCTCATTTTTCCCCTCCCTCTTTTCTCATTTTTTCCCCACACCCCCCTTTAGCGACGCCCCTGGTTGTTATCCCATTATTCTTTTAAAAGAAATGCAATTTTTCATGCTCTCGCACCTATCTTCTATCGTTGTTTAATTCTCTTTCATTTTTTTCTTTCTCCTTTAACTCACAAAAATTCTCGCTTTCCCCCTTTTTCCATCACTTTCAAGTTGGGGGGGGGGCTACACGCCTGGCAAGAGGGACCCACGCCCCTTTTCCGGTAAAAAAAAACATTTTTAGAATATCATCCCCCTTTCTTTCTTTTCCCTTCTCATTATTCTCATTTTCCCCCTTTTCCCTTCTCCGTCTTTCCCCCTTTCTTCCTTTTCTGCCTTTTTTCTCCTCTCTCTCTCTCTTCCCCTTTCTCTCTTTCCCCCTTCTTTTTCTCCTCTTCCCTGTTCTCTTCTTCCTCTTTTCTTCTTCTTTCTCTCTTCCCTTTTCTTTCTTTTTCCCCTCCTTTTTCTTTTCCCCTCCTTTTTCTCCTTTTCTAACTTTTTCTTTTCCCCTTCCGCCTCCCCCTTTTTTTACCAGGGAGGGGGGGGGGCACGTGCCCCCAGTGCCCCCCAGAATCCGCCACTGGTATAGTTGTATAGTTGTACAGTTTCCTGCGTTCTGATTAGCCGGCTGGATAGACGTATAGTTGTACGTATAGTGGCATGCTTGGCCCGCCATATTTACCCCGACTAGCTCTTAACACGACCGTTACCCTAGAGTAACTTGCCTCCGTCTGGACAAGACTTAAATATGCTTCATTGTTGAGCTTGCAGTTGACATGTTTGTTATCATTTATGTCTATTCCGTCCACAAATGACCGATACAGGTGTACGTTAGATTATATTTTCTTCGAAAGACAAAGTACCCTGATTTCTAGACTGCGAACTATATCTTTCAAATGCAACGCATCAGAACTTGAAAACATGACGGCGGCATATGTAATTTAATATAATATTATCTGTCTCGCCTCAACTTGACAAAGTCAAAGACAATTATCTTCCCGGAATTGAAATAAATAATATTATCTCCCTCACCGCGACTTTGACAAAGATAACATTTTTTTCAGGCATAGTCAAAAATACGACTTCACTTTCAACCAATCAGATGACAGTTTTAGGAAATATTCTTAAAGGTATATAATAGGATTTATGTCATTGATTTTGTTTTCTTCTTTGGCATAACACGAATAAACACAAAGATATGATTTGGATATTTAGACAACAGGCGAGCCAGTAACTTAAACTAGCAAATCTTATGTTGTAACATATAAATGTCAACAATTATTTTGAATATAAAGTACAAGGGCTCTAACCCATTTGCATGCAGGGTGCATCCAAAGGAAATGAGCGCGCATATTTCCACGGTACGACTGGTCTCTTTATTGATAAAGGCATATCAGAAAAGAAAGACCACTTATATTTGTCTTTAGTGTCTTGTTGTTGTTGGGTTTGTAAGGCTGTCCAATCTTAAAAGATTATTTCCACCTGGCTATACTATTTTTCGAGTTATTGATCCGTGATGAATAGATGGCGCCGTTTCTTTTTCCTCTGACGAATAAAATTCTAGTTTATAAAGATATCGTCTGGCCGGGTGTGGCAATGCAGCAGGTCGCGGGTGGCTGATTCGTTTAGGTCGGCCGCGGCCAGACGACCCAATGTAGACAAGGCTCGGCTTCTATTCGGGAGGCTGCAGCTGGCGCATATTTGAGGGCATGCCGCTGTCCTCCCGCCGGCTGCAGCCGGCTGAGCTCATCTTTCTAGCTTTTTCCGAGCTCGGCTTCCATTCGGTAGGCCGCGGCCGGCGCATACTTTCGGCTTGCCGCTGTCCTCCCGCCGGCTGCAGCCAGCTAAGCTAATAACAAAAATGCAGCCGGACGCATAAGTGCAGCTGGCTGCAGCCAGCCGGTATGTTTATTTTTGACGCCTCGCCTAACATCGTTGGGGTTTCTCTGGATATCAGATACAGTTTTTCAACTACGTGATGTGACAAAACATACCCATGCCCGTATGGAAATGGAGGGTAAGTCTTACCTGGGTAGAGGTCCTCTGGTATGTACCATTTACTATATACGTTACGAATTGGCTTACACCCTCTTCCGCATATCAAGCACGAATTGAGAATGATTGTTCGGAGGTAAAGCGTCGAGGTCGTTGACCAGGGTCACGATATCAACCATGACATCATCATCTGTTGACATCAAGAATTCACTGTTGTTGCAAAATTGGAAGGCCCATTTAAACCCCATGACGAGTTTGACAGTGAGATTGTAATAACTATCGTGGAAGCCCACCTTCAGGATATCTCCATGTCTTCGGGCCTCTTCCTGAATGTTTTCCCTCTCGTCTTGTGCTTCGGAATCTCCCACGATAAAAGAAACCTCGTGGACATGTTAAAATTCGCGGCCCCACTGATGTACGTCTGTCTGGCGGCATCCCTGCGTTCATTATGACCTGGTGCTGATTTGATTAAGACAAGTAATGTGATATTATCTTTTCCAGCGTTGCACTTATCGACAGGATTTATTAAAAAGTCATATATATCCAGCTCAGCTCCTGGCTTCCAGTGTATATTTTTCTGCCATTCACGCAATGAACCTTTGGTGCAGCTATGGTAGATGAGAGTACATGTAGTAACAATGCAGAACGCAATAAATTTCGGCAGCGCCTTCCTATATCTCATCGTGTTAACTGGTTAAATTCACTGATGTTAGGGTCCATTAGTCTGCTAGCTAATTATTGATGATTGTATTTTCAGAGATATCCAGTCTACATATCCAACTGCGTTAAGGTGTTGGTCTATCACTGGTGTTAAATTGGGTCACTGCATGCAGCGATGCGATGAGTTGAACTGCTCTCCGCTTAGTTAGCGAATTTAGAGATAGTAGAGATGTGAACAGTAATGAGCCGAGACAAAAATTGAACAATGTCGCTAATTTGTAGAGTCAACGTGCAATAGATAGAGGCAGACCGGTTTCCTTGTGTTATGCACATGGTTCGCAGCCCGCAGTCGTATAAATGAAGCACTGGTAGGTTTCAATATTCAAGGGCATTTGTGTTGATCATATCACGTTTACTTTTTATCAGTCGGTTATTGAATGAACCTGAAAAATCGTTTGTGAACAAAGAAAGCTCCATGCAGCCTTGTGCACATTAAAGATAAAGACCAGTTCTGGTCACGTGATTGCATTGTGAAAGAAACGTTGTGGAATCGATCAGAAAAGGTTGATCATCTAGCATATAAGTATTGGTGTGTACTGCAAGGTTCTGGAATCATCAAAATGATAAGAAATTTGGCCCAGTCTTGGTAAAGTTACAAGCACTGTACACAGAAAGATGTATATGGGACTACGCGACCACGTGCGCGATATCTATTTGGTCCCAATAGATATAATAATTTACCAAATATATCAATTAGCAGGCGGTTTCCCGACTTTCCCGGCAAAATTTGTATCATCACGTATTAGTAAAAATGATATTCTTTCACATGATTGGTAATGAGAGCTTCCATTTCATTTTTTTTTAGAGAGGGCGTTTCCAAAACTGGTCTTTACCTTTAAGCGCTATTCCGCCCCATGCAGCGGCGTAACGGGGACACAGTCATTAGGAGGGGCACCAGATATTAGTCTACAAAATCAGTGTTTTTCAACCTTTTTAGTCACGGCATCATTTTAAGAAATAAAATGCGTCGCTTCGAACAAATGCTAAATTCATCACATGCTAGAAGTGTGAAAGAAAATCATACGAAATGTGTCCCTCACAATTACTGCTCTTAAAGTAAGCTCATTATAATATAAGAACAAAATATTTGGATTCATAAATGCATTCAACAATGTCCGTGAAGGTATAAACCTTATGCATGAAGTATAAACCAGATTTTCACATATTCCACTATTAAACAACAACAAGACTTTCCACTTTAGAACGATAGAGGGTCTTATTAATGAAATCCCCTCTACAATACAGGGCCGATCTCCGCCTGCTACAGTATTAGGCTGTGCAAGTGACTTGACACCTTAATGTCCATTTTTGTCTAGTTTTCTTCATGCGATTCAAAATGTAAATGAGGTAGAAAGAGGAAATCCTAGTTCAGAGAAGGTTTTTGCGAGCGAATGCTCGAGAGACCAAATATTCATAACATAGATAGCTTCTCCAACACTTCCAACTAAACATTCAACAATTTAACCATAAAATGAGAATTGGGACAAAGAATTTGTTTGTTATATTTATTTGAAATCTGCTCTACCAGAGGTGCCGATTCAGAGAAATGGATTAGCACATAAACGTGTAATATCGATCACTTTGCTCCACCAATTTGAAATCATTATTTTTTGGGAACAAAACTCGTTTTATCATACAGAGACTTCATTTTGCTGTACTTCTTCTCAAACTAAAGTAATTTTTTTTAATGCCAATGAAAAGGTAGCTGCACTTTTGAATGTCGATATATCGAACACATTTCCTTTATGAGGTGATAAAATCGTAATTAAAAGAGAAATGTATACATCTTTTAATGTTTAGAGCCAGAATGTGTAATGAAAGCACTGAACTGATTGAGAATGTCACGTTATAGATTTGTTTATTTATTCATTTATTTCAACATGTTTATGGAGAATAAAAACATGATCAGAAAAGATGTTTTTCATCATGGTCCTGATTAACGACATACTACAGTAAAAAATTAAACCAGTTTCAAATAGAGCAAAAAAAAATACAGATATTTGTAGATGAAGATTGCAATGCCAATCCAAAAAAAAATCCAATGTTTTATTTAAAACATAATGACAGTGAGATACACGGAAAAAAACATACAAAAATAGTAAAACAACAAGTGCACATTATTACTCAGGAAATATATCATTACAATATTGCTCGTTAGAATATACGGAAATATGCTTTATTTCACAATGGCACTTTTAGTACTTTCGGAAACTGGCTACATTTCCTGACTTCACTTTTACAATAACAAATGTTTGGTATTACTTCCACCTCTTTTGTGTTTGTATTTCTCTTCCCTGTCTTTGTAACTGTGTACAGTAGGATCGGTGTGTGTTCAAGGGTATGAGCGTTGATCATGGGCTGTCCTGGAGGCATTCCTCATAGTGGTGGTTATAGAGTGGGTTTGAGGTGTCCAGCCTAGCCTCCCCCCGCCCCTCTCAAATAAAATGTTGACAGTAAATTAATTTAAGCGAGGCAAATGTATAAAATAAGTGAAAGAACCACAAGCTACCCAGCCTCCAAAGAACCCCTCCCCCTCACACAAACAATATTACTTCTAGAACAGATCCTGATTCTTCGCCCCCTCTTAGATGGAAAGAATCTTCTCCCTTCTTTCCTCCATTCTCCCACATGTTGATTTCCCATCAAATTTCACTTGATTCGTTCATCATCCACACCCCCTCCCCTGCATCGATCTCCCTGAAACCTTTTAAATAATTTTCTGTAAAATTTTTGTTGATGTGATTTGATTTGATTCATTTATTACTCTTTATGATATTTTCCAAATTTAATTGTACAAACTGATTACAGCGTTATCAACCTATATTAGGGTTGATTAAGGAGTAACCCGTTGGGCTGACACACTATCAACTAAAGAATCAAAGCATTAACGTTAAAGCAACAACGCTGCATTAATCATGAGCATTTGTCTACATCAATAACCCACTTCTTGTAATGGCCAAAATTAAATTGATTGAATCTTTGCACAGCATAAAACGTAAGACCATTCGGTACAATGGTCTGAAAAACCAGACTATTACTTACTGGCTCTATAGCTCCTAAGTCGATTCGACAACTAATAGTCGTTATTTTCCCACTTAAAGACATTTTCAAGCCCCTTTTTTAGGGAAGTTCTAAATTAGTATTGTCTTTCATAAGCCGTTGGAATTTAACCTTTTCATTTTTTTGGCCTGCAAATGGGACATAGTACCTTTAAAGGGGCGAAATATCGGACCTTTTGACAATTTTCAATATTTCGGACGTTACTAAAGGCAATCTTAAGATTATTAACATACTAATAATTACTAAAGTTGTGGTAACATTCTGTGTTCATAATAATAATAATAATAATAGTTCGTCCTTAAATAGCGCATTTCAGGACCGCAGGCCCTCTCAATGCGCTTTACAGATATATAGTATCACCCCGGTCATCGGATTTATGCTTACTCGCACACAATGTATGCACATTCTCCACTCCCTGGGAGCATTCCAGCCAGTCGCCATTTTACAAGCGCCACTTGCTAATCAAACCACATTAACTTTCGCATCCTACCGGGTACCCATTTAACACCTGGGTGGAGAGTGGCAAATATAGATCAATGTCTTGCCAAAGGACATTAGTGCCGCGGTGGGACTTGAACCGCGGACCTTGTGATCCACAGTCCGGTGACATATCCACTCGTCCACGGCACGTGGACGGAATGTGTCAGGAGAGGAAATCTCTACACCCCCTGCCCCCATTCCCTCCTCTCAACACGCTTGTGAACACAGGCAATCGAAGTGTGTAAAACCAACACACAACTGAATTTACAATGATTTTTTTTTTTTTTTGCTTCTTTTCATGAAATGATTGTGATAATGTTATTTATTATGGATAGATAAAGTTCGGATATTCTCAAACCTTATTGATCAATCTAAAATGTCGTAGAGACTGGTCAAAAAAGTTCTAAGAAGATATATACTTTATTAATCAAAGGTATCATTGAAACTATAATTTCATGAAAATAGGTTAGAAGTAAATTTATTCCAATTTTGTGGGCAACAGTGTATGTACCCTATGATCCAAAGGAAAAACAGACGGAACAATAAAATATAGCTGGCAAAAGTACTCTTTGATGCAAGAACAATAATATCATATTTTTCAATTGATTTACTTTTCTCTCTATCATGTAAAACTAAAATCTTTAATAAATAACAGATTGTCATAGGTGGAAAGCATATTCAGTCCGTACTGCGCCTTAAATGTAGGAAAAAGATTTTTTCGCTTTACAAATCCTTTTCCTAAAACCGGGATGAATCTTCCGTTTAGACTGGCGCGTAAGAAATCTTAAAGTCAGGGTATTTTACTGACATCGCTACCACTGCTGTAATATATTTTCAATTGCGCCATCTTTTGGTGAAGGTGTACATAGAGCGATATCCGGTTCCTATACCCAACCATCATCATGTGTGCGTGATCGGTTAGTGGTGCATTGTGGGACATGGTTTCGACACATCGGGACATTGTGAGCAGTAGATGGCAGCGTACATAAATCTGAAGTAGTGTCAGTAGAATACCCTTCCTTTAAAGTCTTTCATAATGCATCAAAGCAGCAAGCATGTAGAAGATTTTCTGTTCTTTTTCCCTGATGAAGGCCTCGATGAGTTGCTATCTTCGGCCTGATCATCGTGTTGAGGTGGTGTCGGCTGATCACTAAGAGATGTAGCATCGTTGCCCATGACCGTCGTCTCTTTCCCTGAAATTTCAGACACAATGCGAAAGTTGAAATAGCTTCAAAACCTTTGTCTAGAGAATTATGGCTAGTTTATATACTCTCTCTCTCTCTCTGTCGCTCTAAAATAAAAAGTGATAAGAGCGACTGGCATACGTACATACGTAGTACCCGCCAAAAATAAAAACCGACGTTGTTTCTGGGCGTGTTTTTATGTTTGTCCATTTGTTTCGTATTCCCTAACTAACCGTTAATTCACGAAATGTAGGATAGAGATATGACGTTTAAATGTATAACTATAAGCCATGGGGTATAACCACAAATAATTTATCTTTATTCTTTTGTTTCTTTAAACGTAAATGGTTACGTTTTACGAACAGAGTCTCTTGATTTCACTTAAAATCAGTCGCATTGCTTACCTTCTGCTTTTGGCGTAGTTGTTTGCAGTCGGTCATCAACCTTTCCCTCCTCAGTAGCAGGCAAAATCTCAATCATCGGCTGCGCATGCTCATTAATCTTCTCAATAAGTTCATCGAACTTTTCATCATCGAACCTGGCCTGGGTCTTCTCCTTGGTAAAATCGATGTAAAGAAGCTGGGTAAAGGTCATGCTCATTGGTCCTTCTGGTGGCCATGTCATCTCTTCAAGCAGCAGAGGAACGATGGGTTTCCGGAGTGCGTCCGAGAGACTCACTTCTCGTCTGCAGTTAGCGGAGAGGGCGTACTTTGGGGTCACGCAAGAAATGACGACCTGTTAGACAGAAAAATCTTAATGGATTTCTTTCTCCTTTAATCGTTTCAAATATGTTGTGTGCATATAAGATCTTACAGTGGGTTTTCTTATTCTGTTATTGTAATATTTAATAAAGGAATATTAAATGGAAGAATCTTTGTGAAACACATGGAACTCATTATTAAGGTGGGGGTATTATGTGATCCAGAAAACTAATTCAGTTATGTACGTCCTCCGACACTTGTGTTATCGGCAATGTGGCGATTGGCTTGGTTTGCAAGTTGGTTTTAGTTTAGTTTTATGTTTATGGTTAGATTTAGTTATATGTTTGGCCCAGAGTTGAAGCTCTGCATTCAGTTAGCGTAGGAACTTGACAGCGACCAAAGGTCGCTGGACCATGTGTTGTACCAATGGCTTATAATTATTGTCCACCGAGTGTATCCATGTCATATGGAAAGTTGGAAACCCTTCATGAAATTGTCGATTATTGTACACGTGAATCGTTTGGAGCAGATAGTAAATTCAAGTATAATTCATAATTTCTAAAAAGATTGCTTTGGTAGCAGTCGATCAGGAGTTTAGAAAAAAAATTATGTCACCCGCTCTTCCCCTAACAAAAATATTATTAAAAGGGAAATTAATTCGTAATAACGTTTCGTATACTATCAATGATGTTTGATACCAATATATATACCTTAGCATTTCTCACTCCCTTATCAATCTTGGAGTAGAGTGGATCCCCACCACCCATTTGATTGATGTCTAACCAGCAGTGGTATCCTAGACCAGTGAGGCGTGAGAACAGTCTCTTGATCTCAGGCTGCTTGCCCCATTGGTACGAGATGAATACTGACGGGGGTTCCGAAGTCTCCTGAATTGAGAGGGGACAAAACAAATAACAGACGGCAATTAAAACTAATGTAGTTGGATATAGATTTTATGGGAAATGGAAAATAACTTTAGAATCAAAGTAGATAATATAATAGTTATAGAGACTAAGCATAAATAAAACCTGACATTAGCAAAAGAAGGCGAAGAAGAGACATTTTCGAGGAAGTTGGTTGGTTAAAATACAATGGATAACATTTACAAACCATGCGGAATCGCGTTTACCACAGACATTATTTATAAGGATAATCATAATAAACTGAATACACATACAGTTGGCTGGGGGCAGTTGGCTGAGGACAGTAGTGAGTTAGGGTGAGGACGGACACGTAATACCACCCCACCCGAATGGCGAATAAGGAGAAAAGGTCATGAGGAAAGAAAATAAAGGTAGGGTGCAAAAGCAGCTAGAAGAAAGTCCGATGGCTCTATCCTCTCCCACACCTATTTCCGCCCCACCTCTGCTCCGCTCGACGACCCTGTCTCTTGGTTTTCATCCACAAGACTACTAATCCCATAACATCGGCAACCCCCTTTCCTCCCCATGGGTGGACTCTACACCACGCCAATGGTCCCTTGGATAGAAGACTTAGGTACCATGTGTATGCTTCAACCCTTGATGCATTCTCAATAGGCCTTCTCGCGAAATAAACATGTGAAATGTTTGCTTACTTCGAATCATCGGGTCATCACGTCCGGTCGGGTGGTCGCGGTGTTAATCGACCTTTTGTGAAAACATGCCCTTTTATTCACGAAATGTCGGGGGTATTTTTGGTGAAATAAATCCCTCTCATCTAACAAATTTTCTGGTCCAATTAACCGACACTTTGTGAAAACCCTATGGCAAATCTACAACAGGTCGCGTCATCTTCCGCTTTCGTTTTTACGAAAGGCCATGTAACGCGACCATCCGACCGGACGCGATGACCCGATGATTCGAAGTAGGCCGAAGTGGTGGCCCTTACTGTGGCATGGCTCTGTTGTGGCGAGTTCTCTGCATCTCCTGATACCTTCTTCACAGTGACCGGATCGTCCTCTACCTGCGGGATCCAATCTCGGTACTCTGCAGGATGTGGGAAAGGGGAACACCAAAGTTAAACCACCAAACCGACTCCACACAGACTTCAAATCGACCGTATATATTTAGCCATGGCGGCAATTTATTGAATTGAATTGAATTGAATTTATTTTCTATTGCAACATACAAATCAAATTACATTTCATTGATACAACATTTGAACAAATATTTATAAAAATTGAACGTGTACACAGTATGATAATAATAAATGTTGACATTAAAATAAAATGTAACTGATAACACACTACCAAAAATAATTCATTAAGAAATCTGCATAAGAAATGCTATCACAGTAAGCGCTTGCTTGATAGCGTGATAGCCAGGGTGGGGAAGGGGATGCATGATTAAAAAATGATAATGGTGATGATGTTGATGATAAGATGATGATAAAAATGAAAATATGTTGATGTAATTGTATGTTCCATATGTAGTTGGTTTGTTGTCGGTCCCCCTTGTGTGAGTGAATTACAAAGGGAGAGATCTAACGAGGAGTCAAACCCCTGGGGTTGATTACTCAATGAGAAAATGTGTAACCTCGACTGTTCCAGCTGGCATGCTTATCTGCCAAAGGTGGTCCTCTTACAAACCAATTTTCGTTATTTTTCGGGCATCAATATCATCATTTTTCTTGGATCCTTCTTGATGCGCTATGTTACTCCTAAGTTTGGGGATAACAAAAAACATCTAGGGATTGAAATGCAAACAAAAAAGAGACAAGATTCCCGTTATCTACAAATTATTGGTCCTTTGTCATGCAGAAACAAATAAAAGCAGGATCATTACATCATATGTTAATGTTAGCATATCCATTCCATTGGATTTAGGTATCGGAAATTTTGAATGAACTATGATCTGTTCTCATACCATCAGACACCATGCTCTCATCAGGGGTAGTATGGTAGGATATCTGACCCAAGAGTTCTGAGAACTTGGCATCCTCCCAGAACTTTTCTCCTCTCACGTATTCTTTCTCGTTAAAGAACTGGATGTAGAGCAACTGGGCGAAGAGCATGCTCATGGCGCCCTCTGGAGGCCACTGGGTGTGGTCGATGAGAACGGGAATGATTGGTTTGTTCAGTAGATTGGCGAGATTCACCTTACGAATAATAAACAAAATGAAGAAACACGAAAAATTTAAACACAGAAAACTCTTGAACAACATTTGCCTTGGTGATGATTGCTCTGCGGTCAATTTATTTGTAACACCTCCCAACTTTAGCCCTGAACACAACACTACACCTAACCAAGAGCAAATCTCGCCAGGAAAAAAGTATCTTATCGGCACGAATTACACACGAATTGGGATAGTTGAATTTTAATATGAGACTTATGCGTTTAAAAAGATATCATATAATCAAATTTCAAGTGATCCATGGACGTTGTCATTATCTGTTAGTTGCGCAGGCAATGATAACACAAAATTATCTCCATTATCATGTTTTAGCTTACTTCTTTGTTACAGTTCTCCGAGTTTGAGTATTTCTCAGTCACCATGCACAGCACCACCTTGGAAGACCTCATTCCCTGGTTGATCTTAGCAAACAACTGATCTCCTCCACCCATTTGACCAATGTCCATCCAGCAAGGAAACCCTGCCATCTCGAGATGCTTCTTCATGGCCTTCACTTCGGGCTGGTGGTCCCACTGGTAGCTCAGGAAGACGGTCGGGGCTTCCGGAGTCGTCCGAGGGTGCTTGTGGCACAAGCAGTTCTGTTAAAGACACATAAGAATGGGTATCCTTGGGGATATGACACCAATCGTGTATTTACCCAAAGACAGAATTTATCAATCACCAGGAGTGACCATTGCGACCGATAGGGATAATGTCATGCACTACTACCTCAATCACCCATAAGGAAACTTCATTATCTTACATTTCCCTCACCCGAAGGCTCGAGAGCCTGAGTATAAGGGGAGGGTGCATACAGTTTATTATTATAATTTTCATTATTATCAACATCATTATTATTATTATCAAAATCATTGTTGTTTTTGTTTATCATTAAATCACAAAGAACAATGACGTATTTGCAAACCTGCTTCTTCTAAGGACTGCGTGATGATTTCTGCTGCATCGGTTCTTCCCATGTCTTCCAAAGCGCTGAGTATGGCATAGGTGGCGTCGCTGCTCTTGTGAGTGGTGTACCATTCAGCCAGGATGGCCATGGTAGGGTCAGGTGACAGGGCCCAGTTCCGGATGTCTTCACCCGAGTAGCCGAGCCGTACAGCCAGGAACCTCCAGTCATGCTCATGCTCAGGGTTTAACAGCTTCGAGACGTCACGGGACCATTTTGGTGCGTTAGTAATAGTCTGCGGGGGACAAATAATGTTTTATGCTATAACGAAAGTGCATTCCATACTGTAATAAATACCCAGTGCAGTTGACCTTCGCAAAGAAAAATTCTCGTAATCGTACGAAGTAGTAGTAGTAGTAATATCAGCAGCATTAGTATATTGTAATGGATAACTTGTTTAGCACAAAGCTAATGTGCCAGTGTCTATGTCAAAAACAGAGTTAGAAATTTCTAAAGGGTATGCCCAAGAAACAAATTATCATTGAGCCTTTTTTTTGGCCTAAAGCTCGTTCAAAAATGAAGATGTAAACCACGGCGGTTCTTTCATGATGATGCAAATTGTAATAGGCTCACATTTCTGTATTATATAACGCATAGCTCAGCAAATGCGAGTGAACGGAAAATAATTGTGGTTATTTTAACAAGAAAATACGATTACCAAAAGATGCTCAACTGTCATTCTATTAAAACGACGAATCTATAGATTACTGAAAAGGTATTTCTAACTAGAATTTTCCTAAGTGATACCAATAATAATACATAAATGAATTTATTTGATGGTGTATTATTCATGTCAATAATTATCAGATTGTTAGCCATGGAATTTCTGACCCAACGGTTAACCAATTGTTTTATTATGCTTGAAAAAAAATTAAGCAAGTTGAGGTGTCCTGGTATAATAGTTCATTTACTTGACAGTCAATCCCATAGGTAAGGGTTCGAATCGCAGCCTGGCACTAACGTCCTATGGCAAGGCATTAATCCACATTTTCCACTCTCTACCCGGGTGTAAATGGTTCACTAGACCATAGGTGCTGATGAGGCTTCCTTGAGTAAACGAAATTCATTTAATTATTATATCACTAAATCAAATGTATACAGAGTTTATCACCTTATGGTCGATCTCCTCGACTTTCTCCACTGTCTCGTCAACGACTTCTTTCAGCTCATCTAGTCTTTCGCCCTGGTCGTTGACTTCGCTCTTCACATTTTGGATATCCTCTCTCTGCTGGACCACGGTCTCATCAATTTTCGAAACGTCATTTTCTGTCGTCGTCACCCGATTGTCCAAGTTGTCAATGTCTTCTCTTTGCTCGCCCACATCTTCACTTAGCCCCAGAAGGCTAGGAATACCATAAAATATATATGTATATATATATAATATATTTCCATATCGCTTTGGAAAATATTTAAGGTATAATTTATTGTTTATGAAGTTACAGGGCGGGGGCATATTAAGCTTTAATTTGTAAATCAATATACTGGAAATATATTGAATATATCAACATAGATTTTATTCTTACGTCTGAAAGGTTTTTTTTTTTTGTAAAGAAAAGTTTGTTTCTGTCTTGTTAAGTGGTTCACACATGCAAGGCACTAATACAATCAGGAATACAATATTATGTGTCAAACGTAGGCGTAAATTCTTTTCTTGCATCCACCATACAAAGCCTTCGCTTCACATGGCCAGAACCGAGTATGATGACGGCGTCTTTCGACATGATTTGCACGACTTACCTTCTGCCTTCCAGGAAATCAATCAATGCCAGGACCAGATCTGGCACCCCCATCTGCTGGCACTTCTTAAGCTTCTCAATGTTGGGCTTGTAGACGGCCAGGCATTCCTTGTGGGCCTGGCCTATCCTTTTGACCTCCATGAGGACAACACCGATCCACATGGGATCGATGCTCTTCAGCTTGGTGAACAAGATCTTTAAACATCTGGCAGCCTCTTTCTGGAGAAATGGAAACGATGTCAGCTAATTTACTTATTGGTGTCTTCTAGGATACGGCTTTCTGTTGTGCGATTAACGTTGTCTTATTTTCCACGGATTCGGTACGTTCCACCTCTCTCTCTCTCTCTCTTACTTGTTATCACAGTCCCTGCTTCCCTCACTTTATATCTCTCATTATTTTTCCATTTCCCTCTCAACCCCTTTTCTCTTTCATGCTCTCGTTATCTCTACACCTTTTCTCTCAGTCTCTTACTATTCATCTTTCTTTGAAATTCATCCTTTCTTTACCTCTCGATTCTACACTCTATGGCAAAAGAATCCCCTAAAGTTTTATGAAATACCTCTATCTTATGTTAAAGACGCATAGTAGTGGGCTCTCATGGAGAATTCGTCGCCATTCGGGTGTTTAACCAATATAGTAAGCAGGTGTTGTCAATCACCGGGATTAGCCTTTAGTTTTATGACCAACATCAGACCTTGTGTAATGCTCTGCTTTCCCACCAATCGCCCCATATGGAAAACTCATTGTCTTACATTTCCCTCTCCCGAAGATTCTCCGAGAGACTATAGGGGGTCTATCTTGATGGGACCACGGGTTTGACGTGTGCGAGCCTTGTACACCCATTAATAAGTTCCACTATGTCTGGTGTCAGCGAATTATGACCTACGGCACATAGAAACTGACTACCATCTCCCTTTAAAGATGTTATCATGTTGTTCAGGTCAGGTAGGTTGTTGTGCCTGAGTTTGATATGACATAGGCCTACCTTGTTAAGGCACCCGACGCTGGAGATGGCCTTGCAAGCAGAGGCAGCTCCGTTCGGGTTCTGTTTCCATGCTTGAACACACCTGTCTATGTGCTTGACGAACTTCTCGGCATATTTGAGGGAGATATTAGCCAGGACCATGAAACAGAAATGCATCAGGGATGGGTGGCAGACGTCCTCAAACATCAGATCGATATGAGGTACCAAAACCTATTATAAACGTAAAATGCAAGAATTGAAAACGTTTAATTTTATTGTTTTTTCTAATCTTTCATGTTCCCTTGCTATCCAATGATTGTAAAATTGAAATGCATTTTGTTCAGAATATCCTTCGTCTTTTATTTATACTTTGCTTTCTTTCATCTTTAAATACAACTCTGAAGTTTGAACGTCGAACTCAGATTAATTAAGTTTGATTAAGCCTAATGCAAATCGTCATTCCACAATCAAAGCATAGGCCGGGATTTTCCCACGTGTAAAAGGTATTCTGGAATTTTATTTTTTAATGCTTCAAAATTTGTTTACTACAGCTAGGGCGATAAGTCATCCCCTTCCTCTCTGTCCTTACTGTCATGTTCTCTCTGGTAGAGTATTTCAATTAGAGATACAGGAACCTTAAGTTCGACCGAAGGGAATGTAGTAGATATTTTAAATCCTGATTCGAACGCTAATTTGAATCTTTTTACGGTTAATGATCAAGATTATAACTTCATATTAAGTTGGGGTTTTCCATCTTAAAGATATAAGATATCATCTGGAGTGTGTTTCACTAAACCCTAAAATCGATCTTAAAATCGATCCCATCGATAATTTTTTTTAATACTTTATTTTTTTAATCGAAATCAATTTTAGTTGATGAAACACCCCCTGGACACATACCTTTGAATTCAGTTTGCTGACGTCATAGAGTACCATATATAGGTACATTTTGTCATCCGTGCCCATATCTTCCAGAAGTACAACGATACGGTCTATCCGTGAGAGAACAACTTCCGGGTTAAACTGGAACAAGCTGTTCAGAGCCACTGCAACGAAAAGTGAAATATCTTGCTATCATTGAAACCCGTTGACTTCTAAATGCATCCATTGCCATAGGGTCAATACAGGGCCCACCCGGTTCCAGTAGGCAATGGGGTAACAGCTTGAATATTCTACTTTCGTTATTGCAATATTTTTCTCATCTTACTTTGTGTGATAATTTCTTCTTGTTAGAATTGAACTTGATTTTTATTTATTAATTTCACATGCTCGAATACAGAAATCATACAATTAATATCACAAAATGGAGGATATTACATGTGGATACAATATTATAAATATTGCAATAGGTTAGTTATATTATTGACAATTTAACAACAGTTTGAACATTATTGAAGGTAAGTCTAATTATATGTAACATGTGGATATGAGGGGCTTATTGACAAGAATGGCTTGTAATGGTAAACCTCTCTTAAAACTTAAGTACGTTTTAATATAAGTTGGTTTAAGTAATTATGTATAATCATCAATAAAGTATGAAGCTGTGTGGGTTTTTTAAGTATTCGAACCGTGAGCTAATTGTTCAGCTTAGATGTTTCCTTAAAGGGAATCCAACCTTAATAGACAACTAGTCTAAAAGAAATGAGAAAGATCAGAAAAGTTAACTGGCGAAAGTTTGAATGAAATTGGACCAAAAAATAAGAAAGTTAGGAATAATCACTATACGTATGGGCACTTCAAATTTGCTTAATTGGTAATGTCACTGTGAGGTAAAGTCGGACTAGTTTCCCATTTCTTTCAAAATACAAAATGACTAAAACGTCAAGTTTTCAAAATGACACAGGGTGGTATTTTCTTAATAATGTGTTATCCATAACAAATTTTGTGTAGTGCCCCAAGAGAGAAGCCACTTGGAAGAAAAACGGAAATTGAATTAATTTTTGTGCACGAGAATTATCCGTGACTACATCAGAATCCATTGAACAAATTGCCAATTTGAGATTCATATAGATTTTATAGTGATCTCATATTTCAAACATTGATAACTAACCATACAATTCAGACCTTAGGCAACACGTTACGACCAAACGAGTGTTACTCACGACCAGCCGATGTGCCTTTGCACTTGTTGTCAAGGAAGGCATCGGCAATGGCGTCTCCGTAAGGAGCCAGGAGCTCTCCGTTCTGATAGATTGATGGTAACCCTATGGCTTCTGCGGCCACTTCCTCCAAATCCTTGACGTCACAACTGAGAAGCTTCACAACGTATTGGAAGAGATCCCGGTACAACTTGACATTATCGTTATTCTGAAGAGATATGGAATATATAAGAATGATAAAAAATAATATTAATAATAATATTAGATCAATTTATATAGTGCAGCTACTATATCAAAATACTCTACTGCGTTGTGATGAAAACGCGATGCGCATGAATGAATGCGAACCGACCATCAGTTTCCCTCACAGTAGAAGTTGGTTTGTTGTGGATGGAGGAACCAAGAGTTAGGTTTAACAACAGGCTACAACCAAAGATTTTTTTAAGTAATCGATCAATTACACACAAAAATACATGAAACCTGGAATATTCAAAAGAGTGATTATGTCATCCCAAAACCCAGTCGTACAGTAAAACTGAGTTCCTTTTCAAATTGACAATGCAAAATAGGGATTTAAAAAAAAACATTGGTATTCTCAGAACTTAGTTTGATGGATAAATAGCATGTCTTGGTATTGATCTCTTCAAATATACAACCTTATGAGAACGAAATGAACTAGTTTGATATCAATGTATGGATATGGGTAGTATGTAAAAATAGTAATGGACCGGATCTTCCAAGTCAATGAAATTACTTCTCTGGCTACTGAAAATCATTGTATTTACATAATTGGGATAATTATTACTCATATTTTTGTTTTCAAGAAGTCAAGAATAGCTTCAAAGAACTTGCCTTCTCGATGAATCCTGCAATGATTTTACGAAGAATATTCCCATGGACGGAGAGATCATATGATGGCCCGTCTCCCTCGAGTTCTTGTTCTAGACAATATTCCATGAGATTCTTTAAGGAGCCACGCTTGATTTTCTGAGATGAAAGATATTACTATTTTAATGAAAAATATTATAAAAAGTGCAATGTTGCCCCTAAATGTGGAATCAATTTTGTTTACCACTTTTGTTATAAAATGAATTTGACAATAACATTTCTTCTTGATAAATTATTTATCTTCTCAGAACTTTATTTATCCATATCTATGCCCCTTCAGATTGATCAATTAAGTTCTTAGAAGATAAGAACGTTATCTATATGCAGTATATTGCATTGTCACAATCATTTCGAGAAGAGAGTTAAACATAATTTATTCCAGTGTTATTATCAGAATAAACACTGGTAAGTTTGGAAACTCATTGATTTTATGAGATATCATAATAATATGGACGTCACTTGAATGCTAATTCTCTACTACATTCCTTCTCTCTCCCTTTCTCTCTCTCTCTCTCTCTCTCTTCTCTCTCCCTCCCTCTCTCTCTCTACCTCTATCGGTAATGGTAACAGTCGCTTTTGGAGGACACTGGATACCCTTCGTTAACGAGACGTGTTCCACATCAGTGAATACATGTGACGTTTGATCCACTACGCTACTCGCTGCCTGTACTGTAGAGCCTCTGACTTTTCCGATGTGACTTAGAATGGGGGTGTCAGAGATTCAAATGATCACACTTAATAATGCCCAAGATGTGGAAACTTGAATTTGTTGTCAACGAAATTATGTATATATATTTATATTTATATATATATATACAGGTGTATATATATATATATATATGGTCATTTCCGGTGCCAGTTGAAATCGAAATTTGTAAATGGAAAACATAGAATAAGAGGGTTTCATGTTCTTTTTGTGTTACTAAGATCCAGTTGGTTTTTTAAAGGTCGTGGGCTGGTAGTTGCCAGCTCCCGAAATCATCCACTGCAATTATCGTCCATGTACAAGTCCCCCGAATGCAGAACTTACCCAGCATTTTCTAGTAGGTCCCAGTCTGGAATCCCTTGTGCTAAGTACTTGTGATCGAGGTTTCCCTCAACATCCGTGTCGTCTCGACGGAGCCATTTAAGAAAGACTTCGAGTACGCCAGGGATCAACTTTTCAGTACCCTGGTGATAAAAGATACATTTGAGTACTATTCATGAGACTGCATTGTATGTGGAAAATCTGTCTTAAAGTTATTGTTGAATGTTGATAGTACCAAAGAAAAATAACTGTGCATTGTGAGATTTTACAAACATCAAAATGTAAATCCACCCAATAGTTTGTTTCAACATTTTGTGATAGTTTTGTGACATTAGACAAGATAAAAGAAGTACAGGTATTTAAAAAGTAAGCAATGTTCGGCTTTTCATAAAATCTTGAAAGTAAGAGTAAGAGTATCAAAAGTGAGATCAGGTTGCTTAAAAACATTAAGTTACGGTTACTTTGCCAAAATGTCGTTATTCTAAGCTATCCGAAGTTTGTTATATCCAGGGGACAAATAAATATCTCAAACTAGGACGTTTAGGAAATGTACTACCGGAAAGATGTCCTTGAATTTCCTTCTTGCAATTACAGGTAAGTGTACCTACATTATGACAATTATTGAATTGGAAAATATTTAATTTCAAATTCGATTAAACGTCGTGCTAAAATCTAAGCATTGTAGTCTCTTGAAATTTCATATACGACATTTGTTTTTTAAATGAAAATTGGTGGCATTAAAAGTTTTACATCTTAATGTAGAACATAAAATTCGGTACTCTATTCTAAAACCAGTGATGGGGAAATCTGGGGATGATAGTTTCGGAATAATTAAGCTTTTGATAAACGTTATTTTGGAAGAAAGAATACCTTCATCCCAATTGATCCGATTATCTTCAATAGAAGAGTTGAAGGTTAGAGACTTCGGAACAATAATTTTTAGGAGTAGCGAACGTCTGGGGTAATTTCGGGAAAATTTCCGTCGCACACGAGGTGTCATTTCGAATTCGATTTTACCAGGGCACATGAATAAGTTAAAGTAAAGTAATCCCTTACGCCACTACCGCAAATAATTGCTGCAGTCTGTGTTAAGCAATGACTTTGTGTACGATGACATTCTGACATGGAGCGTCAATGACCGCAAAGTACAGTCGCTAACGCAACCCTAGATCGTCAAAATGAGGCTTCGTGAGCAACGGTTTCCCATCTACTTTTTCTATATTTCTCCCTTCCTAACCTAATTTGTATGCATCGCTTCATATTGTATGTATTCTTAATTGTGTTAATTAATGAACGTAACTTCAGACTTATACTTAAGGCGACACCTGTTATGTATATACCATGAAACTAGCATACATCTAAAGTTATAAGATTGTAAATGTATAAATGTTGATGTATAAGGAATAAATAAACATCAAATCAACTGAAATCAAATCAAACAGCATAACAAGCTGCAGACTTAATGTTTTTACCTCATATGTCATTTCAGTGGTTTCAACTATACCAAGAGCCACCACGATGTGCATGTCAGAAGCACTCTCCATACACGCCGTCAAAAGGTGAAGAAATGATCCCGCAACTTTCTTCAGAATCTTGTCCCGACTGCAATGTGAAGAACAATAATTGACATACAAATTATTTTGTTTATCATTAAAAGTTTTGGATTATGATCACAATGTATGTTCAAATATTTCTATGTTGTTTTGTTTATTTTGTTTGTTATTATTTCTCTTATTTTGTTTCGATTTTATTATTGCTAAAAACAAGTTAGCCTTGTACTACCTTGTAATAGCAGTATTGGTTAGACAACCGTACTGAAATCAAAGGCATCTATACACAGAGTATGGCCGACTTGGTTCCAGTTGGTGACAACATGGCGTATATTCTTTTGTTTCGTGCTTTCTCAACAATTAAAGCAGTAGTCTACAGACGCCCTCTGACCATAAACTGTACTGGCCGTTAATATTTTCAAATCATTCCGGGACCACAAAACTTACCTGAATGCTTCGATCATCTCCTCGATGGTTCGCTTGAGATGTTCACCCGACTCCCACCAGGACAGGTTCTTCTCTTCACCCTTTTCCATGTCTCTCTTTTCGCGATCCGTGGGCACCCATTCGATTGGTTCCGCAAGATCTTGAAGAATCCTTTCGATGGCGCCCTCGTGGCCCTAAAAGAAGATAGCATTACGTTTTCGACACCCACGACCCGACTAAGTTCACATGAGAATAGACCTGTTTACATATTTTGTGACTTCCCTTTCTCATGCCAACTAAGAAAAATTTTAGAGACTTGGCCATTATAGCAACAGACAATGTGTGCATAGTGGATGCCATCTACAAAGATGACATTAAACATAGCAGTTAAATGAAATGGTTCAGTGGCTCTAAAGAGTATAGCATGCATGAATTGGAATGTAATCGTAAACAGTTTTATAGGCTCAAATGTACCATTTCTAATGTGTGTTTTTAATTATTATTTAGGATCCGAATAAAGCTGTATGAAAAATAACAAAAAATTGCTTCCAAATGGAAAAGCAAGATTAACTCCGATTCGAGGCAGCTACAGGTCAGTCGTGGTATTTATATTCTTACTCACAACTACACTTGAACTTGATCATGAACTTAAAGGTACGAGTTGGCTGGGAAACGCATACAAAGTACGCTTCACATATTGTTATAGTGGGGAAACCCATCCATGGTGGAACATAAAGTCACTTCGAAAGAGAAAATCTCACTTCACTAGTTCCGTATTCGTGATCTGATCTGTCCAATAATAAACTAGGGATGCCATTTCGTCAAGACACTTTGTTTTTAATGATTACATTTTCTAACTCGCGTATGTGTTCTCTGTCGGCAGTGCTCGTATAGAACACCCACAACGCTTTAAACAAACGTATTAGGGGTTCCAGAATTAACAGAGAAAGGAACAAGAAATCTGCAAACCGTAAATTTCCTTCGAAATCTATCTTTCACAAGATTCAATAATTTCAGAAGTAATGAAATTAATATAACCTTCCATTTGATGACAGTTTTCTCGTCAAATATATCCTTGGCCCTGGCAAGATACAACTCTGTCTTCTTCTTCATGCATTCCACGCATATTTCAGCCATTTGTTGTTCATGCTTGTTTTTCCTGAAGGAAAGGGAAAATAGAATGTAACGAAAAGTCTTGTGTCTGGATAGATTGATTATCAAGACAAAAATAGAAAAAAAATTCCAAGTAGGTTTTCAAGAATTTTTCATTCAGCATGACTGTTTTTTGTTGTTGGTCTCGATGATTCTACCTGGACATTGTTTCACAAAACCGTCATAAGTACAAGTTCAGAGACATCCCACTGACACAAGTGTCAAATTTGATAGTCGCATATCAATATGTTGCCGGTGAACTATAACTCATGACGGTTACGTGAAATGATGCCCGGATTGATGCCAATTTGATTCTCATCTACATGCGACAATTTCATTTGTGGCAATACTCCACTACTCCAATGTAGTAATATTTTTAAAGTCTGAATTCCATTTACTAGTTTTAATTAGAAGTTTACGTATCTGTCGTTTTCCCAACATAATGAAAGAAGAATGATGAATTTGATATTGCTTTTGAGAGGGAGAGGGGTACGCAGGTTCATGTTGATATTGAACAAAAGTTGTGTAATATCACTGCTGTCAAATCATTAGTAGATGCAGCGGGGCTTGTCCCAAATAGTATCCCCCACCCCTTCTCACATAGAGAATGTCAATAAATTCATAAATGAATTCGTTCGTCGATCCTAATATTGTGTTCAGTCTATCCTTCTATGTACCTTAAGGACACTTAACATAGTAGTTGGATAAAGGGGGCGTCGAGTGAGGGAAATAAAAGATGTGGAATAGGAGTAAAACCAAGCTATACATCCTGTACGTCACGAACTACATAATCTGTGAGTACATATCTGATGATTGTATCAAATTAATAGCACTGCTAAAGCTTTTATCAGACTAGGGCACTGTTTTACAAAACTTGTTATCAATAACAAATGCTAAATTTCTATGACAAATTTGCTTTCAGCCAATCAAATGCCTCGATTTTAGTAGCTTATAACAGATATTGTACCTTTTTTATAACAACAGGGCAAATATATGAAATGAAAAGACACATGCAGTTGATGTCAATATGTTCAGAACTGCTGTAAATTACTACAGCAAATTACTTAAAACCTCGGGCCTGCCCGGTATCATCTTCTGTGCCTTTCTTTATGTTGTTCATCCCTCTATTTTTTCTCTTTTTTTTCTTCTTCGTTGTGATGGGTCAGGGATACGTGCTCCCACCGCCGTAGGGCCATTGGGACAATCCGCTTTTTAAGGTACGACTAAATTGCTCTACTTACGCTGCTTTCACTGCGTCCATCATCTCATCCCGGAGTACATAATTTAACTCCTTGATGAATTCCCCTGTGACATCCTTCTTGATTTCATCTAAGACTCGAGGTAGATACTCGTTCAGCTTTGAGGGTTCTTCTCAATGTACTCCTTGAACTCGTCGAATTTCTCAGCCATGTTATTTACGATATTGTTGAGTAGTAATGGTCACTATACAGGGAAAAAGGAGAAGAAAAGTGATCAAAAATTCATTGAAGGCTTGATCGTATATTTATAGGACCAAAGAGGTCTCGAAATCGTTAAAATTATTACAAAATATAGTGTTGATCTTCAACTTGTCTAGTTCCTCTGCCATAATTAAGGCCTATACATATCGATATTGTGGAGGAGTGAATATGTAATATTCTCATTGTTAGACAAAGCCTTACCTGATGAAAGATTCTTCGACAAAATTTGATCCTGGACCAAACGTATACACTTTAATTAATCATAATCCTAACCCTATAACCCCAACATAAAACACAATTGTAGGCCTTAGAATATCCCTCACTTACAAACTCAATTGTAAACCGAACCCTAGCCCTATATCTTCAACAAAATAAGGCTCAAAGGAAGAAAAAACAGTGCAGGGCAAATTGTGTGGTCTTGAAATCACGACAGTCTTTACGAATGAGCTAAACGGAACTAAATGTTGTCGTAAGTCTTATTAGAAATACCGGACAGATTTAGAGGCCACTCAACCATGGAGCATTATAATTTAATCTACTGTTGAACTTTGTTCTTGTGATTTGTTTTCGGTATGAGAGTATTAAGCAATCACCACAATATCTGCAGGAGTTCTGCTACGATTCCAGCAGCAGAATTGAAATTTAAAACGAAGGAGGGGCACTGCATGGCGAGCACCTGCCGCCCTTGATCCCCATAGCTATGCCACTGCTAGCTTGGCTCAGTCATATATTTTGGGAAATTGGCATTCCATGGTTCATCTAGGTTTATCCAAATAGCTAAACGACCTAAGTAATCAGAATTTAATTGTCTCCAATTGCCTTCAAATAAAGCGGACAAAATGAATGGCATTTGGGGTTTTCTCCGCCAGACAACCCCCCCCCCACCCCACACAATAATAGAAATGTATCATTTAATTGCTTATCTTGTGGTGAGCAGAAACTGTCCTGACTTACCAGCACTAATCAAGGTTATTAACCTTCAATATTCTAATAAATAAACTAAATAAAATTGCCATTTTCCCTTTGTTCCAAATAGGCCTAGGCAATAGAGAATGCTTCATTCAGACGACCTTTCCCAATGCCTATGCACAGTGTCCATGATTGCCTATGTTATAACTTATGTTGAAATGAGAATTGCATACAGCAGCGGTGATCCTAATGCATTTCGTATGTTTATTCATGTGTACCGCATCGTAAATTGTTCCATTTCTCTCTTTCCTTGCTTTATTTTCTGTTGTCTTATATATTTGTGTAATTATTATTTTACATGTATGTCTTATCTGTCAGTCGTCATTGTCTCTTTTTGACCTGTCCAGTGTTCACTATATACGTGTCGTAACAAGTTTTCAAATTACGGTTTTATAATTGTATTATTATTCTGCCACTTTTTGGTAATCTATGTCTATATATATATTTTTGTTTCTTTCATGTCAATAAATTTACATGTTACAACAATTATGTTTGTCATTATTTTGAGGGATCCATATTTTACAAGCTCCGCTTTTCAGTGGATCCCTCCATTTCCGCGGGTTTATCTTTAAAGAACTTGTGAAAACCATTATACTGGATATTTATGTAAACTTTCTATTTCATAACTTTTAAACCATGTATAATGTATAATGTTATTGAATATTGAATTGCATGTCTGATTTTTTGTCGAAATAACTGTTTTGATGGAAATGAAAAACAAAATGAAATTGAAACTGAAACTGAAACGCATTTGATGTAAATAATGATACTGAATGCAAAATGCTTGTAACTGGGAGTAAATTATTAGACATTTCACGTGATGTTACATAATAACTAAAAGTTCTACTTTCATCTCTGCAGATAATGTATATATTTGAAAGACTTTTGACATATGTAATTATGTTTCATTGTATAATATTATATTTTTAAAGCTGTGTTTAATTTAGAATGAATAGGAGTGTTCGAATAAATAAAGATTAAAGTCATATTGTAAGTTACATAATACTTATCAAGCCTATTCAGCATGATTTAGTTACATTAATGGAATGAAGTTCATGTTTACATGAAATGAATGAAATAGTAAAAGGGTGTCAAGTATAGATTCCCTAATTCAGCTGTTTGGGGCCAGACGGGCCATAACTATGTGTAGAATGATGTGAGATAACGCCTTCCTGGCTTCTAAACAGACGAATTATTTGCACACAATCCGTGAGGAGACAAGCAGATGCGACAAAACAATAATAACAGCACCCTCTCTCCAGTTTAAAGGTCCATAAACATCAATAAATATTGATCTTGAGGACACTATGAGGCACTTTGTCACCCAGGGTCATCCCCCTCATCCCGCACTGTGGAAAACCCATCCCCTGCTCACTCATATCTTGATACGCCTCAGGTTTGCTGAATAAAATTGCAAATGACTTGTGATAAAACGTCTCTTTTTTTCGCGGCCCTGGTAAATTTCTTGTAAGTAGGTATGGAATTTCATAACACGGTATACAAATTATACGGCTTCGTGCGATAGATACACACAGCCTCAACTGGAGTGCGGATAGATCGTATAATGAACGAATGAAAACATGCATCATTTGTTTTATACTACGTAACTCCTAGATCCTTGTTATTTCATGAAAAAAGAATTCATTCACGATTGTTTCGTGACAGTTTGGCTGACAAATAAATCACAAGTTTAATAGGCTTAATTAGTGCGCACACAGAGATAAGCGCACTTACCTCTGTACGCATGGTGCTGCGCAAGAATAGGCCCACACATAGTACAGTATAAGCGCTCTAACCTCTACGCGCACTACTGCGCATCATGTACATGCACTAACAAATCGTTGGATAGTACTGGAAACTATTGCACGCTTTTTCATGAAAAACGTAGGATAGTCTCAGTAAATCATCACACCTGACCGCGCATGACCAATCATTTGATTAGGTTCTGGGAGTGTGTTGTATAATAAAGGAAAGATGTAATTATTTTCAAAACTCTTTAAGTACTCAATTAATGCTTGATCAAACCCTAGATACGCCACCGATGTTTATAAATCGCAAAACTACTCTTGGTTTCATGACTTAAAATTGACTTCAAGCGAAAGCGAAAATTTACACTCAAGCAAACAAAGAGATTAATTGTCTTTGGTCGCTCATTAACAACTTACCAAGTGGCTCTATTATCCTGTCTCTCGGTACTTCATTTGTTTAGTAGAATTAAATGGACCTTTTGATAGCAGATTGTTTCGGCAAGAGACATTACGAAAAACAAATTCGATCTCTCTTTATAAGATTATTTATTTAGTTTATAATTCAGGAGCTTTATTCATGATTAATTGGAATCAGTTTTGCACTCAAAGGAATATATTTATCAAGTGAGGATATTTTCCACATTGATTTCGATAATGTAACGACCTTGGAAGAAATAACTTTTATATATAAACGAATAGAGAAGAGCTTTACAGTTACCTTCAAGATTACACCACCGTTGTTAACAACTCACCTTCATGAATTAAAAAAATCGTTTCGGTTCTTGGAAATACTGACGAAGTTAAGAAAGTTGGACATTATAATAACTTGAGAAAGTGATTTGAACTATTATCATTTTGCTGTGATTTAAACCACGGACATGGGGGTTCTCAGTCTATTTACAACTTTCGTGTTATGCGTGACTTGGTGTACAATATTTTCTGCTGGGTCTGCTTTATTCGTGAAGAAAGGTTTCAACATCGGGGATGACATAACCCTGGATTGTGTAACCAATTGTGGTATGTGATATTTTCGGGTTACATTTGAGTGATCCTTTATCGGTATCTCTTAGGGTTGATGGTAGAACTGTCACAGGGATGTTTAACGATAGCCGTTTAGAATTATCATCAAGGCTTTTAGATGAATCAATACCCCACAATTCTTTTGAACTATCTTCATTCTTCTCTTTCTTCCAGTATGGTACAGACCGCCGTTGGCGTATTATCGTACCTTGTGCTTGTCCAGTGTCGAGTGTACAGTGCAAGTAAAAAGGCTCTACAAGAATTTTATATATACAAGGATATATCACAGTATGAAGGTTGAATATCCGTTACACTGTACGTGTAGGTTTTTAGTTTTAAAGAGAGACAGATGTTTGCAAAAAGAGTGATTTTGCGGTTCGGTGTGGTGGGTCTCTCGCCATGGTTTCAGCAGTGCGTGTATCGTCAATAGACGTACAGTATTTGCGTTGGGTGATTGGCATCGCGGTATACGGGATTGTGTGTAGAGTGCTATTCAGATTTCAGCTATGTGTGTTATGTGCATGGGGTGTCCGTAGGCGTTGTGTATTGCAGCGGTGTGTACAGGTTTATGTGCGAGGGCTGTGATGGGTTTCAATGGCCTGAATTGGACATGGTATTGGATTTAGCTTTGTGTGAGTTAATCCAGGTTGTATGCGCAGGGATACTTTTGTCATACTTTGACTTTGAGACGGGTCTTGATATTGCATGTCTATGTTAATTAAGACAAATGGTGGATAGTTTTCCACGGGTTCTTGTCTTGGGATTTAAGCTAGACCTCTACAACAAGAGTCTTGATGGTTGTCAGTGTTTTCTTGAATAGATTCTACGGGGATTGTTCCGTGCATGTTAATGCCCAGTTGTGATTTCGAATACAATTTCATATGGCCAGTATAGATCAGAAAAAAGAATTCTCAACCCTAGGTCGAGAGATGAGCCTTGCGGGTAGTGAGCTTAACAAGTTCGTTTCAGAGCGCTGCGCCGAAGTGTTAAGAGTAAAAGAGCTAGAATTGGAAAGCCAGCGTGATCGCGAGGAGCGCGAAAAAGAAGTAAAGCTAGCCCAGCTTAGGGTCGAGGAGAGAAAGACTGCCAGTTAGTTGCGAATGGTGGTAAGGATACAGGATATAGTATTGGTTCATTGAAGTCTGTTGATAGTTCACCAAATGCTAATACAGTGCATCTTGGACTAGCTAGTATCTGTTTACTATTAAACAGTAGAAACACATGGATCGAATTCATTAGAGTAGGCAAGACAAAGCATTGTGAATAAGTTAGGCATGGCTTATGATCTGGTAAGGGCTATGACGAAGCATATGCCCGTAGTTTCAGGTTGGCTGGAAAAAGGGAACAAAGCAGCATCAGTTTTGAGAGATTGCGGGTGCATTACTTGTGTAGTTAAATCAGAACTAGTCGATGAAGATCAGCTGACAGGTTACAAACAGTTCGTGTTGCTCATTGATGGTACCGTAAGGGAGTTCCCAGTTTCGAGGCTGACTGTTGATTCTCCATACTATGTGGGTGAGATAGAGGCTTTGTGTATGCCTCATTCACTATTTGATGTTGTTATTGGTGATATAACTGGTGCAAATGAACCCCGAGATCCAGATTTGAACTGGGTGCCTAAAGGAGGTAAAGTAGTAAGTGACGATGCAGGCAAGGTGAATAGTGATGGTAGGAATAGCAAGGACGCTATTGAAGTGCAGGTTGTTGATGGAGTTGAGCGAGTTGAGGAGCAGGTTGCAAATATCTCTGGTGTGAAAGAGGATAGTCCACGGGTGATGGCAGTTGAAATTCGATCTCAGAAGGAGGTCAAGGTCAAACCGCTCAAGGTTTTGAAATGGGTAGTCCCGTTTCCTGCATAGAGCCTGCAGGTTTTGGTCGTGAACAGAAGGAAGATCCATCTTTGCGTTTATTGTGGAACAAAGTAGATAGGGAGGAGGTTGACTTGTCAGTGGCTGGCTGTGTTGATATGTGTACAGAGAGTAGCGAAGTGTGTGAGGATTCAGCGGAAGATGATGAAGTTCATATTAGTGATGTTGATGGCGCTGAGGTGACAGTGATGCCATCCATACATCAGAAGGAATTCATAAAGCATGTCAAGGTGAATGAGTCCTTGGAAGAGAGTCGTAGGAAAGAGATATCTCAGTAATTGCGAGAGTATCATGAGGTCTTTTCTGATGTACCAAAGAAGACAACAGCTGCAGAGTGCAAATTGCATCTGAGACGTGATGAACCAGTACGTTCACCTCCATACAAGGTGCCCAATGGTTAAGGCGTCTGACTGCGAATCATGAGATGGAGCATGATGCTCCAAGATTACAGGTTTAGGCTTGTATCGGTGAAGGTCGACGATAATGTTGCAGCAGATTATATGATCAGAATATAAAATGCACTACTCATGTTTTTTTTTGTCTGCCTACCATTGTAAATTATTTGATGATATGTATCATGGTTTAACACAGTTTGTTAATGTCGTTTGGTGGATACACATTGCATTTACCAGGATTATGTAATGTTGAGAGTTATTTTATATTGATCTTGCAATCTACGAATGTATACCCATCAAACTGTATATGATAGTGCATACACATTATTATCCTGGATATTTGTTTCGTAGAAATGAATGAAATGCATTACCGGTACTGAAGTTTGTTATTAAGAAGAAAATATTACAGCAGTATTATATGCATTGTAGTTTATGAAAATGCTGGAATGTTACACACTGCAATTTGAACCATGTAAATGTATATTTTGAACCATGTCTTCGTATGATACTCGTTATGAACTTTAGTGCTTGAGCTATGTCATTGTGGACATTATTACAAACAGATTTAAATGTGAGTTTTGCCATAATTAGATTTGGACTTATGTTAGCGGTCATCTTTAAAAGTCTTCAGTGATCACAAAGGTTGGACTCAGACGACAAACCATGACCGAGATGATGAACTTCACATTAAAAACATTACTCTTGTTACCACAGAGACTTATTGTTTTAAGCATACGTGTTTACTAACAACTTGGATTGATAAATTGGATAACAGAAAGAGACTGATGATACTTGGAAACATCATACTGTCTATGACAAGCCTCATAACATATGTGATAATAGTAAGAATGTTATTTATATTATTTATTGTACATTGTAAAATGTTGTGTCACGACTTTCTGATATGATGTAATGGTTGATGAGATAAAACATGTTATGTTTGAAGTTTTACCTTGGATAAGCTTTAATGATTTATGTGCCGTAAAAATTGAAACAGTTTGCTTTTCAAATTTGCATGAGATATGTATTTGCCAATAATTCTATGTTTTGTGTAGAAAATTTACTTTAATAAATTATTCTTAAAATTGGGGGCTAATTGTCAAATGAGAATTAAGAATTATGTTACCCTGACAAGGGTGAGTTTTTCCTTTGGTGTTTGGAATTCAGGTACACCATGAAAGAGTTGAATAAAGTTCTCTTTGAGCCGAGACCTAAAACTAGCAAGTATGATTGTCGTTTTTCCGTGACAAACCCCTCATCCACACAGAAGACGAATTCGGTCTTCCCTACCAGGCTTAACCTTCATCCACACAGAAGACGACTTCGGTCTTCCCCTCCCAGCGTAATCGTCACCCACACAAAACAGGGCTTTGGTCTTTCCCTCTCAGCCTGATCCATCATCCACACAAAAGAAGACTTCGGTCTTTCCCTCTCAGCCTAACCCGTCATCCACACAGAAGACGACTTCGGCTTTCCTTTCTCATGTTAATCCGTCTTCCGCACCCAACAGGGATTCGGTCTTTCCTCTCAGCCTGATCGGTCATCCACACAAAAGACGACTGAGGCCGTCTCCTTCCAGCATAACCCATCATCAAAACAAAAGATGACTTCGGCTTTCGCCTCTCATGCCAATCCGTCATCCACACAGAATACGACGTAGGCTTACCCCTCTCAGGCTAATCCGTCATCCGCACAGAAGACGACTTCGGTCTTCCCTCTCAGCCTTACCCGTCATCCCCATGGAAGACAACTTCGGTCTCCCTTCTCAGCCTAACCCGTCATCCACACAAAACAGGGCTTTGGTCTTTCCCTCTCAGCCTGATCCGTCATCCACACAAAACAGGGCTTTGGTCTTTCCCTCTCAGCCTGATCTGTCATCCGCACCGAAGATGACTAAGGTCTTCTCCTCCCAGCATAACCCGTCATCATAACAGAAGACGTCTTTGGCTTTGAGCTCTCATGCTAATCCGCCATCCACACAGAATACGACTTCGGCTTACCTGTCAGATCTAGGTACGGTAAATTACCAGTCTGACGATAAGTTAGATTATGCTGAAATGACTTTGTATCATAGGAAAATATTCAGGCGACTTCAAGAGTAAATATAGTGTACATAGATTTAATTAAGAGCCATGTGCTCAATATTAATGTACATACAAATAAATGACAAAATACAATGATTTGGATTTAATATGAAATAAGAGTATAAGCGTAGATCATGTCATTGTATATATCGTTCTATCAGTATATTATTATTATACAGATATTGAAAGGCAGGGGGTGTAATATAACATTCTTCGGACCGCTGAAGGGAGTTATATTTTCCCAAGTGGTTATATTTTCCAGAAGCGCGCAGCGCTGAGGGAAAATATGGTCACGAGGAAAATATAACTCCCTTCAGGTCCGAAGAATGTTATATACCCCTGCTAGTCAATATCTGTTATATTAGATAACCTTGGTTTGAAAATTTAGGGGTGGTCCATTTTTTTCGAGGACAAACAAAATTTGAGATAAAAAAGTGAGAAAAAAATTGAAAAAAATATTTAGAGATAATTCGAGAAAAAATTATATCTAACAAAAAAAAATTATAAAAAAGATTTTTTTGGGAAAAAAAGTTGAAAAAAATAATAAAAAATTCGAAAAAACAAATAAAAGTACCAAAAATTGACCTCGGATATTGGTATAATGTGTGTAATTGGTGACATACAGTCCTTAAGAGGGCGACATGCATTGATTAAATATATATTCATTTCACCAGCTGGTTAATATAACACCGAAAAGTTACCGGCCAGGAAAATATAACAATTAGGATCCTCGCAATTAATATCACGTGACGAGCACTGGACCAATCACATCTCGGTATCTGTCTAAGCTATCTAATATATCACAATATATATCAATCAATAATTCCCCGTTCCAACATTCAATATTTCCCAAAGAAAATATATATTGCCAGCGATGCCCGAGTCATCCTTCGGGGTATTATATAACAGCAATAATCCGCCAACTCTAGCCCGGTCTTTGTATACAACAAGTAAACTGTTGGATTCGACTTAGAGTCCAGATTAAGAGTTCGTGAATACAACCTCTTCCTGTTTCTGAGGAGGTGAAACGAAGTACCCCGATGTACGTAGTAACCCGGTGCTGCGGTGCATGAACTGCGAAGTTTGTCCAACCTGACCGTATACGATGAGGTGATGAGGAAGAGGAGGGCTTCATCGTCTCAGTTGCTGCTTAGACAACACCAACCGAACTTGCTCCCATAGAAAAGAACTTGCAAGGATAAAAAGATGGTGTTTCTATGGTGATGGGTAGATAAATGATCGAGATTGATGTTGACAAGTAATAGGACTACATCGTTGCACTTGCAAATTTCACGAGTGAAAATGGACATCATATGTTATGGAAAAATAAAAAATTCAATTAATTGATACAATGTTATACTCCTATATCCCCAACTGCAATACGAGGAAGCAGGTTCACTTAACATCATTCAAGTTCATATCAGTCTTTATTTGTTCGGTTTTTTTTTAAGGTTATGCAAATTTGTTAACGTTACGTGTGAAGATATTTTCGGTATTTTAATCATTATGATATCGACTAAATCTGTGTCACATTTTGTTACCTAGTCGATGACGGTTGTCTACCTTCAAATAATTCCACAAAAAAATCATTATTTACGAATTGAAATGTGTGCAACAGCCTGACATGTACAAGTGATTGTTTCGTTGTTGCCAGTGTTTTCGTCACTGTCTCACAAACGTGCAATAAGGAATAGGATAAACATTGTACTGACGCAGTAAACAAAGTCGGACAATATTCTACCTTGAGAAATTGATTTGAACTATTATCATTTTGCTGTGATTTAAACTACGGACATGGGCATTTTCAGTCTATCTACAACTTTCCTGTTATGCGTGACTTGGTCTACAATATTTTCTCCTGGGTCTGCTTTATTTGTGAAGAAAGGTTTAAACATCGGGGATGACATAACCCTGGATTGTGTAACCAATTGGAATCCAAATATTACTCTATACTGGTTTCAGAGAAAGATAGGATCATTACGAGATAGTTACATAGCAGCCGCTGGCCCCAAAATAAGAACGGGTACATCTGGCAACGTTTCCGAAATGACTCGCGTTTTTCGTACAGCTATGAAAACGTTTCTTCGAGTGAGATGAAAATTGCTCTTGTACTTTACATATCCAACATAACTGAGGAAGATTCAGCCAATTACAGTTGTATTTCATATAAAAGGGGTCATTTGAACCAAAATATTTGTATAGGTATGATGTCCGTGCCATCAATTGCATATGTTCTTTGGAATCAAATGTGGTATGTGATCTTTTCGGGTTACATTTGAGTGATTATTTATCTGTATCTATCAGGGTTGATGGAAGAACTGTCACGGGGATGTTTAACGATAGCCGTTTAGAATTATCATCAAGGTTTTTAAATGAATCAACACACCACCATTCCATTGAACTATCTTCATCGGATGACATCATATCAAGTATTTCCTGCACTTTTCCAATTGAGTCTAGCCATTCATACACGCAGAGAATAACGACGTTCTTCCTCACCAAAACTCACCCATCATCCACTAACACAGTGACTATGTTTTTCCCAACTCATCCTAAACCGTCATCCACACAGAAGACGACCTCGGTCATCCCCTCAGCCTAAACCGTCATCCGCACAGAAGACGACCTCGGTCACCCCTCCTCAGCCTAAACCGTCATCCACACAGAAGACGACTTTGGTCTTCCCCTCTCAGCCTTACCCGTCATCCCCACGGAAGACAACTTCGGTCTTCCCCTTTCAGCCTAACCCGTCATCCACACAGAACACGAATTCGGTCTTCCCCTTTCAGCCTAAACCGTCATCAAAACAGAAGACGACCATGGTCTTCTCTACTCACCCTGATCCATCACCAGATACCTCATCAAAAGATTGCACTTCTCTTTTGCCAAATACGATACCACCACCCGTCTGGCAGCCTTTAACCCCAACCACTGTAGGATCACAAATGGAAGACAGCACATCCGAGCCGAGCACAATAACACCGGCGTTGGTGTATACCACTCAGGTACAACACGGTATCACAAACTACAAAAGTTGGTCCAGCAGTACGATAACCATTGCGTTTTCCATACTTATAACAATTGCACTCTCTGTTCTGGTGATATTAGTCGTTCTGGTAATGATTGATAGGAGGAGGTTGACATCGCATGCTGGTCAACTGAACGTAGGAGAATTGGAAGGCTGTCAACATACTCGTGGGGTAAGTATTCCATCAAGGCATAATAATTCAATATTGCTATCATATCTATATTTCTGCACTATGTGCTTATGGTGTATATAAATATGTTTTCAATGACGCTGAATTAGATGAAAAGTGATGATATATTAGATCTGCATCTTTGAATAGATAAATCAAGGTTGCATTTTCGTTAATGTCCATTCATTTTTGTTTAATGGCGTATCGAAATAGAATTAATAGGCTTAGAAATTATGACAAATAGAAGAATAATGAAGTAATATGAGAGTTATCATCGAGAGAGTTAAGTCTAATGTGCAAGAATGTAACAGATTCACTGGGCAAACTCTCATTTCTATTTAAAGCGAATGACAGGAATAAAATTGATAACGAAATGCATGAGATATATATACATGTACAAATGTCCCATTCTACCATGATAGTTTAACCCTAATATATGCTGGCCAATGGCATCATCGCTCATACTTTTTATGACATTATACAAAGACTATTTGTGTTCCCTCTGAGAAATTTTAATTTGAACGGAGTAAAACAAAATTGTGCATTTTTGTTATCTGTGTCTTTTCAATAATATATATTTTTTCATTCCCGTTTCATATCTAATGACAAACATCACGATATCTCCACGTGCCAATATCAGAGCACACGCCACATGACAAGAAATCCCATGCATGCTGGAAAAGAAGACAACGCCCTCCCGTATCCGAACAGGTTACAACACATCAATGACGCCTCACCCAGTCCTGGTTACTATGAAGAAGTCGACGGCTATCTTCAAGGAGAAGACAACTCGTGCTGCACTGTTCCAAACGTTGAAAACGAGTATACAAACTTGTATATGGCTCCCTTGAAGAGAAACGTTGACATGGGCGGTTACATGGCTCTCATCGCTTCAGACGAGAATGCGTCCGGTAACTTGGATCCAAGCGTTACGGGCGAGAACAGGGAGGACTACATGTTTATGGGTCCCATTGGAGGCTACGTCGATAGCGATGCGGAAGGTTACGTAGTTTGTAACGTCACAAGAGATTGGGATGAGAAGATTTACCCGGTGCCCAACGATACGGGGCTTGGTGCTTCTCGAATCACTTCATCGAACATTTACGAAAATGACTACCTCGTTCCCAACGTACTGCTATCCAATGTCGATACGACTTATTCCTCCCTGGGGGAGAGCAGGAACGATGAGACTCGTGGTGATGAGGAAGAGGAGAGCTTCGTCGTCTAAGTTGCTGCTAAGACAACACCGACCGACCTTTTTAAATAAATGATCGAGATTGATGTTGACGAGGACTAGGACTACAACGTTGCACTTGCCAATTGCACGAGTGCTCGGACATCACATATTATTTGTTTTAAATCAAGAAATTCAATGATTTGATATAATGACATATTACTAGTACCTGCAATACAAGGAAACAGGTTCACTTCACATAATTTCAGTTCATATCAGTCTTTTTTTTTTTTTTTTTTAAGTTATGAAGGTTGTTAACGTTACGTGTGAAGTTGAATATCTTAATTTTTGCCACCCTTTCTGTTTGTATTGTCTGTACTTCTGTTATACTTGTACATATTTCCATCCAATTACCCATTTCAATGGGTTTCGTTTTAAATAATGCCAATACTTGTACAATCATGTTAAATTTTAAATATACATTCACAGTGGGTTAGGATATGTCGGGTGTTCCCCAAAGCACAGTGCTCGGACCTTTACTCTTTCTAACCTATGTTAACGACCTACCGGCCTAGTATAATCATTTTTTAATTTCAATTTATTTGTATGTATATCACGGCATTGGTGGAAAGAAGCTCTCGGCTGATGACAGCCTGCGACGCCATGTGTAAACTCCACGAGCTCCTATAAAGAAAAATTGAATCCTCCTTAAAATACCAAGTAGTTGAACGATTAAATATTTGAATGTAATGTTTATCCTTGACCTTGCCATGTACGAAAAACGAATGATCAGTGTCCATTCGTATTACAGATATTTACGGTATTTTAATCATTATGACATCGGCTAAATCTGTGTCACATGTTTTACCTAGATGGTTGTCTACCTTCAAATGATTCACAAACGTTCATTATTTACGTAGTGAACTGTGTGCAGCGGCCTAACATGTAGTGATTGTTTCGTTGTTGCCAGTGTTTTTAAACATTGTAGGGCACGCCAAACGGCGGGGGACGGCGGAGCTCGGGGGCTCCCCCCCCACACTTTTGAAAAGGTATGTTAAAGAGAAAAGAAAATCAAAAGAAAGACGATATATCTTTAATGGTTAAATTGTAAATATCATACTTAATGGCGATCTTGGACAAGGAAAACTTACATTGGATCGCATATCAAAGAAATGGTAGGTACAGGCCGTATGCATAGCAAATCATAGACATGGTAAATGCCCTAAAAGGGGTCTGGGTGGAGGCTTTAGTGAAGTGACTTGATGTACCGTATAGAATTAGATTAATTTAAGTTTCTCAGTGTTAAGAAGGCTTTGGCGTATAGGGGTTAACTTCAAGGACGAAATGTGAAAAAGTCAGACATGCTTGGCATTCAATTATTTGCTGGTTTTATATTAAGAGATTGTTTGTGTTACGTATATTAATTGTTAAATACAAAATGATACCTTGAGCTCTATACCTAAACCTCGTGTTTTATGTACTAATATCAATGAGCATCTTAGTCGATCGTGTGAGCCCATAATTATTATGATAAAGGGGTAAACTGACGAGACTACGTGTCTTTCCGTGGCCTGATTCGGGGCCAATCGGGTATAAGACGACTACGGACGACGCGACCGCAGCCGAAACCGAAGCGTGAGGAGAACTTCGGTCTGTTTCGCGAGCGATTAAGTCGCTGACTACCGTTAATCAAGTCTATTCGTTTACGTGCAGTTGTCCAAAGGGAGACGTAGATGGTGTTCCCCTGTATTCGTCAGTTTACACCCCTTTAAGCGCCTAAAAGTCTTCATTTTAATAGTGACATTACGTGTGTTTTAAACTATTGACCAATGACATTAATGACATTCTGTCGTTTTATACGCTTAGGTCAAAGTTCGAGGCATTTTGTGGCACTGTTATATGACAGAGTCATCATTTTACCCTTGGCTATATATATTGCTCTACAATACAAATCTGCCACAAACATAAGACAATCATATTATGTGAGAGGAAGAAATCACATGGTACTCGCTTGTATTATATTTTAAACAGACATTTATTTTTCATCTACAAAATATACTCATAAAAATGAAGGGTCGACGTTAAATTTGCTAATCTTAAGCAAGTGTCTCATTTGAATGAAATATTGCTTCAAACCATGATTTACGCCATTAAACAAAAATATTGTGACCTGCCATTGTCACAAATAAGGTAATAATAAATCTGTAAAGCGTTTAGAGACATATCGTTGATGCATTAAGCGCTATATAAAAGCCGAATATTATTCTTATTATCAGAGTATGCTCATCTGACCATAATTAAGTGCCTAAACCCCTTAGCTTCAAGGAGGCTCCGCCCCTGGACCCCACGCCAATTTACGCTCAGCTCTACCTGACCGTAAATGTATACTTTACCCCCCCCCCCACACACACACACACACACTCACACGTTGGAAAACGTTCCGCGGGTCCTGATGTACTTGGTAAATGCCAATGGTATTGATTCTGCACGTGTACATTGCGAAACATTGACGCGTTGCCATAGCGATGTACGGGACGCTTGCTATCTAAGAGCCATAATAATGCAGAGGAAATTTAAAGATGTCAACGCCCGCTCTTCCCTGTTGATCTCTCTTTTCTGTTCTTTCTTTCTCCTTGCTCTCTCTATCTCTCTCCATATGTATATACATATACATATATATGTATATATCTGATATGAATATGTGTAATATATGTTTAAAGTACATTTATATATTATATATATATGTATCCGATATTAATTCCAAGTGTCGGCATAAGATACATTTAGACTTATATTTATAAATATATATATATATATATATATACATTATATCGAGTCAATTATATATTGGTCAAAACAGACATAACATATTTACTTACCCTGTGCAATCACGTCCTATAAAGCGATTAGATATATGAAGTCATTACGTCTCTCGATCATATCAGAGATCCACTGCGTGCCTACATGATCATTAATATTATGAAGAAAAATATTTCATCCTGAAACTCGGTTTCCAAAGGCCTATATGCTAGCTTTGCTTCTAAATGATATGCAACCACATGCATTAAATTACAGCCATTATGTTTATACACGCTGTTATGGTTACGCTCTACGCGTTAAAGTTGAAGTGCAGTAGAGTCAACGATGTGCATTGTTTGCGGAGTGGTTGCATGGGTAATCATTATCTCCGATACGGTCATATGTAGAATCATTGCGTTGATCAACTTGGAGCAGCCAGCTGGAGACGTACGCGGAGCGCAAACGACATTTTTTGTTGAGGTGAATATATACTGTTCATGTATAATGGTAATGGGATGATTTAAATGAAGGCCTATATATATATATATATATATGGGTCTGTATCTTTATTCATACCAAAGACATGTCACACAAGTGTGAGAAAGGGAATGGATGCAGTATATTTACATGTATGTTGTATATTATCGACTGTTGCATGGCGTACGTCGCCTGGCAATCGTGTAATGACCTTTGTACCGTGTACTGACATGATGAGCGTAATGATCAAATATAATAGCCGTGCTTCTAGGGTGTTTCTTTTATCATTATCATCATTTTTTATCAGTCTAGCTATCAGAAATGAGCGTTCGATCATTTTCCCATATTAAGCGATCACTGTTACAAATATTGGAAATGAAATATTATGGAAAGTAATATTACTTTTAATAACCAGGTATATTGCATTTCTCTTATGGGAAAAAGTTGGGGTTTTTAGAGTAAAACATATTTTTAGTCAAGGACATTGGAATGATGTGGATTTCATGTGTCAAAAATATAAGTTTCCAAAACTGTTGTTTTCTTTCAACAAAGTTCAAAGGTGAAGAAGGCCTTTCCAAAATTGAGGGTTGATCAATTACGTAATGGTTTATATGAAACAAATCACTCTAATTTTATACAAATATCAACTGGTGATGATATTAATATTTTGAATATGAAGGCTAAACAGTTCTACTTATTCTTTGTGCAGAAAAAACAAGAAGAGTCACTTGTATACAATGTTTGGCAGCAACGATTAGCACTGCATGCCCTCCGATTTTAATTGGAATCCGGTATTAATGCTTAACTTCAATGCTTTACGAGATAACAAAATCAAACAATTTAATTTAAAACTTTTGCATATGTTTTTACCGTCAAAATATAACCAATATAAATGGAAAATTAAGAATGATTATGTATGTGAAGATTGTAAAAACCATTGAAACATCACGACATATAATGCTAGAGTGTAAAAAGATAATTGTGTTTTGGAAAATTGTAACATGTTTGATAGGCCTATATCATCTTTTTAAATTATATATTAACATAAATGAGAAGACTTTAGTAATTGGATATGATATAGGAAAGATAGATAATTACTTGGTAAATATTAATTTTGCTGAATATGTCTTTTTATAAGAACTACGTTCAACTTTTGAAAACAAAAAGCAAAATGAATGGTAGAACTCTTTTAACTGATTTGAAGTATGAATTGATGTCACATTTAAATTCTAAAACAAAAGCAAATGTTATGGAAAAACAGGTGAAAGCTTTGATTGATATGCTAAGATAAAGTTTAATTTCATATGTACATAATTATGTTATTGTGAAAGTTGTAGATATGTTAAATAAAGTTCCCTGAAAGGGTTTTTAAAAAAGAACAAAATATTTAGCGATCATCAGTTTCATTTAAACAAAATGGAGAAGAATTACTACAACCTATCGGAAAAGTTTTGTTTTTATGGAAGTTGTCAAGAACAAGTGATATAATATATGTAAAAGTTAATTGGAAATACAATCTTAAAACGAGCCCGAATCTATCTGAGAAGGAAAGTTAGACAGAGAGAGAGAGAGAGAGGGGGAGGGGAAAAGAGAAAGGGAGCATAGAGAGAAAGAGGGAGACTGAGGGGGGGGGGGTAAAGAGAGAGTGCTAGAGAGAGAGAGAGAGAGGGAGAGAGACTGAGTGGGGGCAAGAGAGAGTGCTCGAGAGAGAGAGAGAGAGAGAGGGAGAGGGAGACCGAGGGGTGGTAAAGAGAGAGTGCTAGAGAGAGAGAGAGAGAGAGAAAGAGAGAGATAGAGACTACGGGGGTAAAGACAGAGCGCTAGAAAGGGAGAGAGAGCTGGATGGCAAAGATTAAAGGGAATCCAACCCAAATAGACGTCTATACTCTAAAAGAAAGCAGAAAAATCAGAGAAGAAAACTGATGAAAGTTTAAATTGAATCTGATTAAATAAAAGAAAGTTATACATTTTTTACAGTTAATTGTAATCACTATACGTATGGGCACTTCAAACTGGCTGAAGCGGTATTGTCAATGTGATGTAGTGCCGACTACTTTCCCATCTGTTCCAACATATAAAATGACTAAAATTTATATTTTTCAAAATGTCATTGCTCAGGAGGGTCTATTCTTTTAGAGGACCGATAATAATATGCTATCTGTAATATATTTTGAGTAGTGCCCCAAGGAGAAGTAACTTACGAGAAAAACAGAAATTAATGATATTTGTGTACACGGCAAATGAGAGAGTTATCCACGCCCTCGCGTCACAATCCACTGACCGAACTACCACTTTGAGATTCGCATAGACTTATTTCAAACATTAATCATAACTTCCTTACTATTGGTCCGATTTATTTCAAACTTTTGCCATTCTGTTTCTGTTATTCTTCTGCTTTCATTCAAATCAACTTATTACAAGGGTTGGATGGGGGCAACAAAAAATCGGAGAGGAGGTAAAAAATTAGCGCGGTTTAAAAGCTGTATGCGACAGAGATAGATATAGAGAGAGTGTGTGGGGGTGTGTGTGTCTGAGAGAGAGAGAGAGAGAGAGAGAGAGAGAGAGAGGGGGCGGGAGGTAAAGCTGAGTTGGATTAAAGAGAGACCAAATCAAAATTGCAGCAGGGAAAAAAGCGTTCACAACAGCGAATCAGGGCGAAGGGAGAGAGAAGGGGTGGGAGATAATTTTGAGGAGGAACAGAAGGCAAGAGAGTTAATACATCGTTTTACGGTACAATTGTTGGGAGAAAGAAGAGTCCGGACTAGTCTGATTATGCATGTATTCATAATGAATCAAACTTAATAGCAAGTGTACTAGATTCCTTGGATCTCTCTTTGATGGAACTATTTCATATCTTAGTCGGAAACCTCCAATATGCAACCAACCAAAAAAAGTTTTAACAAATAAAAACATATTGCAGGAATATCACCATTTGCAGCAGCTTTTTGTCTTGATATTTTATATTTTTGATTGGGTAACTTTGCCTCAGATTCTGAAACAAAATCCTGGATTTAGCTCATGCTGCAATGATAATTATAAACCTTTAGGTCAGTAAGGAACCCCATGACTTTTACAAGCCGATCGCCTGTCTGATTATCAAGATAGTTATGATTGGAAATCGAAATCAAATTTTGCCTTTTCCTAACGGTTTTCATAACACTACAGTCTATTGGGGAAAATGAGTATGGTAAAACCGATTTCAACGATTTTTACTTTTTGAGGCACTTCATGATCATTTTGAAGCGCATTTTTTCAGGGCTTCATTATTACACCATATCACAGACACTGAAAACACGTAGGGCCATGCATCTCAGATTTAACATTGTTAAACGATGCCTTTAACTAATCGTAATCCTAACCCTATAACCCAATTGTAGGCCTTAGACTATCCATCACTTACAAACTCAATTGTAAACCGAACCCTAGCCCTATATCTTTAACAAAATAAGGCTCAAATGAAGGGAAAAAGTGCAGGGCAAATTGTGTGCTCTTGAAATCATGACAGTCTTTACGAATGAGCTAAACGGAACTAAATGTTGTTGTAAGTCGTATTAGAAATACCGGACAGATTTAGAGGCCACTCAACCATGGAGCATTGTAATTTTGATTTACTGTTGAACTTTGTTCTTGTGATTTTTTTTCAGTATTAGAGTATTAAGCAATCACTACAATATCTGCAGAAGTTATGCTACGATTCCAGCAGCAGAAATGAAATTTAAAGCGTAGGAGGGGGCACTGCATGGCGAGCACCTGCCGCCCTTGATTCCCCGTAGCTATGCCACTGCTAGCTTGGCTCTGTCATGGATTTTGGTAAATTGACATTCCATGGTTCATCTAGGTTTATCTAAATAATGTAAGTAATCAAAATTTAATTGTCTCAAATTGCCTTCAAATAAAGCGGACAAAATGAATGGCATTGGGGTTTTCTCTGCCAGATAACCCCCTCCCCACCCCACTCCATAATAGAAATGTATCATTTAATCGCTTATCTTGTGGTGAGCAGAAACTGTCCGGACTTACCAGCACTAATCAAGGTTATTAACTTCTAATATTCTAATAAATAAACTAAATAAAATTACCATCTTTCCTTTGTTCCAAATAGGCCTAGCTTAGGCAATAGAGAATTGTTTATTCAGACGACCTTTCTCAATGCCTATGCACAGCGTCCATTATTGCCTATGTTATAATTGCTGTTGAATTGAGAACTGCATACAGCCGCGGTGAACCTAATGCATTTCGTACGTTTATTCATGTGTACCGCATCGTAAACGCATTTGATATACATAATGATACTGAATGCAAAATGCTTGTAATTGGGAGTAAATTAGACATTTCACGTGATGTTACATGATAAGTAAAAGTTCTACTTTCATCTCTGCAGATATTGTTATATTGGAAAGACTTTTTAACTATATAATTATGTTTCATTGTATAATTTTTTTTTAAGTGTTTAATTTAGAATGAATAGGAGTGTTGGAATAAATAAAGATTAAAGTCATACTGTAAGTTACATAATTATCAAGCCTATTCAGCATGATTTAGTTACATTAATGGAATGAAGTTCATGTTTACATGAAATGAATGAAATAGTAAAAGGGTGTCAAGTATAGATTCCATAATTCATCTGTTTGGGGCCAGAAGGGCCATAACTTTGTGTAGAATGATGTGAGATAACGCCTTCCTGGCTTCTTAATAGACGAATTATTTGCACACAATCCGTGAGGAGACAAGCAGATGCGACAAAACAATAATATTAGTACCGTATTTTAAAAAGAAAAGCTTTTTTGCCTTTATTGAGATTTTCATATACAAAATTATAAAAAAATTAAAAAAATGTCTTATATTAAAAACATAGTACATTGTCTCATTCATTATAAACACAGACATATTTTTAAAAAATATTTTTCATAAGTATCCAACATAATATAGTACATATTCAATCGAGTATACAAATTGTGATAACATTCTCCAATTGTGAGAAAAAATAGATTTGTCAATATAGAAAAAATTAAAAGGTGACGGTAATACTTCATATTAATATTTACGGATACAACATTATAAAAAGGAAATTTTTTACAGTATAAACATATATTCTATGCAAATTAATTAGTTCAATATAAATTAAGCAATCTGAATAAAGATTTCCTTATATAAACAGCATAGAATTTAGTAGACAGCGCCCTCTCTCCAGTTTGAAGGTCCAGTAAACATCAATAAAATTTATCTTGAGGACACTGTGGGGCACTTTGTCACCTAGGGTTACCCCCTCTCGCACTGGGAAGAAGCCCATTCCCTGGCTCATTCCTTTTTTGATACGCCTATGATTTGCTGAATAAAATTGCCAATGACTTGCGATTAGGCGTCATTTTTCCGCGGCCCTGGTAAATTTCTGAAAGTAGGTATGGACATATTGCTCCGGTTGTCTCATTTCGCTCCCTGGACTACTGCCAGCACAAACGTAGCTCGTTCGACGTCACTACCAAACTAGCCAATCAGCTGCCATTGACGTCATATGGTATGCGGCGGCAAATATATTTGTGAAATTATCGAAAAATTGACTATTTCTAATCGCAAACTAGTTTTATTTCTGTATGGAAACGCAGCCATTGTTATCTTGGCATGCATTCAAGTCATCAGAATAGGGCGAATTACGTCTTACATGATTCAAGAGGTCTATTTTGCAGGAAAGATGTCAATTTTGTACAATGTTCCACTATGTTGCAGGGTGTATGCCATTGGTATGATGTGTGAACCGGGTGTGCGGAAATTGTGTGTTGGGGAGGGAAATGAGAGTGTTCGTGTGTGTGGTAATTGTATGTGTGTGTCAACAATTAAAGACTAGTAAATGACAGATGGCTAACCGTAAATCTACAATGACTATTAAACTGTCTACATCACAATCCACAGATAAATATGTGCCTTGAACGTATATAGCAGACGACAATCGGCGGAGCAGACGACACTTGATAGTGATGTTGTATGTGAGATTGCTTTGCTAAATATAAAATAAAAGGAGCTTTTCCATATCTTTAAACTATCATATCTGATAATTAAACAGTTAGTAAAATAAACCTACCAAACTACATAATACAATGAAATACTTGACTGAAAGTAGGGGAGTTTGATGTGGTGCACAATTGCACCCCTCTGTAAATAATCGACTGGTCCATGGCGTGTCATGAATATTCATGTTTTTGCTTACCTCAGCAAAATGTTTGCCTATAGTAAATGGAAAAATTACGGTGGGGGTTGGCTGAATTCGACATAATGAACCAATCAGAACTGATCTATGGTAATTCATGCTTGTTTTCCTTCGTGTGATTGACCTATAACCTTACACTCGCGTGGCAAATTGCGTCCAAAGTTCGAGTTGTTGCACATGTGTTATATAGGCAATGGCGAGCTGGCGACCTATTTTCATCAAATTATGGTGGGTGAACTTTCAAAAGTCAATGGGACTTGAGGGTTCCAATGAAAGAGCTAGTGTCAACGTACGTCTGGGTGGATGTGATTTTTGTTTAAACAAAAAATGAATTTTTAACGATTTTATTGGTAAAAGTCCATAGGCTAACATGTTAGGCTGCTGGACTCTGACGATAGGGGGCGTTGTCCAATGAGACTAATCGGAGCTATATGATTTCCCAACACAGTATAGGAAAGATGTAATTACTCTCAAAACTTTTTAAATACTCAATAAATGCTTAATCAAAGCCTGGATACGCCACTGATGTCTATATATCATAATGCACAGCCCACGCATTTAGCATACAATTATGAGTGCGACCAGCTAGTTGCTTCTTATGGAAAACGGCTCTCGGTTTCATGACTTATAATTACCTTACCACTTTAAGCGAAATAAAAATCGATTTCAATCGAAAGCAAAAATTTACACTCAAGCAAACAAAGGGGTTAATGGTCTTTCGTCACTCATTAACAGCTTACCAAGCGGCTCTAGTTTCCTGTTTCTCTGTACTTCATTTGTTCAGTAGCATTAAATGGAGCCTTTTGATAGCAGGTTGTTTCGGTAAAGACATGACGAAATACAAATTCGATCTCTCTTTCGATCATAAGGTAGTTTATAATATAGACTGATGAGCTTCCTTTATGCTGATTAATTATGCACTCACAGGAATATATATATCAGGTGAGGATATTTTCCACATTGATTTGGATAATTTAACGACCTCGGAAGAATTAATTATATAATATTTATATATAAACGAATGGAGAAGAGTTATACAGTTACCTTCAAGTTTACACCACCGTTGTATACAGCACACCTTCATGAAATAGAATTGGTTCGGTTCTTGGAAATACTGACAAAGTAAACAAAGTTGGACAATGTTATACCTTGAGAAAGTGATTTGAACTATTATCATTTTGCTGTGATTTAAACTACGGACATGGGGATTTTCAGTCTATCTACAACTTTCCTGTTGTGCGTGACTTGGTTTACAATATTTTCTGCTGGGTCTGCTTTATCCGTGAAGAAAGCTTTAAACATCGGGGATAACATAACCCTGGATTGTGTAACCAATTGGAATCCTTACATTACTCTGGTTTGGTTTCAGAGAAAGATAGGATCATTACGAGATAGTTACATAGCAACGGCTGGCCCCCAAAATAAGAACGGGTACATCTGGCAACGTTTCCGAGATGACTCGCGTTTTTCGTACAGCTATGAAAACGTTTCTTCGAGTGAGATGAAAATTGCTCTTGCACTTTACATATCCAACATAACTGAGGAAGATTCAGCCAATTACAGTTGTATTTCATTAATAGTCGGTCATTCGAAAGAAAATATTTGTATACGTATGATGTCCGTGCCATCGATTGCATATGTTCTTTGGAATCAAATGTGGTATGTGATCTTTTCGGGTTACATTTGAGTGATTATTTATCTGTATCTATCAAGGTTGATGGAAGAACTGTCACAGGGATGTTTAACGATAGCCATTTAGAATTATCATCAAGGCTTTTAAATGAATCAACACACCACCATTCTATTGAACTATCTTCATCGGACGGCATCCTGTCAGGTATTTCCTGCACTTTTCCCATTGAGTCTAGCCAGTCACTCACGCAGACAATGACGACGTTCTTCCCCACCAAAACTCACTCATCATCCACTAACACAGGAACTATGTTCTTCCCAACTCATCCTAACCCTTCATCCACACAGAAGACGACTTCGGTCTTCCCCTCTCAGCCTTACCCGTCATCCCCACAGAAGACGACTTCGGTCTTCCCCTTTCAGCCTGACCCGTCATACACACAGAACACGAAGTCGGTCTCCCCCTCTGAGCCTTACCCGTCATCCACACAGAACACGACCACGGTCATCCCCGCTCAGCCTGATCCGTCATCCACACAAAATACGACTAAGGTCTTCTCCTCCCAGCATTACCCGTCATCAAAACGGAAGACGACTTTGGCCTTCCCCTCCCAGCCTAACCCGTCATCCACACAGAACACGGATTTCGTCTTCTCCCAGCCTAACCCGTCATCCACAAAGAACACGGATTTCGTCTTCTCCCAGCCTAATCCGTCATCCACACAGAAGACGACCACTGTCTTCTCTACCAAGCCTGATCGATCACCAAATACCTCATCAGAAGATGGCACTTCTCTTTTGCCTAATACGATGCAACCACCCGTCTGGCAGCCTTCAACCCCAACCACTGTAGAATCACGAATGGAAGATAGCACATCCGAGCCGAGCACAACAACACTATCGTTGATAAATATCACTCAGGTACAACACGGTTTCAAAAACTACGAAAGTGTGTCCAGCAGTACGATAACCATTGCGCTTTCCATAATAATGATAATTGCACTCTCTGTTCTTGTGACATTAGTCGTTCTGGTAATGATTAGGAGGAGAAGGTTGAGATCGCGTGCTGGTCAAGTGAACATAGGAGAATTGGAAGGCTGTCATTATACTCGTAAGGTAAGTATTCCATCCAAGACATAATATTTCAATATTGCAATCATATCTATATTTCTGCACTATGCGCTTATGGTATATATAAATATATACACAATGACGGTGAATTATGATACATGATTTTCAGATTAAATAGAGATGATATATTAGATCTGCATCTTTGAATAAATAAATCAAGGTTGCATTTCGTTAATGTCCATTCATTAAAAAAATGGCGTATCGAAATAGAATAGGCTTAGAAATGATGACAAATAGAAGAATAATGAAGTAATATGAGAGTAATTATCGAGAGAGTTAAGTCTAATGTGCAAGAATGTGAAAGACTCACAGGGCAAACTCTCATTTCGATTTAAAGCGAATGACAGGAATAAAATTGATAACGAAATGCATGATATAAATATACATGTGTCCCATTCTACCATTAAAAATTGAACCCTAATATATGGTGGCCAATGGCATCATCGCTCGTTCTTGTTATTACATTATACCCAAACTATTTGTGTTCCCTTTAAGAAAATTGTAATTCGAACGGAATAAAAAAAAATTGTGCATTTTTTTATGTGTGTCTTTTCAATAATATATATACTTTTCATTCCTGTTTTATATCTAATGACAAACATCACGATATCTGCACGTGCCAATATCAGAGCACACGCAACATGATACGAAATCCCATGCATGCTGGAAAAGAAGACAGCGCCCTCCCGTATCCGAAAAGGTTACAACACATCAATGACGCCTCACCCAGTCCTGGTGACTATGAAGAAGTCGACGGTTATCTTCAAGGAGAAGACAACTCGTGTTGCACTGTTCCAAACGTTGAAAACGAGTATACAAACTTGTATATGGCTCCCTTGAAGAGAGACGTTGACATGGGCGGTTACATGGCTCTCATCGCTTCAGGTGAGAATGCGTCCGGTAACTTGGCTCCAAGCGTTACGGGCGAGAACAGGGAGGACTACATGTTTATGGGTCCCATAGGCCACGTCGAGAGCGATGCGGAAGGTTACGTAGTTTGTAACGTCACAAGAGATTGAGGTGAGAAGGTTTACCCGGTGCCCAACGTTACGGGGCTAATTGGTGCTTCTCGAATCACTTCATCGAACATTGACAAAAATGACTACCTCGTTCCCAACGTACTGCTATCCAATGTCGATAAGACTTGTTCCTCCCTGGGGGAGCAGGAACGATGAGCCAAATTGAAACTCGTGGTGATGAGGAAGAGGAGAGTTTCGTCGTCTAAGTTGCTGCTAAGACAACACCGACCGACCTCGCTCCCATAGAAAAGGACTTGCAAGGTTAAGACAGATGGTGTTTCTTTGGTAATGGGTAGATAAATGATCGAGATTGATGTTGACGGGGACTAGGACTACTACGTTGCACTTGCCAATTGCACGAGTGAAAATGGACATCACATATTATTTGTTTTAAATTAAGAAGTTCACTGATTTGATATAATGACATATTACTAGTACTATATCCCCAGCTGCAATACAAGGAAACAGGGTCACTTAACATAATTTTAGTTGATATCAGTCTTTATATATATTTTTTTTTAAGTTATGAAAAGTTGTTAACGTTACGTGCGAAGTTGAATATATTATTTAACATCTTAATATTTGCCACCCTTTCTGTTTTAATTGTCTGTACTTCTGTTATACTTGTCCCTATTTCCATCCAATAATGCCAATACTTGTATAATCATTTTTAATTTCAATATATTTGAATGTATATCACGGCATTGGTGGAAAGAAGCTCTCGGCTGACGACAGGCTTTGACGCCATGTGTAAATAATTGAACTCCACTCCTATAAAGAAGAATTGAATCAACCTTCAAGAAATATCAAGTAGTTGAACAATTAAATGTTTTAATGTAATGTTTATCCTTGATCTTGCCATGTACCAAAAACGATTAATAAGTGTCCATTCGTATTTCAGATATTTTCGGTATTTTAATCATTATGATATCGGCTAAATCTGTGTCCCATATTTTACCTAGTCGATGACGTTTGTCTACCTTCAAATGATTCACAAACTGTCTTTAATTACAATGTGAAATGTCTGCAATGGCCTAACATGGACAAGTGATTGTTTCCTTGTTGCCAGTGTTTTCGTCACTGTTTCACAAACGTGCAATAAGGAATAGGATAAACATTACAGGACCCGCGAGACGGCAGGGCTCGGAGGGGGGGCTCGAGCCCCCCCCCCAACAAGAGAAATAGAAACAAAGAAAGACGCTATATCTGTAATGGTCAAATTCTAAAAATGACTACTTATAAATGGCGGTCCTAGAAACGGAAAACTTACACTGGAACGCATATCAAAGGAATCGTAAGTGCAAATGGCAATATTTCATCTACCTGGAAAATTGTAAAGGATAATTTATGCAAGCAAGGAAAACATGAAGTTCCAGGAAAAATTGTTCATGGTAATAAAGAAATAACTATTGCAGAAGATATTGCAAATGCATATAACACTTATTTTGTCACTGTTGGCCTAAATCAAGCCAAGATGATAAATAAAGATGGAACCAACTTCACACAGTACCTCAATTAACCATCTAAAACTTCTATTTTTCTAAAAACCGACGGATTACATTGAAATTCTCAATGTAGTGAGATCGCTAAAAAAACAGTCACTCTTCTGGGCATGATGAAATCAGTACATCCTTATTGAAAAAGATCATTGGTTCAATTCTAACGGCTCTTGCACATATTTGCAATCTCTCTTTAATGACCGGAGTGTTTCCTTCTTCTTTCAAACTAGCAAGGGTGATTCCTGTTCATAAAAAAGATGACGTGATGGTCGTTTCTAACTATAGGCCGATCTCGATACTGCCTAGCTTTTCTAAATTTTTAGAACGAATTGTTTATTTCAGGCTCTACAGTTTTTAGATAAATGTGAATCATTGAATCCTGATCAGTTTGGATTTCGGCGGTCTCATTCTACAGATCTTGCGCTACTGAAATTTTATGACCGCGTTTTAAGTGCACTCGCTGCTCACGAGCATGACATTTGACCATTCAATTCTTCTTTCTAAGCTAGAGCACTATGGAATAAGGGGTATAGCTTTGCAATGGCTTACGAGTTACTTATCTATGAGAAGACAATACACTTATTATAACTCTGTTAACTCTGACATTCTGTTTCTTAAATGTGGTGTTCCGCAGGGATCCATCCTGGGCCCATTATTATTTCTTATTTATATCAATGATATTTGTAATGTATCTAAAACATTTAACTTATACTGTATTTGCAAATGATACGAGTGTTTTCTTGTCTCATCGTGAAATCAACACTCTTGAACAGAAATAAAATTCGGAACTGCCAAAGTTGACTTTATGATTTAGAAGTAATGTGCTCTCTCTCAATGTGCTTAAAACAAATTATATTCATTTTAGAGGTAGAAAATCTAATGACAACCTTGCTCTAAATATTAAACTAGATGATATTTCTATTGAACGAAAGACATGTACAAAGTTCCTTGGTGTCTATATCAATGAAAAACTTTGACACATTGTTACACCAATCTCCAGAAATATTGGCGTACTGTATAGAATAAAATGTTTTGTTTCTGATAGAATATTACCTATGCTATATAATAGTCTAATTTTACCACATATCTCCTATTGTAATATTTTGTGGGCAAAATCCAAGTGTGTGACTAATAATATTCTTCTGCTGCAAAAAAGCTGTACGCATATGTACCCGAGCTGGGTATCGTGACCATGCTAACCCACTATTTGTTAAACTGAAATGCTTAAAGGTTGATGATATTAACTTCCTCCAAATTGCCATATTTATGTTACGTTTCAATATCAAATTGTTACCTACTTCTTTATCCTCAATGTCCCAACCTAGTAACATGGTTCACTCATATTCAACAAGGCAGTCATCGAATTTACATGTGGTCAATCCTCACACTACATTAGCCCACAAATCAATCAGACATAGGGGTCCAGATGTATGGAATTCTCTACCTAACAATATTCGAAATTTAAAATCACCAAACTCCTTTAAAAGAGCACTCAAGTGTATTATCATTTCACAGATGTAAGATATTACTTACATAATTATATATAATTCTATATATCAGTTCTCATTCTATCGAACATAAATTTCTACTAGACTGAATAATTATATATATATTTTTTTCTTCTTTTTTCTTGTTCTTTGTAAATAGTGTAAATAGTTCATAACCCTTTAGGAATTTTATTTGTCATATATTATATATTTGAAAGGTGTTGTAACGATTCAAGCTCTATTTGCTTATGTTTTATCACCTTTGTGTGTTCATTCCTTTAACTGTATAATAGTTGCAACTTTTCTTTGAAAAAAATGTTATATTCTTATTCACATGAAGTCAGTTCAAATGGATAGTAAAATTTAAAATGATATGTTATATTATATTCTTTTTCATGTGATGTTAACTCCAATGAATTGTGAAATTGTGAACATGCATAAATAAATAAATAAATAAATTAAGCAATCTGAATGAAGATTTTCTTATATAAATTACAGCATAGAATTTAGTAGACAGCGCCCTCTCTCCAGTTTGAAGGTCCAGTAAACATCAATAAAATTTATCTTGAGGACACTGTGGGGCACTTTGTCACCCAGGGTTACCCCCCATCTCGCACTGGGAAAGAAACCCCATTCCATGCTCATTCATTTTTGATACGCCTATGGTTTGCTGAATAAAATTGCCAATGACTTGCGATTAAGCGTCTTTTTCCGCGGCCCTGGTAAATTTTTTGTAAGTAGGTATGGAATTCATGACACAGTATACGAAAGATGTAATTACTTTCAAAACTTTTAAATACTCAATAAATGCTTAATCAAAGCCTGGATACGCCACTAATGCATTTAGCATACAATGATGAGTGCGACCAGCTAGTTGCTTCTTATGGAAAATGGCTCTTGGTTTCATGACTTCTTACCCTACCACTTTAAGCGAAAATAAAATTGATTTCAATCGAAAGCGAAAATTTACACTCAGGCAAACAAAGGGGTTAATGGTCTTTCGTCGCTCCTTAACAACTTAACAAGCGGCTCTATTTTCCTGTTTCTCGGTACTTCATTATTTTGTTCAGTAGAATTAAATGGAGCCTTTTGACAGCAGATTGTTTCGGCAAGGACATTACGAAAAACAAATTCGATCTCTCTGTCATTATAAGGTAGTTTATAGTTTAGACTTAGGAGCTTTATTTATGATGATTAATTGGCATCAGTTATGCACGCACAGGAATATATATATCAAGTGAGGATATTTTCTACATTGATTTGGATAATGTAACGACCTTGGAAGAAATAATTATTATATATAAGCGAATGGAGAAGAGCTATACAGTTACCTTCAAGTTTACACCGCCATTGTAAACAACTCACTTTCATGAAAGAAAATTGTTTCGGTTCTTGGAAACACTGACGAAGTAAACAAAGTTGGACAATATTATACCTTGAGAAAGTGATTTGAACTATTATCATTTTGCTGAGATTTAAACTACGGACATGGGGATTTTCATTCTATCTACAACTTTCCTGTTGTGCGTGACTTGGTTTACAATATTTTCTGCTGGGTCTGCTTATATCCGTGAAGAAAGCTTTACACATCGGGGATAACATAACCCTGGATTGTGTAACCAATTGGAATCCTTATATTACTCTACACTGGATTCAGAGAAAGATAGGATCAATACGAGACAGTTACATAGCAACGGCTGGCCCCAAAATGAGAACGGTCACATCTGGCAACGTTTCCGAGATGACTCGCGTTTTTCGTACAGCTATCAAAACGTTCCTTCGAGTAGAATGAAAATTGCTCTTGCACTTTACATATCTAACATAACTGAGGAAGATTCAGCCAACTACACTTGTATTTCATTTAAAAAGGGATCCTTCGAACTAAAATATTTGTATACGTATGATGTTCGTGCCATCGATTGCATATGTTCTTTGGAATCAAATGTCGTATGTGATCTTTTCGGGTTACATATGAGTGATTATTTATCGGTATCTCTCAGGGTTGATAGAAGAACTGTCACAGAGATATTACACGAAAGCCGTTTAGAATTCTCATCAAGACTTCTACATGAATCAACACACCACCATTCTATTGAACTATCTTCATCGGATGGCATCCTGTCAGGTATTTCCTGCACTCTTCCCATTGCGTCTAGCCAGTCATCCACGCAGACAACAACGGCGTTCTTCCCAACCAAAATTCACCCATCATCCACGAACACATTGACAATGTTCTTCCCAACTCATCCTAACCCGTCATCAACACAGAAGGCGACTTTGGTCTTCCTCCCAGCCTAACTCGTCATCAAAACAGAAGACGACCACGGCCTTCTCTACCCAGCCTGATCCATCGCCAGATACCTCATCAGAAGATTGCACTTCTCTTTTGCCAAATACGATGCAACCACCCGTCTGGCAGCCTTCAACCCCAACCACTGTAGGTTCACAAATGGAAGACAGCAACTCCAAGCCGAGCACAACAACACCAGCGTTGATGTATACCACTCAGGCACAACACGATATCAAAAAGATAACCATTGCGTTTTCCATACTTATAACAATTGCACTCTCTGTTCTGGTGATATTAGTCGTTCTGGTAATGATTGATAGGAGGAGGTTGACATCGCATGCTGATCAACTGAACGTAGGAGAATTGGAAGGCTGTCAACATACTCGTGGGGTAAGTATTCCATCCAAGGCATAATAATTCAATATTGCAATCATATCTATATTTCTGCACTATGCGCTTATGGTATATATAAATGTGTATACAATGACGGTGAGTAATGATACATGATTTTCAGATAAAATAGAGGTCTTATATTATATTGGATCTGGTTTTTCAACAAATAATTCAAGGTTGCACTTTCGATACGCCATTTTTAAATGAATGGACATTAAATGTCCATTCATTTAAAACAAAATGGCGTATCGAAATAGAATTAATAGGCTTAGAAATGATGACAAATAGAAGAATAATGAAGTAATATGAGAGTTATCATCGAGAGAGTTAAGTCTAATGTACAAGAATGTGAAAGACTCACGGGGTAAACTCTCATTTCGATTTAAAGCGAATGACAGGAATAAAATTGATAACGAAATGCATGATATAAATAAACAAGTGCCCCATCCTAACATGAAGGTTGAACCCTAATATAGGATTTCCCGGCCAAATTCACGAGTTTGTCATTAAAATTAATTTGTCTTGCTTTCAAATTCGACGGTTTTAGTGCTGTCAGGTATATCTCGGGTTTATATTCCTTTTTCTAGTTTTCAAATCTATGAAGTTTTCGTTAGAATCTATGTCTGTTTCATTCAAATTAATAAACAATGTGCTTCTTTCGCTATTTGGTCATTCGATTTGGCGACACGATTTTTTGACATCGCGCCGGTGTACTTCTAGCATTCTAATTCATTCTTTTTCTTTCAAGATTGTTTTTCATGTGTATTTCATCATATTTTATTTTCTTGCATTTATACACTTATACTTATTAGATTTATCTGATATTCATCAGCATTTAAGTTTGATTGTTAAGAAGAAAAAAACGACTTGCATCTACGGACTTGACTGTCTCAATATGTTTGTAAATTTTCATGTAAGGAAGTTGTTTGCCTTGTGTTTCATCATAAATTTATCATAATTTGTAAAATTCCAAGTCTGTAGTAGAAAGGGGCGATTTAGGGTACCCCCACCTTTCCCGGGTATATGAACATGTCCGTGCAGAAATGCCATATCCCCTGATTTCGCCCCTTCTTTACTTAATATCTGACTACACCCATATGCATTGTCCTGAAAATGAATAAATGGAATAACAGAATAGACCCCAATGGCAAATCATGCATTTTAATTGCATTATTTTAAAACTGTAAACGTGTGTGGCATTTCTTCCCCCTAACATTCCTAACTTGAATAAACATATTTCGAATACGAATTACAGGTATTAATTTAAATGATAAAAATGACGCCTCGACAAGTGACGATTAATGTGAATGCTAGTTGAGCAGTTTCTAAATTAAATGACAGATCTATGAAATCCTTCGACTAAAATCCCAAATTAAATACAAAAACGGCAAAATTGAATGATAATTGGCATGGCAAAGCCGATCTGCGCTAACTTAAATGCAAAGTAAATGAATTCGAATGAAAAACTCGCGAATTTCGCCGGGAAATGCTATATATGCTGGCCAATGGCATCATCGCTCGTTCTTGTTATTACATTATACCAAAACTATTTGTGTTCCCTTTAAGAAAATTGTAAAATGTTGTGCATTTTTGTATGTGTTTTTTTCAATAATATATATTTTTCATTCCTGTTTTATATCTAATGACAAACATCACGATATCTCCACGTGCCAATATCAGAGCACAGTCAACATGACACGAATTCCCATGCATGCTGGAAAAGAAGACAGCGCCCTCCCGTATCCGAACAGGTTACAACACATCAATGACGCCTCACCCAGTCCTGGTGACTATGAAGAAGTCGACGGTCATCTTCAAGGAGAAGACAACTCAGTTTGCACTGTTCCAAACGTTGAAAAGGAGTATTCAAACTTGTATATGGCTCCCTTGGAGAGAGACGTTGACAGGGGCGGTTACATGGCTCTCATCGCTTCAAGTGAGAATGCGTCCGGTAACTTGGCTCCAAGCGTTACGGGCGAGAACAGGGAGGACTACATGTTTATGAATCCCATTGTAGGCTACGTCGAGAGCGATGCGGAAGGTTACGTTGTTTGTAACGTCACAAGAGATCGGGGTGAGAAGGTTTACCCGGTGCCCAACGTTACGGGGCTTGGTGCTTCTCAAATCACTTCATCGAACATTGACAAAAATGACTACCTCGTTCCCAACGTACTGCTATCCAATGTCGATAAGACTTGTTCCTCCCTGGGGGAGCAAGAACGATGAGACTCGTGGTGATGACGAAGGGGAAAGTTTCGTCGTCTAAGTTGCTGCTTAGACAACACCGACCGACCTCGCTCCCATAGAAAAGAACTTGCAAGGATAAGGCAGATGGTGTTTCTATGGTGATGGGTAGATAAATGATCGCGATCGATGTTGACGAGGACTAGCACTACATTGTTGCACTTGCCAATTGCACGAGAGAAATTTATAACATCACATGTTATTATTTTTTAATCAATGAATTGATATAATGACATACTACTATATCCCCAACTGCAAAACAAGGAAGCAGGCTCACTTAACATCATTTCAGTTCATATCAGTCTTTATTTGTTTTTGTTGTTTATTATTATGCAAAGTTGTTCACGTTACGTGTGAAGTTGAAAATAACATCTTAATTTTTGCCATCATTTCTGTTTGTATAGTCTGTACTTCTGTTATACTTATCCATATTTCTATCCAATTACCAATTTCTATTGTTTTTTAATAATGCCAATACTTGTACAATCATGTTTAATTTTAAATATACATCTACAGTGGGTTAGGATATGTCGGGTGTTCCCAAAGCACAGTGCTCGGACCTTTACTCTTTCTAACCTATGTTAACGACCTACCGGACGAGTAAAATCATGTTTTTAATTTCAATATATGTGAATGGTTATCACGGCATTGGTGGAAAAAAGCTCTCGGCTGATGACAGGCTGCGACGCCATGTGTAAATAACTGAATTCCACTCCTATGAAGGAAGATTGAATCAACCTTTAAGAAATACCAAGTAGTAATTAAACTATTAAATGTTTGAATGTAATGTTTATCCTTGACCTTGCCATGTACGAAAAATGATTGATAAGTGTCCATTCGTATTTCAGATATTTTCGGTATTTTAATCACTATGATATCGGCTAAATCTGTGTCACAATTTTTACCTAGTCGATGACGGTTGTCTACCTTCAAATGATTAACAAACGTTCATTATTTACGAAGTGAAATGTCTGCAACGGTCTAACATGTACAAGTGACTGTTTCGTTGTTGCCAGTGTTTCCGTCTCTGTCTCACAAACGTGCAATAAGGAATAGGATAAACATTACAGGGCCCGCAAAACGGCGGGACCCGGGGGGCTCGAGCTCCCCCTCCCCAACAAGAGAAATAGAAAGAAAGAAAGACGCTATATCTTTAATGGTTAAATTCAAAACATCATACTTAATGGCGGTCTTGGAAACGGAAAACTAACATTGGAACGCATATCAAAGGAATGGTAAGTACAGGCCGTATGCATAGCAAATCATAGACATGGTAAATGCCCATAAAAGTCTTCTGGGTGGAGGCCGATATACTTTAGTGAACTGGCTTGATGTACCGTATAGAATATGAATTAATTTAAGTTTCTCAGTGTTAAGAAGGCTTAGGCGTAAAGGGATTTGCTTCAAGGACGAAATGTGAACAAGTCAGAAGGCTTAGGCGAAAAGGGTCAACGTTAAATTTTCTAATCTTTAGCAAGAGTGTCTCATTTGAATTAAATATTGCTTCAGACAATGATTTACGCCATTAAACAAAAATATAGTGACCTGCCAGTGTCACAAATAAGGTAATAATATATCTGTAAAGCGCTTAGAGACATATCGTTGATGCATTAAGCGCTATATAAACGCGGAATATTATTATCAAAATATGCTCATCTGACTGTAATTAAATGCCTAAAACCCCTTAGCTTCAAGGAGGCTCCGCACCCTGGACCCCACGCCAATTTACGCTCAGCTCTACCTGACCGTAAATGTATACTTTACCCCACACACACACACACACGTTGGAAAACGTTCCGCGGGGCCTGATGTACTAGGTAAATGCCAATGATATTGATTCTGCACGTGTACATTGCGAAACATTGACGCGTTGCCATGGAGATGTACGTGACGCTTTCTATTTATTAAAGAGCCATAATAATGAAGAGGAAATTGAAAGATGTCAACGCCCACTCCTCCCTGTCAATCTCTCTTTTCTGTTCTTTCTTTCTCCTTGCTCTCTCTATCTCTCTCCATATGTATATACATTTACATATATATGTATATATCTGATATGAATATGTGTAATATATGTTTAAAGTACATTCATATATTATATATATGTATCCGATATTAATTCCAAGTGTTGGCATAAGATACATTTAGACCTATATTTATATATATATATATATATATAATATTTATACATTATATATCGAGTCAATTATATATTGGTCAAAACAGGCATATTAACATATTTACTTACCCTGTGCAAATCACGTCCTATAAAGCGATTAGATATATGAAGTTATTACGTCTCTCGATCATATCAGAGATCCACTGCATGCCTACATGATCATTAATATTATGAAGAAAGGTATCTCATCCTGAAACGCGTTTTCCAAAGGCCTATGCTAGCTATGCTCCAAATGATATGTAACCACGTGCATTATATTACAGCCATTATGTTTATACACGCTGTTATGGTTACGCTCTACGCGTTGAAGTTGAAGTGCAGCCTATATATCCATAATGCTACATGATTGTGTATGAGCGGGGAGAGTAGATCGAGTCTACGATGTGCATTGTTTGCGGAGTGGTTGCATGAGTAATCATTATTTCCGATACGGTCATATGTATAATCATTGTGTTGATCAACTTGGAGCAGCCAGCTGGGGACGTGGGCGGAGCGCAAACGACATTTTTGTTGAGCTAGGTGAATATAATTATGATGTTCATGTATAATGGGATGATCGAAATGAAGGCCTTGATATATATATATATAATATTATATATAAATATATATATAGATGGGTCTGTATCTTTATTCATACCAAAGACACGCAAGTGTGAGAAAGGGAATGGATGCAGTATATTTACATGTATGTTGTATATTCTCTGTTGGTGTACGTCGCCTGGCAATCGTGAAGTGACCTTTGTACCGTGTACTGAAAGGATAAGCGTAATGATCAAATATAATAGCCGTGCTTTTAGGTTTTTTTTTCTTTTATCATTATAATCATTTTATCAGTCTAGCTATCAGAAATGAGCATTCGATCATTTTCCCATATTAAGCGATCACGGTTACAAATATTGAAAATGAAATATTATCGAATAACAGTAATATTACTTTCAAATAACCAGGTTTATTGCATTTCGGTTATGGGTAAAAGTTGGGGTTTTTAAAGTAAAACATATTTTTAGTCAAGGACATTGGAATGATGTGGATTTCATGTGTCAAAAATATAGTTTTAAAAACTGTTGTTTTCTTTCAACAAAGTTCAAAGGTGAAGAATGCCTTTTTCAAAATTGTGGTTTGATCAATTACGTAATGGTTTGTATATGAAACAAATCACTCTAATTTATACATATATTAACTGGTGATGATATTAATATTTTAAATATGAATGCTAAACAGTTCTACTTATTCTTTGTGCAGAAAAAAGAAGAAGAGTCATTTGTATACAATGTTTGGCAGCAACGATTAGCACTGCCCTCCGATTTTAATTGGAGTCCGGTAATAATGCTTAACTTCAATGCTATACGAGATAACAGAATCAAACAATTTAATTTTAAACTTTTGCATAGGTTTTTACAGTGAAAATATAACCTATATAAATGGAAAATTAAGAATGATTATGAATGTGAAGATTGTAAAACCATTGAAACATCACGGCATAATGATGCTAGAGTGTAAAAAGATAATTGTGTTTTGGAAAATTGTAACACGTTTGATAGGCCTATATCATTTTCTTTAATTATATATTAACATAAATGAGAAGACTTTAGTAATTGGATATGATATAAGCAAGTTAGATATTTACTTGGTAAACATTAATTTTGCTGAATATGTTTTTTTTTAATAAAAACTACGTTCAAATGAAGAACACAATATTAAGCGATCATTTTCATTTAAACAAAATGGAGAAGAAATTACTACAAACTATCGGAAAAGTTTTGTTTTCATGCAAGTTGTCAAGAACAAGCGATATAATATAATGTAAAAGTTAATTGGAAATACAATCTTAAAACGAGCCCGATTCTATCTGAGAAGGAGAGAGAGAGAGAGAGAGAGAGAGAGACTGGGGGTAAAGAGAGAGTGAGAGAGAGAGAGAGAGACTGAGGGGGTAAAGAGAGCAGGGCCGTAGCCAGAGTTTGATGTTTGGGGGCACATACATGTAATTGATCGACGTCCTGGGGAGGGTCTATGAGGATGGGTGTGTGATCTTGGAAATTTGGGGGCACGTGCCCCAAACACCCCGGCTACGGGCCTGAAAGAGAGAGTGCTAGAGAGAGAGAGAGAGAGAGAGATAGTGACTAGGGGGTAAAGACAGAGCGCTAGAGAGGGAGAGAGAGCTGGATGGCAAAGATTAAGTATAGGAGAAAGATATGGGGAAACAACAAATCGGAGAGGAGGTACGTTAAACAAAACGTATTGTATGCGACAGATATAAATAGAGTGTGTGTGGGTGCGTGTCTGCGAGAGAGAGAGAGAGGGGGGGTGTAAAGCTTAATTGGATTATAGAGAGACCAAATAAAAATTACAGCAGGAAAAGCTTTTACAACAGCGAATCAGGGCGAAGGGGAGAGAGAAGGAGTGGGAGAGAATTTTGAGGATCGAGGAACAGAACGCAAGAGAGGGCGAGAGTTGATTTACATCGTTTTACGCAAAGAGATTCGATCATACACAGGATGTCCTCCGTTAATACTATAGTAGGAAACTATCAATATGAAGGAGGACAAAATGAAACCCAACAACAACAAACAGTTCAAACAAAACCACAAAATAAAAACATATTGCAGGAATATCAGCGTTTGCAGCAACTTTTTGTCTTGATATTTCATATTTTTGACTAGCCGCATCGAATCGTCTGGCGGGCCTCATGTGGCAAGTGGTTTTCACTAGCATATTTCAACTTTAAGGGCAGGTGGGGGGGGGATATAATCATCCTCTTGACAAATTTCTTACTAACAAATAAATATAAAAATAAAGCCACTGTTATATATACAAGTGAATAGCAGTTTAGAGGGTCATTTGTAAGTAGCACATACATAGATACACACCAAATTCACACACGTTCTCTCTAGATTTTCTGCCCCCTATACCCCTCCTATACAATAATGTATTTTTGCTAATACTGAACTATAATGATCACATTTAAAGCTTATTCACTTTTTCCTTCTGATGCTAAGGTCTGGATACGCAACTGGTGGTTGTAGGTAAAGATTAGGGGTTTAGACTGTTACCCAGGGAACTGAGCTATAGCTACATGTCTTACATACAAACACGATAGCAACTACATGTACTTTCGATATCAACCCAAGGTGATTTCAATAGCCTTGTGCGTCATCTATTGAGATGTGCAAACATGATAAGGATTATTTCTACACGACATACAATAGGGTATTGAAATTTCTATTGAGTAGATTTTATTGAAAATAGTTGCTATTGGGTAAATTCATTCATGTCCATCTAGTATTATTATTCCCATGACTTTCCAGGTTTTTTCCTGGACCGTGGGAACCCTGAATTTTACTTCGTACAGTGGAACCTCATTTAAAGAGCTCTGATATAACAAGGTATCTGATATAACATGGTGATTTTGCTGGTCCCAGCTCTTTATATTCTTTTGGGATTTGTTTACCCTGGTACATGTATAATAAGATTGCTGATATAACAAGGTAGTTTCCATGGTCCCAATGACCTCGTTATAAAGAGTTTTCATTGTACATGTACATGTATTTGGTCTCATCAAAGCTCGAGTAGGGCTCATAATACAATGAGATATGGTCAGTATTTTTGTGTAGGGGACAAAATAGCTGGGACCTGTCCATGTACTTATCAAAAATGACTGTGATGACGTAATGAAAACACTTAGATCCACTAGTAAACACATGGATATAAAACATCAACAGCTTTAGCCACAAGGAAAAGACAATAATAATAAGCACACTTGAGATTTTGATAGTGGTAAATTTGCGCTTAATGATTTATTGCTTTGGCATATGAATAAAGAAATTTATAAAAAATACATTTTTTGACATTTGTCAAATTCATAGGAAGCATAATTCTGGAAAATAAAAGAAGATTTTGAAAGTAAACATATAAAATATATTTTACATTTTATGAAGAACCAGAAGAGGTGTTTTCCCAAAAGCAAAGATAATGTACTAGTAAGATACCTTTAATACCTTTAAAGATAAAGTTGAGCGCTGGTCATCGATTGCATTGTGAAAGAAACAGAAAAGATTGATCATAGAATTGGTGTATACAGTACTGTGAGGCTTTGCTGGTATTATCAGCACGAGTAAAAACTGAGTCAGTCTTGCTAAAGTCACATGCACTTTACACAGAAACTTGATATCAATAACAAGTTACAAGCTACTGTTATAAGCTACTGAAATCATGGCATCTGATTGGCTGAGAGCAAATTTGTCATAGAAGTTTAGCATTTGTTATAGATAAAAAGTTTTGTGAAACACCCCCCAGGGTTATCTGTGGAATGAAAGCTTATTTTTGTCACGTATTGAATATGAGGGCATTTGAATAGCCACCTGTTTCTTTGCTATGAATTTCTTGCACACTGCTACTGTATTCACAAAAAGAGCTCACTGCAAATGAAACAATCTGACTCTGATTTGATTGGGGGGGGGGGGTGGTGGAGAGTCATTACATAGGAAATTTACACAATGTAATACATGTACCATTTTGTGAGGTTCATGATGGTCCTGTAAATAATACAATTTCAATCATTTTGGACGTTCCAAAACCTCACAGTACCTTTAGTTCAAGCGATTTTTCGAAGCTAGAATCACAAACATGAATCACAATTCAAAACGCCGATACAAAACACGGTTACTGCGGGAGATTGTTCAAGCGATTTTCAATCAATGCTGATTCTCGCTCATTTCAAGCCCACCCAGGAAGAATAAAAATAGGTAGCGATAATATATATAATAGATAATGACGTCATAGAATCATGATTGAGATCTCTGTTCGTTCAGGCGAATTTTAGCGACCGTGATTCTGCAGAATCATGATACAAAACGCATCTTTTTCAGCGTTTCATGTTTGTGTTTTTAAACACGTTTATTTTTACGACCAACGAAAAATCGCTTGAACGCAACCGTGTTTTAAACTAAACGTCTTTGAAAACTGTGATTCTAGGGTGAAAAAGTGTCGATTGAACGCACCCTTAGTTATATACATTTACCACATAATAAACGTTCCTAATCGCTTCCACTCCAATTCAAAACGTTCTGGCATGACCAGGGGCCCGTTTCATAAAACTTGTTATCAATAACAAATGCTAAATTTCTATGACAAATTTGCTCTCAGCCAATCAGATGCCATGATTTCAGTAGCTTATAACAGTAGCTTGTAACTTGTTATTGATATCAAGTTTTATGAAACACGGCCCAGAACACAATTTGATCTTTTACCCATAGCTGTACAGAGTTTCCTTTGAGCGTTTTTTTTATATAATTTCTTTTGATCCAGAATTCTAGAAATTACACATTGTACATGAGTAGATATAGCAAACAAATCTAGCCACACACAAAAAATAGCAAAAGAATGGACTGAAAATTTTCAGCTATGCAGTATTTGAAAATTTTTGCAAAAATTTTGATTTTGCACAAAATTTTGATCGATTATTTCTACGGTAGTTAATTAGAGATATACATGCATTCAGGAATTCAACTCTGCCGTGTTAGAAAATGTACACTTCCACATTATTACATCATGTGCTCCACAAAGTTCTTATGTTACATGTGTGAAAAATGTTTTGTTACTTTTATTTATGAATAGATGAGTGAAACATAACATCATCTCAGCTGCAGCAAACCAATTTGATTGGCCTTTTTGAGACTCTCTTTACAGGGACCACTGGTGTGACCAGCTGTCAACAATTATCTGTTGATAGCTGAAGTGGCCTTTGTCAGCAATAGCACAATATATACAATAAAATGTTGTTTGTAAGGCGTATCATCGCTTTGATGATCCACGTCCCAAAATTTGCTTGAAGAAAAATATAGTAATGGGGTAGGCGCTACGATGCAGCATACACTGTTTGCGCTGTACAAATCACCTACATTGAATATCAAGGTTGCCGCTTCACAAGTGAGGGGGCTTAGCTACTCAAGATGGCTTATTTTTAGAAGTACTGAAATTACAGAGTGCCTCAAAACAACCTTCAGTTCCCTATGACAATCACATATTGCTTATCACAACCAGCATTTTTATGAGGCACAGTGTAGATGGCAAAACATATAGCAGTCCAGCAGACTGGTAAGATATTTCCTGCTATCTCTCCATCCTTGGTCCATAGGCACAAAGGTGTTTGCTATGCCGAGATGTTAGTAGCGTCTGCCTCTCTTTGCCTGACTCCTGTTGGATGAGCTCATTGTATTGAATGGATCATCGCTGTCATTCTGAAATTATAAAAACAAAAATACAGTGATCAACTTAGAGGTTTCATGGTCTGTAGAGGTGTCGTGGTCTAGTGGATACATCACTGGAACGTGGATCACATGGTTTGTGGTTTCAAAATCGAGTCCCATTGCGGCACTTATGTCCTTTTGCAAGACATTAATCTACACCTGCCACTCTCCAGACGAATTAAATGGGTACCTGGTACGAAGTAATTCCTTGAATGCTTTATCGCCTTATCATGGCTGCTCAGCTACAGCCTGGGTAATATATGAATATTAAGCGCAGTAGACTATATTCATATAGTGGGTGCACTATATAAATGGACCTATTATTATTTGTTTTCAGTTACACAGTGACCTCTTCAGGTCTATGTTTATGTTCAATGTTCAGTATAATTATGTATTCTCCTACTTTTTTCTGGAGACATACGCATGTACACAAAGCGATTCTATTCGTTGTCTCATTGCGAGTATTCTTCCTTCTTCTTCTCTTATGTTTGCAATTCATTATTTGTTGTATCTTACTTTTTCATGCTAGTTTGTTAAGTCACATGGATTGGAGAAAAAAAAATCTTTGGGTTATACAAGTACGGTAGTTGTTAATTTTAGTTCATCTGTTTTTTTTTTCCCTGGCATCCATGTGACACACTTCATACTTTACTGAATAGCAATAATAACAACAAAAACAAGTAATAATAATAAGAAGAAGAAGAAGAAGAAGAAGAAGAAGAAGAAGAAGAAGAAGAAGAAGAAGAAGAAGAAGAAGAAGAAGAAGAAGAAGAAGAAGAAGAAGAAGAAGAAGAAGAAAAGAAAGAAGAAGAAGAAGAGAAGAAGAAGAAGAAGAAGAAGAAGAAGAAGAAGAAGAAGAAGAAAAAGAAGAAGAAGAAGAAGAAGAAGAAGAAGAAGAAGAAGAAGAAGAAGAAGAAAAAGAAGAAGAAGAAGATAAAGATGAAGAAGATGAAGGAAAAGAAGGAGAAGGAGAAGAAGGAGAAGAAGGAGAAGAAGAAGAAGAAGAAGAAGAAGAAGAAGAAGAAGAAGAAGAGGAAGAAGAAGATAAAGATGAAGAAGATGAAGGAAAAGAAGGAGAAGGAGAAGAAGGAGAAGAAGGAGAAGAAGAAGAAGAAGAACAATGATAGAATCAACAAAACGAATGGCGCCAACAGACAGCAATCATTTCATTTGCCAAGAGATATGAAGGAGCCTTAACTTAACAGGGATCTCAAATTTTCATACCATGTTGCCCTCAAAGAAACAAGAAATTATCAGAGAAGCAGATTGGTGAAACTTAAAATAGGTCAAACAGCAAAAAAGTATTGGATTTTTAATAGTTGTGTAACAATCAGGGTACAGAACTTTGTGATATGGCACGTGAATTATATCCCAGGCACATGTATTATAATCCTGGCACATGTATTATATCCCTGGCACATGTATTATATCCATTGCAATGGAAATCACACCATTTCTATTTCAAAAAACTTTGTACAAATTAGAGAAATTAGAAATTGATAATTTTGATATATAATCTTGTGAAAGGATGGCACAATTTAAACTCACGCCTGAGGAGTCACTGATGCTGATCACGTTTTCAATCCTGCAGGATAGTAAAGAAAAGAGCATAACATGAACAATAATTTAGCAAACCTACACCAAACACACAGCAAGAGAAATAAATAAGCGACAAGTGATTGTTTACCGATCACTGCTTTCCTACAGAATATATGAACAGTTCTGTGGGTCAGTGTACTATTGCAGTAACCCTCACATTTGTGAAAAAGGCTAGAAATAAAACGACTTCATGTATCGTTAATATAATAATAATAGTCACGTTTGTATAGCGCTTAATACTACGTTTCTAAACGCTTTACATTGTAATGCTTCAAACATCTAGTTGAAAATATATAAGATATGGGGGGTGTTTCACAAAGAATAAGTTGGACTTAACAATGGCAGGCCGTTCATGACACTGGTTGCTCTCTCACCATTAGCCTCTCAATTATGATCTTTAGATAATATTTTTCCTTCAATAATGAATTATCAAAGAAGGTAAATTCTGTAGATTGGTGACCACGATTTGTACGTCCCTTGAGAGACCAATGCCAGTAAATGGTGAGAGCAAACAGTGACATTGCCATAGTAAGTCCAACTTAAAGTCGATCTTAGTCTTTGTGAACCCCCCCATGGTCATGTGGTTAGGAGAGAAGAAATCCATTGGCTTCAGAAAGCAATTTGATATCCAGGTTCATGGTTCAAAACCCTGTGGCAGACGTCACAAAATCTGGTAGGAGACGCTAGTAGAAAATATGAGAGCATCTTGGCCCTGTTTCATAAAACTTGTTATCAATGACAAGTTACAATAACCGTTACAAGCTACTAAAATTGTGGCATTTGATTGGCTGAGAGCAAATTTGTCATAGAAATTTAGCATTTGTTATTGATAACAAGTTTTATGAAACAGGGCCTGGCCTCATCCGGACTGATGCTGAAGACTGGAAGTCTTGGAGAAGGGCCAGATAGGGGAAATGAAATGTCCAACCCCACAGCATGGGAAAAATGGACGCTAAACAATGACAATTATATTATGAACACGTACAAAAATCATCTAAGATACTCACGTTTTCATTTTTGGTGCACTCCTGCCCCTCGACGCTGGCATCGACACTTCCATATCATCATCATCATCCTAGAAGATATCAACATCAAAATAATCATTTTTTTCTTTCAATGAAAGATTTTATTCAATCATTCACAAACAAAAGCAACTCAAAGAAATTGGAATGAATGCTAGTTGTGACGAATCAGTAAAATCAAAGATGTTTACAGCAGTTGTACATGTGCACATTTATCTAGTGATAAAAATAAATTATTATGTTTGCTAGAAAGAACCCCCTCAATTTCATGAAAACGCTGTAGCATATTTTAAAAAGAATTCAAAGACAACCTTTCCCCTTGGCATGCAACAGAGAATACACAATGTTTTGCATTCAAAAGCAATTCATGGTTTTAAATACAGCTTTAGAGCAATAATATCAACAATAGCAAAGCATAATGACAAGATTATAAACACATACAACATGTATATCGTCATGAATACAAAAATAGTAATTGTGCTAAATCAAAAGTTTAGGAGAAGCCTTTTGCTTTCAACAACGAGAATTGTACTAATGGCTGATGTTTACACTATTACCATTAAACATAAGTTTGCTTTAGTTTAGCCATTGTGTTACTCATTTTCCTCATCACCAATATCTTATCATCACCATCAAGATTATCACTGCCATCACCATTATCTTCATCACTAAATTCATCTTACTTGTACTCAAAATCATCATCATTATCAACAAAATGATTGTTCGTTCGCAACAGTACCATCATCATCTTCATCACCACACATGTATAAATATCAATACGGTCATCATCATCAACACCATCATCATAATCATCATCACCATTTTTTTCATCAATCTTACTTCAAATGCGAGAACTCCTGGTTTCGTTCTGCTTCTCGATGATGTCGCCAGCAGTGTCTGTTGGGTAGGAGCTGACCCTCGACTTGATGAACTTTGACCTCTCCCTCGACCTCCTCTGGTACCCCTGCCACCCCTTCCTGCGTTCAAATAATTTTAAAAAATGAACATAATAAGGGACAAAGTAATGCTACATTGAAATTTTAAAAAATATTCAATATCAATTTTGGTTTTATATGATACTTCTCAAATGTGATCAAAATAAAATTGTTCAAAACATGATATTCATATACACCGGCTTTATACGTAAGCAAGCAAATTCCACGAATTACATAAACTGTTACAGATTACCATAAAGGAAATTCTGATGAGACTTTGAACTCCTTTTACAAAGAGAAAATCACTGTAGAGCATGCAAGCACACGAGCAAGTGAGCATAGCTTTCCTTGCCCTTCAGGTGCTACGCAAGTGTCAAAACATTATCAGCGCCTTCTCTTATTGTAAAGGAAGGGACAATATCCACACAACCATATCTGCCCCTTCCTCTATCTTTCCTTCTCTCTCTCTGTCTCTCTGTTTTCTATTTTCTCTATTGTATACTTCTTTCTCCCTCTCTTCCCCTCTGCATTTTGCCTTTGTTCTCTCTAATGCTTGATACCCCTCCCTCTCCATTTCCATCCCCTCCCCCTCCCACTCTCCTACTTTTCTCTCGCTCTCCCTCATTTTCTACATCTGATCTCTCCTTCACCTCTCCCTCTATCTCTTATTTCTTTGCCCTTCTCCCTTTCCTTCACTCTCAACCCATCACAATCCAATTCACAATGTACCTTTTGCTGTGCTTCCAGTTGCTCCCCTTCCTCTTCCACCCCTCCCTTGGCCACGCCCTCTGGTAGACCTGGAAGAGCCGTTCCCATTGCCGGTCCCAATGCTCTCTTCATCACTGTCAACACTGTAGTCTTGTGAATAAGCGTCTGGTCTCTGGGTGCGATCTTCATTGATGGCCTATGAATGGTGGAATAGCATCAGAACTGAAATCATAGAAGGAATGAGCGCATCTGGCTTCACCGAGCTGGATGCTGAAGACTGAAAGGCTAGGAGAAGGAACAGTTGAACCCCACAGTTTGGGAACAACTGATGAAGCATCTGAGGCTCTACCACACATGGTTAACTTCCTACACTACCCAAATTCCAAACCTTGATTCCTACCTTCAGTTCTGAACCAAAAACTCACCCTAACCCAAACCCTAAAGATAACCTACACCCCTATCGTAACCCTTATCCTAACCTTATTTCTTTGACAAAATAAATGCAGAGCAAATGTCACCAGAGTAAATGTCTGTGAAAAGATGCAGGGTTAAACTGACTTTCTATTTAGGATCCACACAAAATACTGGAGCAATAAACCAGTTCATAGTTAGCACATGGTACCGATGACCCCAAATTTCCACTGATCTATTAAATGTGGCGAAGTCCCATTTTGCACATCCCTGAATAATCACTCTTGAAGTACTCATAGAATCACTTTTGTTTTCCACTCTTGAAAAGAATACTTCCACCTGTGCATCATGGAATGCACAGTGAGTACATAAATGAAAATTCATCACAGACCTTGATGATCATGTATGTGTATCTTGTACATTGTCTCATTGTGTTTTACAATACAAACACATGATTTAAAGGGTTAGTTACTGTGGGGTACAGTGTTGGGTCAAGTATTAAAGATAGGAATTTGTTTATGATAATAATCATAGTAATAGTGGTAGTAACATTCATATACATGTAGTGCTTAATACTAATGTTTATAAGCGCTGTACTATTACCATGCTATTATTGCTTATGTACTGATTATATCCACAAACTGGCTTCTTTTTTAAAGAAGAATGGCAGACTTTCTCTTACCGCTTTGACTTCATTGGTAACGTCAGCTTCACTCATTTCCCTTCTCTCCTCCTTGAATCTATGCAACTGGTGGTAAAACACAAAGGTAGATGGAAAGTTACAATGGTAAACACAAAGGTAGATGGACAGTTACAATGGTAAGCACAAAGGTAGATGGATTATTACAATGGTAAACACAAAGGTAGATGGATAGTCGCAATGGTAAACACATAGGTAGATGGATAGTTAAAATGGTAAGCACAAAGGTAGATGGATTGTTACAATGGTAAACACAAAGGTAGATGGATAGTTAAAATGGTAAACACAAAGGTAGATGGATAGTTACAATGGTAAACACAAAGGTAGATGGATAGTTACAATGGTAAACACAAAGGTAGATGGATATTTACAATGGTAAACACAAAGGTAGATGGATAGTTACAATGGTAAACACAAAGGTAGATGGATAGTTAAAATGGTAAACACAAAGGTAGATGGATAGTTACAATGGTAAACACAAAGGTAGATGGATAATTACAATGGTAAACACAAAGGTAGATGGATAGTTACAATGGTAAACACAAAGGTAGATGGATAGTCGCAATGGTAAACACAAAGGTAGATGGATAGTTGCAACGGTAAACACAAAGGTAGATGGATAGTTGCAACGGTAAACACAAAGGTAGATGGATAGTTACAATGGTAAACACAAAGGTAGATGGATAGTTACAATGGCAAACATAAAGGTAGATTGATAGTTACAATGGTAAACACAAAGGTAGATGGATAGTAACAATGGTAAACACAAAGGTAGATGGATAGTTACAATCAAATCATTATCAATAATCAGTTCACATGTATAAAGGACTTCATTTGGTTCTACACATGTACATTTCATTACCAGAGCACACGCAATCACACCCACACACAATGTGCCCAACCACAGTCCTTTCAGGGTCAAACTTAGTCTCCAAACAACTACTTCATTTTACCTATTACTGGCTCTATTGCCAATATGTAGGAGACCTGTCTATTTGTATCTTATAACACAGCTCAATGAGTGTGCACTAGTCCTTTGTTGCCCACAGTTGCCATTCTTGTACACGTCCGAGAAAAAAACGTGGCAGCATTTTGTGGCGATTTACCATGCCGTATGTGAACGAGCCTTAAAATTCATCACAAATCAAATGTATCCGATCGCAATGTCATACCTCATCATCGATGTGTTCTTCTGTTGTTCTTCTATTCTTGAGCTGACCTTGCGTTTGGGAGAGCTGATGTTTAACGAGGGCTTGGATCGCTTCCTTCTCCTCCTTGTCCACGTATTCCCTGACCGCTTGGCCCAGGCCTTTCTCAGACAGCAGTTCCAGCTGCTTAGTCTACATGGAACCAAAAGACCAAATAGATTCAGTTTGTTATGATTTGAGTCACAGCTATTTCAGTTCCATTCCATAATTAAAAGAAACAGATTATGATCAAAAATACACAGTTGCACATAAACAATATTAAGGAGATACCATCTATCCATGGACCAATAAAGGTCATCATTTTGTACAAAACTGTAAATCCCCTCAAGATTGTCAAGTTATCAAAGCTTAGCTAATATATGAGTTACTTGCACTGATGTCTTTTAGCAAGGCATCAATCTGCATTTGCCACACTCCATCCAGGTGAGGTAAATGGGTATCTGGCAGGACTTTTTTCTTTGAAATGCTAGAGCACCATAATGGCAGCCATGCTAAAGCCGGGGTAATAATTGTGGAGCGCCAGGAGTGTAAAATCTAACAGATATGAGCGCTATATAAGAACCCACTATTATTATTTCTGAAAATCTGTTACCTCTTCTGTCTCTGAGAAGTACTTGCGAACAAGGTCTTCCACCCTCTCCGTTTCAAGAGCTTCTGGCTTGAGGAATTCCCCCAAGTCTTCTCCAGGTTTGGTATCTGAAGGTAAGATGGATAACACACACATGTAAGATATCTAAATAATGGACAATCATAAAAACATTTTCAGTTTGGAGCTACACGTAAAAGGGCCTTAACTCATGTTATTTTACACAGAGTTAATGACCTTTGGCTCTAAACAGATAAAATGTTCTTCATAAAGAAGGGAAAGTTCAACTGCAACTTCCTCCATTAAACACTAATGATCAAAGCACTTGAAGAGAGAGGGTCACTAAAATCTTTTGACAGATCATTATTGGTAGCAGCGACTCCCATCTTTTAATGTCTTTTGGTATGACGCGGCCGGGGTTCGAACCCACGACCTCCCGGTTGTGAGGCGGACGCTCTACTGACTGAGCCAACACACCGGTATGGTGGTTATGATGGTAATGATGATGATAATGATGATGATAATGATTATGTTGATGATGATGGTGATGAAAATGGTGATGATGGTTATGATGATGGTGATGATGATAGTGATGGTAATGATGATGATGATGGTGACGATGATGGTGATGATGATGGTGGTTATGATAATTATAATGATAATGGTGATGATGATGGTTATGGGGAAGATGATGATGATGATGATTATGATGATATTGGTTAGTGATAATCATGATACCGGTAATCATGATGGTGATGATTGTGATGATGGTAATGATACTGATGATGATAACAGCCACATTAATGATGCTTGTGTTTAGCATTTATGGAAGAAAAAAATGAACTCACCTTCTTTTTTTAATTGTATTCTTCTCTTAGTAAACCGGACAAGATCCTTTGTGTTAGCCACACGACCTACAAAGTTCTGACCAAACCGGTTTATGTTGATTGTATCGAATCCCCCACTGTAGTCAACCTACATATAGAAGTTAGAATAGATATAAATTAGAGCTTATTAAAGCTAATCTTGAGCTCTGGTATGGGAATCGTATTTTGAGAGAAAATTGCTATGATTTATTGTGGATTGTTCATCCTGCAGTAGAATGGTTGTTTGAACCAGTGAAATAAAACAAATGCACAATACTGGGCATCATCTTCGATAAAAACTACAACTCCCATTTACACATAGTGACCTGTGTTAAGCACATGGTGTCGGGCCGTGAAAAAAAAAACCTGAAAAGGGTTTTAAAAATAACATACGTTGTTTTGCCAGATCACGGCCGTGCAAGAGCACTAGCTACAACCCAAGTCTGAAGAAGCTTGTAGCACAGCAAGTGAAAACTTACCAAAACAGGTTATTCTTCTACTGATTGTGAAGAACTAAATTTCAAGTGACAACATCATTCGGATGAACCTCTCGAGTGAGCTTTATACGTAGAGGTGTCGTAGTTGAATGTTTTAAGCACTTGACTTGAAATGCAAAGGTCATGGGTTCATTCCTCGACACGGATCTAATCTCCTTTGGCAGGGCTTTACTTCTACATGAGCCACTCCATACCCAGGAGAGAAATGGGGACCTGACAGGATGACTAAAGCCTTTTGTTGGTAACTGCCATATGCCCTCACGGTGACCATATGGTAGGAATACTCCAAGGGAGTGGAGATGGTGCACATTGTGCATGAATAAATCCTACGACCGGGGTAATAATATATTTAAAACCCTTAGAGACGGTATTTCGTATTAAGCGCTATATGAATCCAGATTAGTATTATACAAAGTACATTGACAGAGGACATACCCGAAGCCGAATTAGTGGAAGCGTGGGTTGTTTTCTGTTACCGGTGTGTTCATCTTCTGCTCTTTGGATCAGGGCCTCCACCTACAACATGAAAGATTTGCAAACAGTACGTACATCAAAACAGTGGTGTGGTGGTACTGCTCAGGGCAGATTGTCCTGTGGTTTCTTACTGCTTGGTCTACAACCAGTTCATCTATTACCCAATTGGTATATTCCCATATGGTCTACATCCAGCCATTCGCATAGTCTAATAATCATTTTGTCTACTTAACATTAGGTCTAATGACCATTTAGGCTAATAGTCATTTGGTATAATTTCCATTTGGTCTAATCTCCAATTAGTCTACTACCAATTTGGTCTATCACTCATATGGTCTAATCGCCAGTCAGTCTAATGCCCATTTCCTCTACCATCCCATCAGGTCTAATAATCATTTGATGATTATTATTATTCATGGGAATAGACTAATTGGGTAGTAGACTCATGGGTCGGCTTCCCCCAAATATAAAGGATTACGCGCCTTCAAGCTTAGCTTATGTGGCAATCCTTCTTAAAGATAATTTTACGTTAGTACATGTTGTATTACAATCAAAGTATTCTACCGGTATGGTATGTTGATGATGTATTAATAATATAATTTGCTATTATCATGATAATGTTGTAATTAGTTTGTAACTTTGGAAAAAGACCATGAAGAAAAAAAAAGGAAGAAAAAGTAATCAAATCAAATACACTTGATCAAACAGTTGGAGAGGATGATGTGGTACCTTTTCAGTGCAAAATGCGCTGATTTTCTCTGCGAGCTTGACATCGTCAGGATTTAGGGTGGTGTCCTGGAGAGTGATATCTTCTATGTAGAAAGGTCGGACAGTCTCCAGTTTGAGTTTGGTGCACTTCATGGCCTTCCCACGAACCTGCAACAGGCCTACATGCCTAGGGATGGCGGGAGGGGTAGAGAGTTCGAGAGAATGAGAGAGAAATAAACAGATAAATAGATATAGAAAGATAATAAACGAAAAGGCAGCACAAGGGGAGAGAGGATTGACAGAGAGAGAGGTGGGATGAGAGAGAGAGAGAGAGAGAGGGAGAGAGGGAGAGAAGGAGATAGACACAGAGAGAGAGAGAGAGAGAGAGAGAATAGATGGGATGAGAGAGAGTTGGGATGAGAGAGAGGGGATAGAGACAGAAAAAGAAAGAGATAGTACAAGAGGCATGAGAAGGGTAATCAATTAATCAAGTATACTATTAAAATTATTTTGAAATGATTGTGAACTATTTTTTCCTTTTAAAGGTATAATTATTAATTGATTTAAATTATGATATGATCATATATGTATTTTTTACTTTTGTTAATACTATATATGTACTTAGTTTGTTTATACATTTTTATTATCTTGAAAAATGCAGAAATAAAAATCAAACAAACAAATAAACACAATAGAAACAAAATGAGTTTGGTGTCCATGTGGAAGCAAAGAAAAGGAATTACTTAGGCTCTGCTTCTCCCGGCGATAATGAGGTGGCTATACTACTGCCAGGCTGACTGATGAAGAAGTTCTGTGTAGCATTCCATACAGGGTCAATAAGGCATTCATGCTCGTGACCCCAAATGACCAGGTCAATGAAATTGTCCAGGAACTGCTCGGGGATGTAGTTGTGTTCGCCATGCTTGGCTCTGAAAGATATATAGGGAAATAGATTAGATAATAATAATGATAATGATAATAATAATAATAATGATAATATTAATTATAAGAATATTAATCATAATAATAATGATAATAATTATATTAATAATTATTATAATATTACACCCTGTATATAGATTAATAGAAAGATAGACAATTAGTAATAGATGTATAGATAAACTGATAAAAAGAAGGGGGAATAAATTTCTTTCTCTTCTCTCTACTGATTCAGTCTCTCTCTCTCTCCTCCCTCCCCCCACTCTCTCTCTCCCTTCTTTCCACTAAAGGGAATGTTATTTATAGATCATTCTTAAAGCCTCACATTGCTAGCTATTTATTCATCCATTTATTCATTTCAATAATTTAGCCATAACAGTCCTCTTGCCTGAACATATGACCACCTGTACTCCTGTAGCATTGCTCGGACAATAGTACACAAATAATACATGCTAATGATTTCAAACGCACAGTGCTACATGTGCATTAGCCCATATAAGCGCACCGACCTTTACATGCCAGGCGGTGTATTCCGTTATTGCCACATAGTACTGGTAATTATTGCACACCCTTTAATGAACAAAAACTTTGATAGTCTTAATAAATGAATGATTACGTTCGACCAATCATTTGATTAGGAACTAGGAGTGAGTTGAATACAAAAATACAAAAATTTTGATAATAGGAGAAGGTTGATTAACAACATACATCTATAGGGAGTATCACCTGTTTTGATGGATGACAAAGATATTAAACCAGGAATCGGCATTCTGCTTCGGTCTCAGCATAGAGATCTTTCCTGATAGAAACATCCGGTGAAGACGCTCATCTCGTATGGAGCCTGTAACCATGGAAACCATCACAATGCTTTAAATAACGATGATGACGATGGCAATGATAATGATGATGATGATGATGGTGATGACGGTAATGATGATGATGATAATGATGATGTTTACGATGATCATAAAGACAATGATGATGATGAAGACAGTGATGATGGACATGATGAGGGTGATGATGATGGTGATGTAATAAGATATCCGAGCAAGGTGTACAGTATCATTACCCAAGTCACTGGATTCAAATACAATTCTGCACTTCAAAGTGCACACTCTCCACTCCAACTGAGGAAAATTCCTGCCTTTGACTTTTTTGCAGACATGAAGGAAATTTGGAAGTGGTCCAAATTCACAAAAGTTTATTGTGCGAAATGACTGAAGTACCACAATGAAATTCAGAAATCAAAAATGCTTTTGCTGTGAAAATGGCCAACATGACCAATTGGTGAATGTTATTTCTTATTCTTTTTTTTGGGGGGGGGGTTGAGGGAGGGGGGCGGGCTGGACGGTTCAGGGATGCCTTTTAGTTTTATTTATTTAGCCCGAGAAAAAAATCAAAACAATACATGATGAAGCCCCCTGTGTTCTAATGCATATCAAGCCTGAAGAAGAGTGACAAACTTATAACAGAGGCACCAGAGAATAAAACTGGCAATCAGGCCCGGTAGGGCTGGGGGGAAACTTACCTAGTCCAAACGTAGCTAGCTTGGTTGTTCCTTTCTGAATGAGGATGGGGGAGATCTCTACTGATTCCAGCGAGGTACTTTTACCAAAGTAGTTCACCAAGCCAGAGACACTCAGCATGTCTAGAGCACACAGATTACCCAGCTTCAAGTGCATAGAGGAGAAAAAGATAGGGACTTATATTTATCATTCAAAGCCACTTAGTATTCAGTGTCAAAGTTCATTGCATCATAATTTGCTGACACCAGATTCTGTGTGTGCAAAGTTCTCTGGAGCAGCGAACCTGTGGTCCCACCAGAAAATAATCCAACCTGCCTGTATCTCGAGGGTGAGGGAAATTTAATATACCCGGTACTGTAAATTATACGATGAGAACTCCATACAGTGGTACGCATGGCCACAGTGCATAAAATACACAAGACTTGTCTGTCGTAAAAGTGAAGTCTACTCTTGGTGACTGACAACACCTGTTATTGGGTAAACACCAGAATGGTGTCAAATTCCCCATGAAAACCCACTAATATGCATCTTTAATTGAATGAAATAAATTTCAACAAAGTTTCTCAATTAACAATAAATCAGTCCTAAAGAGTTAAACTTTTAGTTTTCATTCAAGAGATTGGTAGATTAATAGACGTTAAACATCCATCTGGGTGTGAACACATTATAATATGAACCTGCCCCCTTTCAGAAATAAAATATTGTTCCGCATTACATCGCATGAGCATTAACTTTTCGACTAATTAGAAATTCCAATACATGTAGCCATTACAACTTTCAAGACTCTCAAGAATTAACTTTCTTATCATCTGTCTTATTTATCATCTGTCTTATTTATTTACACTTTCACCAGTCTGCTTCTCTAATTTTGTTCTTTTTTCTTTTAGAGCAATTTGTGATTAAGGTTGGAGTTCCCTTCAGTTCAGTTTTATTCATGGTCAGTAATTTGGTCAATACATTTGTTGTGAGTTAGTGTAAACTCACCCCAGCAGGATCATCATGATTGCCATGTATAGAGAAGACAGGCATGTCAATATTCAGGTTTGCATCTTCGTAGTTCACACTGGGGAATCTAGTCACGAAAGACAGAGAGCTAAGGGTTAGAAATCATTATCAAATGAAGAAAAAAAGATGGGGAAAAAGGCATATTCATAGCACCCATCAATGCCTCACCCTTTATAATTATAATGAAAATCAATTTTTGAAAAGTATCTTTTATTTTTCTGGTCAACAGCCTGGCAAAAAGAAGGCTACAAAATATGACTGATTATTACTAATATATTCATGGAAAAATCATCACATGCAAATTGGCAGCTCTATTATCTCCCCTGCAACCAGCTCTTATCTGTTTAGTACCAAGAATGATTAACAGTAGGTTCTGTTTTTACATATCTAACATTAGCTTAAATTAAGCCTCGTCAAGATGCATTTCCCAGCTCCATATTCGTCTTTTCGTGCCACTTCATTTCGATGAGCTACCTTACTAAACTTACGGACTGGCTGCGAAGTTGACGCTCTGATCGCTCAAGAACTCGATCTGGACTGGTCTGTCGCCCATGCAGTACTTCCTGAGTAGGGTCATGACCCCATGTAAGGACTTCCTGGAGGGCTTGTTCTCATGAAAGAGGTCTCCTCCAAGCAACACCATGTCAACCTGAAACAGGCAAAGGGTCAAATGGTATGCTAACCAATGTTATAAAACAGGTTATAGAATGTAGCCATCTAATTGGTCTGGGGGTTGATTCACTAACTGGGAACGATATCGTTCCTAAGAGCAATTTTTGGGACTGATTTCAATCCCAGCTTAAAATCGATTCTACCTGACTGGTTCACTAAATCGCTTTTAGGCTGGGATCAATTCCAGCGTGAATAATCATGATCATAATCGTGAATATTCATGTGCGCGATCAATCCAACCAATCAACATACTCAAATTTTGGTCACTGAGCATCAATCAATCGCGTAGCCGATCGACATAACGATAATTAGCTAGCTATCGTCGCTTAATTTGTCAATGACGTTCATTTCTATGTTGATTTCGTTTTAACATTAGAAGAAAGCTGAGTGAAATTTTGCATAAGACATGACAAAAAATCATTCATGACTGTTTCATGTAGCAATGTGAGGATTCATACGATTTTCTGTGGGTATAGTTTGTCTTTCTTAATGCTTGTTTCGATTAAAATGCCGGATTTAACGTAGGGCCTATATCTACGTAATGTACGTAAGTTAGACCTACCGTCCCCATGCAGCTAGCATATGTAGCAGAAAGCGGACTAACTTTAGTCTTTAGTGTTTTACATATGTCGTTGGCACTAAGTTGAGTTAGGCCTACCCTATCATAGAATAAATTAAAATGATTCGATATATCACTTTAACAGTGACTAACAATATCTATCTTCCTCTTGTTTGCTCTAATTTAGCTTCAGTTTGACAGTTTTGTCTTTGACTTTGCCAGAAAGTGTAGGCTAAGACGAGAGTAGTCTACTATAGTCTATAGGCTAGTAGGGTCTAGAGTCTATTAGTATTTAGTAAGAGTGATCCGGATCACTCTTAGCCTTACTAGCGATTTTAATGCTAAAATCAATCCCAAATGCCTTAGTGAATCAGTTCCTAAAAGCGATATTGCTCTTAGGAGTGATATTGAGCTTAAGAGCGACTTTATCTCATTTGGGGTCGATTTTAGCTGTTAGTGAATCACCCCCCTGGTGACACCACATGGCCGTGCATCATTCTTTCCTACCACTCCTACCGTGCAAAAGAGTTACCATCAAAAAGTGATAACCCACAGGTAAAAGTGATAATGACAGCTAGGATGTGCATATATGCTTATCTCTGGCGTATACAAAATTAAGATGCAATAGAATGCACTTAGTTTCAAATGCCAAGGATATTGGTGCGCACACTGTGACGCGCATTACACTCTTTGGATATGCGCTTTATTTACTGCGATGTACCAATCACCAAAAATATTTTGTTTTGTATGTTAGTATATCTACTTCACAATATTCAAAATATGGCCTTCAAATACTACTTTAGTTTTACATCTTAGCGACTTGAGAGTACAATCCTCAACGCACTCATACACGTTCACATAAAACGGGGCCCAGAGGGAGTCCAAGTCCGACTTTGGTTATGTGTGAACGATGTTATGTTATTCTTTATTTTCTTCGTAATCCTTATCGTTAAGCCCATAAAAAGCTGGATGAAGCTTTTCGAGGTTGATTTTGTACCTTCTAGCTGTACACACAAATATATTTAGGTGATTGGTACACTTTAACTTAGTACCTTGTTTTTGCGTGCCAGCTGCAGGATTTCTTCAAACGTGTTGATGGAGTCGCTGTGACGGATGGAATCTTTCTCCATGTATCCTACATGACAGTCTGTAGCCACCAGAATCTTTATGGTGTTCTCATCTACTTCATCCATGTTCCTAAGATATTAGTAGAAAAGTATACATTCTTTAACCTTTCATTTCGATATTTAAAAAATTGTGATTATCGTTATTATCATTATTATTGATATTATTTATGACGGCTTAGTGAAACAATTCCCAGGTACCTGGCAGGATTTATTCCTTACACCCACTGAGCACTACGGCTGCCAGAGCTAAAGCAGACGTAATAATATCAATATCCTTTTGGAGATGCATAGAGACATTGTATCATACTGTGATATGCGCTATACAAGAATGGAAGATTGTTATTATTATTAACTCGTGACTACTGAATTGTTTAACTCACATAGACTTAATACAGGAGCCACCAAGTTCCATGACTCGATGGGTTAACATGGCAAAGAAAAGCGATACTTACCCAGGAACCTGCCGAACCTCATCATCCGAATTGGCCATTGCAGATTCTACCTTCCTCCTGCAATCAAACAAAAAAGTAGATCTGCTCTAGACAAATACTTTGATGGCCCTGTTCAGGAAAACTGTACCGACAGCAGCTGCTTTCCAGGAGGCCGCCCCTCCTGTAATCAGGGGGTTGGAACCTTCTGTAGGTTCCAGAATGCAAGCTTAAGCTATAGGAGCATGGTTTTTACTTGCACATCACTATTTCATTGTAAATATACAGTTTACATCGTTTTGTTGTTGTCTGAACCATCATCTGCTGTCACAATTACAACACATTCCATCCCAGTTTAGCTGATCAGCTCTTGTCATGCACGTGCTCACACATTCGCTACATGCAAGCGATCCGGTACGGAGACCCAATATTAGCGCACTAAACTTTAGCATCCCGCATCACCACAATCGTAGTGCTGCACTTTCCATTCAACAGCACATTTCAAAACCAACAGTTTCATTGATTCATAAATGATCCACCCTAATATTAGTTGGTTTTAATAGAAACAGGAAAGTGGGCGAAACAAGTCAGAGAAAGCTATGGGCAAATTCCAATTAGAAATAGAGGTCTAGATCTAGATCTAGATAGATCTAGTTTCTAAGAAAGTTACAAATTTTTGAAATTGTGATCAAAAATGTGAAAAAAGATAAGAAAATTGACTCGAAAGGGGTAAGAAACATAACGACTTTTAAATCATGACCATTATGTGAACAATTGATGAAGATTTAGTTGATATTTTGGTATGTTTTAGTAGGGTATCTCCAAGCTGGAGTTACTACGGGTCAAAAAATGGATACTTCTACTAGGGTGTCTGATCGCGCACCCGATGTTGTGTGCTAAAATCCTTCCCATAGAGATTGCACGCAGCCCTATGCAGTCTACGTACATTGCGCGACCATGCAAAATTGGTCAATGTTTTTATCACCAAATCGAAATTCAAACCTAAATCGCTTGTGATCCTGAAGGTGAAACTCAATAAATGAGGTGTCATATGAAAGAGCAGGTTTTTCTCCATATTTCCCAAAGGGGCTCACTTCGGAATTCTAAAAATATCTTGATCAAAACAGCGATTTAAACATCCTTTCCATCGTAGCTCCGATCTTTGCCACTTTCCTGAACCGAGCCCTCCAGGCTTATGTAGGGCTAGACGTAAGGAAAATATCCCAGCACTTATTTTTTCACTAGCCCCAAATGATCACAAGCGATTACAGTTTGAAAATACCCTTCCCCACATTTTTCGGATCAGCTAAGCAGGGAGGCGTGAGCTCCACGCCGGCCGAACCCATGGTGATAGCGCGTAAAATCTGCACATGAATAAACATCGGACCGCATGTTTGCAAACCCGGAAGTGGGTGCCCATTGAAGATAATGGATTGCCGATCGCGTATGTGTAGGCCTACGCTTGCATATTGCGCAATTCAGCTGTTGTGCTAAATTTAGCAAAACAACATAACTCTGCATGTACGTCTTTTTCGTCGATTCTTACAAAAATGGATGAATATTGTAAGGAATTGAAGGGGCTGTAACTTTTGATAGAAACATCGGTGAATCTTGAAATTTGAAATGTATTATTCTGAGTGAATAATTTTTTCAATTATCCAACCATAATGGTGAAAAACAATCCAAAAGGGAAAATTGAAAAATCGTTCAGATACCCTACTTCTACTTCTACTTCATTCGGCACTTGACAGGATCCATCAGTCAGGATATGACGTCAAGGTTGAAATGTCTGACAAGGACAGGTGCTCTCGTGCAGTGCAGTCAATTGGTGTATTAATGACTGTACAGAGTCAGAGTGCGAGTACTAAAAACAGATCTCGGCCATCAATGGCGTTTCTGGAATAGGGCTCCCTGGATAGTGGATTCTGGAAAGTTTCTTCTGTTGCAGAAACCAAGATATCTGGAGGGAGCATGTACCATGCTGCAACTGTCCGTGGGAAGTAAGAGCGTTTATAAAGCTCAGTACGGGCAGTGATCAGCTTGAATTTATGTGGGTGGAATTGCCTGGAATGGCTGGATACGAAACTCGAAAGTACACTAGACTTAGACCGAAAGCTTCAGTCTCTGATTGATATCGACGGTTGTTCCGCTGAGATTGCATCTGGCTCCTCTGACCGCCTCTATACATAGACTGAAGTACGGCGTATGCAGTAGTGTGCGGAACGAATGGTTCGGTTCGGCCGGACCGCGATGAATGAGATATGCATCGAGATTTTTCACTCTTTACGTCTTCATATATCCAATTTGGCTGCAATATTACACTGAATATTAATTAAGATGAAAAGTAACACAGAAATATCTACTTTGACTTACGATAGCTTGCTCATTTAGATCCTATATTAATGATTAATCCGAGAAAGTCTTGTAGTCAACAAGATTTGTTGTCAGCCATCTTGGTTTAAGTTGATGAATATTCATTTTTTCTTTTCGAACGTCCAATAGCTACGTATGAGTCAGCCGGCTTGAGCCGGTGATGTTTGAATATTCATAAGCCCAATATCAAACACGTGCTCTGATTGGCCATTGGGCTTGTTTTGGTCGGTTGACCCGGAAATATATCGGGCGGGTCATGTCATAGATTACCAGTTCGAATGCATGAACGTACCGTTTCCTTGGTTCTGAGATAAAAATTGGATAATTCATATACGTAAGTCCGTAAATTTTGCATTTAGAAATAATTCATTAAAAAATTGATAACTGTACATAGGAGAAAAATAGACATAGTATTTTTGTATCTGATTTATAAATCAGAAAATTAGATCTAAATAAGGAAAATCGTGGGAGAAAGTTTCGGGTAACAAGTGCTGCACAATCGGCTTAATCTCTCCCCCCGTTGCGAGCCGTATTGGTTACCGTCTGTGTATGGGGAATGTCAACAAATGTCAGTTTTATTAAAGAATGACCCATACCAGACGGTTATTTCTGTCTACACTAGACTATGCCTATGTTACTACTTACTAGCGCCTGCGACAGTGTGAGCCGTGTTTGATTAAACTTCAAAAAATCCATAACTTTCTTATTTGTAACTAAATACATCAGGGTGGACTTCCCCTTTGCATCAAGCCAGTTACCAAAAATAAATAAAAATAATGATAATAAAATAAAAACATGAAAAGAAGTTAGTGGGACTGGGGTCAGATTTTCTCATACATGCTCGCTAAAAATAAAAGTAATCAATTGTCATGAAAATATTTATATAAAAAATGATTCAGCTAAAACATTGTTTTAATATCATTTTATTCGTAGTTTGATGCCATGAACAAAATACATTAGTACGTACAAACCTACCGTTGTCTGAGATAAGTTGTCTGTTTTGATGGAGGATAAAATTGCTGCTATGCATGGGTTACCCTATGCATGGTGGGTCTACATATACATGCATGGTGTTGAGGGCCGGCCTGGCCTAGCGTATAGCCTGCACTGCGCCTAGCTAGCTTGGCCTGGTACCGGCCGCGTATTCCCACGAGTAGTAACAATAAGCAAATTTCCCGCAAAGATTTGCTGCCCTCTATAATTAGAACAACGAGGGGAAAAGAGTAATCGTGACATTGACATGATTTAAAATTAAATCAACATTAATTTTATGTTCGTTTTTGTTTGTTTGTTTTATCACTTTATACTCACGTCTTTGTTCCTTCCACCACTCCTCCAACTCTTTTCTCCTCCTCTCTCCCCTTCTCTTGCCCCCCCCCCCACCCATTCCGCTTTCTCCTCCTGCATGTTCATCTTCTAAATCTATGATTCCCCTTTTTATATAGGTGATCGAGGCCGGGGGGGGGGATCGAGTCATGTAAAGGACAACTGCGTTTGGAATGGAATCCACTGGCGCCACAACAACATAGTGATAAAGAAACAAAAACTTTTCATGAGAGCGGAATCCGCTTTTAAAAAGTGGGTAATTGATCGACGAGGTCTTATTTTAGGTGAATTGCACTAAAATTTTTGAATAAAATAAATTCTATTAATGAAGTGAGTAATCCCTAATTATAAGAATCTCTACTCTTTAGGAAGAAAAAATAATAATAATTTCCAATCTTCTGTATCAAGAGAGTGTAGTTAAACCTGGGCAATCCTTAGAGACGAAGGGGTGATACAGCTAATTCTTCCGCCTGAATGTAAAAGAAAGATAAAACTGATGTTAGCAACTACAGACCTATTAGTGTTTTAAGTGTAGCATCAAAGATTCTAGAAAAATCGGTCTGTGTTCAAATTGAAAGATACTTCAAAGAAAATGATATAATTTATGAATTTCAATCTGGTTTTCGACATGATTATTCGACTGAAACATGTCTAATTCATTTGACTATTTGAGGACAGAAACTTCCCAAGGGCGCTTTCTTGGTATGGTGCTCCTTGATCTGCAAAAAGCTTTTGATACAGTTAATCATTGCGTCTTATTAAATAAGTTACAACTAATGGGTTTTAATAAGGCAAGTTTAGAGTGGTTAAGATCCTACTTATCTAATCGACACCAAGTAGTGGCCATTCATGATATTCGTTCCAAACTAATGCCTATAACATGCGGTGTTCCTCAGGGAAGCATTTTAGGCCCAATTCTATTTTCAAGTTATATAAATGATATGTGTATTTGTATAAAAGACTTAAAACTATTATTGTACGCAGATGACAGCGTACTACTCTGTTCAAATCCTGATCCTAAATATATTGAGGAAAAGCTCAGTGAACAGCTGTCTACGTGTGTCGATTGGATGACTGATAATAAGCTTTCTTTACACTTGGGAAAAACAGAAAGCATTTTGTTTTGTTCTAAGAGTAGTTCTAAAAAGTCATTTGAATTCAAAGTGACACACAATAATCAAGTAATCAAGAGGAAAGAGTCTGTGAAGTATTTAGGCATTGAGTTAGCTAGCGCAATTTCATTTTCATCTTTAGTAGAATCAGTTGTAAAAAAAGCAAATTCTCGTCTGAAATTTTTGTACAGATATCAAAGTTGTATGGATTTAAAAGCAAGACGTACACTCTGTTTTGCTCTTATTCAATGTTTATTTGACTATGCTAACCCTGCATGGTATAGTAACATAAACAAATCAGATCAAAAGAAGTTGAAGATTATACAGAACAAAACGGTGAGATTTATCAACTGTTCTGGTCCAAGAACTCATGTTGGCTACTGCGAACTTTCTAAAGCTGGTTTTCTTCTGAAAGATCAAAACAACTCGTATTGCATCACGTGCATAAAATTTATCATACTAGGTCGAATCATTATATTCGATCCAACTTCGATCTTGTTACTGACGTTCATGATTATAATACAAGAAATAGCCGATTCAACTTTAACTTACCAGAAAGAGTAGGTAGTATTGGAAATTCGTTTTATTACAATGCCATAAAACATTGGAATTTCCTTCCCAATGGTGTAAAGGAAATAGAAAACTATGCTCATTTTAAGAGGAAATTAAAGGAATACCTAATACTTGAGAGTCAGAGAAGAGAAGTGAATGACATGTTATATGATTGAAATTTGTATTCTTCTGCCGGTTCATACTTTTTCATTGTGTATATACTTATGTTTTTGTACGTTATAGAAATTCTACAAATTCATCATTATTTTCCTTTTCTTCCTCCTCCTCTTTTTCTTCTTCTCCTTCTTCTTTTTCTTCTTGTACTCTTTATCATTTCCATCATCAGTTTAATGTTGTTATTATCATTATCTTTAATAAGTAATTCTTTTTATGGTTCTTATCTGTCTGTAAATATTACTATTTTCACTTATTAATTTGGTACATGTCTGTAGGGGACCCCACTGGAAATAAGCTCTCGAGCTTTCGTGGGTTATCCTGTTCAAGCTGACTTATTTCTGATCTGTTATTATTGTATATGTTGGAAGCTTGTCGAATAAAAATCAATCAATCAATTAATGCGTAACATTTTGTTAAAGCCGTTATGGACATTCAATTTTCCTAATATTTCAATTATGAGGTCGGTTCATATTTCAGGTTGGACCCCCCTCTACCCCACTCAGTGTTATTTAGGGTACGTGTATGCTTCTTCCCTCCCTTTGAAAGCATCCCTATCTCAGGACTGCCAACATTTCGGAACCCCCTTTCGCGGGCTTTTCACGGGCTTTTCCTGACTTGGAGACCCCTCTAAATCCGGAACATTGCTCAATGTACCCCCTCTATGATATTCAAGATATTTTATAAACCCCTTTTTAAATTTCTCAGGAGCCCAAAGAGAGAGAGAGAGAGAATTTTTTTTATATAATTTTAAATTTCTCAGGAATTCAAACAGAGAGAAAAAACACCCCTTTTAAAGAAATCTCCGGGAGAAAAGTCAAATACACCCCTTTTTTTACAATTCTCGGGCCGGACTTTGTCGCGCGAAAAGTACCTCTATACCGGAGATTTTGGGAACACGCAGTGGCGTAATGAGCAAAAACTTTTGGGGGGTCACAACAAAATCCGCATCACCACCAAGTAGCATTAATACAGGGGCGGCGGAGCGTCTTCCAAAATAGGGAGGGGGCACCAACAAAAAAGGGGCACCTACAAAGGTAAACATAAACAAAACATACATCATTTTTAGACATTGGTATAAACCCCTACATTGTCATGATTGTGATTACACTACCAGGGGTGACATCAATATTAATTGTTTGTTTCTTTACGTGGTACAAGTCTAAAGTCTTTACTTCTGACATTTCTAAACCGAACCGTTCATAATAGGGAACAACAAAATAAGGGTATTCAATAATTTATTAAACAGGTTCCACTGCCCCTACACATGGACCATTACAATGTATGTTTGAACTTTGACCTCGCCTTGTAGCTTTGGTTTTAGGACAGGGCCATCAAAATTTATAAAAATTTAAAGTCAGCAACTTGTATACACTGAATATCGAGTCCTGGTAATGGAATTGCTTTTCGAGAAGAAGAAGAAAATCATGAAGAAGAAGAAGAAGAAGAAGAAGAAGAAGAAGAAGAAGAAGAAGAAGAAGGAGAAGAAGAAGAAGAAGAAAAAAAAAGAAAAAAGAAGAGGAAGAAGAAAAAGGAGAAGAAGAAAAAAAGAAAAAGGGGATAAAGATAAAAGGAAAAAGAAAAGAAAAAAGAAAAAGAAGACTAATAAGAGAAAGAACAAGAAGCAGAAGAAGAGAGGAAGGAGAAGAAGGAGAAGAACTGCCCTTCCGCATGATTTTGTATCGATTTAAAACACTTAAAAAGTGTGAGAACTACTTTGAATTCCATTTTGCTCGTTAGAGAATTTTTAAGAAAAAAAAATCGACAGTGTGAATATATTCTGTTTTCCTTTTGTAAAAGATTATCATTGTTTTATTTATTTATTTAATTATTGGGGTTGGGCGCTCAACAGTCTTTCTCGGACCTATGCCCCCACCCCCGATCGAGAACTCCAAAATCTTAATAATAATATAATCATTACAAGAACTCCAAATTACCTTTCCCTGATGGTGTCTCACAGGTGAGAATCTCATGCTGTAGTCTCTTTTCCCAGACTCACTTCCGGGCTTCCTAACACGAAGGTTTGTAATCAATCGCAGAATGGTGGTAATGGCCAATCACGATCACAGTTGCATACACATACTGTTCAAAAGGCCGACCATTAACCAATCAGAATCGTTGTTTCAAATTTGCAATTGATTGCAAACCTTTGTGGTACGGGAGACAGATTTTTCTTTTTATTGTTTTGTATACAAATACAAAGACAAGAGGAGGGTACAGTGAAGAAAAAATAATCATAATTAATTTGATGTTGAAAGACCCCAGTATGTTTAAGCAACTAAAATGTGTCCATTGTAACTATGCGGGGGATTGACGCGGCCTGCCATTCTCGCCTATCACACCGACTATATACTCTCCATCATCCATTACCTTAGAAGAAACAATACACACGGAACAAATTTGTTTTTGTTTACCAAAGTGTCATTGCAATTTAATAAACAATATTTTTGTACTTAGTCATCGGCAATATAATTTACACGTGTTAAAGATGTACAATATAATTCCATACACAAAATAAGATTATCTGTGACTAAAAAATGAGAACATACTGTACACAAAACTTACCGAAAAAGAGAAACGTTCTTTTTTAATAAAAATATCGCATCTTACATTCTTATCCTCCATATAAAGCAAGCATTTGCTACAAAATGTATGAAAGAAAATTAAATTATCATGGCGTGTACAAGTGATCAAATATACGCTGCAGCTACATATTATGATTGTTATCGTCATGTATTAAAGAAGACACTAAGAAAATCATGTTTTGAACAATCAACTGCCTAAATGGCCATAAGAGTTTTAACGAGCTTCGGCATGAAGTAAAAATCGATGACTTTAAATCACAAAGAAACATTATATAACTTTCATAGTGTTGATATGCACATACAACAGCGCTTATTTTAAGGTAGAATTTTTCTATGATTCGAGTTTTTTAAAAACAAAATTCATCAATATTACATGTATTTGAATTTCCACATGATCTTCATATTTTGCTACTTATCTGGTAGAATCAGGTCATGCATAACAATAAATAGTTTTTAATTCAACGTTATTAATTTTTTTAAAGAACAATGCGGCACATGTTTAGCGCAAGATGAGAATGTGAAAGTCTCATCAAAATACGAATCCGTACGATGCATTTTCGTAGAATAACTACAAAGCAAGAACCGAAACGAAATGCAATCTAATTTCGCAACTTTTCGTCTGAAAGAAGAAGGGGGAAAATACATAATTTCACAGGCCTCTGGTTTCGTTTATTTCTGTTTTTGTTTGTATTGTCTTTATATTAATATGATCAATAATTCGACCTATTGTTATTGTTTAATCATCGAAATATTCGAATCGTTTTAGCTTTATTGTGTGGTACCAATACCACAAACCCTGGGCAAATATCAATTAGAGAACGAGGAGAAAAGAAATATAAAGGCTCATGACAAAAAAGAAGAAGATGGTTATCATTAAAAATGGCAAACCGTGAAGGGAAGGGGAAGAAGGAGAGGAGAAGGAAGAGGAGGAGGTGGACGAGAAGTGATAGGATAGAGAAATATGATAATGAAAACAGCTAGAAAGATGAAAATGTAAGAACAAAGAAAGCATCTGAGGAAATAATTTTAAAAAAATAAGGATTAATAAGAAGAAGAAAAAAAGAACGGGATGAAAGGAAACTTCGAAAGGAAGACGAAATGTATGACAGTCAAGAAGAGGAGAAGAAAAAAACAAGAGGAAGAGGAAGAAGACTTGGCATTAATTGGCTCTGAATTGTTCATCAGGTGTAGTAGTTGGAGAGAAAGAAGAAGAGAAGATTAAGAAGATTACGAATATAAAAAGGGGAAAGACGAAGACGAAGAAGAAATGAAATTGACAGTGAAGATGATCGGATATAGAGAGGGAAACAAAATATATAACGATGAAGAAAACGAGCATAAAGAAGAGAGAGAAGAAAGAAGTAAGGAAATCAAAAGACTGAAGATCATTTTCCTATATCCCGAAAGGAAAAGAGACATAACCGGAAAGCAAGCAGGCGACGGTCGATATTAAAGAAAGACGTAAAGATCACATCAGATAAAAGATAAAGTTGAGTTCTGGCCATGCAATTGGGAAAGGTTCATCACGTAGGCACATAAGTATTGGTGTACACGGTGAGGTTTTGGAATCATCAAAATGATATGAAATTGGCAAAGTCTTTTGCTAAATGTCAATTGCACTGTACACAGAAAAGTGTACATGGGACTACACAAACATGTGGCATGAAAGTGTGGTCTACAACCTAAAGCTATTCATTGATTTATTTCGAATTTATTGGCATTTAAAAAGCTATCCTTTTCAAGGGTCCTTTAAATTTTTTCTATGATACTCTTCCTTCCACACTAACAAAAAAAACAGAATGAAAAGGCTCATAAATTATCTTTTACCTTTCCCAGAGCTCAACTTTCTCTTTAAACAGCAAAAATGAAAAAAAGGTAGAAGGGCAAGAATAATGAGGATACTAGATTTAGGGCAAAGACGCAATCAGTCATTGTACTGGCTGTTACCATGGAAACAGGAAACTGCATGGATGTGGAGGGGTTGCTAATGGTTACCATACAATCACACTTTGGAATGCTGACAACAACATTCAAAACAAATGAAAGCAGCATATCTGGCAAAATGAATGAAGCATCTCAAAATCCCAAATCATCATATTCGATTGAGAATGCGCTGAAAAGAGTAAAATAAAAAGTCGAACGACAATCCGCTTTCTATCAAGAAAGAGAAACCGTACTTAGCCTACTTACGTATACACATACATGTACATATAAATAACATGTCAGTTTACTCATACACATTACTTACAGTGCATACGTTTGAACTTTACAGTAGCTATACATCACACAACTTTACCCCATGAATATCGGCACATACGTGGTTGCTATATTCAAATATTGAACGCTTCACATTTTACAGCAGGAAGCGTCAAGGAGCGTTTACTTTTCAAGACATGATATAATGCCATCTAAATTATCTAATCATTATAAATACAATGGAGTAGCAGCGACTAAGATGGCTTTAAAGTTTTCTTGAAAGAAAGATGAAATGTCAAACGAACACACCACACCGCTTCCCGAGTGTATTTTTCAATTTTTGTTATGAGGACGCCAGCGCCATATAAGACATAATGGAACGCAACAGTAAAGTTCCCGATTTACATTTTAAAAAGAAATAAATACATGAATAATAATAACATTAATGGTAGTAAAATACGAACATATCGACTACTGCCTGTTGTACACGAAGCGTCATTTTCCTGACGTAGGGTTGCGTCAATAAATGGCGCAGCCTATGACGCGCCATATGAGAGTGACGTCACATAATAGGTGAATGCAAAATGAAAAGTGCAAACATGCCGTGAAATACTGGCGTATATGCACTAATTGGCTTCAGAGGCTTAATTAGCCAGGTAATGACGCATGTAATGACGTAATCGAAATGACGCAATCGAAATGACGCCTCGCATGCAACAGGTACAACGTTCAAGACATCTATAATCTGTGATACACCTGCATACTTTACAAACCCTATTGTACGTGTGCAGAGACAGAACAAAATTAAATATCACTTTTCCTTTAAAATGCACAAAGTATTCATAAACGTTACACAAATAGTTACCATTTCAAGACGGAAGCATATGATATGTATCAAATCTTGAATCAACTTCAAGTCATAAAATAATTGTCTCGTATAGTGCGATAAAAATAGAACATAATTCATAAACATCACATATATAAAAAAGTGTTCACTGATTCGGTAATGAAAAAAAAACAAGAGAAGAAAAAACAAGAAAGGAAAAAAAAGTCTACACCGAGCCTCCGCCCATCCCAAAAGTTTTGAAAGATTTCAGCTCAGTGATTCTATATTTTAACAATATAATATAAGTCACCCCAAAACGAGAGGTTTACTTCAGAACTAATTATTTCTAATCATTATCAGAGCATTATCTTGTTCTCCAGACTCTAATCTGCACATACAGACCCTGTTCAATTGTCGTAGTGATCAGCCTTTTTGAGTTACGTTTTCCAAAGACGAAGAAAAACCATTAGCATGAAAGGCATAAATACCATACATATATAACACCATATTAAGTTCGAGTGAAACGAAGCGTTCACAGACGGTCTTTGGCATGAGGAGCCATATTTGAAATGGATGTACAACTTAGATGGCTAGATAAAACAAAGCGCAAAGGTGAACGACAAAGGATGGAGACATAAAGATATTATGATAGAAGTAGAAACAGTCTCAGTGGGATATAGAAATCGGTGGAGTGGGGTATATACACAATCAGAAAGAAAGAGGGAGGAAAAGGAAAAATTTTAAACATGAAAAGGCGATTTTGAAGTCATGATACAGCAGTAAATGACGCTGCCAAGGTACGATATTCAGAACATTTTAAAACGCGGTTAAAAAAAAAAAATCAAATCGGCACTACTAGCTACTTTTCCAGCATTGAACTAAGTGCGCGAACATAATATACAACCCGGCTACAATAATATCTGGGAAATTAAACAAGTGGCACTCGTAATCGGTTATAAAACGATAAAATTGTCAAAAATCTTTGTAGAGATCCTGGATGGATATTAAAAACGTGAACAAATAGCGGGACCCGAATACCATATGAACTAAAATTGGAGATTCCCACTTTGCTCAAAAACTGTAAGTTATAGAGTCTTAGATGACCCTTCGAGATGATGAACTAAAAGAAGGAGAGAACACCCTACGAGCGTTCGGGACTATATTGGGCCAGTCCCGACTACCGCTGGTTCCAAATTCCTAAGTTACCATACCCGTTTGTCGGGTGTACTTCCTATTCTTATTTCTTAGTCTTTTAAACCCGGTCCTATACGCAATTTCTTCCAAAAGTGTAATTGCAGTCTGATGTTACAGAGAGTTCCTGAAAAAACGGAAACCAAAATTTGTTGGGACTCCAGTCAAGACTTCCATCTTTTAAATTTCGGTACATCATTGAAAATTTCAAATTAATGACCAAAACGTAACAGCCATCCACTTATTTTGGACAATCGGGTTTCTGACACTGCCATTTCGGGCTGTCTTAAATTTACCATGCATGACTTCTGAATCATGATTTTGGTGTCGTGTGAAAGAAGAGAAATGGAGCTATCTAATGATATATACACTAACCAAGGAATAATTTAAAATCAACGAGTTATGAACCGGTAAACTTGGGTTTCCTTCCATCAGGAACACCAGGTATAGTGTGCGGTTACATGATAAAAAGCAAACAAACAAAACAAAATATGGACTACACTACTGTTTTACTATTACAGTTCCGTACGTATGGTCGTTTAAACCCTATGAAGATGGAGACGTAGGGGACACGATTGCCTACTCCCTTTGCAAATTGTGAACAAAAAGACGCAGAAAGCGCAGAAACATCACAATATGCTACTAATTTAAAAGGAAGATGCCGAGTATAAAGCACTCTCTGCTCTACATAAATTTAAATACGCATAATTGCCCTTCTACAAATATATAAGGCATAAATATACATGCTCATCTAATTATCATTGGGAAGCGGTTGCAGGTTTCTCAACATCAATTTCACTTTTATCAGGTTCAGTGTTGCTCGTGCTGCTGCTAATGCTGCTACTGCTAGTGCTGCTACTGGTAGTGGTGGCAATACTAGGTGCACTACTGGAGCTACGCATATTGGGTACCGGACGCAGTGGTTCCGTTTTCGCTATGATGGATTCTATACTCAAGACGCGTTCCTTCGGCCGCTTCTCTGGCTCCTGTAATGATTTGTTACTGTCCTTGGTACCATGATTGGTTTCAAAGTAGTAGTCTCTGAAACGACGTAAGGAATCCCTCTCCTTGTTTTTGGGAGGTTGCATCGTAGAGGGCTCATGTTCAGTCTGTGTTTCCATTGGGCTTGGGAACTGGAAAAATGTCCCCATCTGTGATCTTTGAGTAGGGGTACAAGGCAAGGAGCGTGAGGAAGGGCTGGAGTCAAAGAAGATCTTGGGAGATTTTGTGTCGTTGTTGTCGGCAAAAGAAGGCGGGCGTGCGCTCGCGGTTCCATTTGCGTTTGAAGCGGAGTTTGATTGGAACTGAATCTAAATTGCTGTTAGAGTTATCGTCGGCATCTAGGAGGTCCTCCTCAGAGCGGCTCTCGTTACTGGTGTGGACAATGACCCTACGAGGTGGACCAGGACTTCCCCTAAACCCAGGTCCAAAGCGTCGAGCGTCCAGCCTGTCGTTGATAGGTGGAGCGCTGCTTGGCGGCTTGATATCAAAGAGGAGTTGTTTGGAGTCAACTTTGAGAGGTGGCGGGGGTGTCTTCCGACGAGGCCTCTCGCGTTCGTGCCGCCCTTCCGGTGGGCTAGTAATCGTACACTGCGCTGGTTCGGGTGTTTTTCGAACGTTTGCAGAGTTGGTGACATTTCTATCATCTATGGTGATAGCTGGTGGGATGCGACGTTCGCTAGCCTGTTTTTTCTCCGTCATTCTGCGCAAGTACAGTTCGGACTGCAACGGTCTCTCCGGGATTCGTATCGACATTTCCTTTTCGGGAGACTTCTGTAATCTCTGAGTCTCTAAGCTTTGTTGCTGCTCTTGCCGTTGCTGCTCTTGTCGTTGCTGTTCTTGTCGTTGCTGCTCTTGTCGTTTCAGCTCTTGACGATTCTGTTCTTGCCGATTCTGTTCTTGCCGTTTCTGTTCCTCATGTCGCTTCTGTTCTTCCTGTCGCTTTTGCTCTTCCTGTCGCTGTAATTTCTCGGCCGCGGTCAGCTCCAGATTCCTGATGCGCATCTCGTTCTCGGTATGTGTGCGCCACAACGTTCCCGGTGATGCAGGCACAGAAAGAGGGAAGGCCCTAGCATGGGCGTCAGCCACACGGAGCTGGGCGACACGCTCGTGCTCTAACCGGGCAAGCGCTGCCTGTGTTTGGGCCTCCTGATGAGCCCGTTGTATCTCTGCCGGCGTGTAGGTAAACCTTGGTGGACCATGTGGATGTCCGGGTGCTGATAAGAGCGGGCTCATGGTCGAAGATGGGCTGGCTAGCGGTGATAAATAGCAAGGACTGGCCGGTAGAGAGTGGGAGAAGATGGATGCTGGCCGCATCATCTGAAAGGGCGAAATAAACAAAAGATGTGATACTCACTGTTATACAACTCATCAATGAAACATTAGTGCAGTGTAAAAGGCAATAACGATATAATTAAGAATTTCAATAATACAAAAGGACTTTACTAACTACATTTCGGTAGAGGGTGGTATGAAATATAGAATAATCTAATGGAAGAATATTACACAAAGTTGTCTCTTCAGATATATTCTTTTTGAGAAGTAGCAAACAATTTCCTGTATGGACTCTTGGACAAAAGGACAATGAGACTATGCTGATGTTTGCTCATTTAAGTAGGCTACATTTACGGATTGGCAAGAAACTATGTGGTTGGGTATAAAAGGGCGTTCATTCCGACCCTTACTAGAGACAGACAGAAAGAAAGGAAACAGGATAGGACAAGAATAGGTATTTACCTGGAAGGCAGGTCCACTGTAGTTATGTCGTAGATTAGGGCTCATTAGACCAGCTAATCTCTGCTGATGTTCACTGAATCCCGGCGGCAAGGCATGGTGGGTAGGCGTAGGAGGGTGAACGGTCATAGTCGATGTCGGATCGGTATCCCCCAAGCTATGGGATCGGTGCCGACGGCTGCCTTGTTTTCGTCGCCGTCCAGTGACTCGCCCGAGTCGCTGCATGATCCACCTTCTTTCGTCAGATGCGAAGGTGTGCTTGGCTCTTCATCCATGTTCGGATCTTCCGAAGAGGAGCCGATTCCACCCCGAGATTGCGGGATGAATGGAGGCACATATTTGAGGTCGGTTCCCGGGTAGTTCACTAAAATCAGCTTGCTGAAGTTGAATTTGTATGTGAAGCGTTTGCCTTTGGTTTTGTTCAAGATCCGCTTGTTATAGTAATATCTGAAACAGGCAAATTTGGAACAAAAGATACAGATTGAAATCATTGCAATAAAATCAACCGAAAAATAATTATAGGCTGATCGAGTACAGAAGTACAGAGGGCAGAAGACTTTTAATTTGACAGCATTATCCCTCCATAGCCATATATTAATGATTTTATTTGACGGCCATGTTTTGCTTTATCTTATACAATAAATTACGTCTCAAAGAGATTTCAAAAAGCCACTTATACCTACCGACCGGACTTCGTGGAATTCCCACTTAATGTGTGAACACATCAATTCCTCAGGAGGCAAAAGTTGAAAAGAAAAACATGTCAGGACATTTTCCGAATCTGGGATAACTCAGATGAAATGAGACCTAGCAGAGCTAAGGAGCGATGAGTTTATTTCGAGAAAAGATTCGTTAATAAAATTTGCCACCGGGATGGAATCAGTAGATGGTGTGATTACCCCAGAGGAACACTCTCTACAATCTCATTTTAAATTTCTTGAGTACTCACCTAAGAGCTCGACTGAGTTTATCATAGTTCATGTGGGGCTTGCACTTTCGCATTCCCCAGTGTCGGGCGAGCTCGTCGGGATCCTTGATGAGAAACTCGCCGTAGTCGCCCTGCCAGGCGATCACGTCGCGGTACTCTTCCTTCTGCAGGAGCTCCAGGATGAAGTGCCATAGTTGGATCTGACGGCTGCCAGGACTCGACTCTGGTTTGTAGGCCCAGTCTGGGTAAGCAACACCACCTCGAGTGAGGCGAGGGATAGCAAGAGTTAGCAAAGGAAAAACCAAGTAAGCACGTCTTGAGCTCTGAATTACTTTAGTACTGCATGACCAGAAACTTTTTGTGCATGAAAATTTTATGCTCGCGAGTTTTGCGATTGATTCAGACTCTCGGAAGTTTCCTTGAATACAAATCTATGCTGTATTTGATTTTCAATTCGCGGAGGTTTCTTGCTGGGAAGATTTTGATGTATTTGATGATTGTATTACCTGACTGCTAAGAAAGCATGTATATGCTTGTAAGTCGTCTCCAAGGGACTTGGTAATGACCTTACCAGAAAATCGTATGGAAGGGCACGAGCGCATTGACTTGGTTTCGAAACAGGGACCTCCCGGTTACGAGACCACTGCTCTACTACTGAGCAACCGCGCATTCCGTTTTATGATGCCAAAGACTTCTGGTAATACAGTATCATTTTCTGAGCTCGGTGAATTCCTCGGAATAGATCAGAATGAGTTGTAGAACCGACAATGTGGTAACTGGCTATAACTAAGCGAGACGCGCCATAATACTGCCATATAGTTTGAACAGGTTAAATAAAGCCCAAGATTCAGTAAGAGTTGCTACATTTAAGCCAAGCTATTCCGAGTTGTTTCGAGATCGTATTAAGTGTGAACGGCACTTACTCATAACTCAGCAAAGTAAGAGGTCGTTATGCCCCTATCAAAGTGCGATTGGGTACATTTCTCTGTAACATGCATGTATCTTTACCTCAGTACGCGAGGTATGAATTAAATCTGAACCACAACTATTTGGTATTCGTCTCAATTCGAGCAGTTAGAGGAGAATTTATTTTTAAATTTTTGTAATCTATGATTTTATTTCCCCCAAAGTTGCATGACTACATTGCAAAACGTCCTTGGCATAATAACATCAAACCGAAAGACTTATAGATGTGTGGAAAAGAACTGGTGCTTACTCGAGTTCCATAGCGGGACAGTTGGGCTCGCCAGTGGTCCCGATCCAGGAGGGACCTGTGCGGTGGAGTGATGTGATGGCGAAGGCGGTATTTGAGTCGGTGGTCCCATGGGCTGTTCCATCCTACGGTACTGCAGGAGGAGCTCCGACGATGGGAGCGGGGGCTGCAGGGACAACGGCAGCCCAGGGACAATGCTGGTAACAGCAGCGGTGCAGGCTGGTGAGACCCCGATGTTGGGCGTGCTGCTTAAAGTGGTGGTGGCGGGTGGCGGACAAGGCATCAATTACGAGTGCGTTTTGGTAGCGTAGAAAAATAAGCCGATCTGATTGAGACAAACATAAAGGCGATAACAGGATCATTGTTAAAAGAGTATAGTTTACAGTACAAATGATGATAGACGAACGCCCTAAACGCTGGGGAAGGGGCGTGACATCCCCTATTATATACCCCCATTAAAAATGGAGTAGGCTCAAACTCAAAACATGAGAATATTTTTTTAACACTTTTATGACCATGTGACCTTTGATCTGTAACCTTGCACCCAAAGTTGTAATCAATACATCCTTGCGTGCTCATACACACTGATCCAAGTATGGTTAACTTCCGTTCAATAATTCTCAAGTTATTGCGTAATAAAAGCGGGAAAATGGACGGAAAACGCGAAAATATAATGCCCCTGCCTCCAGCACCTTCAATGGCGGATGCATACAAAAGACATAATAATGGCCACTTATATAGCGCTCATATTCGTCACGAAGTGACGCTCACGTCCGTCACGAACTGACGCTCATGGGCTCATGGCGCTTAGACATGATCACCTTGGTTATAGCCGAGCCGCCAGAGTAAACTAGCGCTCAACCATACCACGTATATACTTGCACCTGGGGTGGAGAAGTATAGATTAACGTTTTAGTGCCGGGCTGGGATTTGAAACCCATACCTTGTGATATACTGTCTGGTGACTTATGCACTAGACCACAACACCTTTCCTTGATGTTTGACGAGGGACTTGTAATTCAATCACTTGTAAGTACATCATGTGAATCATTATATATAGCACAACGGGGAATATATAACAACGGTTATATTACACAAGTTTTGAACATAATAATCTCATCAAAATATCCAAAGATGAAAGATGCCCCAAAAAAAAAAAATAAATAAATAAAAAAAAATAAAATAAATAAATAAAAATAAAAATAAAAATAAAAATAAAAAAGAAATTAAAAATACATATATATATATATATATATATATATATTATGTAGGCTATGTATATTACATATACATAATATATATCTTAAGGTGATAATTATAAACAAATCAATAAGTAAGAAACAGTATCAACAAGTACAATTATAAATAAAAACGCTAACAGATACTGAAAATGCAGTTGATCGATTGATAAGAATAAAAAGATTGCAGCGACTTTCGATAAATCAACTCAAGTATACAATTTCAATATCCGATTGGTTGGTTATCGGATAAAAATCATATTCAGATTATATAGCATCTCATTGTAATGTTCCCGTGTTTCAAATGATACCTTAAAAAATGGTCAACACAAAATCGTTGACAACAACCGGGTTGTCGAAGACGCCTTGGAATAAGATTGAAACATAATTCATGCAACA
>CP137667.1:19285580-19357614 GCA_037976565.1 Mesocentrotus franciscanus
ACATAATTCATGCAACATTGTATTATGAAAGAGGGGAAAGCGCAAACGAATGTGAGACTATAAGAGAAAGATTGGTATGAGGAGAGTGACAGATAGTAAGAGAGAGATTCTGACCTCAAAAAAAAGAAGAGAGCGATTGTATTATTGGCCCTGGACTGAGCTCTCCAGCCGTCCTTTGTAATTCGTGATTTGTGTATATATTAATTTTGTTTACAATTGCATGTTTGTGTATGCATTTCATTTTCATACGAAAAATAAAACAAACCAAACCAAACCAAACCGAGAGATATATGGAGAGAGAGGAAAGAAAGAGAGAGAGAAGAGAGGAGAGGAGAGAAAGCGAGAAAGAGAGGAGGCAGAAGAGAGAGAGAGGAGATAAGGAGAGAGGAGAGAAAGAGAGAGGAGAGAAAGAGAGTTGGAGACAAAAGTGAAAGAGAGAAAACGATAGAAGAGAAGACGAGAGAGAAGAGAGAGGACAACCTAGATTTTATATATAACCTTTCTTCCACTGTAATAATGAGGAAAAGGGAAGCAAGAAAGAATAAATAAAAACGAAGATTGTGATACCAAATCTCGGTCATCACAAACGTCAGAACATCTTCAATCGATGGAAGAAAAAATATATATATGCCACAGTTACATCGGAAATACGGATGAAAGGGGTGACACGATGGAAATTACGACTAATACATTCAAGCTCCGTGGCCTTGATCATGTCTCCTTAAAATCTAACAGTTTTAAAAATACACTCTAATATCAACGAAAGAGATAAACGCTAAATCGAGCACCGTGAAAAGAAATAGATGCAAAAATAAGCCTTCGGCTTTTCTCACTCTCTCTCTCTTTCACCTTTTTCTCTCTCTTCCGCTTAGTTCTATGATTGATCTAGTTTGCGCAGTTGTTGATTGTTAAGATCTCTGTTTGGAATTAGAAAGGAAGTAAATATATCTGCGACATTTACCATACGTTTCTTTATCCCACGTATTTAGAGGAGAGCTATTTTGGACGCAAAATCCAACGGACTTATAAAGCCAATGGTTCCTGTTTCTGGGATTAAGAGGAAAGCGGGTGTTGCCATGGCAACGCGCGAACACTAAATATAGTAATTGGCAAGAAAGGGGGAGAGAGGAAAAAAATAGGCGAACGAGCGCTGAATAACCCGACTGATGTTATTCGCGGTTCGGATATGCTCTCGGCTGTTTCTATTTCGGAACCTTGTTTATTCACAACGATAAAAAGGGGCTCCCTTTCCGTCTTAGTCGCACGAGACAGGCGTCACGCCGCATATATCTCAAGAACAACGCCTCATTACACAGTCATCAGAGCGAGTTAAGGCTCAACGCACGTCTCCGCGGCCTGTTCACCGAGCCTAAATGTGATCGCGAGTGTGACGTCCGTCTTATTTGCATACATGATAAAATATCCCGAACGCACGGTTGTGCGGCAGAGAAGTACGTACGTAGATGATCTAATTTTAGCGCCCAGCAGATATAGAAGAGTAGAGTTAAAAGTGTATACCAATGAATAAAGATGAGGGGTGAATCCGAAAAGGTCTCTGTATCTATATTGGAATCATATAGAGAGGAGACCCTTTGAATTATCGTTTGAGATGCTTTCAACCGCTTACAAATCTTGTCAGAGTGGGTATAATCAAAACATCCTTTACTGCGGATGTTTTCAATCCATGTAGGATTTAAAGGCGCTTCACCCCCATTGCAGACAGTGCACTGAGAAACAATGTCATTCTCGTTTCCTCTCACCTATCCATTACTATATGAAGAAAAAAAAAATCCACAAATCTCATAAGCTTGTTTGTTGAATTCAATGCTATATTCAATGCATTTTTAATTATTATTACGAATAGGAAATATGAACAATAAACTAAATGACGGAAACAATGAATATTCCAAATCCATTGTTCATATCACGTAAATTTACGAGAGATGATGGTGCTACAGTATTAGTATCCTTTTTTGTTCTTAATATAACTATAACTAGATATATATATGTATAAACAAATATTTCATTATATAAAATATAATTAATTATAACTCAAATGGTAGCATAAAACATGTAAAAAAAATAGCCTATACAGTCTGCAATAATTATTACGTCAGAATTCCTTTTTATTTTAAAGAAACTTCCCTTTCAGCAATATTCGTTTAAACCTTGAATTAGAAATCTCCCTTCTGAAGGTCACATTGTTGTGTTCCCTCTTTTTGTGGCTAGTATTGATATGCATAAGATAAAAGTATTTAATGAAAGTCGTAGTCAGATTTTAAGTTGTTTTTTTAATACTGCAAACTGCTACTCTAATATCATTTCCCCTCTATATTGTAGTGTTTATATGAGATATATTTTCACATTTTAAAAGTTCATATTTAATAATATTTTGTTTAATGCATTTGCGAAATGAAAATCACTAAATGGAATACGATATTGTGGAAAACCCAAATTTCAAATGAAACGGAAAAAATTGCTGAGTTATCTAATATTTTCAAATTCTCAAAAAAGGATATTGGTGTTCGTGATTTTAGTGTGACAAAATTCCCGAGGGAAGGGAAACCCAAAGTGTATTATATTACGATTTGTTTTAATCAAGTCATAGAATAGCACATGATTCGATATTCGCTTTTTTTCTTTTTTTACAGTTTATGTAACAAATTTGTTAAAGTCATACCAAATGATAACTGGAAATGGGAAAAAAGAAAATAGGTATTTTCTCGGAAATAGAAAAAACACATTTTATAACTTAATTGAAGCCATCAATAAAAGACCAACACGACGAAAATTATGATGATTTCATTTAGTCATTCACCATATATAAAAGTTTAGAGTTTTCTGATGGTCTGAATATATCAGTTTTTCATCCTCAAATTGGCAACAGTTAATTGTATTTTCACTCTTTCGAAGTGAAAACAAAATAAAACTGTCTATAAAATGAAACAGTGTGAACGGAAATTACATAACGAATAGACAAAGAACTGTATATTAGTATACGAAAATTGTGATGATAAATTTCAGTCTGCATTGCCAATTTAGAGAGTACAAATATTATGTTCTACTAAATCGCTCTTATTCATAAACGGCACCATGTACTGCAACAGAAGTGCACTCGAATATTCCAGTGATTATTGCACTCTCTGCTCATGTATAGTTTGTAATTGAAAGAATTCGAAATAATTTTTTTTTTTAAAGTCACCAAAACTTAACTGTAAACTGGTATGGGAGTACCTACCATTGATCATTATACGTGCACAAAGCTATTCACACAGTAACAAGGTCAGCTACGTTGATTCCTAATATAAACAGTAATACTACAATGTACACGTTAAAACATTGTAGCGAAAGAGGTTCTCTGTCTCAACGGCACGAATAGGAAACCGAAATGCAAGGAATATATATAATTGTCGTAAAATGGTCATAGTATTCGCACGTCACAACACGCGTCAGACGTCAGCATACTCGCCAAGGTCATATAATTTTCTGTTCTTTCTTTCTTGTTCATTTTTGTGCGTTATCGAATTATGAAGCTACAAGTTGATTCCTCCTACGTTTAATTCCCCTTTGTCTAGAATCTTGATATGACTGTATCCCCCATCTCTCTCTCTCGTTATCTTTCTCTCTTATAGCATCATCACACGACTCTTCGTCCTTTGCTACGTTTATCATTAACCATAGTTTCCCAACAATTATTATTACCACACCATCTTCTTTCTCATTCTTCTTCTTCTTGCATCTTCTTGTTTTTTTCCTACGTCATCCCAAAAATATCATTGATCCTTTTTTACCAACATTGCTTCCTTTATCATACCGTCTATCTGTTTTGTCCCTTCTCTCTCTCTCTCTCTCTCTCTCCATCTCTTACGTTTGACTTTTTCTTCCATTTTGTTATCGTTCGTATTTCTGTTACGCAAGTACTTTCTCGATTGACCCCTGTTTCTCTTTTCCTTCTCTCTCACTAGTCACTATACACCCCTCCCTTTCTCTCTCTCTCTCTCTCTCTCTCTATCTTTCTCTTCACATCAGGTTCACTTGTATGAGTTCCCCCCCCCCTCTCTCTCGTTAGTGTAATGCGCAATACTTATCTAGACTATAATTGACGTTTATCCCATTTAAAATGCCTTGAATTTCACCACTTCACCTGGCAGTGTATTATGTATACACCAATATACGTGGTTACACTGGTAGAATGACTAGTCAGTACCGTTTTGTCTCTATCTCCCCCTCTCTCTCTTTCTTTCTTTTTGTGTCTCTCTCTTCTCCATGTTTGAAATTATGTGCGAAATAATGAAGGAAAGAAAAAAAGTAATGGGTACAACTCTCAAACATTGAAAAGGTTTAACGGTTCAAAGTACAACATCTTAAAAAGTTCTTTATCGAGGAATCTTTCCTCATTTCCACATACTTGCCATTCGAGTTTACCATGTTTTTGACACCTTCTGAAAATGTAGTGATGACAGAGAATGAAAGGATTTTACTCAGCAAATTTGCATAGCATTCATCGATATTGTTTGACTGATATGGGTACAAAATAATGATGCATTTAAAATGTGGAGCGCCAGGGGTGTCAAGTGTGACAGACATGAGCGCTATGCAAGAACCCACTACTGTTATTTAGTTACTTTGTCTGCTGCTCTACATTCGACAGACATTTACCATCTGTTCTTAGGCAAACCTATCGATTTGTAAGAATTTGTATTTTCAGACAATATTAAAGAAATCCTTCCAAAATTACCTTGCCCCCTGATATATATAGTTAACAACTAAATTATTCATACCTTACCACGTTTTGTAATTGTTTAAGTATATGTGAAAATTAGACTTGTCCCGATTGATGTTTCTTGAGAATGTAACATCTTAAAGCTTACATCTAAAAGTATTCAACAAAGGACTTAATGCAACTAGTCCGCCTTTGATTCTTGAGTTAGTAAAAACACAAAAACATATTTACAAAGGGTATGAATAATTTAGTTGATAACCATATATATATATATATATATATATAGGCCTATATCATTTCTAATTTACCACTAGTTCCCTTCCTGTTGGTTAAAGAGAAATTTAAGTTCCGGTAAAGATGAGAATAATTTGTTTGTTTCTCATTCTATTTTTCAATGCCAGTTTGGAAGAAATTCATAGCAAAAAAGTCCCCTTCATGCGAGTTGCGTGTTTAGTGACCTACATGTAAGTCCCATGTACCATTTTCTTTAATATGCACTACATAATTAACCTTTCACAATGTACTCGCATGACCAGTGTACACATTAAAAAAATGATGATCATATTACACCAAGTCACGAATTATTAAACCCTTTCATCACGCAATGATGGATCCAATCCATTAACACCTGTGTACATGACTGTATGTACTACCCCCGCCCCCTCCTCTTCCCATGACAGTCATGTTTGTATTATCACCTTTTCCTCTACTCAAATATTCATATTTTAAAGAAATTCACGTAGTATATTAAACAAAACAAAAGATAATTAAAAGAAGCGATGTGTGCATTGTGGTCATAAACATCTCTTCGTGTTTATTAATTTGAGCATTTACAAGTAGGCCTATATCAACTTTTCTATATAAGTAAAATATTTACACGCTCCAAATACAGGCCTATATATGAATTTTAATTACACTTTTTTATGTGTGGTACATGATAAAGCTACCCAAAAAAGACTTTTTGCTTTTATCGAGTTAAAGAGGTTTTTAAAGAGAGCAGAAGAATTTACAACTTCCACCACGTTCATCATCAAGTCGAAGAAAAAAAATATATATATATTTCCCATCAAAACGCAATAAAATAATTCATTGCTACTTAATTTAGGTTAACTTTGGTCTACTGTTATTATGTATAGTTCATTATGCGCTTATTATATACTGGAATACTAGTAATAAAAAGAAACAAACTGTTTTTTTTTTCCTGCATTTACTTCGTAACGGACTCATCAATTTAAAAGGGTATTCAAAACTGCGACGTGTTCATTACTCCCAAGAGTAACTATACATATTGCCCTCTCTCTCTCTTTCTCTCTCTCTCTCTCTCTCTCTCTCTCAAGTGCGTTAATCTACTAAGATTTTTATCTACATTGTTATACGATTATTATTTTGATAGGAAGATTAAACTGAAATTAGTTATGAAACAAGAGAATGAAAGCTTTAGTAGCAATAAAAAGAAATGTATTGCAATGTAATATAAGACATCGAAATACCACTTCAAATCATAAAATCAATATTAATTATAATATTCGTCTATTGTGAGAACTTGCAAACATTATATTTTTCTTGTTCACCTAAGCTGTGGTAGCCAATTACATATCATTTTAAGAAAAGGGGTCTCCAAGAAGATTCCTTAATTTCGTACTATTAAGACAGAAAATGAGTGTGTGGCTTCAACAGCCATTCACTTTATACAAAGGAAATGGATTTTAATGATGTATAACGTTGGAAGAGTCACGTGATATAATGCCATTCACCGACAGCAGAGCAGAGATTCAAATACAGTAAAATGAATACCAACATGACCAAATTTCCTTCCAATACTGCGTAGAGATGACTTATAAATTTACTTTTATGTAGGGTCAAAACTTCTAAGAAATGTGATGAAAAATTAAGTTTCTGTTCACCTTTGATGCAATCATCAATGCAATTAAATTAACACAGAGCAAGAATACTCACAGTTGAAACAGGTGATGCTAAGTTAAAAACAATCGGCACATATCCCGCGAAACGGTCCTCGAATTCAAACATTGAGTAGAAGACCTTTTTGTAAAAAGCGCCACTATGTTCACATCTTATGCTGCTCGAGAGCAACCGGCTACGTGTGGCGTGCTCAACAGAGTGAGTGGCGTCGCGTCCGGTGTGTCCTGTGCGTGTGTTTTGTGTGTGGCGTGGGTTTCGCATTGGTATCTACTGCGGAAGAGGAAGCGCCACGTTGTGTAACGGTGAGCTCCCGTATTCACAGCACCCTTACACCGAGTCGCCCCAGCTCACACTGACTGCTGTTGCGACCAGTTGATGTTTTTGAGCGGGAGAGCAATCGTGCGAAAAGTTCGCGGCTGCTGCTTACGAACCCAAGAGCAGCTGACGTCATCATTGCCAACCCACGTGCGACGGCGTCGCGCTAGGCTTCACCCTACAGTCGCCGCATTGGGCGTTGTACTCCCAAGAGTGTTTAAAGTAACCTTGATGACGGCTGGGGTAGTATTGGATACCAGACGTTTTCGTAAAGTTTAAAAAGGTGATAAGGTTAATAGAACAGAGGGAGTAGAAATGGAGGAAAGTATAGGTAATAATATTGGGGAAACAGACATTGAGAAAACAGACATTAAGGAAAAGGGAGGGAGATGCCAACTACAGAGAGAGAGAGAACGAGAAAGATGGGAAAAGTGATCTACTTTCAGTAATGACCATTATTCAATGTTGTGTGGGGGTGGGAGGTCAACAACAAAGACTTTATATCATTACCATACCATCACTTTAGCATTTTCTTAATACACGCCCATGCAGATTAGAAAACTTAAACTAATCATAATAACGACGGGAAAATGTCTAGATTTGTAGATAATTGAAGCTGCACAAGATACGGTATTGATTAAAACCATACTGGTCAAAACACAAGTATTTGAATTGTAAGATTGGCATGTTAAGTAGCAACACTGAAACCAATCATTTAACGAAGAGAGAATACTAATACGAAGAAAATTAATGTCCTGTTTAAAAAAAAAAATTATTGCACATTTTTGCCAACAGTCCGTACATGCAGTATGAGTCGTTACAGAAGGGAAAATAAGAATGACTGTCTTGTTATTTTGCATTTGCACGTACCTATTTTGGTATCACAGACCACATGAGCGAGAGAAAGGAAAAGTGGATGAAGGGATGGGGAGAGAGGGATGGAGAGAGAGGGATAGAGAGAGAGAGAGATAGAGAGACAAAGAGAGGGGCGAGACTGAGACATAGATGGGTGGAGTAGAGGGAGATGGGGTTATAAAATAGAGAGATATATATATATAGACAAGAGAGAGAGAGAGGAGAAACAATACGACAGACGGGGTAGAGGGAGAGAGAGCTGAATAGAGAGGGGATGTGGAAAGACAGACGCAACATGACAAGAAATGTCGATAGGGGGGAAATAGAGACAGAGAAGAAAATGGGAGAGATCAAGAGGCAGTGAGAAAGAGAGAGACAGAGACACAGAGAGAGAGAGGGGGGGGGAGCGAGTCAGCGAGAGATGAAAACGACAAAAAGATAAAATGAGAAAGAGAGCGAAAGAAAATAGAAAGGGGAAGGGAAAGAGAAAAAGAGATAGCAGATAACATGATAAGGGAAAAGGACTTCTCTATTTTTCAGGACTTCCCCACAGTCCGTATAATATTGAGAACGAAAACATCGTGTTTATTTATGACCTAGTATTTGAGCCCGCAAATCGGGACTATACATTGATCAATAAATTCTTCTATTATTGGCTGGTGTAATTTACTCTACAGGGCAGAGCTGCAGCAACAGATCTTTATAAATTTCGGGAGCTTGCAAGCAATCATTCTTTTCTACATTTTTTTTGCAAAGACCCCCAAATATTCGGAGATATTGAACGGAAAGCTAATAAGGATGCACTTTTGACAAAACGCCGACCTCAAAATCCCAAATAAGAAACCTATATTTTTATGGGAATGAAAGGACGGGAAAAGCGAGGGGAGTTTGTTGGAGAAGTAAAGCAGAGATAAATTCAAGTTTCCAATATTTGCTGAGCAGGTTTATATCATTTATCATATTTAACGGTGTGCCGGTAGTACACTGCTTATTCGACTTCGCGGAATGTTTAGTTAAACTTCAATTTCTCCTAGGTTTGCTTCGGTCTAGACTTGTTGCCATATTGCTTCCACAATTTCCAATTCTTGATCACTTTGAGTCGAAGAGCTTCCATCCAAATATTAAACATATCAAAGTTATTGCCATTCCGATACCAGATATTTAAAGGTATTATTTTCCCTTTTCAAATTAAAACAAAACAAGTTGAACCGCAGGTCATCAACCTTTCAGAACTAACAAGAATATTGAGAAAGTTTGGAGGAAAATGATAAATGCTAAACGCCGAGAAAGGAACGATTGAAGAATACACCACCCTAAGTAACCCAACCCTAACCATGAACCTATATAATAAGGCCTCAGTCTGACACAACCTTGGTCCTAATCCTCATCATAACCTTAAATGTAACCTTAAACAAAACCCTACTATGCGCGTAGGGAATTCTTAAAGGGATAGTTGAGTTTTGTTGCAGAGGGCGCTACACAAAATAATTTGTTGTGAGATAATGAAAAACCGAGTGTCAAATTTGAAAGAACATACAGTTTAAATGACAAAACATGTATTAGTAAAGATTTCTAGTAGAATTGAGGAGCCAAGAAAATCTCAGAGAAATTCACATCGAACAATTCAAGCCATATCAATGTCATAGAGAGAGAGAGAGAGATAGAGAGAGTAAAGAGAAAAAGAAATAAAAAAGACTGAAATATAAATAGATAGGGCGAGACTTAGAGGAAAAGAGACAAAAAGGGGGCAACATGGATTGTGTGTGTGTGTGTGTGTGTGTGTGTGTATGCGCATGTCCGCGTGCGCGTGTCCCGGTGGGTGCGTGTGATGTGCGTAAAAGGGGGAGGGGATAACAAAACAAAACAAAACATGAGTTAAAACATGAGTTATGAGTTCAATATCAACTTTATGTTTCTCTTTTGTGTCTTATATCAAATTATTAATTGATATCAAGAATATTTTCAGTAATTCATTAATTTAAATATCTATTTACTGGTGCCAGTAATTGTTTCCATTGATTTTTGTCATTAATTATCATTGTAATTAATATTATCGTTTTTTTTTGTTTAATTATTATCATTATTAATATTGTTATTATTATTATTATTATTATTATTATTATGATTATTATTATTATTATTATTGTTATCAATATAATTTTTCTCACTACTGTCGATAGTGTTATTTATTTTTATTGATTAACATTATTCGATTTGAATTGTATATTTTACAGTGTTAAATTGACAAATTCAAACTGTTTGTAAACTTCTCCAATACCCCAATGTGGGTGACATGAGAATAAATTGTCATTGTCATTGTCATTGTCATTGTCATTGTCAGGTGCTGTAATGTATGCAGAGAGAATACAGAGAGAAACAGAGAGAAACAGAAAGAGACAGAGAAACATGAATATAGTAAAATAGCTACAGAGGGGGAGAGAGAGAGAGACAGAGAAAGAGAGACAGGTAGAGGGGCATGAGAGATAAATAATGATAATTGAGAGACATGGAAAAGTTACTGACCAAAACAAAACCAAAAAAAGACAAAAAGACAAAAATGATGAGAAATGGGTGATAAATGAAACACACACCAAAACACGAAATTGAAGAAAAATAAACATGAAACGAAATGCACCATGTTCTAAATAGTACCCATCGGAAATGATGAAAGGTCACAAAGGTGATATAGATTTGTTTCCATCTCGGAACTAGAAACCTTTCCTGTTTATTCCCATGAAGTGTCTTGGACAAAAGGGAAAATGAAAAAGCAAGCCAGTAGCCCAAGGTTTCTTCGAGAGAGAGAGAGTGATAGTTATGAGAAGAGATGAAAAACAACTGCAAGGTCATTCGGATATCTGATTGCACGACTCTACGAAATGAGGTTTACACAGGTAAATCCGGTCACCTAAATCAGGTATGATGCATATATCCAGGACTAGGAGGTGGTGGTGTAGAAGTAGTAGTAGTAGTAGCAGTAGTAGTAGTAGCAGCAGTAGTAGTAGTAGTAGCAGCAGTAGAAGTAGTAGTAGTAGTAGGAGTAGTAGAAGTAGTGGTAACATTACAACAACAATAACTTTACAGTTTACAACAAAAACAATATCCATTTGCAACGGTTTCAAACCAAAATTAAAAGACGAATGACTTTTATGTATTTCAATTATTTGGCAGAAAACATTTTTTTTCTCGGCGTTTTTTGTTTTTGTTTTTTTGGTTGTTGTACTGCTTTAGTTTGTTTGTTTTTATCGGTATGATTATTTCACTTAATACATGGGAGTTTGTATAAGAGGAATCAACTACATGTATTTATAATGTTTATGCTTTCTTTTCTAGCAGAGTCCGCAAACATTGAAATACTTTGCGGAGTCCTACGGAAGTAGGGTTAACGTGAGAGGATTTACGTGTATTTCATCCTTCCCATTCTCACATTACAGAACTGAAACAAAAGAAAATAAAATATATATATATATATATATATATATATATATATAATATATATGTTTATATGAGGAATGTAACTGCCGACATAAAAGACTGTTGAAGGGAGGAGAAAGAAAGCGTTGATGAAATCGGAATAACCACGATAGCTTTGGGTCATAAAGGACAACGAAAACCGGGTCAAAACGCCCCCACAAAAAGAAGAAGGAAAAGGGAAGACGGATAGCTGACATTAACACGGTGATGATATGCAGATAATATGATTGTACATAAAAATGCATTGGAAACATGTACCATTTCAAAGCACACTATTACGCCGGCGAGAAAACAAATGTCAAAATATAAGTTTCACCATTGAATAATCAATGCTAATCAAATCAAACAAAACGTTGGGAATTGTGATGATGAAAAAATGAAGAATTTAGGGGAAATGTAGTATATCCAATTTTGTATTTTGAAACAATAAATAGTCCGCAACGAAGTTTGCGCTACATTGAATTACGTCAAGGAAGCAATCGTTATGAATGCTATCGATCGCCGAATAATCTAATATGCCAAGACTTGAAGAGCGGTTATAATTTGTTTGTCTCTTACATGCATGAGACAGGTTTCAACAAGCATGACATTAAAACAGATACGTACCTAAGAAATACAGTCTCCCATTGTTGTACCAAAACAATCATGGTAAATGAATTCCTCTTTTCTAAAAGTGAGATAGCACATCAGCACGATCAGTCCTGAACGACACTTCTCCGAAATTGATCGCTATCCCGATATTGGTCAGGTAACTCAACAGCTCACTGAAAAAGCACTGCAATACGACTATATGCCAGAGAGACGACACAGATATATATGCAATACTGTAATTGACACTGTCAGCGATTAGCAGAATTCGGAAATAAACAAAGGCTGGTAAATTACACGTAACCGACAAAATCAATAATGGGCGTTTCCTAGTACTCTAAGTAGTATCCACGTTGATGATAAATAAATATGCCGACAGGTGTCCGTGTCCGTGCCCCAAATGGACCACACAAAAACTCGGAAGAGAACGTTATCATCAAACATGCAATCGTCGTGTAATTAGCGAGGAAGCATCTTGACAGACTGTGTTCTACGGAAAAGTACCAGGATATTTGACAAATTCGTCATGGGGTTTTGAAGGGTTTGTGTACATCGGTGTTCAGTGAAGCGTGAAATTAAAAACAAAAGCGGATATCCTCTGATCAAGTGTAAAGTGATATGACGATGCAGAATGAAAGAGACGGTATAGAGATGGTATACTAGGAACGACAAAGGGAGATATGGTGTACTAATGCTCAATGCAAACCAGGCGTCATTTTCTCCTGACGGAGAGCTGCGTCAGAGACCAGTGCGGTCTTTTGACACATCAGGGCCCCGTCTTACAAAGGGTTGATACCAATCGCAACTTATTTGCGATTGATATCAATCGAAACTATGTACATACGACATAGGAGACTGCAAACTTGCAATATTGATTTGAGGACTTACGATTGATTTGAATCAATCGTAACTCTTTGTAAGACGGGGCCCAGGTGTGAAAAAACATAATTGCAAAATGAATAATGCACACATTGCGTTTTATTACTGCCAGATTAGAACTGACGCATGGGCTGTCCATATGCATTTTGTTGGACAAATAAATTGTGACGGCGTCCAGAGCTTCAAGTGTCAAGTGCACAAAAGCTTGATGGCCATTAGACAATACTTTTACTGTTTTTAAATGTTGGTATTACCTTGCAGAGGGGTAGACGCGTGTAATCATTCATCTGGTAGGGGTGGCATATGCATCGCTGGGGTAATTATAGGTGAATCACCTGGTTTACAAAGAGCACTTTTGATTCATGAGCTGGCTGGGAGTTGATACTTAAACTGCCAGAGAACAGTGCAGTAACACCTGGTGTTATTTCCTCTGTATATTTTATTGATTTGTATTTTTCTTCTGGTATAGGGTCATGCTTAATTTTAGATCTAGTTGTATTTTTGTCATGCAACGTCGCCTTTATCAGATAATCAGTGTACTTTTTATCATTCTAACATCAGGGACTCGTTTCACAAAGCCTTTTTCCAGTGACAATGACAGCAATCAGTGACAAATCTGCTAAGAACCAATCAGAAGCAAGGATTTCACTAGATTATAACAAAAACTGTCATTTGTCACTGATGACAAGTTTTGTGAAATGGGGCCCAGGTGCTCCACAAATCACTCATTTTAAATGTGTAAGAATTGTTACTTGTGTTTTCGAATAGATTAGTGAAACATAACATCATCTAAGCTAGACCGAACCAACTCCATTGGCCATATTTGGGACTCTCCTTACAATAATTATCTGTTGATACCTGAAGTGGCTATTGTTCGCAATTACACAATAGTTATATACAAAAATGGGCTATATTTACTGTCTATAAAGTCTTTAAACGTAGCGCAAAGCATTTGGAATGGCGTCTTGTGTGAAACGGGCCTGTTACAGTGTTGTTACTACTACTACTACTACTACTACTACTACTACTACTACTACTACTACCACCACTACCACTATCACTACTACTACTACTACTAGTACATCTACTAACTACTACTACTAAATGTTCACATATTTTGAAATATGACTTTCTCATTGCGATGAGGCGTCGCTACGCTGCCTACCATTAATACGCTATTCTTTAAAATTGAATGTACTCGACGCGTCACCTCGATTGCGTCATTAATACCTACGTGTATACGCCAAAAAATCAATCAAACCTACGAACACGATGAAAAAACTGATAATCATTAAGTCAACGCAATATTTGCACATTTCATTTTGCATTCCTTTTTGTTCTTCTTCTATATTCCCATTCCATATGACGCGCCACAGAACGCGCCACAGAACGCGCCACAGAACGCGCAAATCGATGACGCGGTCCTATGTCACCAAACAACGCCTCGTGATGAACGGGCATTGCCATCGATAATTAATGAGGACGGATTTTCGCTCATCCCGTCGAGGGCCGACGTGGGCCGACGTGGCATTTGTTGACAAAATAAGTCAAATTTATCGCGCGTACCGTTGGTAGCCGTAGAATGCCAACCACGCCAGGATCAAGGCGGTCTGTGCCAGCTGTGGCCCATGAACAAGACCTACTGAAATAGGATAGTTGTCAAGACTTCTAACAAGGGAATTGAAGCATCTACCTCTCTTGAATCATACGAAAGGGCTCACTTTAATAATAGATAGACAATGTGCTTCAGATTTCAAAGAAAAATCAAACGCGTGGGTGTGAATATAACTTTGGAGGAGGAATACGTCATACTCTCATAGCACGACCAGGTCAAAATGTTTGAAAGTAAATGTTTAAAAGTATGACTTCAACTCTTGCCTCTGGAGATTACTGGGCACACGGGAAATGGAATTCCTCTTACCTTTAGATTTTCCTTTAAAAAACTTTGGCTCAAACCTCAAACATTAGGGACTTCTAGATTTAGACGACGAGAGCTTGGACTGCCGACTGTGACATTGTGTTAAAGATACTATGTCCCTTTGCAGCCAACATCAAATTCTGTAGAACTTTGCAGGAATTATGAATATGTCATGTATGTCCTATCTGTGAAATTTAAACGTTAGCAGTGTCCTAATATTCAAATTATGCAAGGAAACCCGTTTACTTGCTAGACTTCACTGTCAGACACTATTGAGTGACTGACTGGCCTTTTTCATCTTTGGTAATAACATACATAAAATGAGCTGTGAAGGGTACATGAGCATTTGTCTACATCAATAACCCACTTCCTGTAATGGCCAAAATTAAACTGATTGAATCTTTGCGCAGCATAAAACGTACGACCATTCGGTACAATGGTCTGAAAAATCAGACTATTACTTACTGGCTCTATAGCTCCTAAGTCGATTCGACAATAGTCATTATTTTCCCACTTAAAGACATTTTCAAGCCTTCTTTTTGTTAGGGAAGTTCTAAATTAGTATTGTCTTTCAAATGCCGTTGGAATTTAACCTTTTCATTTTTTGGGCCTGCAAATGGGACATAGTACCTTTAAGGCACTGGGCCGTGCCCGGCAGTGCCTTAAAAGGACATCACAGTGCCTTATAAGGACGTCACACGTTGCAGTCCACTATGTCGACGTGCAAATCTAAAAGTCCCTATTATGACACTGCGCCGACTGCGGCAGAAGACAAAGACTTGATGGCGGAATTTCAAGGCAGGATATAGGAAAATGATACACATTAAGAGAAACTGCAAATAACATATGCGGGTAGAAAAATCCTATTCAGATTCGTCTCATGACAATTTCTACGAAACAAGTTGGGGAAGCGCCAGAAATATTGATTGCCTTGCGCACTACCTAAACGAGAACGGAAGCTGTCTTTATTTCGTTCAAGGTTGTGATTTCGTCGATCCTGCTATCTTCGGGGTGTCCCAGTTGAAACGAGACCGAGGTCCCAAGAGATGGCCTACAGGGCCGAAAGCCCAAGAGACCGACGTCATGATAGGAGAGTGACAATAGCAATCTCAGGAAGTAGTCACAAAAGTTGTCAGAAAATCAACGAAACGATCTTCGTCCTCATATAGGATGCTGTCCGATAGAACAGCGGGACACCAATGTGCCTCCTCCTTCATTTTTTTTTTTTTACCTCTTATAATCCACTGACATGTCAATATCTAAATCTAAATCACCATCTAAAGTGGGGAAAAGTAATGGTTGCATTGTCTAGTTTGTTTAAAGGAATAAACTGCATGTTATTATTTCATCAAAATCAATTAAAGACTACTTTGCAATGTAAGAGAATATAATATAGACTATGCCTATAATATGATCGTACGAACTGAAGTAATCATTATTTAATGATACCGGTGTGTTGGCTCAGTCAGTAGAGCGTCCGCCTCACAACAGGGAGGTCGTGGGTTCGAACCCCGGCCGCGTCATACCAAAAGACGTTAAAAGATGGGAGTCGCTGCTACCTTGTTTGGCGTTCAACAATAAGGGATAGAGCAATGTCGATCTGGCGCTGCTCAGTGGCTGCCGGGCTCACGATCAATTGGGCACAAAGAATTTCCATTTTCGGTTTAATAAAATTTGGAGTGGACTATAACATGTTATTATTATTATTATATTATTATTATTATTATAATCAGTGTCTAGTCATTCCTATCGTGTAGGGCATTCATTATTACTTTATTATTTTCATTTATAATTGTTTGTATGATCTAAGAAGACAGATGAGCAAGAACAACCTGAAACAGCTTCGAAAAATGTGCCATAATTGATTATGAATATAGTTCACATTTTCTGAAGTCTGTAAAGAATCCCTACACTACGGGCTCGGGGCATTTTTACCTTGGAAAAAAGAAAATAACATTATTTTCTTTATCGCTTGAAGGATGTTTTTAAACCTTGGAAAATATGAAAGTCTGACGTTATTTCTTTTGTTCGTACCTTGTTTGTTGGAAAACATTCGTATAATTCGTTAGCACGTTTGGTCCGGTTTAGACTCCACCCCCCGTCAACGCCCCTACATACATTCAGGCATTTACGATGATGTGATTTTAAAAAGATATTCATGGATACGTGACGTTTTGTGGGAAAGTGTTGTAAGGCTTCAAGCAAGGAGACCGTTATGAATTATCTACGCACATGACAAACACAATTTTGTTTGGTATGAATTCATTTCTCTTATAAATAATGTACCGGGCATCCGTTTCCTCCCGACATCCGTTTCAGAAGCGGATATACAGGGTTTTGTTTATGTACAAGAGTAGATATCTAGTTTTTGGGGCAGTCATTGTGCTATTAAGGATCACTTCGTTGCGGTGGAATCCACGCTCAAAAAGAGTTATTCAATTACAACTTTCGAGTGGTTTTTCGTATAATTTCGAGTGGATATCAACTCTAGTAGCAGACCTACAGATTGTCTCCCAGGGGGAACAAATCTGATAAGTCGTGTCCTTGTTATTAGTTTTTCATAATTAATTAATTTATTCATTCATTTAATTATTATCATTCAATATTTATTTATTTGTATTTATTTACTTATTTATTTTTTATTTTATTTTATTTTATTTATTTATTTATTTATTTTTATTTTATTTTATTTTATTTTTTTATTTATTTATTTATTATTATTATTATTATTATTTTTTTTTTTTTAATTTTTTTTTTTGGGGCTGTTAGTTTTATTCTTCCACCTGGAAATGCCTTTACTGCATGTCTCCATCTAAACTATGACCCCAACAAAACCGCTACCCAACTATTTTAATAAATGTCTCGAGTTAATGGCAGAATATTTTGCCATTGTTTCAACCGCTCCCTAAAAACTACAGCACCATCGAAAGTCTCTACAAGCCATGCAGTGATCCGTTCTTTTGTTACAAATCATTCCTCGCCTATACCTAGACTCCCAAGACGTTCGAAACATTTTCGCCTGGTTGGTTGGCGATGATATATAGCCCCACATGCCCACTTTCCCGTATGTGCCATAAAGAATCCTCACAAGCCGTGACGGCAGTGGGACTCGTATAAATTGAACAATGCGCTTGAGCGCTCGGTACAGAATTCGGCTCAGGAGTGGGTTGAGTAACTTGAGTGTGGGTGAGATAGTGAGATTAAGAAAAAAAATTCGCATAAGTGCATTCTAGACGTATTTAGTATAAATTATTTCTAAACTTAACATTAAATCTGTAAATCTGTTATCCCCTCCTACGTTTGAATTTAAACTATTCATTTACCTGATAATAATAATAATAATAATAATAATAATAATAATAATAATAATAATAATAGTGGGTTCCCGTATAGCGCTTATCTCTGTCAGATTTGACACTCCCTGGTGCTCTGCAATTGATAGTTTATAGTTTACATTCGTTTCATAAACTTGAAGCTCCAAGTCATAATTCAGGAGATTTTTATTTTCATAACTGCTTTATCCATACTTTCTTTTTCCCTGTGTGCCTCTGATTGGTTTAAAGTTGAAATATTAACTCCTAATAATGCATACTTGATAAATCCCTTTTGAAAAGTGACGAAAATCTTGATCATAATTTGATTTGATTTGATTTGATTTATTTAATTATGTTTTATTTTATTTTCCTTTTGCAGTTTTACAAATATATAACAAACAAATCATTGAACATTTTATACATGACAAAAGAGTATATGTAGAGTATAAGGTAAGGTTGGCTGTAACTAATCGACCACATCAAACAGGAGGTTGACAAAGTAAGCAAAGCTTGATAGCATGACTACCCTCAATGGATACATAATAATACAAATATGGAGGAAAAAATATTGGTAAAAGGAAAAAAAGAGAGAGAAAGAGAGAAAGAGAGAAAAGAAAAGAGAAAGAAAGAGGGGTGTACATTAAGATTCACAGTTGTACGTGATAGTTGGATTTCAATTTGATATAATTATGAAGGTGAAAAAAGATGGTGCTCTCATAATCTCTACTTTCCAATTTCTAATTTATCCTAAGTGTGTACTTTACCTCTTCCCCTATTTTTGTTTTGTCTATGTCAATTAACATTTTCACAATTTCACTCTGGTGGTTATTATTTGGGGGCGGGGGGGGGCAGATGGAAGGGTGCATTGGAAAACGGCTCCTTCACAAAAGTAGGAAGACAGAGCTACCGATTTTTTCTAAAATGTGTCATTGGAAAATCCTTTCCGTTGGCTCATTCACTGTCAATATTGGCAACCTATAATGTCATTCGTCACAGGGGCAAGTGGTACACCTGAAACGCGCTTCTTGGGAGGCTATTCCAACCCTGACCTACCCCAGCAAAGTTCGAGGTCCCGCATTCCTAGTCCAAGGGTACAACAACCAACAATGTTTTATGGCCTTTGCGGTAGCCTCTCCGTATGCCCTCCCCACCCCTCCCCTGTTAAATATATGTTGAATGATTGATCTTCTATATTGAAACACAGCGTGAATCAAAACAACTTTTTAATATTTTGCACTACATTGTTCAAATACTCATATTTTCTTTTTAAAGATACTATGTCCCTTTTGCAGCCAACATCAAATTCTGTAGATCTTTGCAGGAATCATGAATATATGTCATGTATGTCCTATCTGTGAAATTTAAACGTTAGCAGTGTCCTAATATTCAAATTATGCAAGGAAACCCGTTTACTTGCTAGACTTCACTGTCAGACACTATTGAGTGACTGACTGGCTTTTTCATCTTTGGTAATAACATACATAAAATGAGCTGTAAAGGGTACATGAGCATTTGTCTACATCAATAACCCACTTCTTGTAATGGCCAAAATTAAACTGATTGAATCTTTGCGCAGCATAAAACGTACGACCATTCGGTACAATGGTCTGAAAATCAGACTATTACTTACTGGCTCTATAGCTCCTAAGTCGATTCGACAACTAATAGTCGTTATTTTCCCACTTAAAGACATTTTCAAGCCCCCCTTTTTTTAGGGAAGTTCTAAACTAGTATTGTCTTTCAAATGCCGTTGGAATTTAACCTTTTCATTTTTTGGCCTGCAAATGGGACATAGTACCTTTAAATAGTAAGATCATTGTCTATAATAATATTGTACGTGACTGAACTTGAACCGGAAACCGGGTTGCTACACATAATGCCATGGACAAGATGTAGATCAAAATGAGAATTAGAGTTGGTGAGTTAATGAGGAGGAAAAAAAAGCGGCATAGGTTGCCATGGAAACGGACTAAACTGTAGAAGACAAGGTCAGCAAACAAATTAATGACCGTACTTCCTTTTATTCATACATGTATAAAAGGCGCAATTAGGGAGGTTTTTTTTTTTCCTTCTATTTTTGGGGGTAAAATGTGATCTACATGAAAAAGGACGAAGTGAAACTGAAAGGGAAGGACGGCGAGGGCTGCAACACTGGGACACTCACTGTGGTCTTTCCATATCTAACACAGATAACCGTTGCTATGTGTGTTTTATTATTTGTTTGTTTCTGTTGTTCACCTGTTGGTTTTGTTGTTTTTCTGTTGGTTTTGTTCGTTGGTTTCTTTGTTTCGTTTGTGTATGTTTGTTTTTTGGCTTTGTTTTATTTGTTTCTTCATCGTTCGTTTGTTTAGTTCGGAGCAAGCTCTGCCGAAGTTTGTTCCGCTCTCTTTTTCTACAATGACCGAAATGCAACCTCAATTCTGGACACCACACTTTGCCTAACCCTATAACTGTACCCCTTACCCTAGCCCTAAAACCAAACTGTAACCCTATGCATAACCCTAGATATTCGACGGAATAAAGCCCAGGATCAAAGCCGCCACAGCAAATGTCGCTAGAGCAAATGTTGAGTCACCTGTTACGGATGTCACGAATAACGTTCACTGGAATTTAACACTCTTCTCCACTGTTCGTGATGGATGATTTTATGAAAGCGACCATGACTTTTCTTTTCGGAAAAAATTCACGATTGGAATGATCGAAATACCAGCATGGTTAACCACCGCCAACCCCTCCCTTGGTGGGTGGAATTATTTTGTGTGGCGTAATACACCTAGTTTGCAGGCACAAACCCTTGTTCTTCGTTGTGCGTAACACTGTTTGGACTGTGAAGACTAGGCTGACAGCATACTGCATAGGCTCTGTATTGAAGCTGCTTCGGACGCAGCCACAGACTGGCAGAGCTAGGGTCTGCTCAAGGCTTTAGGAATTGTGGTAAAGTGTCAAATCAGAGTCTGTACCTGCAGACTATAGTACCCATGTCACACCAAATAAATGGACATCTGATCGATAACATTGTCCTCATGGCCAAGATTAGGCTATGTCGATTATTGGTCATTTTGGAGCCTGTGTGACAGCGATATGATACCGTACCCACCAATCAAATGACCCATACACTTGAGCTAGTTAAGAGATAAAGGGTGAAAGCCACAGCCAAAGACGTTCAAATCACGAAATATACGATAACAAAATGAGAAAAACAAGCAGAAAAAACGCAACTAAAACTACCACCCCTCCTCCCCCCCCAAAAAAAGAAGGACAAAAAAAAAGTAGGACAAAAAATAATGATAACAACATTAAAAACAGCAATAATAACAAAAATAATGATACAAAATTATAAGCCCTCCATCGGTTGTGAAGATTTGTGCAAAATAAACAGTCAATTACCTGGACGGGATCTATAGGTGTGGTTCCAGCCGTTTTAATGGAAGTCTATGATCATCCCTGAAGTCTTTGGTGTGTGGCCCACAGTATAAACGCCTGGAATGGAAGACAGCGATTTGTAGATTCGACGAGGTAGACGATTCATCAACTCTTTATCTGCGATAAGTGGAAGAGAAAGAGATGAGATTCAGATTTTTGGTTTAAATACCATTAAAAAACGCAAAATCTAAACACTTAAAATGCAACTACATACAATTGTATAAATACATATCACTTTTACAATATGAGAAAACAATTACATTATATCCTGTACATGTATATGAGGAAAGAAAATGAGAATTAGGGGAAAAATCACTAAAATTGACATAGAAATGGAATTGATGTAGCAAAAGAATACTTGGAATCCAGTCTGCATACATTACTTGTTGCTACGTCGGGCAAACCTCGAGGAACTTTCAGGTTGTCAAAAAGAACATTTGTTTAAAAAGGATGCATAAAATTTGAATGTGTTTGTAAACGGTCTATTGCATGAGACATCAGATAATCATAAACAATGCTCCAATATTGTGGGTATAATATCCTTCTCGGCAGAACCTTTTAACAAAACTAAAAATCTGTATTTTTCTGAACCAATACGTGTGCGTGGGAGCTAAAAGGTTATGGTTTACAAAATAAAGGAAAACATTGTTCCGAAAACACCTCGACCTTCCCTACGAGTCTGACGTAAGAACGACGGATGTCCTATTATTGAAGGTGAAGGGCAAAGACATGTATTTATACTGTATTGTTATTCTGTCTGTCTGTCTCTCTCTCTCTCCCTCATAATACTCCCCCATCTCTCTCTTTCTCTCTCTCTATATATATATATATCTTTCCTTCCCTCTCCCTCTCCCTCCCTCCTTCCCCTTCTCTCTCTCTCGCTCTCTCTCTCCATCTCGTGTTCTTCTTTCAGGGGCATCGCGACGGTGATTTCGCCTTCCTTACTCTTCGACACATGACTCCCTCTTTTCTGGCTAAAACAACGGCGAAAGTCGCGTTAATTTGAGAATTTAGGTCAGCCCAGCGCAACTGTTGCCATGGTGATTCGAACGCGGCGGCGGGCGGGTGGCTGCGGTCCCGCGTGCGTCTTTCCACCAAGCCAGGGGTCATCGTGGCAAGCCGTCCCTGGGAAGCGGTTCGCTGCTTCCGGGTCTCATTTCAAATTGCACAGAGGATGGATTACCGGCGAACTTGGACATCTTGATTCCAATGGCGATCATTACGACAACGATATTGCCCAGTGCGTCATACGCTATCAATCATTTAAACAAAATTTAATTAATCTACATATACATTTACACTTCGAAATAAAATAATACTTGCAAACCTACATGTACGTCGCCTTCTAAGGCTTCAATCTTCTACCTAATATAGATGTACCTAAATGTCACATCATATTGGTAACAATCCATTCTGATACCTAATTTATTTTTACAAAATCTTTCCTCATATTACTTGAAAGTTGTAAGTCTTGTAGAACTGCATTTCTTCTCTCTTTCTGTATTCATTATTCATTTGGCAACATACACCGGTGTGTTGACTCAGTCAGTAGAGCGTCCGCCTCACAACCGGGAGGTCGTGGGTTCGAACCCCGGCCGCGTCATACCAAAAGACGTTAAAAGATGGGAGTCGCTGCTACCTTGTTTGGCGTTCAACAATAAGGGGATAGAGCAATGTCGATCTGGCGCTGCTCAGTGGCTGCCGGACTCACGATCAATTGGGCACAAAGAATTTCCATTTTCGGTTTAATAAAATTTGGAGTGGACTATAAAAGATTATTATTATTATTATTATTATTACACCAAGATAAAAACAACATTTTGGTTGAGCTAGCTTAGTTGCCTGGGACTGGGTATGGAAACGGCCAACTTAAAGAGAAGGTTAGGTTCTGGGAAAGGTGGAAGATAATTTGAGAGCTTTCTATTTAAAAAAAAAATGGTTAGTGTGGAAGAGTAAAATAGAAAGAAAGAAAAAATCCCTTTACAAAAAAATATGACAAGTAGCAGCTTAATGGTTGCGGACCACAATTTTCATGCCACCTGTTTTTAAAGTACCATATACACATCTCTGTGTATACAGTTCGTGTGTTACTCTTAACAAGAATAAGCCAATTCCAATCCATTTTGATGATTCTAAAACTTCACAGTATACACCAATACTTGTGTATAATACATGATCAACCTTTCAAAATCACTTCCACACAGGTTCTTTCACACGACCAGAACTCAACTGTTTCTTTAATAACCATATCCCCAATGTCTCCCTCCCGTTCCCTCTTCCATTTAACTTTATCAACCATTTGGGAGCATTAGTCTGATTTTTTCCTTTTAATATTGCTTTGATCAATAAATAAAAACTGAAAGACATGGGAATCTTAATGTATGCATGTGGTTATTTCATGAAATTGTCACGAACTTGGGAGACTCATATAATAATAATAATAATAATAATGATAATAATAATTATAATATTGCGAATGATAATAAAAATGCTGATAAAAAAATAATAATGAAATTAATAATAAACGAGACGTGTAAGGCACAACCTCCACTTGACATCAAATGGTCAAAGCGTAAAAGTGCAAGAGCCCCCCTTCACCCCACCCCATCAATGAAGCCAGTACTCCCTCTCCCTGGCTGAACCCACATTAAACAACATTAAGGCTTGTTCAGATGTAACGCGGTAAACCGCCGCAAAAAAAGAAGCTGCTTTTTATTTCTTATTTTTTATTGGTACGTTTAAATGAATGACAAGTGAGCCTAAAAAAGGACTTGTGCATATTCACTGAGCATTGTGTTACGTTATGGACACAGAAATGTAAAGCGTATTGCACTTTTCGTCATTATAAAAAAAAAAGAGCGAGAGAGAAAAAAAGACGCGGTTTTACCGCGTTATATCTAAAGAAGCTTTCACTGTCTGTAAGACCCCGTTCTCATTCACTTCGTTGGAGCGGTCTAACTAAGACCCGTTCCTCAGGAGCGGTTCTTAGGTGAGTGAGAACGGTCAAAGTGGTCCAGGAAGTGGACTTCTGGACCGCTCCAGAAGACCACCTCGGGAGGTGGTCTTGAGGAACGGGTCTAATTAAGAGCGGTTTGGAGCGCTCTAACGTGCGAGTGTGAACGGAAGTGTACTTTGAACGGAAGTGGTCTAGTGACGTTGTGCGCGAAACATGTAGTACGGTACATACGCTTAGTATTCCGCGCGCGAAACAATTTACCCGCTGACCTGAGCTGCCATAGCAACAAGACCACTTTGACTCGTGGAGCGGTTTGAGCCATAAAAAAACTGCTCGGAGTGTGAACCCTCGCAAACCGTTCCTCAAGACCCGTTCCTCGGGAGCGGTCTAACTAAGACCACTTTCAAAGTGAGTGAGAACGGGGTCTAACGTGCGAGTGTGAACGGAAGCGTACTTTGAACGGAAGTGGTCTAGTGACGTTCCTCTGGAGCGGTCTAACTCTAAGACCACTTTCGAAGTGAGTGAGAACGGGGTCTAAGGTGTCAGCATCCGAGTCATGCGCCCTTTCCAGGCAAGAACCACGGTAGGGGGGAGTGCCTACGAGACAGAGTCGCGCAATTATTATTCTTTGAATAATTGAATGGCTTGTGGCTACGTGCTGTTGGTTCGTAATATTAAAGCTGAAAACACCATTACACTGACTTCCTTCACATGAGCCCCTTTGAGGGGCGGAGCAAGGATGCTGCGAGAGGAAGGGGCTTGTGCCCCCCCCCCCATAACAAATACGAGAGGGAACTACATTCAATATGAAGACCATTTGATTTTCATTCCTTAGTCCAAAACTGCTTGGAATGAATTGGCATGCCTATGGAAAAAAAATTGGCCAACAGCACCCCCTTTCATAATCCATGATAATGGTTGACTGAATTCAGAGCTGTTGCACAGAATGTGGACATGAAGAAACAGAATTGAAACTCACTCGAGATATAGGAGAATTTCATTTAAATCGAAACAAAAAAAGATTTTCATTTCATTAGAAGTACTAATGTAGGCAAAATGATAAATGGTTAGTTAACGAGCAACTAGTAATAATCATTTTGTTCTGAACTCGAGAACTCAGATGCCAAGAAGATACGTTATGATAAATGCTCACACAAAATGGAAACAACTAGGGCATGCAGAACTGCCCGACAAAGAAAATGAAATGGGACTCCCCCGGTACAGCAGTAAAAAGTGTAGAACTAGCACAACAACATATTTTTGACACGAACAAATGGAATCGTGATAATTTGAAGTGATGGTTCAGTTATCATTTGTTAGGTTAGCGGATACACAAACATCAATTCATTTGAATGAACTTTAGACAAATTTTGTCACGAATACCCTGCCTCCGCGAACTTGATACTCTGAACTACTTTTGAATTTCGCTAAGGGCGTTTTAGAGGTGTATGCGAAGTTCAAGTAATGGGATTGCATTTTGTGAGATGGTGTTTCCCAGAAAACTGTTTATCATAGAGTAAATTTTAGGATGCTCAGGGCAGCAAAATTAAACGAAACCGCGAGGACAATATATAGAGATGTCTAAACACTTGTATAGAGATGCAAACGTCGTGGATCGAGCACCGGCGCGGCGCTATAGTAGTGTCATTTTATAGTAAGGCATTAATCTACATTTGCCACTCTCTATCCAGGTGTTAAAAGGGTACCGGTAGGAAGGACTTCCTTGAATGCTGTATGCGCCGAAATCCGTAGCTTACCTAGAGTCGGGGAAATATTGGAGTGCATTGAGCACCTTGCAATGCATGGTGGATATGTACGCTATAAAAAAAAAATCGATGATTATTATTATCAAATGTTATATTATTATTATTAATATTATTATTTCTAATACTATTACTGTACTATACTATTATTAATAATGTTATTATTATTATTATTATTATTATTATTATTATTATTATAATCATCATCATCACCATTATTATTATCAAGTAAAGAAATTGAATTGCATTTCCCTGAAAAACACAACTCACAATTTTCGTGTGACCTAAAAATATTGATACAAAGTATTACATAATGTCTAGTCATAATATAGGCACTTGAAGAGCAATACTTTTCTGGGGTCAACATTATTATTCCTCACCCTAACTGGCATCAAAAGAGTGAAAAAGCGCAGAATTACTTCTCACCTCTTCCAGTATTATTCTTTCTCTTTAAAGGAAAGGTCGGGTTATCGGAAGAGTGAAAAAATATTTTGTAAACTTTTTCATTCTTGTTATGTTAGTGTGGGGGAAGTATCAGAGAACTAATGTCCCCTGAAAAGGATGGCTTTTTAAAATGCCCTCATAATCTCATATCCGAAATATGAAAGTAATAGCTGAAGGTTGCGGACCACACTGTCGTGCCAGTTGTTGGTGTAGTCCCATTTACACATTTCTGTGTGCAGTGCATGTGGCTTTTAGGAAAACTGAGCAAATTTCTTATCATTTTGGTGATTCCAAAACCTTACAGTATATAGACCAATACTTTTTCTGCTTATACATTATCAGCCTTTTCGAATCGCTTCCACGCAGCTTCTTTCGCAACGCAATCTCATGACAAGGACCCCGCCTGATAAAGAGTTCCGATTGATCCCCTAAGTCCCCTAAATCAATCGCAAGTTTGCAGTCCCCAATCTCTTGCGATTAATCGCAACTGTTCATAAGGCGGGGCCCAGAACTCAACTCTCTCTTTAAAGATTGCTTTCTTGAAGAGGTATCCCTAGATATCATTGCTACCGCACGACCTCGAGCCCGGGGATGTTTTCGTACCCTTTGTCACAAAATCTAGGTGAGCGTTTCGCCCTCTTCAAGATCGATCGCTTGCATAAATGCATTTTCTTTCTTCCTTTCTCCCTTTCTTTCATTCTTTCTCTCTATTTTTTATTTCCGTTTTTGTATGTTGCTTTCTCTCTCTCTCTCTCCTGCTTTATGACTTTTTTTTACATCTCCTGATTCCTGTCTTTTATTGATCTATTTCTATCTCAGTTCCATCCCATCTCTCTCTCTCTCTCTCTCCCTCTCTATGTTATTGTTAACATGTGAGTGTCTCTCTATTATTCTTACAATATATATCAAATGTCTCTTCTGCTCTTTTGTTTCACAAAACATTTCCTCTTTTTTTTTCTTTTACATCTTTCCCTTCCCAACGTTCACTCTTCTATTATTGATCTATACTGTTATCAATACCTCCCGTATCGCCCTCTGTCTGTCGCCCCTTCCTCCCCCTCTCTCTCTCTCTCTCTCCCTTCTCACATCCTTTCTCCATGGACCTACTATGCTCTCTCTCTCTCTCTCTCTCTTTCTTCCCCCTACAGGTAGCATTGAGGTTGAAAGAGAGAATTCATCTCTTTGCGTCCGCATGCATCGTCCCATTAGTCCATCTGGATTATCGAGATCAAAGATTCCTTCTGAAGATTATTCATACTATAGGCCTATTTGGGTCATGGTTTACTATTTTCGTAATGAAATGTATAAACCTTTGTAGGTATATTTTTCATTATCTTTGCTGCCTCCTATATCCTCCAGTCATCCATCATTGATAACTTAAAAATAGATTGTGTTAAACTTCACCTCCCCCGCTCCCTCCCCCTCCCCCTCCCAACCTTTTTCTCCTAACTCGGTATTCATGACTTGGCTCTTTTGCATCTATACTATGCATTATTTCCCTACTAAGCAAGTCTTTACATCGCACTTCCTTTTTCTATCTCTCTCTCTCATAATAAAAGTGTCATTTAATTCATTATGTCACATGTCCATGCTCTCATTCTTGACTAATCATATTAACATTTGACCCCCTTCCTCTATCTCCCTATCTCGTTCCATTAAATTTTGATCCTTCCTCCCTAAAAATAATTTCGCTTCACGGTCCTAGTCCCCCATAATGATACAAATAATACTAATACATGTACAAATAAGGCTTCTTAGCGTTGTACTGTTATTAATCCTGCATTAGCTCAGCTACCCTAATAAAGCACTTTGGCATGCATGGAATTTCTTCCTACCGGGTACCCATTTACATCACCTGGGTGGAGAGTGGCAAAAATGTGAAATACTGTCTTGCGACAGGACATTAGTGCTGCGGCGGGACTCGAACCGCGAACCACATGATCCATAGTCCGGTGACGTATCCACAAGACCACGACATCTCCCCCCCCCCCTCCTTTTTCCCTCCCTCCCTCCCTCCCTCCCTCTTCACTCCATCTCTCTTACTAATAACTATGAGTATAAATATAAACCGGGCCTTGTTACATAAAACTTGTTATCAATAACAAGTTACAGTAACTGTTATAAGCTACAGAAATCGTGGCATTTGATTGGCTGAGAACAAATTTGTCATGGATATTTAGCATTTGTTATTTATAACAAATTTAATGAAACAGGGCCCAGAGGTCGATGAGGATCCTCCTTCCGCACGACGCACACATCAAAGGTTGGCTTCGTCCTACCTTTCATATCAGCCGTACCTGATCGTGACCCAGTTTCATCTCTGCAATTTATATTGCTTATTGAATACCGAAATTATTATAACCCTTTCGGGACAATCATTCCACATTTTGTGGTCTGGCTCAATAACTTTTTTTTTTAATAACATTGTTATTATTATCATTACTATTATTTTTTTAATAATATTATCATCATCGTCCTCATCATTATCATCACCATCATTCTCATCATCGTAATCATTAATTCATAATTATTATCATCATTAGTATAGTAATAGTAGTAGCAGAAGTAGTAGAAGTAGTAGTAGTAGTAGTAGTAGTAGTAGTAGTAGCAGTATTACAACCAGTATCAGTACTATCAATAGAATGACTATGATTAATATTGTTGTTGACGGTTTTGAGAATAATTGAGGGAAAAGAACTCGATGATGCAGGCTTCCATGTGGAGTGCGTGTACATAATGTGTCGAATTACTCCGCAGCGTACATAATTTGATGTGACTTACGCCATCTTGCGTTTCATGCATTACAGGGTAATGCTTGGCAATCGTGTGTATATATTTAAATAACTTTATTAGGCCTATTGATCTATCAACAATAGATAAAGAGAAAGAAAAAAGGCTAAGGAATGGAAGGAAAGAGAAGAAGAACAAGAAGAACAAGAAGAGAAAGGAGAAGAAGAAGGAGAAGAGGAAGAAAAAGGAGAAGAAGATGATGAAGAGGAAAGAGAACTAGAGAGAGAGAGAGGGTGGCAGAGAGGGGATGGGGGTACAGCACTTACAAGAAATAGACATTTCAAAGAATGATGGACTAAAATGAGAACTACAATCAAACTACGATCATGAATAATTTCGAAAATAAAAGGACTGTCTCCGTTTTAGCGTTGAGGGTGCGTTATAAATAAGGTTGGAGCATCCGTAGTAGGTCCATGGTAGTAGCATGAGTCAGGGATTCGAGTCGGAAGCGTGCGGGCGATGGATAAAGAGAAAGTCCCATCCCTGGAAATGGTGCAGGATCAAGGGACAACGAAAGCTTCCCCTCCAGCAAACTTAGCCTAATTTCCTTGAACCATGACAAGGCCTTCTTCTTCTTCGTCTTCATCAAGGTCTTTAGTCGGATTCAAAAAAGACGGAATGGATGTCCAATATCGAAACCAGGACTTAACATCGCCCATTGACAGGGGTCTGTTGCAAATGGCCCCTTGGAGAAAGTAAAAATCATTCTAGACCATCCCATCCCCAATTAAGATCAGTTTGTGCATTTACATACAGCTAAATAATATCCAGGGCCCCGTCTTACAAAGAGTTACGATTGATCCAAATCAATCTTAAGTCCTCCAATCAATCGCAAGTTTGCAGTCTCCTATCTCTTATGTACATAGCTACGATTGATATCAATCGCAAATAAGTTGCGATCGGTATCAACTTTTGTAATACGGGGCCCAGATCTAGTGAAAAGGGGGCAAGTGCACTCATTGTCAAACGTGCATGTAATGGTGCAAATACCGAATTTTAAGATACACACAAACATAACTAATATTTGAATTAACATGAAAGATTTTTTTTTCTGTCCGTCTGTTTTTAGGCTTTTAACTCGTTTATAAAAAAAAAAAAAAAAAATGTTAAAACAAGTCTGATTATGAAACATTACTTGTACCTTTTTATCAAATTTTGCAGTGGCAAAGTGCAGGTCAAGCAATTAAGGGAGGGGCACTTGCATCGTAAGGGGGGGGGGGGGTACCAGTCGTACCATGGATATGAAATGTGAATGTGAAGGCCATCACTTAGGAGATAAGTGCATAATCATGGGCTACCGCGCCAAGACGGTATCGGTCGTGCTTCAGGGTACTACGTAGCATGACGGTGTAGAATAATATAATTGACCTCGGATATTATGTTTTCTCACAAGTCACCGTCTGGCAGAAGCTAGACTAACCACTAAGGAGTCGAATGAGTCATGTGACTCGGAAGCCTGCGGTCTGTGGATAGGACGAAATGACCGAGTTATGGCGGGAAAGTATCTGGCGTTGTGAGTAAATACTTCCCTATATGCGACGAGAGGGAGAACTAGGAAGTCTCGTTTCCAAGACTCTATTTACAAATGTAATTTCAGGTTGCCATGGAAACCTGCTTTTCCTGTACACACCGCCCCCTCCCCGAGTATCATCAATTTCATATTCTTTAATTCAAACTCCTCAAACAGTTTCTACTCGCTGTATAACCCTTCTTTTAGTCTTCGATTCCCTGAGTGCAGTGACGTGTCATCATTCTGCCCCTAGAGGTAACACCCCTTCCCTCCCTAAACCAAACCCTACCCCCCAAAAAAAAACTCTCTCTTTCTCTCTCTCTTCTACTCAAGCTGTACTAATTAAATTAGGGAGGGAATACGTCTCATTCATTTTCTCTTAAATTATCCGGTCATCAAGACATAAGATGTCTGTCCTTATTTCAAATGATCGCGTCAAGTCAGGGTCTGAGGGTCAGCCTAGCAGTCTGTGGCTCTGTGCCATCTTTGTGCAACCCGGCATATCCAGACAAGCGAAAATAGCGTTTCCGAGAATTTTCTATCAAAAGGGGAAAATGATATCCTGGACAGAATATTAAAAGTTAGCATGCACTGCCAAGACAAAGACTTGAAATAAGAGGTACAGTTTAAATTCAAAAGTAAAAATAAATGGAATATTAAGAGACAACATGCACTTTAAGAAAGTTAGAGGGCGCACTGCTGTTACGGAAGATTAGGGAAACTTGCAGATGAATCGTGCCTTTGTTCGAATACAAAAATAATACTTTCTGAACTTTATTTTGTGTTCTTTTTTATTGTTTATTTGATTGTCGTTGTTTTGGGCTTCTTTTTTTTGAGGGGGCTGGGGGAGGTTAAAAAAATCCACCACACAATTATACTTTAGCTTGTCTATTACAGACGAAATCAGAAAGCATTATCTTCCAGTATATACATGTAGCCATGGCTTAAAAACCTATACTTCTAAAGAGTCCAGGGCCCCGTCTTATAAGTAACAGTTGATATTGATCGCAACTTACTTGGGATTGATGTACATAAGACTGGACACAGGTTTGTGGACAATGAAGTTTGGGAAACGAAGTTTGGGAAAAGAAATAGCAGATATGGATCAATATTCACAATTACTCTTGCTCCAAAAAGCAGTTCCTTGCAAGTTCTTTAAAATGTGATGTGTTTTTGTTGTAACCCATCCTTTCTACTGTGTTGGCTTACGTTTTAATAGGGAGGACGCGCAAAAGGATGCCTGGGCAACGTTTCATGAAGCCGTCATAAGTACAAGTTCTTAACTTACATGACTTGTAATACACGTATTTCAATGGGATGTCGGTGAACTTGTACATAATGACGGTTTCGTGAAACGCTGCACTGGAGAGTGGAGACCTCGCATCTTCCGACACCATAAAACATGCAGAAGAAGATGAAAAGGGGGATTTCCCTTGCAGGTGCATCGACAGAGATCCCTTATCGATGATTACATCAATCATCAAGCGCCTATCCAATAACCAGGGGCGTAAACAGAAAATGGGGCAGGAAAGATTATTGAGGGGGAGGGGCAGCCGAGTCTGAAATGGTCTAGTGCGCTACTTATCCAATAACGAGAGGCGTAGACAGAACAAAAGGGGTTCATGTAAATGGGGAGGGGGGTCGCAAGTTCAAAACTAGTGTGCAAAGAGTGGTCGTAATTCTCCTTGATTAGACCTGCAAAGTCATTGGTAACTCCAAAATAACGAGGGACAGAGGCAGAAAGAGGGGGGAGGGGTATAGTTTTGCAAGTACTCAACTATTTTCCAGATAGATAGATATTTACTTTGACCAGCAAAGTCAGTACTCAGTAGGACCAAAAAGTTATAAGTTTTCGATAGGACATAAATCAGTGTCGATTTCTATCCAATATAAAGTAAGGGACGGGTACAGACAAGGGGACATTGAAAGGGGTGGGGTAGTTTCTACATTTTGAAAGGGTCTGCAGGAAAGTGAGCCCTGTATTTGTCATTGAAAATTCAATAGCGATTCCTCTCCAACGAGGGGCGCAGGCTGAACAGAGGGGCCAATAAAATGTGAGAGTGTAAGTTATCGTCTCCAATGCCCATGTCTCATTTTGCAAAATAAATAGACCTCCATGACCGACTAAAGGTAGCCAGGAGTGAATCCGCCTATGTGCAATGAGTAATGTGGAGACTGAAAGCTCTGAAGGATCGGCTTTTATGGTTGTGCAAAAACAGGTAAGGGTCTGTATTTACAAGATAGGTCTGGACTCTGGAGTACCCATGTTGACAGGCCCTCACAGTGGCCAGAATTGTACGTCCTCGTTTTGTGGCTCAATGCAGCCTGTACTGGCAACATCCCCACCCCACCCCCACAAAGAAAGAAACCTCCGGCTAACAAGCATCTAAACTAATCCGTGTCATCTCCTGAGAGGGCTTTTCCGCGAACTCCCTTCCCTCATAAGCCGCGATGCGAAAGCGACAGCACGGACAGGGAGAAGATTTGCTGGAATGCCCCTTTTCAATGGCAGATTAATCGATTTTGAGCTGATCAAAAGCTCAAATGTGAAAACTGACCTACCTATTTTACAAGGGGTTATTTTATAGTAATCATGTATAAAAGATATACACCAGTAAACAATACCATACCATTAATAGAAGAGGAACGATGTTCGTATGTGTCCTTCAAAGAAGAAAAAATCAGTTGGTTGCCTAGTAGGATTTTACTATCGTTCTCTTCATATTGAAACTAAGCCCCTCAAAAAAGTTTGGAAACTCAAGTTGCATAGATTATGGCCTGTTTACATTGAATAATCATCGCTTTGATTATATAATTATCATTATCATTTATCTTTAAAATGATACTATATTTTGTTACGATTTTGTAGCCATGGAGTGAGCAGTACATCTGAATAAGGTGCAGAGTTACAAGTAAATGAAAGTAAATGACAGTTGATGACAAGAGACATAATAATCAGAATCAATCATAGTTGATTTTCCAATTTTTGTTGAGGACTTTATAAGAAGAACAAAATCAACTGAGAATGTTGAGAAATGAAATGCAATTTAATAACACTTTATGAATATTATAGTCACACACACACACACACACACACGCGCACACATACACATCACCACCACCACCACCAATACTGCTCTTGAGTGATACAGTCAGTGTACTTATGATTAAAAAAGTAATCGTTTCTAAACTGGAAGCAAAAAATAATTCAAATCTATAGACAGTCCTCTCCTTATTTCCCTCATCCTTCCCAAATTAGACAACTAATTCTTCACCGTTGCAATCAATAATGGCGGCGACTCAAATAAAACCCCATAAAGTGGCATATCCCCAATATCAATTGACATGTGCCTAAATCGCACGTGGAACCATATAGACATGTGGTACTAACGCATTTCAAACACAGAATAGCATCTTTGTTTCTTTTCCTTCTTTACGGCTTTGTCGCCTATACCGTGACAATTCCAGTCTCGAACAGAAAGGGAGCTGCGACCGCCCAAGAACAGGTCTATTCAATTAAACGTCTCCAGCTATTTACAATTAGACCATACAATGGAGCATACATAGAGGAGAGGGAGAGGCGTCATTGAAAAGAAAAGACGGATTTAGAGGACCAAACATTTGTCCTCAAACTTATGCGTGGATTGTGAGGTCGCCGTGATAATCACACAAGGTCGCACTTCAAAAACGAAAGAGTTGGAGCTCTGTTTGAGTGACCATAGTAGTCTAGGGAAACAGACGCTTAACATGAACATCAATGTTTCGAAGGAGATGGATGAACCCTGGAAATGTTCCCCGTATTTTCAGGTGTGCCATCCAATGGGGGAGGAAAGGGTAGGAAATGGGAGGAAAGGGGAGGAAAGGGGAGGAAAGGGGAGGAAAGGGGAGGAAAGGGGAGGAAAGGGGAGGAAAGGGGGTGAGGAAAGGGGAGGAAAGGGGGTGAGGAAAGGGGAGGAAAGGGGAGGAAAGGGGGAGGAAAGGGGGGGGGGGGTAAACCCATTCACTCAACATGAATTTAATTAGTTTAATTCCTTTGTTTTCCTTTGAGAAGGAGACACCAATACACATACATTATCAAATTTGTATATCTTGCATGAGAAGAGCCCATCCTCCCTTGGTTACAGAAGAGAAATGAAACTACAGTCAAACCTGTTTTAGTGACCACCTGACCTGTATAATAATAGAAAGACCACCTCTACATAATTTTGGTTTCCCTACAGAATTGTTAGTCATTGTAACTTGTAATAAAGGAACCTGTACGTAAAGACCACCTGCCTTTAAGCCCCTCTAAAGTGTTGGGAGCCCCAAATTCGTCAAAAAATTGGATGGCAAAATTTCACTTAAATTGTACCATAATGTGGAGGAGGATGTCATTTAATGGTGCTATCCATTCATATTGAATTAGGTATCGTTCGAAAGGTTATTTTCAGTTCTTCGCATTTGTTTCAAGTTCATTGTCAAAAAACATAAGGGGAAGGAGAAATAATGAAATGAAGTTACGAGAGTCAGGTTTTTTTGAGAGACACTTCTGCAAAGATTTCCCCCCAAAATATGTGTTTGTAGACAAAATAATATTGATACAAAAATACATAATTTGGGTTATCCGTTGGGTTTCCCTTGAACTGTATTTATATACAGGTTTCACTGCATTATGCTTGTAGCCATGTAAATGAATAGTTATCTTTTTTCGTCGTTTACTACTACTACATAAATTAACCATAATAATGGATACTTTCGAACAAGTTGAAAAGCTTTGAGGCATAAACAACCAACGCAGACGCCTATATTATAATGAACTTGTCCTTTCTTTCTTTGCTTTTTTTTTTTGTACACGCCGGGGAAAAAGTGATCCAGAGGGATACATATCGAATCAATATCAAATGTCTGATTTGCAAGACTACCTGCATAGGTGAGGTTATGGGGTCGGAATGTAAGATTGGGGTTTTTCTCCGAACATCAGTCGCACCTTTGTCTCGCCCGGGCAAGTGGTGGGACCATGAATGGGTCATATTGTTAGGGCAGGGCGGTGACCCCATACCAGACGCCCCTCCAGTCGAGAGCGCGGCCCATTTCTCTAAGCCAGCTTGATGTCTCTTTTACCCATTTGTCCCAATTGTCTGCGGGAGTCTGCATTTCTGAAGAAGTCGATATATAGGTCGTCATCAAAATCATGTAGAATGCATTGCGCTTTCAAAACGGATTAACGATTCTATACTATTCGTTTCCCTTAGTACTAAGTAAGATGGAGGGAATTACATTTTATGTTTCAAGTTTCCGCATTTAAATTAAATGTAGGCTTAATGAGGTTATTCATTAGAAGAAAGAAAGATTTGCAGAAACCAGCAGCCAAATTCAACTTAATGATAGTCTAGCGCCGCCCCGTCCGTGCCCAACATGGCAATACCTGAGCGATTGTCATACATGCCTATTCAACAGTTTGTTTGAACTTTGAAACAAGCACAGTTGTTATATTATATATTTTCTTTAATTTCAAAGGGAATTTTAAATTCAATGGTTTTCAAATTATAAGTGATTACAAATTTCATTGTCCTTCATTCAAAACTTTGTACCGAAATTGTTTGAATTTAATACGACCAAGTCAGACGAAGTGGGGTTTAATTTTTACGAAAAACGTCGACAAAGAGCATCATTCTGCCCCAAACATAATCGATTTGAATACATTCAAAACCGTAAGGCCTATCTAACGAGGTGGAACATTTACTATTTGTATCGCCGAGGGGAACGTATCAGCGACATTATATTACAAATTTCATTGTCCTTCATTCGAAACTTTGTACCGAAATTGTTTGAATTTAATACGACCAAGTCAGACGAAGTGGGATTTAATTTTTACGAAAAACGTCGACAAAGAGCATCATTCTGCCCCAAACATAATCGATTTGAATACATTCAAAACCGTAAGGCCTATCTAACGAGGTGGAACATTTACTATTTGTATCGCCGAGGGGAACGTATCAGCGACATTATATTCATAATTATTGACCCCAGTCACCCGAACTGTGAACAGTAACTTTATTCAGAATGGCAAATCGCATTTTTTTCCCCCTTTTAATAATAATGAGAAGAAAAAGATCCCCACGGAAGCCTCATCAGCATTGAGGCTTCTTCATAAAGGCACTGCAATTATTATCACCCCAGCAATTACCAGGCACCCATTGACATTGACACCTGGGTGGAGAGTAGCAAATGGGGATTAATGTCTTGCCAAGGACATTAGTCCATAAGCTAACGTTTTAGTCAGCAAAACGAACGAAGTGATGGAAGTTGTATATTTTGAAAAATCCATGATCACTGTAAAGAACACCGGCATAATGATCATAATTCGAGAGGTCGGGAAAACAATTTAATTTTAATATGTACGTTATCTTTCTTTCACCTATCAGGGGTGATAGTGAGCACTGAAAAAAAAAAAATAATAATATTTTTTTCCCAACCACCCACCCTCTTGACTAAAAAAAAAAGCATTCGGGGGATGGCATCTAACACCATTCCCCCCTTTTTTAGTAAGAAAATTGGGGGAAATTGTGAAATTGAAAGATTTATTTTGCATTAAAGGCCCCCCATAATTTAAAATAGTTCCGTGTTCTGGTGAACTAGATCAATGCTCGCGAGCAACCCCCGACCCCAAAAGAACAACCCCCATTCAAGTATCATCGTAATTCAGAGAAGAAGGAAGGATGATAAGGTATTGTGATAAAACGTGACCAATTTCTTTCCATTCTGACCCCCTGCTCGACCCGGGTTCGTATTTTCCTTCCAACCTGCTAGACACGGGTTCACTGACACGACAAAAGATCACACACGCCGACAGTTGAATTGATAGATAAAGAGCCATTCAAACTAATTACCCCCAATTGAAAGAATATAACCGAAAGATCGATACGACAATACCCGAACTGGACACGAAGGATGAACGATGAAGGACGATTAGAAGAACATCATAACATGTGTCATTGACAATTTAAAGGGACTACTCAACTTTTGAAAACATTATAAAAAATAGTCGGAAAAAGTTTCAAACGGGAAACAAAATAATATGGATGACAGTTCAATTGACGAGAAAAGGAATCATTCAAACTTACAACCCCCAAGACAGTGAATGTATGTAACCGAAAGATCGATACGGCAATACCAGAAAAAGACACGAAGAATACCCGATGGAGGACGATCAGTTACGGAACATCAAGTAACAGGTAACATTCGTATTTAAATTAAAGGTGTATCATTGGCAATTTAAAAAGACTTCTCAACTTTAAAAAAAAGAATGAAAGACCTCGCGTAAAGTGTTTAAAACGAGATTTGGTGAGCAAAGTAATAAGGATGGCAGTTCAATTATTGACGAGATAAAGGACCAAACTAATTATCCCCTTGTGAAAGGATAATAACCGAAAGATCAATACGATGCCCGAACTAGACACGAAGGACAAACGATGAAGGACGATCAGTTACGGAACATCGTAACAGGGAACGTCCTTAATTAAACGAGTAGGATTGGAAGTTAAAGGACCGTTCCACTTAATACACAAGAAGTTCGATGAAAAAGAGGTACAAAATATAGTTAAAAGGAGAAGGAATACGGATGACGACAACTTTATGGAATTCTTAGAAATAAACTCCTCTCCTGGTGTTTTCCCTCATCTTTTTGTAAAGAAAATTCAACATGTGTGTTTGTGTGTGTGTTTGTTGCCGTTTATGTTGCTTCTGTCTTCACTGTTAGTGAATGCATGACCATGCTCATCGTTACTCCTTACAATTTCCTCACTCTCTTGCTGCTATGTCGGTACAGACTGTTGGCATATATTATAAGGGAAGGAAAGGGGATAAATACAGGAAGAGACAGATGGGTTGAAAAATCTTGACTTACCATGCTTGAGTTCTTGAGTTAGATCGCAGATGGAAGCTCGATAACTTTCATAGATCCATTTTGATTGGAGAAAATCCGTATATCGGCGATGCTTGTCCACGTATACTCCGCATGTGATTTCCAATGTGATCGTTGTGATATTGACTAATGCTTCCCGCGGAAAATCTAAACTATCCTCAAATCCGAAGATTATCCTTCGCTAGGCCAATATCAACGTTCATCAGTCATCAGGATGAAGATACCTGCAGCGAATTGAAAATAAGAATGATACCGTGAATACATGATTGTTTATCCTTAATTAAACTTGAGCTTGAAATTGATCATCTGATAAATACACATTGATATTTTACTGTTTTGCAAATTGCATCGAGGATGTAAAAATATTACTTACGTCTCTACGTATCATTGAAACGCATTTCTCTTTGGATTTTATTCGGTTAATTTCTTTTTGTGAAATATCCTTCAAAACCTATCAGAAAAAATGTGTAGCTTTTTGTACTTCACTCCTATTCCTAATCAATAGAAGATGCAAGAACGCACAATTTGTTGGATAATAACGTTGTTTTTGTATATAAAAATGAATTGAAGAAAATTACATTTATAATATTATTTTCGTATTTCCTAATTTAAGCAAAGTATACTTGCATTAACAATCAATACATTGAAATTGAAACTGGATAGGATGTTGCCTTACGCATGCTTTATACGCACAAGGCGCCGTACTCGTCGCGAAGCAGAAAATCGGAATTATATCGGACTTGGATGAATTGCAAAATGGTACTGTATGCGAAGATTCGGATCGACTGGCACGCTCGGAGATATGAATTTATCTTGGCAGATTTATCCTGGATAAAGTTTGCGATTTCCCAGATAATTCTAATCAAATTGGCGGCTTAAGCTCTTCAATTACATCTCTTGTAGGGCCGCCTGAGTCAGCTAGCATTACCGCCGTATCGCGGCGTCTCCGAGATTTCGCCGTATCCAATTAAACGCATGCATCACAGATTTAGGCAAATATAAGGAGTCGGATTTGCATAATGTCTTCACATAAGTCCCTATGACCCGCGGGGAAAAGTACATTTCCACTACGTCCCCGCCTCTTTGCAAATTAGGAATGTTTGGACATTATTTGCTCAAAATTCATATCGCAATTAGGAAACACCATCGAAAGGGGAGGAGGGATAAATTCAGACCATGAAATGAAAACGTAGAGAGGAAAGTGAGTTTGTTTCTTTGTTGACGGAATTATATAAAGTGATCCACTTTAACAAATCAACTCTTAACAAGGCCTAAAGGCATGTTTTTCAAGTGCACTCTCGGCCTTTTTTTACTCTTCAAAACGAATACAATGCATGTACATTGACTGTCGAACAATGCCAATGTGTGATTCATGCAGAGATATGTGCAGAAAATATCTGCAGAGAACAAAGAAAAGTAAAATGGGTTAACTCTCTTACCATATGCCGATTTTCAAATGAGGGCCTAAATATTAATGGGTGAATTGCCGTTTGGTCTACAGCCAGTTCGTCTACTACCCAATTGGTCTATACACCCACACCATCTACTATTCACATGTTCTAATAATCATTTCGTCTACTTATCATTTGGTCTAATGACCATTTAGGCTAATAGCCATTTGGTATCATTTCGTTTGGTCTAATTCCCAATAAGTCTACTACCCATTTGGTCTATTGTTCATTTAATCTAATAACCAGTAAGTCTATTTCCCAGTTTGTCTATTGCACATTTTATCTACTATCCATAAGGTCTAAAAGTCATTTGATGATTATCATTTTTTATTAAATGATTATTAGACCATATGGATAGTAGACACAATGGGCATTTGACAAACTGGGGAATTAGACAAATGGAAATTAGACGCAATTAGACCTAGTAGCCTAAATCGCCATTAGACCAACTGATAAGTGGACGAAATTATTATTAGACCATGGTAGTAGCTGGGCTGGGTGTAGACCACATGGGAATATACCTATTGGGTAGTGGACAAACAGTATTTGTATACGTGTATGTGTTTTTGTTCTGTTCTTGTAATATGAGTCTTTAAAGACAACCACTATTGGTAAAAATGTGCTACCAGCCTACCCTGTAGAAATGTCAGAAAATAAAAAATATATTAAATAAAGAAATAAAAGAGAGAACTTGATTTAGACACTCAAAATTAGTGGCAAAAAGAAGAGTAAAGTATAGTGTTATATTAAAGAAACAGAAAAAAGAGAAACGAGAAAAATCTGACCCCTTCGGAAGAAACTGGGATAGTTCATGCGGTGACGTAATTTGGCTAGTCTCTGAGGACAATCTGACGTAGCTACAGTTCAAGAACGGTCAAGTATAAAGGTTATAAACGCACGTAAATCGTGCAGCCTGTACCGAAGACTTTCGATAGTTAAAGGGATATCCGACCTTGATAGCAAAATACTGTAGAAAGCAAAACAAAAAATCGGAGAAGTGGACTGGTGAAAGTTTGAATGAAATCGGACCGAAAAAAATGAGAAAGAAATTATTTTTTGAAAGTTGTAATCACTATTACAGGTTAGGTTTTTCAAATTGGCTAAATCGGTAGTGACTCTGTGATGCATTGGCGGAAAATTTTCCTATTTCTTCCAACATAAAAAACGATTGAAATTTCAATTTAAAAAAATGTATGAATCATGAGGGTTTATTCTCTTTAGAGGACCTATCATAATTACAATACATAATATGTTTGAGTAGTGCCCCAAAGGAGAAGACATTTATAAGAAAAACAGGAATTAATGAATTGTTGTATACACAGCAAACGGGAGACGGGGAGTTATCCGCGACTACACCAAAACCGCCAATGTGAGACTACCACAGACTATTAGTGATCTGATATTTCAAACATTCATAACTTTCTTATTATTGGTCTGATTTATTTATTTTTTAAATCAAACTTTCACCATTCTGTATATATATTTTTGTTCATACAAATTAACAAAACAAGCGTTGGATCGCCCTTTAATGTGAACCCTGGAGGAGACGAGTTACCGGGGGGACAAAGAAACGATGCTACAAAAGGTCGTTTTTTCCCCCATGACAAATACGTCAAAGCTACAGAGAAAAGGGGCTCTCCCTAAATGCTTGTGGGAATGCTTCTAAATTGGGTATGGAAATGTTTGAATAACTAAATTCTTTCACAAATGCTGTTATCAATGGTTAGAAGGAAAATGCTAGCAGCAAAAACAACGACAAAACAAAGCAGAGACTTATGAAGCCGAGGTTCCTCATACAAAACAAAATACAAAAGAAGACTTCAAAGTTCAATGCCGCATGATTGAAAAATCACACAAAAAGTTATTCAAAATAGTTCGGCATGTGTACCCGTCATGAGCCTTCCCACAACTAAAAAGTGAAAATATTATTTTTCTCTTCATCTATCTCACCTGCCTAGCTAAATCCTGCATTATACTGTTATTTTTAGATGATTCGATGATACTTGAGGTAATGCCTCTGGGAACAGCGTGGATGGCAAAACGAAATGTGAGGACGCACTGGTTTTCGATGACTCCGCATCTTACGTAAATTTGTGCGTTAGATTTCACATTAATACGACCAGCGATTATAAATCAGGGTCGGATAGCCGAACTGTTTGAACTTTGTTTGACTTCACGGTTGCGTAGCTGAAGGCGTAAAGAAGGATGATATTAATCAAATGAATATTTCTCATATCAAAGTATCATTTCAAATTCAATTATGAATGATTAATCGATCGAAAAAAGAAACAGTACAAAGCTTCAAATACTTTACAATGTGTTCAATTACAGTTTTATATAAAGTGTCATATATTGTTGTTGCTGCTGTCGTCATTGAAACGGTTGCTCCCCAACCCAAAACCTAGTTCTTCAAAAAAAGTTACAACTGAACATTTCTTGAAACATACTAAGTATAGTTGAAAGTAAAACGAAGGCAAGCTACCAAATTTCGCAGTTCCTCCCCTCAACCCCCTTCTCTTTCTCTGTTCTTATTCTTAATGTTAAACTTATTGTCATTATGATACTCACTACCTTCGGCATTACAAAATCATCATCATCATCACCATACCCCTACCCATCAAACCAGGTAATTGTTATGCAGTTCATTACTACAACAAAATGCAATGATGGGAGCACGATAGACGAAATAAAAGTACCGTATCCTTGAACTTAGGTCACATTATATCATGATGGACTGCCCTGGGCGCCACGCGTCAATGTAATTATCAGAGGCATAGCATCCGAACGATTGCATCCGACCAACGCATCCCGGAGATGATGAGGTACTATTCCCGGAATCTATTATCACGTGACTTGTAGGAGATGACGTAGTTTGCAGGCAGGCTCAAACCACTGTCAGTCGGTGTGTGTAAAAGTGTCTGCACGGTAAGACTAGGCTGACGGCATACAGCATTATAGACTCTGTACTTGAGCTTCTGCAGACACAAGTAGAGACCATGGACCTTTGTGGTAGGGCCTATGTAGAGACTTACAGAGTTAGGCTCTGCTCAAGGCTTTGGGAGTTGTGGTCAAGCGTCAAGTTAGAGTCTCTGCTTGGAGACCAGATATGACGTGTGAGGTCTACACTCTCTTGGTAAGTTCAAGTTGAGAAGAGTCGCCAGCATGCAACACGAAAATCTAACCCACCAAGTAGTCAATGGGGAATCAATCATCATCCATTACCATGGCCACAATGTACATAACCAGCGTCATCTGCATGCATTTTTAAAAGGCGTCTCTTGCGTAAGTGGCGGTGTGGTTGCGTATGAAGATGTACATACTTCGTGTTATCTTTGATTGACCCGGGGGGACGTATCCACGCGTTTTAATTAGCTCTGCGTTCAGAGGTGTATCACTATTCTCTTTTTTGTTTAGTTTTTTTCCCCTAAATAAATGAATAAATAAATAAATACTACATTAACCACCCGAAATCCGGTGACTATTCCGGTCCATTGATATGTCTCTAACATAGAAAGACATTTCCAAAGATTTTCCATCGAGAAAAGCTGCAATTGACGAAAAACCCACCGATGGACGTTACATAATTGGACCCCTCGCCATGCAACCCCCATTCTAGTTTTTTTGTCCTCGACCTGTCTATTTTAGAGGATTTCTCATCTGTGGCTTGTCCATCCTAATCTCCTGATATGTGTACTTATCATCCATATGGGTGGCGTTTAATCTAACTTATCTAAATCATATAGCTCCGTAAATCAAAAATGAAAAGTTATTCTTCAGACAACTCGTCTTCGGTATATAGTTGACTCGAGCATCTAACTAGTAACTATTCCAATTATTTTTAATCGATATAGAAAGATTATTTCATTAAACACTTCTCGGAAAACAGGTGCACAAGTAAATATATAGCATAAATCCCACTTTGCGTACATATTGACGTATCATGGTTGATCCGTACATGTGAGATATTTCCCCCACCCCAACCAAAAAAGCCATATTTTGTGTATAATGATGTATTATCATGACGTTAATGCTTTTTGATTGGCATGTATGCGCTTGTAAAATTGTTCCTGGGTGGAAAAGTCCACGCGGAGCGGAGCATGTGCACTATTATAAGCGGAATAGTGAATCTACTAACCGGGGTAATAATAATAACAATGTAAAGCGCTTAGTATGAAACGCTATACAACTGTTACAGTACTGTGACTATTATTATTAACATTATTATTATTATTAATATGATTATTATCGTTATCATAATTATGTATGTATCTTTCCGATGACTATGACTGTCTCCCCTAAAAAATGAAGAGTGGGCAACTAATCTCATCATTTAATAATAGATATGTCCTAATCCCAACTCTTGCCACTACATGTGGAAACCGCCTCTTCTAAATACATAACGGTTGACGCACATTAAATGGATGTTACACGCATCGAGGAAAAATGACATTGTATAATTCGACTAGACACACTGATGTCTCATCGATGAGACACTCAACATTAAAGGGCAATTTTGACATAGATGCTATTTTGGAAAGCCCTTGACGTATATATCTACGTATGCAAATAACGCGAGGGGGTCGGTGATAAAGTAGGGGGGATATTCCTTCATCAATGTTCATACAATCATGATTTGTCTATAGCTATGCAGGTGATGACAAGCGATTAGGAAAAAAAGAAGTTTCCGAAGTTACAATTACATTTACATTTTCATACTATCCATCTTTCTACGATGTACTGTATATTTAAGCAACAAGTACTGTACTATATTCGGACTATATAGTATAAGCCTAATATAGTATCAATCTACCATAAATGTATTTCTATTTACATCGCATCGTTGTTAAAATGAAAGGGGGAACTGGGTATTCTTGCACAAAATGTATGGAGTTGCATTTAAATGATGAAGGAAATAGTGATATTGATGATGATGATGATGATGATGATGGTGGTGGTGGTGGTGGTTATGATAATGATGATGGTGATGATGATGATGATGGTGATGGTGATAATGATGATGGTGAAGATGATGATAGCGATGATGGTGATGACGGTGATAATGATTGTGATGACGATGAGTTGATGACGGTGATGATGATGATGGTGATAATGATGATGGTGAAGATGATGACGATAATAATACTACATTACTACTAATAATAATAAATTACTAATAATAACAATACTGTATTATAATAATCTCAAAACTTGTTGGTATACTGGGCTGACCAACTTTGAGGTCAAATACAGACACGTGTTGCAATATAATTAGAAGTGTCATTCGAAGTTTCACATAAAATCGTCAATCTAAAGAAAGAGACACAATACACACGTTTGCTGTGCATCATAATGCGAGAAAAGTCGCATATAACATTGGCCTTGAACAAAACTGAATGTAGACGTATCCACCATACAAAATTACAAATGCTCCCCCTTTTTTTCAAGTTGCTACGGCAACATCATTCTGACTCACTGTTTCACCTCACACGCATTTACTTTTTACAAGAAATGGCATATAAGAACTGTAATGAAACGTAAATCATAGACTCATTTTTCTCCGACCTACATGTACATTTAGATATTTCTTTAATAAATCTAACAAGTTCAGGGCGTACATGTATCCAAGCCACAGAGTAATTGAAATAAACTCCCGAATTCATCACAAAGAAGAGAAAATACAGGAAATTGCATTTGTATACAATAATCATAATGGTAGAACTAGAAGTGTGTCACTCGTATTCGGAAGGGTCAGCAGTTGAATAGGGATTTGAATAAATCTATCTCCTCGGGCGGAGTATCGCTTATTGCCCTTGACCGCTTCGATGCTTCTTTGGTCACTGCCACCCCCCATTTGATTTGCTCGCACCCTCTCTATATCTCTCTCTCTCATCACCACAATCATTTCCTAGTTGTGTGGAATATTTTCTGCAAAATGAGACTAAAATACGCTCTGTATTATTTTAAGCGATTATTTCACATAGCCAGAAACTGACAGATCTAGGCTCCGTCCAAGGCTTTAGGAATTGTGGTAAAGTGTCAAATTAGAGTCTGTGCTTGCAGACTAATAATTTCAACTTCTGTTTCTCTGATGTGTGTGTCTCTCCAGTTTTTTTCTTCATGTTTTTCCTCTCTGCCTCCATTATTATGTCTCTGTATGTATGTCCGTTTTCTCTTTATTCCTAACGCCCCTCCCCCACCTTATCTCTCTCTCTCTCTCTCTCTGTCTGTCTCTGTCTTTGTCTGCTACTGGTAATAACGTCGATTTGACGCAGATTAATTACACTGATCTAATTTCCAGCAAAGGTTGTGCCCCTTTACTCAATTACTGAAACAGCCGTTGCAGTCCTTCTTTCATCGTCGCCATGGTCTATAGCAGGCCTCCTATAAAAGTAAAAGAGGTTATTATCATCCAAGCCTTATTATTATTATTGGTTAATATCAGACATTATCAGAGATTGATTCAAAATTCAGATATCAAATTTATATTCAATATATGGGTGAGCATTGCTTACATTTTGCTATCTATTCATCCTCTCACTCCATCGCTTCATCACTCGCGCGCGCACTCTCTCTCTCTCTCTTTCTCTCACCCACACACTAACAAACAACGCAAAAACATGCACCCCGTCCGTCCAAATTTGATTCTGACTGTACAGTAAGGGTCCTCACGATGAACCAAATCAACCAAACATTTTTAACAAAATACAAATACCACAAGACATGAGCAAACAGTATTTACAGACTAATCTTTTTCAACATGAAAATGCAAACAGTTCTCGACATGAGAAAAATACTGATAAAAAAGTGATGAAAATAATATAGGAAGACTTTTCTTCTCTCATATTGGCATTGTCAATGCCATGCGCAATGACGTCTGTATTGAGGGTTTTTTGACGAGTCACGTCCTAATAAAGGGTTATTTGCACACGTGAAGCCCCGTATGTTCCTAGGGCGTGTCCTATCAATCAACTCGTATTATCGAGAGCCGTTGACAGATGTTCATGTTGATAGATTGCATGATTGAAACACGCATCAAATCATGACACAGCCCATTTTGAGAGTGTCTCTCACACTCTCTCTCTCCCTCTTTCTCTTTCTTCTCCGGGTATCCGGGATTCGTGTGCCCTTCTCAAACGTACATGATGTACTTTTGGCGATGTCATCCCCTTAGCGATGCGAAGAGCCTGGTAAAAAAATAAATCCTAGTTTCCCGACTTTCCCGTTATAGATTTTCTTCCCTTTTCCTTCTCATTATTATTAAATTAGCCGTCTTACTACAGTGATGTCAAATTTAAAGGATTCGAAAGGTTCTCAATTTTCTCATTATTCACCCGATTTCCTGCAATCTCTCACTAATTATCTGTATTAATATATATTCATTCCGCCTTACAAGCTGTTCATATTTTCTGTAATTTGGTCTACTCTTCATGATAACGAAACTTGCCTGTACAAACATGCATAAACCGATTAGCATACAATGGTCTTTTTGTTTTTTAGGCCACAGCTATAATCTCACGGTTTGATGACGAATTGCCAATGTTTTGTGCAAATATTGAAAATAAAAGTGCATCCTGACTCGAGAGAAGGATACTTTTATATCCGACTTGTGGCATTTCCAGGCAAAGGTGCGGGCACTATATAGAGAGAGGCAGGTTATGTTGGATCAATGTCCTTTTATGTCTAGACAAGCACATTGTTTACAAAGCATTCCGCACGTGTTCTAATCACTGTGATACATTATTATGGATGGATGAAATCAATCAGGGGTTCCGCAAGAGGGCGTGTGCAACCCCTTACAATTTTGTTTTGAATGGTCGAATGTCGAATGGTCAATTTTCCACAAATGCATCGGCCTGCTTTGAATGCATATAGTCATGTCATTCGGGAGGGGTGGGGGTATTGATATTTCTTGATGTCTTTTTGTAAATTCTGTTCTGCCTGTAAACTTAATATGAGCAAATCTGGTTAGCATGGTAGCACACACCCTGATACGACACTTAAACACAATTCCTAAAGTCTTGAGTAGAGCCTAGATATGTGTGAAATAACATCTAAAATTCAGAGCCTATTTTAGTATCATAGTGCAGACAAGGTTAGGCACAACGACTGACAAGGGTTTGTGACTACAAACTTTCCCCCACCTCCCCTCCGGAAAAAAGAAGAAATCCCCTTTTTCCTAGTCTAAATTAGATCAGTGTATCAAGGACTTCTAGGAAAATACGTACCGTCATTTCTCCTTTTATGTCGAGGTCAACAGCATGTCAATTATTGATAATTTGGATTCAAGAATCATATGACTTCACTAATGGGCCAAAACGTTTCAACTATACATGTACTTTTTGCAAGGAGCTTTTTTTTTTGCTTTTGTTTGTGTTGTTTAGTTTTTTACGGATATCGACGGTCAAATAGTTTTGTCGAAATTACTGTCAAGTTTTTGTTTTTACTGTTTACCCCCCCCCCGACATCTTTCTTTCAAGTTTTTCAACAACATCTGATCCGCCCTATTTCCTTCAACAGCGCCCCCCATCCCATCCAGATCGCCCTGGGGGCTTCACGCCACGGTCGTTTACCCTAACAAGAACGATCAATATTTATTATACAGAAAATAATACTTGATCGGGGATAAAGGACCTCCTATCATGATTAACTGGAATTTCTGCTCGGATAATGAGAAAATGAATATAAAAATAACCTATTAAAAGTATACCGTAGACCTATATGTATGTACACGGAGAGAGAGTCACGCATTACCTAATGATTTGTTTAATGATTATCCATATAACAACGGAATGTCGGAATGAATAATTATGCAATCATCATCGCTGGTTGAGTTATTAAGTTTCATTCAATTCATTGTTTACCTAATTGTATCAAAGAGTTAACTCCTTGGTTTTATCAGGGCGTTTTATAAACTATTTTCAGAACGGGAAAGGTTACGGAATGTTACCGAGGGGGGGGGTGATCATAATTCCCAAAGGAATTTACAAACCACTGGAATGCGCAAATCGCTTAGGTATGTGGGACAAAAAAGCAAATTGAAATAGTTCCAAGCTCTGCATGTATCTATAATTGGAACGTTGGTCACAGGCCACTGTGTATGATTGATAGACGAACGCTGAGAAACACAAACAGAATAGATTTATCAGTGTAAATACCAACACCCGGATAAGCAGGTCACCAACCGTGTGGATTGAATACACGATTTACAGTTTGTGTACATAAGCTTACATAATTTATAAAGCGTACGAATAAGTGTGATAGGTCGTCCTCTGTAGACTGTAGAATGGCACACTTTTGATATGCCACACAATTAATCTCACTGTGCCACGTTATATTTATAATGGGATAGATCTATCAAAGGCTTCAAGACTTCTTAACTGTTTGAAAGATTAATCTATACCAGTGCTAAAATGGTTGTCATGGAGCTAATCAAGACCGGAAGTGGGTCATTTGGCAACGCCATTGTGTTGCACCAACCAGTCCTTCCCTCAATTGAAACCTATTGTTTTGTGCAAAATTGCATAAGCGGCAGACGAGCGTCTGTGCAGAATGGCAAAGAAAGCAACCAAAGCGTATAATATTACTTATTAGGCTGCACAGAGATGTCTCTGTGCAACATGTAACATGGAATAGAAAGAAGAAATCTTTGACGAAAATGTACGTCTACAGTAGTATTTTATTACTAGTTCTTAAACAGAGAGCCGAAAGCTATATTTAGGCCAAATAAAAATTAAAAAAACATGTTTAGCGTCCTGCCTTTTTGAAAATAGGAAGGAGGCCCTTTTTTTTCTTCTTTTTTTTTTTCAAAATGGCCGCTCAAAATGGCCGCTCAAAATGGCCGCTCCGTACATTTTCCCAGACAGTCGGGCTATTTGTCGAGACGGCCGCCGCCTTTTTTTTTTTTTTTTAATCAGAAATAGATCGTTTTATCAGTGTTTTTCATGTTTTTTTTCTTTATTTTATTTTTTATTTCATTTAAAAAAAAAAAGGAGGCGGCCCCAAAAAAGGAAGCGGGCGAGGACTCTAAACATGTATATTTTTTAAATGGCCTAATTTTGCTGTTTTTTATAATAATATAGAATAAGTCAACCCGTTACACCCCCACCCCCACCCTCCACACGAACGCGCGCGTGAAGATTTTTATACAACCATCAACATAACAAAATCAGTTTTAAAAATTGAATAAAATTATAAATAAACATGTTCACAAATTAATGAGTAAATAAATAATTATTAAGTAAAATAATAAATGTATGCACATAATTATAGATCTATATATATTAACCAATAGGCAAAAACAGGCAGAACAATAATTTTATATTTAATTTAACTCATTATAATGTCCATAAATGAACATGTAGGCCTACAATACATGACGATGGCTTAATATATATACGAAAAAGCCTGCGTATAGGACACACCTTACATGTAGATTCGCAATGCATACCAATGTAGCCTTTGCCTTTGTGTTTGTGCAGAGATACACACAAGTAAAGAGTCTAAATCGCTTTCACACCGAAACAGAAAGAAAGCAGAAAGTGGTTATTAATTGATTCGTCAATATCCTTATTACTCAGTCAACGTACATCTAGGTTTAACCGCAAGCAGACACGATAGGAATAATTACTCGAAGTATAGCACCCACGCATATATTATTAATACAGAAACATATAATATGATTATATGAACAATGAAAACTTCAGTCAAGATTAAAATCTAAGATTGTGTGTACGAATTTGTTAACCAAAATCAGCCTAATCAATTAGACTGATCATTGTTTTTTTTGGGGGGGGGGGGTTTTAATAAACGTGAAATAAAATATATAACAACGCTTTTACTTATTTCATTATTTACATTTATTCTAATCTACTAAGACAATTAACTGCGAATGTTTTTTAAAAGTGGTAAAGACCACGTTCTTTTTCACATTTGCATACTGGTTAAAATGCAAACCCGAACAGCATTTCATTTGAATAGGGTCTGATTAGCGAGACTGGGGTATGACAAAAGTTTTGAGTAGTTTTCAAGTGAGTCGCATTCCACAACGTTGAGCAATACATATCATTCAATTCACCTGCGTCCAATGCGATTTGATAGATCACGACTATATAGTATCATTACTATCATAGCTTTGAAGAGGACAAAGGGAGTTGGCTTTATTGTCCATTTAACAAGAATACCGTGAATTGTTGTACTTCAAATCGAGTGGCTTTGCGAGTGCAAACATAATAAAAGAGTCCTTTGTTATTTTATCCCGTATTTTTATAATATCAACACTCCATAGAATAAGTTTCATCATTATAAATCATAATGCATAAATCATATCAATGCATTGTGGCATTTGTGCAATATTATTTGCCTAAGCCTGATAAATAAGGCACTATAAATAAACGACCGTACCCTCTTCCATGGGACATGATACCGATAGTGTGCTTGTTTGGTTTGTTTTGTTAATTGCATTTTTTTAAAGTAGCCTACACGAATTACGTAGTCATTTATTAAGTAATTTACCACCCCCTCTCTCTCTCCTCTTTCCAAGGTAAAAGGTTAGCCTACAATTTATTCAATAGTAAATTAGTTTTAGTGAAATTCCATTTTGAAATCAAATGTGAGTTGTCAATCATAGCAATAACAAAATTGATGTGGACCATAACAACAACAAAAAGGATTGAGACAACTATAAAGCAATTTCGGAAATTACAAGAACATCATCAGGTCATTGTGACTCACTCATTTCGAAGAGAACGGATAAACCAGTCTCAGTGGTCTGAAGACGAAACCCAAAAAGATAGTCTCTAAAAAAAAATCATGATCTTAGACAATAGTAATTTTTAGAAATTTAGACATATTATTAAAAGGAGTTTTTACAGGAGAAATTCATAGCCTTTCAAAACCTATAAGACCCTTTAAAGTATACGGAACCTACAATGGACTTGTCTTGAACCCTGCCAATCAAACTATAGATCAAACAGAATTCTGAATTATTGCGTAAAAGCACGATTCCTCACCCCGATAATTCCCCATGGACGCTTTTCATTATCTTGTTACGTGATCAGGGGGGTGTTTCACAAAGACTAAGATCCCCCTTACGTAATTTTGAAAGGTGTAACGGTGAATACCGTGACAAAATTAATCATGTTGGGGACAAAGAAGCGACAAGTAATGAAGATAAACCCCGCGTACAGATCAAAAACTTCCCCGTGTCTATTACACAGTAGACAGTAGTTATGTCCGTATTAGTGTAATCTCATTATTCAGTGTAGTGTTTATACAACATTTTATACACAGTGTCATTGTAGTGTTTTACATAATTTATACACAGTATCATTGTAGTGTTTTACATAATTTATACACAGTATCATTGTAGTGTTTTACATAATTTATACACAGTATCATTGTAGTGTTTTACATAATGTATACACAGTATCATTGTAGTGTTTTACGTAATTTATACACAGTATCATTGTAGTGTTTTACATAATTTATACACAGTATCATTGTAGTGTTTTACGTAATTTATACAGAGTATCATTGTAGTGTTTTACGTAATTTATACACAGTATCATTGTAGTGTTTTACATAATTTATACACAGTATCATTGTAGTGTTTATACATAATGTATACACAGTATCATTGTAGTGTTTTACATAATTTATACACAGTATCATTGTAGTGTTTTACATAATTTATACACAGTATCATTGTAGTGTTTATACATAATTTATACACAGTATCATTGTACTGTAGTGTTTTAAAATAATTTATACACTGTATGGTATAGGATGTGTGTTCTACAGAACAATAGTATAGCGTGGGCGTTTGTAAGCGGAAATGTGGACGATGAGTAAGACCATAATCAAAACAGATAACGAAACAATGTGCGCTATTTCACTTTGAGAAAACGTCACACACACTCCTATTGTGTATACAGTAATGAATGAAGTATAGCACATTCGCTGAATAAATATTGTAATCTATAGAAGTGTCTGATCAAAAAAGTACTTGAGAAGAATTATTACTGTATATCATGAAGAGATACAATCGCAATACTTGGAATTTTTCAGAACATGTTGCAACATGAATTGAGTAAAAGCAAAGTAAATTGATAAAGATACAACATTGAAGTGTAGAGTAAATATTGACATGCGACCTTTCAAATGTCAATCATTAATGGGGAAATATGGGTTCCGATTTAAGACAATTCGAGAGTCGGGACTTCCTTTTTATTAAAGCCTCGGTCACAAATGCCATTACGAACTGCTACGAACGCCGTACGAACGATTTTCAGACAATGGAAATTCGGAAAAACAATAGAAAAACAGGGAGATTCGTACGAACGCATCGTTCGTCGAACCTTTGTGACCGTAGCTTAAAGAAGTGCATGGGTTCTTAAATTAAAGGAAAGATCGACTTCAGCTAAAGTCTAAATATAATTGTTTGTTCACGTCAGTTTAGAAGAATATCAAAGTATAATGAATGTCAACTGAAAATCATTGCTCTTCACGTATTCTCATATTCGAAAGGTGGCAAGAAAGACCTCAAATCGAAATGTTTCGACCAAACCTTTCATGTCAGATGCTAAATGTGTATGTACATTGTAGCTGTGGTCCCATCAACACATGTGTGTGTGTGTGTGTGCGTGTGTGCAGTGCACATGACGGTCAGTAAGATCAGGGAGGTGGGAGTTACATCAAGCCAATTTCTCATGTATATGATGATTCTAATTCCTTAAAGTTTAGCCATACACCAATTCTGAGAGATTATCCACTTATCCCAATTCCTTCCAGGCAGATTCTTTCACAATGAAATCGCAAAACCTGAAGTCCCACTTTATCTCTTCTTTTTTTCCCCGTGACTACTCGAGAAATTAATCTGAATTTGTTTAGTAATCCCTTCCCCAGACATACCCAGTCTGGCCAGTACTGTGACACCCTAACAACGTGTCCCAACATGTTTAAAAGAAGAAGAAAAAAAAACATCATTACAAATTGAACAAATTGATTTGTTTCATTCACGACAACTTCACTATACCCCCCCCCCCCCCATTCACGGGGAAAACCCCTTACGTATGTATCCCCATAGGCATCATGACAAACAAAACAAAAATATTACTGAACTATTACGAACATCAAAGTATTAAAGAATTACTGAATGTATATAAAAGAAAAATTGATTACTGGCTGGTGATTATAGTATGGAGTTTAGCACATCGGTGTTTTTAAATGTGAACAATGGTGAAACGCATGTAAATATTATTTCTGCGTGAAAAAACTGAAATAATATTGGCCTGTTGCCCAATATTAAACGTGGACATGAAATTCAAAGTAATGTTGCCTCTACAGAATTACTAAGCCCTAAATAAAACAAAATATCTACCTGAACAGAATTTCAGTCTCCCCTTTTCTAGCCGAAGTCAACTTGGGTAATCTCAAAGTAAATATCCAGTATTTAGAAATACACAACAATCCTGTTACCGTGTAATCACCCGGCACAATCAAAAAGCGAACATCACGCTCCGCCAGCTAAATCCGAAATGACGATCTCTTGGCAAATGATCTTTATCGCGGAGTGCCCGTGTCACAATAGAGATCAAATCGAAACTAAACTCAAGCCCCGAATTAGAGAAAAAGGGGAAAAAAGTCCGTTGAATTGGGAGTCGGGCATGGAGCAATGCGATGTGAACGCCCTTTTCATTTCGTTTTTATTGAGGGGAGGAGAGACAAAATAAGAGAGAACTGGAGAGGGAGGTGTGGGGGAGGGGGAGGAAGATTAGGAAATGGAAGGGAATCGAGAGATAAGAAAAGGGGGAGGGAGGGGTAAGGGAAGACAGTATACAAAGAGGGGCGGATTATTAAAGAATGGGGGGGGGGAGGAGAGAGATTTCAAACAGGGACAGGGAGACAGAAAGGGAAAAGATGCACAATTCCAAACAGACGAGGGAGAAATTGAGAGGTAAACGGAAACAGAGGAAAAAGGGAATGGGAGGGGGAGACGACGTTACAGTCTACAAAGTGTCTGATCTGTCCATATAATTTAACTAGTCTGTCAGAACATGGAGTCAAATCCATTGTCAGACGGAGAGATGGAGAGAAAGAGGAGCGAGGGAGACACACATACAACACACAGGAAAAAGAGACAGTGAGAGAAAGAGAGAGAGAGATAGAGATATAAAGAGAGAAGGAGGGAGAGACATGACTAAAGCTCGTCTCTTTGTGTACGATCATTTCACGGGCTTAGCAGCCATCAATTATTCAATCAAAATATTAGTCGCCCTCCGAGGCCCTACGGTAGCCTGACCTTCGCCTTCCGTATTTCGCGGGTCACCGATCAGAAAACGTCACACGCCCTTAAATAGGAGACACCCGTATTCTTGCAAACGGAGCCGCTTTCGTCTCACATCAGTTTCAACATTCAAAATTATCAATACATTTAATTGATAGGTGGATTGATAAGGGAATTTTTTTTTTTGGGGGGGGGGCGGGGGAATTTGTGGCTTTAGATAAATATCCCTCCCTCACATCCATTTGAAGAACAAAATCAAACTTTGTCTTCAAGTTCAAATCGCCCCCACCCCCAAAAAAGTTTCTCTCTATCTCTCTCTCTCTCTTGTTTTGAATCGCTGTCGACACATTTGAGTCTTCTCTCTCTCTCTGGGGAGGGGATAGATAGGCTTGCTGCAAAAACTTCTGTCAAATTTACCCCCCTCTTTAATTTTTTTTTACACATTATGTTAGGCCTACTCGGTTGTTTAGCAACACGCAAGTATGACTGTGTTTTGCTAAACATCACACGAAGCTAAAAATAAACAACTTCCGAAAGCAAATACCATAACTGGGTTCTCCCGTCTCAGTGCCAAAACAACAAAAAAATCCACGTAGTCACAACATAACATTTATGTACATGTACTTTATTTTTAAACTTCATAAACTCTTTAGGGAGATATGTAAAAACACAAATTTTCCCGGTCTTGTTTATAGTCCAAACTGCCCAATACTCCATTCCCCCACCTCCTTCTAAATTTAACTATACACTGTTATTGTGACAGAGTAATTACAACCACTGTCCTTCCTATGCAGAACTAAACCAACCTCTACATTGCCAGTCAGTCATTACTATAGCTTCATATCTGTAAGGCTGACGTTTCTCTCCATAAAAGGCTGCAATGCGAGACTACGTATACACGGATAGTACATTGTCTCGTCACAGCGAAATAAGCGCATGTAACCGATATGGGTGATATAATTTTGATCTATAAAAAAAAGGGAGCAGTAATACAGTATTGAAAGCATACTGGGTGGAGTTCATCAGTTTTCTGTCAAATATAAACTTTCGCAATTCCACCTTCTTCTCCATCGACGCTTGGTCGACTTATAAATAAAAATGATACTGATAATAAAAACAAGAAGTTAGTAGCAGTAGCGCTCCATACTATCTTTCTAAGCGAATCACGATATCAATTTAAAACAATACATGAATTCATACGATCGTTAATAGCTTGCAGACACAGACTCTGATTTGACACTTTCACCACGATTCCTAAAGCCTTGATCAGAGCCTAACTCTGTCAGTCTCTGGCTGTGTCAGATCAAATATCTCTTTGGTCAGATCAAGACTAGTACAGGAGTCTACACAGTATGCTGTCAGCCTAGTCTCACAGCGCAGACACTGTTACGCACAGCAACTGACAAGGATTTGCGCATGCAAACTACATGAAAAGGGCAAGAGCAATTCATCCGAAATCCATTAGTATGATTACAGTCATGTACAAACAGCAGTGACACGTTTGATTTTGAGTCTGAAGATGAAGACTACGTGCCAGTGAGAACAAAGAGATGGGAACATGGCCAGCAATTCTCGCCCAAATTAATTTGGTATTCGCTTAGAAACGAGATGGAATTATGAAAACATATGTTTTAAGTCACCCGGATCGGCAAACATACAAAATTACAATCATACAAGGCCACATGACTATAGCACATGGCTTAATACGTAGCTTTCTATTTCATTTGAATTGATTTGATTTGACTAATTGCACCAAATATGGTTAACAAATATAAACAAAGACTGTATTGACAAGATAAAATAGGAATTATCTTAATAAGGATGTTGTTTTCAGTTAAGTTATACCTCCAGTGAAATAAAGAAGTCATCAGGTTTGTGGAGGCCTAAGTCATATAGGAAAATGCTACATGTACAGCTCAAGGGTTCATTCTAAGGCCAAACTATGCGGTGAAAAATAAAATGATGTGCATTATTTCGGCACCATTATTTTGATCGATAGTTTATTTAATTTGCGGTGAATTATGGCGTACAGATCATAGACATGGGAATAGGACACTCCCAAACCGGCATGACATTCAGCGAGTCACTGTAAGTTCAAAGACCAAAATCGCAATATACTAGTGCTCATCATTCCAACTGTTTCCGGAAGTACTACGTCCCTCTCCTAAACAACTGTGAATGTCCACTTCAAATTTCGTCAAAATGTGGTATTTCTTTCTATAGATCTATACGAGGTCTACATTATACAAAGACATTTCTCTGGTATTTATTGAGTCCTTGAACCGTAGAGAAATGTACAAAGGTCCACTATTACAGAAAGCACTATTAACAGTGCCCAAGGTTCTATAGTGATACAGATTTGAATTCCTTTATTTCCCGTGCCACTTGACTGCGTATGTAAGTCACACCGAAATTGACGTCACTTTCTGGAAAAGCCTAAAATGGCTAAATCCTGAGAAAAACCGCAATATTAAACTTGTCAATCATACGAGGAAAACAAAATATATATTGAATGCTTATACATATAAGAAATTAATCTGAATATAATCGAATTTGAAGAAAGAGTGGATTTCAAGAGACCAATTTACCACCGTGTGAAGTTTAAGCTCTTCAAGATAAACATGTCAGAGGCTTGCCCGACAAAGCAAGACTAAACTAAAAGCTGTCATACTGAACCGATTAAAGCTACAGTCATCAATCAAAGGTTCTTCGAAAAAGATTTTAAACTCAAATTATGGCAAATACAGACACTAAGACAGTGACATAGCATGAATACATTACAACCATCGTGGAGACAATGTTTTCATGGGAGAGGGCGCCTGTTTACTATTCATCCCCCTCTCCATTTTGTGCCCCCTCCTCCACATTCGACTGATAGTCAGATGCAAGCCTTGAACCTCACCCCCCGTCCTCCTCCCAATGATCGCTCTAGCACTCAACAGAGACACAGATCTGACAATTTCCTAATCATAACATCTTGAGTCTTGAGAGAGCATTCAAGGCGTCAATACGGGAGTTTCTTGAACTCGGAATGAATCCTCCTCGCAGTGGTTGACAACCCATTCGGAGAAAACCCACTTACCCTGAACCATACATGCCCTCAAGGATGTGACCTTGGAAATATTTTTTGCGTTGGAATCAATAAATTTATGCACGTGAGCCTAGTCAAGCAGTGGGGGGAAGGAATGTTGAGAAAACAGGCAGCGATGATGGGCGACGTTTTACCGAGAATACTAGTCATATTGTTTGTAAACAGAAGGTGTTTAAGAGGTCACTGAACTGCAAAGGTGGTCGGGCAGAAGCCGTGTAGGAAGTAGACCTACTATATTTCCCCAAATTTTAGTTCAGGAGTAATAATTTGCCACAATGAGGCCGAGGGCATACTGGGAGTGGCCCGGTCAGTACCTACTACATGTACATATACCAGATTACCTGGTTCCCAAGCCAACAATACGATGGTCGTTTGGGGGAGGGGGTGGAAGAGGGTTACAGGTAGGGCTTCTAAACCTTATCCTGGAGGCTGGAGCACGCATGTAGGACTTGGAGAGAATCTGCTATTTCACAATGACTGTCCAAGATGCACGTATAAGTACGTACATGTAGGCTAAAAGACAGAAATACACCAACATAACATGAAAACAGGTCTAGCCTATATGACAGTATCGACCGCTTTTACATTATGAAGGCCTACAGTTTGAGCCCGAACCATACACCTATGGTCAACTTGGTTGCAGTTAGTAGGACATGGCGCATGTTGCATCGTTGGGCAAGCACACGAAACAAGCATAAGCGCCATGTTATGCCCAACTGAAAATGTTGGCCGAAGTCAGTGTGAAAATAAAATTACTCTAGTTCGAGCTCAACGTATACATAGTACTTAGTACAGTACACACATGGTTGCACTTTCAAGTTCATCAACAGAATATAAACATTGACCTCCGAGCCCCTCTGACAGTTCGACTAGCCTAAATGACATTCCACGACATTGTGCGTAGTCAGTTGCCGTAGATGCAATGTCTTTCTTCGTGGTTCCTGGTCCCTAGCGGTACCATCGCCTTCACACGGGCAAGTTCAAGGACGGGACAGCACTAGTCTGCAGGCCCAGGCTCTCTATTTTGATACTTCAACACAATAGACCGGTCTATTAACAACATAATCAAATTCCATGCACGATATTTAAACAAAGGTTGTCCTTGACAACTTGAAAGCTTGCCGAAGGCTTGAAAGAAATATCCATAAGTTTGAATAATAATGTTAGAAAACCGTTGTGTTCCGCAAGGTCCTGAGGCTAGAAGGCCTATGCTAATCCTACCTCCTTGGTCACAGCAGCTGTAGTGCAGGGCCTATGGAGTGCAGTAGACCGTGAAGTCTCCAAAGTCTTGCAGTTCAAACCATGGACCTACTAAGAAGTCCATGTTCAAACACTCTGTATAACGCACTACAGCTGAAAAGGGTTTGCGCGGGCAAACTAGGACAGTATAGCGCGGCATTGACGCAATCGCATTACGATCATCTACACTTGGAAACGCCAAACCCGTACATCTGTACGAACGAGCAGCTGCAACGTCGCACGACCTTGTACGTGAAGCTACGTGCAACGAGGAGGTGTTGTATCCAACACTCAAAGCTACTGTACATATCCATTTGAAGGCAGGAAAAAATAGAATGTGATGGATCATGGATTTATTAGTAAACACAAGAACTCCCTGTTTAACCTTCCCATTTGAAACTACATATTGCCTATCGTGGAATAATCAACAATTAGATTTTGAATAAAATTGTAGGCGGGTGGCAAAATATTGTCTATGAACAGCCAAGTGAAACACTATGAAGTGTAACGAAATCAATCAAAATCGATCTCATCAATTGATTTTGTCTAGGCAATCGGTTTTGGAAATATACTTGTATATGTAACAACCCGTACGAAAAAGTCATCATCATGAACTCCAAATTCCACAGAAAACAAAAAAACTTCAGAGTCCCTCGCAGCAAGTTCTCGATGGACATTGAATTTCGCTGTTGCGGCTGGCGACATTATTTTGTACATAATAACAATTAGTTCCCTGGTAATTTCACCCAGTCTGGTGTATGCGAATTGCACATGGAAAGATGGAAAGTTTGAAACAGAGAGTCTGTAAAACACGAAGGGCGTTTAGAAGTAGGTCGACCTATGACAAGGTGGTGTATCATTTCTTGGAAGAGGATACGATAACGACACAATACTGAAACAATACCCCTGATATCGGATTCCTTTAGAGTTGTCCTACCCCAGACAGGAACTCATTACTCATAGGGGAACCTCGATGGGGACCGGGCTTGAGACATCAATGGATGCACAACATGTTCATAGGAGCATGCATCTTAATGTTTGTAAACAATGCTATTTCCCGAGCCACTCCTAAGACATGTCTGACATATCAGGGCCCCGTTGCATAAAACTTACCATTGATGGTAACTTTGCCATCAATGGCAACTACCATGGTAACAGGGCTCAACGAGTCAACGGCCAATCAAAATCAAGGTTTCCATGGTACTTACCATTGATGGCAAAGTTACCATCAATGGTAAGTTTTTTTGCAACAGGGTCCAGGTTCTATTTGGGCTACGATGATGGGAGGCGGGTACTTGGAAAGGGGGGGGGGTGACTTGAAATTACATATTGGGCAAGGTTATCAAATATCAAACTTCTTATACGACAATATCACACCTGAGAACTCACACACTGCCTCAAATTGGAGACCTGGACAAACTAGAAGTTTCAACCGGAATGAAATTCTTACTAAATCGCATTTAATATGTTGTTTTATTTGACTTTTCTAACGTATGTAGACTGCAGTGCATGGGTGGGAGAGGTGAAACGGAGAGTCCTGCATAAGGGGTTATTCTTTAAAAATGGGGTTATATTATATTATATCTTTCTATCTCTCACGACAAAGAAAATGAAACAGAAAATATAACTTAAACGCGGGCACGAGATGAGACACATTGAAGGCCACACCGAGCGGGATATCCATACAGAAACAATAGCACGATGTTTACCTTGTACATGTATGTTGTCCAAGGCACGCCCCTATTCAGGTAGCCTGGTTACTTATGCCGTCACACATCATGATGATGACGTCACAATGTTTGCTACTGATAGTATCAGCGAGCTCGACTGCACACAGTGCAGTGGCGTACATGTAGCTAGGTCACTGAGGGGCGCTGGCATTATTAGGGGTGGGAACACATGTTAGTCGGTGCAGGAATGCCAATTATCAAGACAATAGCTTGGGAGGAGGTGTGGGAGGGAGTTTCTCCATCTTCTTTTCACGTTCCCGCCACTCCTTCTCTCTCTCCTCTCTCTGACCCTCTCTCTCTCTCTTCCTCTCTGTTCATTTTATCTGGGGCATGTACCCCTGTGGCCAAATAGCTACGCCACTGCTTCATTTTTAGCCGCCGTCATTTTCCCCATAAAGGCGTACATGTACATTCAATAAACATTCTTCCCCACCATGACAATTATTTACAAATTTGCAATCAAGTGAAGCCTTATTATTTGCCATCATCATGTCGTGTCTTGCTAAGCACGTTTGCATGTAATCACGATAAGGTATTGTAACAGTGAACTGCCGATGCCTGTACATTTAATACAGATTTTTACTGAGAATTTTATGAATGGCTTTTAGGCAGGGTGGCCTCCGAGTGTTTTGCTATGTTACAGCTTTAATACAAACATTATGACAAGCGTTTCGGAGCGCAACTTGCTTACATGAAAGTTTATTTATCTGCCGACGCCCCTTCCCGCAAGAAGAAAAAATGTTTGCTCAAATGCAAAGCCAATCTGTATATTTAAAAAAAAATGCATTGCGTTTGCTCATGAAAGAATAATTGTGCAAGTGCGATATTGCGTTTGGCAAGTCATGGGAATTTCGTAGTTGCCGTGTCTGGAAAAAAAAAATGTTTTCTAAATTTCAAAATGGCTCTGATTTCAAGACCATATTAATTACATGTAGCTATTTTAATCAGACACATACCAAATCCATGGCATTCAACAGTCACGCCATTGAACGGCTGAGTCACCGCACCAATGTAGCAGTTGGAATTAAACACAGTAGCAAAATGACAAAAGGACGCGAGAGATCAATCCGCTTCTAGAGGAGGCCGAACACATATTTGATGTTGATTAGAGGGCAATCCGGCATCCCGTATTGCAATCCGATTAAAATGATTAAAGGCGGACTTATATTAGTGTGAAGAAAAAAAAAGATTTAAAAAAAAGAGAGAACCATGATCAGAGTCGAAAGGTCTAAGGCCAAATAAAATTGCTTTATAGTTGCTTGTCCTCTTCTCCTTTGTTTTTGTTTTCGGCCGCGCCTCGTGATCTCTGTTTCCTTTTTTCTATCAACATTTTCGATTTTAAATAAAATAAACAAGAATCTGCGCACAAGTTAACAACGGGGTTTAATAACGAATAGCATTTATATATTCCAATTTCACCATGTTTAGAGCTTCTTTCTTTTAAATTGAATTAATAACAATTGTGTTAGAACTGCCCATTTGGTAATTGGGTATAGAGAAAAGGTATCAAATATCGAATAAAAATGAACATCGAATGCAGTTTAATAATTACCAGAACGCATTGATTGCATTTACCTAGAGATTCTACGAAAGGAAGCTGATAGCCAAAGCCAATTTGTAATAGGATCAAAGCGAGATGTTTCCGCATTTTGTTATCGTCGTTTGCTTTGTTTTTTACCCACTCCTGCAATTTCCTCACGTCCAATGATGATTAATTATATATATAGCAATGCTCAAGTTTCACCAAACGGAAATATCACACTCAAGCACTTGTAAGCGTTATGAAAAGTGATAGGACAATGTGGTATATTATTACACGCGATGGCTTTGGATTTCTCTATACTTAATTGTACCTGAGATGATTTTGCTACAACCATGACAAAAACGATATTAAATCAAATAACCAATAAAATAAGACTGATTCATGCAAAAACACACAATAAACAAATTACAAACTATAGTCGTCCTTGTCACTAAATAATGAAAGGTTTAGAGTCACTTCCTTAATGTTGTAGATAATCTTTCTCTGTTCAGCCTTTGCGCAAAATTGGAAGAAGAAAAAAACAGACAACAGTATAATAATTTAGATGAAGGAATCATACACAGCAAATCGTATCTAGAAACATCGCCCGAGACAATAAACTTGACGTTCTCGAGGAGGGAAAGGTCACCATATTGATGAAAGAACATCGTGTAATTTCTGTCAATATATTTGTATGAGGCATTTGTATAATAAATCACGTTTGATCGCATTTCATCTCCATACGGCTTTCCAGCAGATTTGTTTGAGGTGCCGAATATTGAATGAATCACGCAAAGTTTACGGGGGGAAACAAATCGCCGTTATTACCGCGCAATAAATTTGATGAACGACTTATAAACTTGGCAAGAGGAATCAATCTTCCGATTTATCCCGCGCGTAAAACGAGGCTTTATTTGTTCCGAATCACGGTTCGGTCGCGGGAGATTTGATCGCTGCAGACGGACGCAGAATTTCCCCTGATTTGTTTCAAATTGGCTCCGATACGTTTCAGTCTCTGACGCCGTTTCCTCAATGGCGTAGTGCCAGCTAAACTGAAGCCTTTTTATCAGGGCGGACTAAGGTTTTTTTGTAAAGGAGGCACAAGCCCGCAAAATCTCTGTCTAGCAAATTCGTTTTAAGGAGAGACAAATATAAAATTGTCACATTTTCAGTTGCTCTGTAGTTCTTTATTTGAAAGAAAAGTGGTAGGCACTTTTGTTTCTTGTATACTTGAGGTGTGCCACATTAGGTTCTAAACTCGGGGCATGAGGCGGTTGTGCCCCCTACATTAATCAACCTCGGGAATGGAATAGGTATGCTAGTAGTGTTCATGATTTTTATCTTCAAGAGATCAGTAATTTGTTCAATCCAAACTATATGTCACACACGATTTCTCCGGACGATATGGAGTTTAAAATCCCCCGCGACCCCCCCCCCCACACACACACACACAAAAGGGGGGGTTGCGAGTGCGGACGTCTGGTCGACTAGGCAGACATTAAATTTTCCATATTAGAGAAAAACATCCGGTGAATTAAAACGTTGATAAGAAGGGATCCCCTGAACCTGAACCCCACAAAACATGAAAGACACGAAACATAAATGCAGCAACGTAATCACAATGTGTGGGACATATGCAAACTGCCCCCTAACCCTCGCGGCTACGCCCCTGTATACTCTCGCGGCAGTCTACGCTTGCGTCCTTTTTCCTTTTTTTTCTTTTTTTCTTTCAACGATTTCCCTTCGCTTGTCTAGACGTCGGTTAAACGGTTTCCACTGGAAATTAACACACATTATGAATGGAGGTTTAATAGCTGGATGACGTGCGCTTAGGCGGCAGATATTTACCAGCTACAGTCTGAAGTTCATTTTCTGTTGGTTCCCAGGCTATTTTCAGAAAATATGGAGGAAACTACACTTTAAAAAAAATAATTCGCTTTATTTATAAAAATCACTCTCGGGGATTAAAAAAAATACAAAGTTAAGAATAGGTAGCTTTCTCTGTCTTTTCGAGAGCGGATATTAATTTTGTATTCAATGCGTTTCACATCTTCCTGTATTTAATTTGGTATCACATTTGGACAGTAAATCATTTTAGGAAAGGCAATAACAGTATACAGTCCATAATGGATCACGCGAGATGTCTGCGGTAAAATCAAAGGCGTTATGAAGCAAGAGACATGTCACGTGACAGATGTTAAAAGTGGACCTTCTCTCCTCCTTCACTGCCCCCCCCCCCTTTCTCTCTTCCTCTCTCCCTCTCTCTCCCTCTGATCTCCCCTTTATTCATTTTGCCCTTTGAATCGACAAAATGCAGTCTGCGGGGGAAATCAGGCCAAATTTTGGAGTGCTTCAATCTCGAATCCCCAGGCTAATAAATCCAAATCCGTACAGACATTAAAATGACAGGAAATTATACATTTTGTTCAGACAACGGAATTAACCAAAATGGGCAGTTGAAGTGCCAGAATATTGAGCACAGCTGTGATGTTCAGTTCAACAAGGCGAGACAAGTACTACTATTTTCGTTTATAAACGGAATTAGTGAACATTCAGAATTTTAGTTTGTACAAAACGCAAAATTATGTTAAGTTTCACAATGCCATAGGAAAATCCCCCGAATTAAAAAATTAAATAAAAATGATCGTTATAGAAACATATGGGAGCTGCCTGGAAGGAATTGATGTGTTTCTTCGTGTGCTTTTTAAGCCCTTAAAATTCTTCTCTTTTTCATTGTGTCATACAAGGCGTTCCCTCCATGCTGGGTGCGGCCGTGACCTCATGAGTGGAACCACGGTCTGGCAGAGGTCAGCTGAGGTGAACACGGCTACTATTGCCCCCTCGGGCGACGGGTCACCTTACGTAGGGACACGGAATGACCAATGCGAAGATATGTGTGGTGTGGGACATTTTTCGTTGTCAAGGCACAGTCCGAGAGAGAGGAGGGGTGGGTGAGTGGTAGGGGTGATGAGGCGAGTGAAACCGGTCAGTAGTGGCATGCGGCTCTAAAATTTTTCACCATCATGTCAAAATATTTTCAGGTTTTTGATTGTTTGGTTGTTCAATGTTTCTGTGTTTGTCTTTTGTTCACTATTAACAGGAAACAAAGACGACTACCCTTTGCAGTTTGCACCAATCAAAAAAGCAGAATGTTTGTTATCATATTCGTCGAAATTAAATTCATATGAGGTGGTGAAGACTGAAGTGGTGTATCCATAGCACGGGGCCGAACCCCAAACGACCAAGGGTGCGTTTATGCTTAACTTGTTCAGACCAGAATGAGGCTTTTGTTACGCCTTTAGTTCAAAACACGGTTGCGTCCTTTCTCATTTTTGTATTATAATCCTCGATAAACGCCGATCGTGAACTCACAAAAAGGTGCGTTTTGGATCGGCGTTTCTCCAAAAAGACGGTTTCTGGGCCTCTGGGGAAGCATATGAGTAATGTATCTCGACAGAGGTGCTATTCAACAATGGTTGGAAGTTGTATTAATTCTCTTGGCCTTGTAGTTTGACGAAGGGTACGTACGTAGGCCAGCTTCTATGACAACCATCTATCATAAAAACAGTTTCCCAGATTTTGTTGTGTTTGCTTCCTTCTGTTTACTTGTTTGCTTGTTTGAAGTCATTGGATAGGCCTACATCTCTACCAATACCTTTATCTTGCGATGCAGTTGCATCATAATTAGCGAACTAGGTATTTGAATTTGGATACATTTTTAGTGGTGTAGCCTATTAATTTTTGACAGGGTAGGTGATGGACCAAACCGCAAACGGGCATTAGACGAACTGTTGATTACACTAAATGGATACTGGCCGAAGTAGACAAAATGGAAAATATGAAAAATAGAATAGATGAACTGGGTTTAAACGAAATACGATAAGGTAAATTGGCGTAGGACAAACTCGAATAAAAGTAATGGACCAAATGGCAATTTACTGAATTAAAGATCTCTTCCGGTCAACCAAGTGGTAATATTTAGTCTCCTTGGTTCAGACTTTCTTTTTTCAAACAGAAAAAAATGTTGATATCCTACATGTAAAAGTCATGAGGATATTTCCTGTGGAAACCATACGAAGTAACATAATATCTATATACTGCAAAACAAGCCTTCAAATTCAAAGCATGATCCATACAAAGACTTGGGTAATACGGAATTAGGGTTCCCGACTGAGACTAATATGTATCGTTCGGATGTCCGTTCAAGATGACCTGACCTAAATAACACTGTCGTAAGTTTCGCTCTCCTATGCACTTGACTTTGTCAACCTTTACAGCATACAAAACCTTGTGTACAATCTACAATACATACTTACATATATCCTATAAACGACGCAGCTTAACGTCCCAAGTATATTTTTCATCACCATTATTCTCTTTCCAAGTGCAAGTAAACATTGCGACGTTTATCGTAAGCCCAGTAGAGCTCTGTCAACAGGACCTATACACATACACCATTCTCCAGCTGCGTGTATTATAAGAAATAACTAGGACGCCTTGCCCTCTAGCTCAGCAATGAAGCACTACATTTTGTGAGAACAAGCAACAACAAAAATGTAAACTGTTAATGTAATGGATGTAGGCGAAATGTTGCATAACAAAAAGTAGTAACTTATCTAACACTAACAGTTCGTTATAAGATTGCACATTTTACACGCTACCTAGGTTATGATTGTGTGGGTCTAAATAAAGGGCATTTGGTTTTTCTTGTGTTTTATTGTTATTCGGCTCTCCGGGCACGTTTCTAAAGTAAAGGGGCAGAAAAAGAGGGAACTTTTGAAGTGAACATCATGAATTCATCAATTTATGCTCAACCTCTCTCTCTACTTATGAAAAAGAGAGAATGGAAAGGAAAAATTGAAGAATTTTGAAAGGCGAATACTGTTACGCAATCAGTGTATCACGTGCCCTTTTTGGCACGGGATTGTCAGTGAGTCATATGATAAAGCGGAGACCGGGATTTCCCTCTCATCCATAATTTCACCGCCTGACCCCCTTCCCCTTCACAGCGGCCAAGTACATATACCTGGTATATGTGTACATCTGCAGGTGTCGGTTATATATATGAGAAATTACTGCGTGGGTGGTGGAAACCCGGTCTACTTCAATTCCACTAAAGTTGACTTCGGGTCATGCAATAGGATATTTTCGTAATGTAATCAAATTTAATGTGCCATGTTACGAATTACATAATACAAATTATTTCATTCACACGTTACGATTATGTGTATTTTATTAGTCAATATGCGAATTGTATACATTGATTGTTGCTAGGTAGGACAAACATTATTTCATATTCCAAGTTGTAAGGAACTTTAAATATGGGAAGACAGTTACACGAACGATAATATATGCAAAACAACTTTAAAACCCAAAATATGAAACAACAAGTTACAGGGCAAGAAACTCCTCCTGAATCGAAACAGTTCATCCAGAGAACCAGAAAGAATCGGAGAATGAGAGGGAGGGCGGGGGGGGGGTATATCGAGAGAGTGCGGTCCGTGCAAAAGTTCGTCGAAGGCGAGGAGAGAGAGAGAGAGAGAGGGGAAGAGAAAAGTTTCCAGCGAAACGGGTACCTGGGAAGGTACCTCTCCGTGACCCCGGTCCGCTATGCACGGGGACCAACGGAGCTAAACAATGATCGCTATTGTACTCCCCTTGCCAGCAGCTCTATGCAAATTGATTTTTCCTGGCATTCGTCCCCGTTTTTTTTACAACTCAAGTCCAGATTCGAACTATCCCGGATAATTTTGTAAGCATAACCACAGAAAGAAAGAATAGTTTCGCGTAGAACACGAGAAAGTTCTGAAAGTTCGTGCATGTGGGTCTAACTCCGTAAATAAAGTTGTAGGTATATGCAACTGAATATTGCACCCCACCTCCCAAGTTAGGATGCATATGTGGTTGAGCATCTTTTGGTATATTAGCTCGATATCATGGTCTCGTTTTGTTTAATCACCTAACTCGGTGTAATTCAATTTCGTTTGGCAACTTAGAGGCGTATTGGGGGAAAAGGAAGCGCAGAAGCTCTAAATTTGGTTCGAGAGTCGCAGCCAAGGCCGAAGAAAGCAAAGTTTGCAAGTCATCGCTGCAAAAATTTCAGGTCACCCTGATCGCTGCTATATCTCGATTCACAAAGGAGATAGGAGGGAGGATTTCACAGACTTCGTTCAGATAAAGTGGACGGAGTAGGCACATTATTATCATGCAAAAGCCCCGTACGTACATCAGAGGCATGTTAAGAGGTAGTAAGGGCAGTTTCTCAGGTACTGCGGCGTCATGCCACACATCTATACATCTATGTAAGGTACACAACACACCCTTCGCCCCCTCCCAAAACTTTCTCCCCCTCTAGCCTCCCCCTATTGCAAATGTAGGCCTATGTGATCGTATATACTCTCGTAAATGTGCTTAAAGTGATGTGTCCGGTGAATGAGTCGCTATCTATTTGCAGCACTATTGATTAAAAACAGGGTCTTTGTTTTGAAGGAAGGTTGGGGGGGAGGGGGTGGGGGGATTCATTCAAATAGACTTCCAGTTTCATTATTAATAGATCGGTTTACCTTTAGTTTAGAATTTAATAGATCGGTTTCCCTTTAGCTCCTTTTATTAATATTTTTTCCTTCCTGAAAGAAGAAAGATTCTATGTCACATTCTTTTAAATTGCTACAATGGAGGAATATATTGGACTTGCTACTCGTACATAAGTACATGTAGCTATCATAAGAGAGCTCTTTATATATAAACGAGAGTTTCTCTTTTTCCATGTGAAAAAAACAATGAGACTTTCCAATATTGCTCATAAAATCCATGACATTCGACCTCCAGAACAATGTAGCCTACAGGACTTTATATTATAGACCATGTACCATGTAGCCCTCCAAGCAGTTTGTAGATCATAGGTTCTAAATGTTAGCGTGGATGTCTGAAGAGGACATTTTTGCTGACTAAACCATACAGATACAGATACACTCAACATAGAGACACAGAGAATAAGGGTGTGGTTGCTGTGAAGGTTTAATGAAGATTAAAATAATCTAGGATTATACTGTCATGCAACTTGATAGAGGTATTTAAATTATAATTGAAAAATGCCATGCAGGGGAAATGGGCCACCCTGTTAATACTCCATTCAAAAACAAAGTTTCATTTCCATCTTGGTATAGCCATTGCCATTTATTCAATTAAAGTCATTATTAATTATTCTACCCGCAGTTAATCCTCTCTCTCTCTCTCCCTCTTTCTCCATCCTCCCCCCTGTCCTCTCTCCTCTACTCACTCATTAATCAAGGTACACTAATTGAAATAACGACAAGCCTTGCTCCAAGAGTGCTTTAAAATGTATAATATAGTCTCCATGGTGGTGATGGTAATGATGATGATGAAGAAGATGATGATGATGATGATGATGATGATGATGATGGTGGTGGTGATGATGATGATGTGGCGGTGGTGACAATAATATGGGGATGATCATAGATACAGTAGGTCACAAGTGGTAGTGGTGATGATGATAGTGATGAGAAAAATAATTATGGTGATAGTTGGTATTAAATGATGATGGTAATGATGGTAATGAAGATAAGGATGATGGTGGTGACCGTGTATAGGATAATTAATTGCTCTGCCAGCTCAGTATAACTGGAAAAAGAAAAAAATCTTGCAAATTATAATAGCCCTTGCAGAGGGGATCTACAGGTACACGTATGCATGCAACAAAATCAAGATGAATTGGCTACCTTGAACTGGACAGCTACAGCAGATCAAGTTTGGCATGAAACATCAAATTAAAGATCGAAATGATGCATACATGTGTACATGATGTACAAGTTGATCTAGACCTACATTCAAATAAATTTACCTCATGCATTCATTTTTTCAACATAGACTTCCAAGTTCCAACACACTTAATATCAATTACATTTTCCTGGTTTAAACAAGGTGCGTAGTCAGATCAAAAGTCCAATTAAATGGAATTCAATTACAACAATATACAATATTACAACTACAACTATACAATTACAAGTCTACTTAATAACTTAGTACTTAACTACACTACAGTATATGATGTAGTAATCATCAGAAAACACGATAATTTTACTTTCACTTTTCAGTTTGTAATGGAGCTGGAGGTCCATACTTTTTAATTTGATCTGGGGGAAATATAATCAAGTTACATAACACTTCTTCGCTGTCTTTCAGCTCGTTCAAAAAATCTATAGTGACGGTAGTGACCTAATTAGCAGCTGGCTTGCTACACAAAGGCGCTAAATTTCCTGGTATTATTATTTGCTAAGCAGCTTGCAATAATGAATACATGTAAACGCATTCCTCGATCCTCTCGTGTCGGATAGCTGTCTCATGTCAATCACATAATGCGGAAATGTTTGTTTCCTTTTTCACAGCCGATCCATAGTTTCAGCTTGAGGTCAGTCTCTAGTAATGGCATTGACTTGGATATTATGACAACCACCTGAGCTAATACAATTACCATTTATCATGCAAATTACGTAGATTGCATAGTCAAAGTGAGGTAACTTACCTTTTCTCTCGGCATAAAGCAATACGTAAACAATAAAACGGCCGTAGTTCGCGGAGCTGTGTTGTGCTTCGTAACACAACACACGCGTTGCCGATCACGAGTCTAGGTGATTTTCTCGAAATCAAAGCTCGCCGACACAGCTAAATTTCCCTCCTCAAAGGTAACCTTCAATAGTAGTACAGGTGAAAATTTCGTGCAGTGGCTTATGTGCTACTGCCTTGAGCTCCTTACAGCTGCATAAGTTGATGCTAAACGTATAAAATCAGTAAATTACTGTGCAGTTGTGTAGCGCGTGTACCCACAAATCGTGTCCATGGCTGTGTACATACAAAAGCTCTACGAAAACACAGTACGTACGTACGTACGTAACCTATGTGCTCGTCGATCGCCAGGCGCCTGTACAG
>CP137667.1:19358114-19585384 GCA_037976565.1 Mesocentrotus franciscanus
TGATGCTAAACGTATAAAATCAGTAAATTACTGTGCAGTTGTGTAGCGCGTGTACCCACAAATCGTGTCCATGGCTGTGTACATACAAAGCTCTACGAAAACACAGTACGTACGTACGTACGTACGTAACCTATGTATGGAAGGCCATCGCCGCCATAAACTTAACTAGTAACGTAATCACTAAGAAAAGAATAACGTACACTTAGTATCCAATGATTTTGCAGAGTAGTGTTTGCGTTAGTGAACAGTTACGGTACTAAAATGATGTAAAGCTAACGTATACTCATTTTTAACATTATTTTACCTACGTAAGCTCTTTAGTTTTCATTAACGCAATTGTCTATCTAATTTAGTACCGTAAGTAAAACACACTAACGTTAGTTTAATGTTGACCAATCATACCCCTCGTTGCATGTCATAAACCCCATAGAAATTACATGCAGCGCGCGCAAACCGATCTTTATTTCTATACTCTATAGCTAGCTAGGCTAGCTAGAGATCGTGATCATGCATAATATTTATCGATATCCACCACGTTAATCGCTCGGCAATATTTGTTTTTTAACTTACTAGTAAGTTATATATCACGAGTATGCCCATTTGGTTCCAGGGATACTGATGATACAGGCCCGTATCGAGTACACTATACGCGTCTCCTACAGGCCCCGCCAATGACGGCGTTGCATCGGTTCTACAACACGGACATGGGGGCTGGGGCCTGTATCACGACTATACTGTATACTCGTGAACAAGGCCCCATCCTTTGCATTTTCATGACGGACAGCACGGTAGTGGGGCTTCTTTCACCGAAGTATTTAGGGGCGTTTCGAGGTTTAATAGAGGGAAAGGATTAAAAAGGGAGTTAAAGTGAGTTAAAAAGGGGGTTGAATGTGACCTATTTTTGTACTTAAAAATCAGGAGTGGGGGCAACTTGAAAAGATATTAAAGAAAGAAAAATATTGAAATAAAAGATAAATTTAAAGAGAAGGGGCCAACATTCGAGTAGAATCCGATTTCCGCCCCATAGTATTTATTTTAATTGTCGGTATCCTCCTTTAGAATGCAAGGGTTTCCTGTTCCCCTAACCTCATACCCTGATCACCCCCTCCTCCAAGTTGACACCCCTATGCAAATTTCGGGAAATAGAAAGGGATGTATTGAGTGGCGTTTCAGGGTTTAATAATGGAGTAAGAAAAGGGGTTAAAAGGAAATTAAAAGGGGATTGAAAGGGACTAATTTTATAATTAAAAATTCGGGAGCGGGGGCAACTTGATTAGATATTTCATTAGGAAAAATATCAAAATAAAAGATAAATTTAAAGAGTGGGGGCAACTCAAATAGACGTTTGAGTATTAAAAAAAGGGTTAAAAAGGATTTGTTTTTATATTAAAATTAGAAGGGAACTTGAAAAGATATAAAAAATGAAAAATATTAAAATACCAGTTAAATTTAAAGAGAGGTGGCAACAAATAAACATTTTAGTGTAAATTTGATATTAACAACATTATTCAAAGGGAGGGCACAAATGAAAAATACACCTTATAAATAAATTTAAAAAAATAAAAAACAATGCGAATTTCAGGAAATAGAAAGGGATGTATTTAGGGGCGTATTAACACAATTATTTAAAAGGAGGGATCAATGACACCGAACAAATTAAAAACAATAACAATAAATAAAGGCCCGTAAGTAGGATGGGGGGTACAGAAATTACATGAGGTCAACACTTTTGAGGGCACGAAACGCCCAAGCGGGGGACGGCCTCCTTCCGATGGTTGGGAAAATTCTAGCATTTTACTCTCTGAAAATCAATTTTTAGGTAGAATTTTGAAAACCAACATACATGTAGCAAAACATATGCGGCGCGGGACGGAGCTAGAAGTGTATGGGGGAGTTTCTTATATAGCCTGACTTGGCCCGTCAATTCACTTTTTATTACGTCTTGTCCCTAGCGGGGGCCTCCTCCGTAAAAAAAACAGAGAGAGAGAGAGAGAAGGAAAAGAAGGGAAAGGGAAAGAGGAGAGAAGGGAAAGAAAGAAGAGGAAGAAGAAAGAAGGAGATCGGGGAGGGCCGAAAGGGCCTTGCCTCCCAGGCTGTTGCCTCCCCAGCAAAAAAGAGAGAGGAAGGTAAGGAAAGAAAAAAGGACAAAGAGGAAGAAGAAAAGAAGAAGGGGATATCAGTTGCGATTTTCCCGCCAACAAGTTGTGGATCTGGAGGGCAATATGTCCTTGCCTCTCTCCCCACTCCCCAGATCCACAATTTGTTGGCGGAAAATCGCAACTGATATCCCCTTCTCTTTTCTTCTTCCTCTTTTGTCCTTTCTTTCCTTACCTTCCTCTCTCTTTTTGTTGCTGTATGCAATATGTCCTTGCCTCTGCCCCCTCCCCGCCCCGACAAAAAAAAGGGATAAGGAAGGAAAAGGAAAAAGAGAAAAAAGGAACAAAAAGAGGAAGAAAAGTAAAGGGTGAAACGTAGGGAGATCAGTTGCGATTAATCCCGCCAAAACAACTGTAGATCGGGGCGAACGCCCTTGCCCCCTCCCAGCAAACTTAACAGAGACAGAGAGAAGGAAAAAGCAAAGAGAGAGAGAGAGAGAGAGAGAAAGGGAAGGGAAAGAGAAAGAGGAGAGAAAGGCCGGGAAAAAAAAATAGAGGAAAAAAATAGAAAAGAGGTTTAGATGGCAATACTTCAACCTAAATTTGCAAAAAAGCAGAAATATATGCCCAAATGTTCAATGTTGAAGTGCATTCGCGATATCTATCCAGGCCGGATCGATATGATAATTTTCCAAATATATCAATTAGTAGGCGGTTTCCCGGCAAAATTTGTATCATCACGTATCAGTCAAAAACATATTCTTTCACATGATTGGTAATAAGAGCTTCCATTTCATTTTTTTAAAAGGGGGGCGTTTCCAAAACTGGTCTATACCTTTAAATAGACATTTGAATTGGAAAAAATATGTATATACATATCCTTTTTTAAATAATTTTAAGCTGTCCTCCAAATTGTTGCATTTACCCCTTCCCATGACAATATTTAGTGCGCCTTTGCTAGCTAGGAAATATATTTCACCTCCCCTCCTCCCCACTTTTTATTTATTTATTTAGAATTTCGACATCCTCCCTTAGAATGCAAAGGGTTTCATGTGCCTCCTAACCTTATACCCTGATAACCCCTCCAAGTTGACACCCCTATGTAAATTTCGGGAAATAGAAAGGAATGTTAATATTGTCAGTTGTACAGAGAGAGAGAGAGAAGGACAGGAGCTAATTTCTTTCAAGTCTTTCTCCTTGTCTTCGTCCGTGTCCTTGGTGCTTGTCCCTGACCTCGTCTTGACTTTCGTCATCGTGTTCAATTTTCTACTTAACAACCTATGAAAATATGCAACTACTAAATGTATTAATTTATGGAATCTTCGACCGCTCTTGGGTGTTGGAGCATTGACACATGTACACAGTCATGTACTCCTCGACTGTGTTTTTATTATGTATATGAAAGCTCATCATTTCGAGCAGTGCCTGTGTGTTTTTTTAAATACCTTTTTTGTCTTCCTTTTAAAATTGTTCTCGAATAATCCATCAATACAAGCACTGCTTTTTAACGTATTGTTCAATTTCCTTTAAAATACGACACAATATATAAAAATATCATGCTTATTATGCTTGCGTTCATTACTTATCGACATTTGATATTGTGTAATTACAAAAACATTTCAACCTTTTATGGTATATTTTAAATGTCATTTGATATTAATTGTATGTAAGCATTCTTTCATGTTTTGATTGAGTTTTGAAATAAAAATTATTTGAATTGAGTTGAAATTGAATTAAAGTTGGCGGCAGATGACGCTTTACCAATTTTGTTGTGTATCAACAGATAATTGATCATTGATTAATATTCATAGTTCACAAATAGAGGAAATTAGTTTTCAAACAACTTTTAACAATACTGTGACGGCCCCGACCTCTATGTCAGAATCGTTCCCATTCCCAGCAAGGGAATTTAATTCTTTACAATTCTTCATTTCTAAGTCATAAACTCTGTCAGGATTTTCGTAAGATGCCACTTTATATCAAAAATTTCCGAGCAGTCAAAGAAATTAGGTCTTAACTCTACTTGCAAAGGGCGGGGCACCTACAATTAATTTTACTGTTTGTTTCTTAAAATATATGACTCAGATGGAGGTAAGTTAAAAAACACACAAGTGTTTATTGGACCATATTTAAGTTTCAAGAGAAAAAGGAAAATGGTCAACTTTCATTGGCGACTATTTACAATATTAATATCGCCACTGTTACAATGTCTAATAGGCCTACTTATTAGTACTTTAACTCATATGATTTTATTTATTTGGGTTCTTTATATTTATCTCAATACATGAAACTAGTAAAATTCAAGGGCAATGGTTCACTAATCAATAAACACGGACTTTGTAAGAACTATGGAAGTTTCCCATTTGAGTTTAATTCAATTTCTTATAATATGGCATCATGGGATGGGGTGGTTTAGATCCCGAAGCATGAGGTTGTGCTAGTCCGTAATCTTCTTTATTTCTCATTTATAAACTGCAGAACCAAAAGTAAACCATCAAATTCCAAAAGGGTATATGTCTTGTGTTATGGACAGATCACAGTCATTATATTCATCAACAAATCACAAAACACATGCAGGCACGGATCCAGGATTTCTTAAGGGGATTTAAAATCGAAAGTCTTTATGATTAGGTAGGGCGTAGCGTAAATTGGCGAGGGACCAGGTGCAAAACCCCGGTGGGGTTATGGGGCGGAGCCCCCGGAAGCTCAGGGGGTATGGGCATTTAATTACGGTCAAATTTGTAAATCACTGGTATCGATTTAGAAATAAACCAAGTTTGAATTTTGTTGGGGGTCAACTGCCCCAAGCCCCAGTACGCCAGTGGTGACCAGTGGCGTATTTGGCGCTTGGTCTTAATGACGAAAGAAGAAGCGATACAAATTGTAACTTATCTTCCCTTCTTTTTCCTCTTTTCTTGTGTTCTTCCTCTTTATTTTCGTTCACTTTCTCTTTCTTTTTTTTGCTGAGGTGGAGGGGGCGGGCAGAAGCCAAGGGCATTTGCCCCCGATCCGCAACTGGTTGGCAGGAAAATCGCAACTGATATCCCCTTCTTTTGTTTTCTTCTTCCTCTTTTTTCCTTCCCTTTATCTCCTTTTTCCCTTTTTCTTTCTCTTTCCTTCCTTCTCTCTGTTTTTTTTTTTTTTGGGAGGCAACAGCGTGGGAGGCAAGGCCCTTTCGGCCCCTCCGATCTCATTCTTTCCCCCATTTTCTTTTTTTTCTCCTCTTCTTTCTTTCACTTTCTCTCCTCTTTCCCTTTCCCTTCCTTTCCTTCTCTCTCTCTCTCTCTCTTTTTTTTTTTTGGGGGCAAGGCCCTCTGTGCCCCCTCTCCCTGGATCCGCGCTTGGCTTACGCTGGGTTCATGTGCACTCCATGCGCTCATCTGCAGAGATCTGCGGCTCAACATAATTTAGGGCAAAAACATTTAAGTATAAATCTCCTATTTTACAAGTAATTATATGAAATAGAATATCAGTTCAATTAAAGATTAACTAATGACATTTCATAAACAATTTCCCATTGGATTTAATGCGATAAACTGAGAAATAATGAAAGTTTAATATTTTCAAGCATCTCAATAAAGGATTCAAATGTCAAGGGCTCATATGCAATTAATTGGTAAACGGTAATCTGTTCTTGTCAAGAAATATTAAAAAATAAAGGATTATGATTTTGGATTCCAAATTATCAAGTATGTTTTATTATCTCACAAAAAAATTATTTTGTTTAGCGCCCTCTATACTAAAACTCAAGTATACATGTAAACCCCATTTTAGCTCAGTTGCAATTCCTGTTTAACTCCTTTTTAACTTTGTTACCCACCCTGAGTTACAAGATTACACACTGAAATTCGATCTCATTATGTAGCTTTATATTTTCTAGGTAAGAACTGTCATATAAATGAAAATCCTCTTTTCTTTTCTTCTTTTTCCGTTAACCATAATAAGGCCGGGGAGGCTATTATAGCCCCCACCTCCGTGGTTTTCTGATTGTTCGGGAACGCATACGGATGGCGCCCCGCCGCTCGCTGACTTTTTCTTTCGAGTCTTGCGCATCTTTTAAAACAATTTTTTGCAAATCGGACGTATAGTTACAAAGTCACGTGACCTTTTGTCTTTTCATGTCACCCCGAAAATCGCTCATTTTCGTGATTTGTGTACAAAACATATTGAAATGTAATTTTTCCTAAAAGAGATAAAACATTGGTTATTGGGTCTTGTTTAAAGTTTAGGTGTTTGTTTTGGGAGTCAAAATAGTCGAATCGTAGTTAAAAATTAAATAAAACAACAAAAACAATCAAATACATAAGTTAAAAAAACAATCAAATCAGAAGAAATTATCAAAACAAGAGATAACATAAGGAATAACCTAGCTCTTCCAATTTTTTTGTCGCATTATTGTTTCAAATGTTCTAACGAATACATGTAGTGAAAGAGAATGCTTAAATATAAAGAGTATATGATTTATTGGTAAAAGGTGAATTTTATGACCGATTTAAATTACCATACATATGCAAATGAGTGAATTAAAAAAAAAAAAGATCTTTGGGGCGGGCCATAATGCCCCCGCCCCCCGGCCGTATTAAGACCTCAAATAGCCCGGCCCTTTTAGGGTTAAAAAGTATAAGGCTTCTGGATGTCAATAATTATTATTATTGCTATTCCCTTATGTACTAGATTTGTTCAATTTTCTCGACAGAATTCACGAATTCTTTTAGGCCATCCTTCGGCGTTGGCTGGTTTACTCTTTATTTTTCCTTTATATTGTACTTTGATTCTAGTACGTAATAACTTCAATCAATCATTTCTCAATGTCTGTTTTTATTTCTTGCCTGGGAATAAAATACTATTAAACAAAAGGCCTAAATAAAATTAAAAAATATTGAAAAAGACCTACTCCCAATTAACTCCTTTGAGTTCCCTTTCAGCCCACGCCCTTAAAATGCAAAAAGCCTGAAGCCCGTAACTAAGGGAGGGGCTGCGGAGGTGCATCCGCGGCCCCCTCCCTCCCCGCTTGCGACAATTAAGACGTATTTAAAAAATATTATAATGAATTGACAGGCCAAGTCGGGATATCTAAGAGTTAAATGCCCCAATACACTTCTAGCTCCGTCTCGCGCCACATCTGTTTTCCTTTTTTGGTGTTCAAATTGTACCGAAACTTGATTTTCAGAGAGTAAAATGCCAGAATTTTCCCCATTTGAGAAAGATACAGACCAGTTTTATAAATACTATAAATAGTACGAACTATACTGTAACACTAACACATTAGTATACTCGACTCGATCATGTACCTTTGCATAACAAACTTCGCGACACGGGCGCGGCGACAAGGCTACCCGGCGGCCTGCTATAACAAGTGCTCTGATTTGCCGGAGTCAAATATACGTACACACGTTTAACATGCGGTACTGTCTATCTCGTTTTGTGTACGTAAACGATAATCCTGCACAGTCATTGGCTGACCAATTAGCGCAAGTAACCACTCATTAACGTAAGCACTACAACTAACTACCGCAAGCTACTACTCAGTACCGCAAGCTCGCGTGCGATATATGGCGGCGATGGCGTTCCATACCTATGTGCTCGCTTGCTCGTCGACCGCCAGGCGCCTGTACATACAGTGTATATGTAGCAACGTGTAGCAATGACAAAGTCGCGCGCTAACCGTACGTGCATTCATGCTCGACTGACTCATCTCAGGCCCACCGCACGTTAAAATTGGGGTATATCGTATTGTAAGCTCACTGGCGCTATTAGATCGCTATTTTGTACATTATCAGTGAGATAGGAAAGAAAAAAATTATCTGGGTAAAATACAGATAGGGCTGAGGACAACCATTATATAAAGAGAAAAAAAAATTAACATCTGTCCCACGATACAACGGTGAGGTTAACAAAAAGTTGGCGGGAGGGAATAAACGAGCTTGTTGGTCTACTTTCGATTTCGCATGTTCTTTGTTTGAGGAGAAAAAAAAAGGAGGGGCACAAAAGTTTCCCAGGCCCCGATGGTGAAAGCCGAGCTTTGCCAATATACCCACCCCCCCTCTTTTTTTTTCCTCTCTCGATCCCTCTCTCTCTCTCTCTCTCTCTCTCTTTCTCTCTCTCTCTAGTTCTCTTCCCCTCTCCCATGCCTGCCTCGCTGTACGCACAATCGGAAACTAGACAAACGCGTTTCCCATTGTTTAGGATGTAGCCAGTTCCGCGATTATTAGTCTACAAAACTAGGCCTATTGGGAAGTTGTATATCACAATTAACATTTGTGGTGACTTTTATCATCAAAAATTAGCAAATTTCTCATTCATAATACAAATCAAGACATAAAAACTATAATTTTGATCCAAGATGACTTGAATAAGCAGTTTACAAATTAAAAATCCAGTTACAATGAACAAATTCCTGTTACAGGTATGCGATTCCAGACTAAAGAAGGTTGAAAAGAGGTCGTCGCTATACTTGAGTTCCAGGGTCCAAGTTTTGTAGCAACCTGGTATGCCGAGTATGTCGCATGGCAAGGCGTTGCCGCGGTCATATCGCGTTTGTATATTACAGGGAGAACCCCTCCCATGTACCCGGTTTATGCACGGACCTACTACGGTTTTTGGGTGGACCTGGATTTGAAAACTGATTGGAAAAAACAATGAATTGTTTTGATTTCCTTCATCCTGATACTTCCTTATTGCTTATAACTTTCCTAGTTTCTCGTCCGATTTTTTTTTTTTAAAGTGAGGAGGATGGGTTTCATGTTTCATATCTTTCTGTACGCACAAATGCTAATGGGTCAATTCAACTCAAATTTCTTTGCTTTGCACTACAGAGTGGGTGGGGGAGAGATAAAATAGTTTTGAAAAAAACAGATGAAATTGTCACTTCTTGATCCTTGTAACCCTATTGGCTGATGTCCTGGAATTCTTATTATTTCATTTCAAAAACATAAATACCAAATACCCCCCCCCCCGGCCCCTCCCAAAAGAAAAAGAAGAAGATTGAGCTGGGCAAGAAAGAATGGTGGAGGAGGGGCCGAGGGAGGAGGGGCAGGAATGCATTTATCGTCAGACCATAGCGTTTATTTATCAATTTGCTATTATATTTTAAGAGTGTATATGTCTATACTATAGTAAAAAGAATAAATAAACGCTATAGATTTAAGTATAAAATATACGCAGGCCTACGCATTCTCAGCAGTTAGATATGAAATTATTGCTGGAGGGGCAGGGAGCTACGAGGGTGGGGGGCTTTGTAGACAAAGGAAAGTGAGGAGGAATCAATGGTCGCAGTTTCTCTCACTTCACTCCAAAAAAAAAATCAAATTTATATCAGACAGTATCTGTTGCATGGTCCCTAAATCAAAACAGCAAAAAGTTATAGCTTCTCAGTCGGGCGTGCCTCATTTTAAAAGCGAAGGCAATTTTAAGGCTGTAGTACCGTTGTTGTAGAACATTTCAAGCCATTGGTTAATGATGCAAAACCTTTCTTTGTTTTTCCATTCCTGATATATATTCATCTATATATCCCAATATTGAAATTCACAGGATTAAAATTGAAATTTTGGTTAAAAGGCTTACTGATATATGATATTTATTTTCTAAATGTGAAATGTAGGCCTAAAGTTGCAGCCTATACTATAAAACCAAGTGGTTGAACTGTTCATTAATCTGTACATCAAGAATCTTTGGGAAAATTGAGATAAACAATAATAGTACACTCTAAAAACTAAAATGTTAAATGACCATTTAAAAGGGCTGAGGAGTGACAACTTTATCAAAATGGTACATTAACACTTTGAACATGTTGGATCCAACACTATAAAGGTTGAATCCAGCATGTTAAAAGTGTAGATTTGACATTTTGAAAAGGTGGTCACTCCTCAGCCCAATAGTATTTAGTTTAGTAGTAGTAGTAGTAGTAGTAGTAGTAGTAGTAGTAGTAGTAGTAGTAGTAGTATAGTATAGTAGTAGTAGTAGTAGTAGTAGTAGTAGTATACCTGACTGCTAAGAAAGCATCAAATCTTGTTAGTAAGCAACCGGAGGACCGACGGCTTTATAGGTACTCTCCGAGGTACCTGGTAATGAGGATTATTATAATCAGAAGGTAAAAAATTAGGAAACGAAAATGTCACTATAAACTCATTTTGAACTTGAAGCAAGTGAAGCACAAAAAGTGCTAAAACAAAAGGGATCTGTTTTTGTTGTTTTACTTCTTTGTTTTCTTTGTACCATGGACAGTGATTAATGCATTCCGTAAACAAAATATTACCTAAATTTCTTTTAAAATATGGATGGAAATACACTACTGACACACGGTACACACCCGATGTTTCCTGCAGTCCGTTACAATGTGAATTTGATTTGTTTTTTCCCCGTCAGGATCCATCGACCAAAAATGTTACGAAGCTAATAGACGTTCACAGCGATGGTGTTGGTATACGTTGGTTGCCGTGCATGCCGGGGGAAGTGGGGGGGCGGTCGTCCTTGATTAAAACAATATAAACATTGTCAGTCTTAAATCAAGGCTACTAATCATCGTGAAATGCCCATCAGGGTGGGTGGCCGAATCGTGTGTGTCCATCTCTCCCTTCGGATAGCCAGGCCTGCTATAAAAACATTATCATCGCTCCGGTCAGCTCCCAGGCCAATCGAAAATTAGTCTCAGAAAATAGACCATTGAATATTTAGCATTGGTCATGCTGGTGTCTCGCCCCCTCCTCCTTCCTTTAAAGGTACTATGTCCCATTTGCAGGCCCAAAAATGAAAAGGTTAAATTCCAACGGCAATTGAAAGATAATACTAATTTAGAACTTCCCTTAAAACGAAAGGGCTTGAAAATGTCTTTTTGTGAGAAAATAACGACCGTTAGTTGTCGAATCGATTTTCAGACCCTTAATGTACCGAATGGTCGTACGTTTTGTGCTGCGCAAAGATTCAATCAGTTTAACGTTGGCCATACAAGAAGTGGGTTATTGATGTAGACAAATGCTCATGTACCCTTTACAGCAAATTTGCTGTGTATGTTATTACCAAAGAAAAAAGTCTGTCAGTCACTCAATAGTGTCTGACAGTGAAGTCTAAACGGGTTTCCTTGCATAATTTGAATACTAGGACACTGCTAACGTTTAAATTTCACAGATGGGACATACGTGACATATTCATAATTCCTGCAAAGTTCTACAGAATTTGATGTTGGCCAAATACAATTAATGAGTATAGTTTCTTGTCCCCTCCTCCTTATTTTTTTGGGGGAGGGGGCTGCCTCAAATTAAAATTCTTGTCCCCTCATTCCTTCTTTTTTTTTTTGAGGGGGGACTGCCTCAATCTTGAAACAAAAAATTGTTACAAAATTCGATAAATTAGAAGCTGAGGACAGACAATTTAAAAAGTAATAACATTATATTGCAATTTCGAAATGTTTTGAGTTTATGGAGGGCATACACAAAATACATTCCTTTAAGAAATTTCTGTCAAACTATTTTGACCCGAGAGCTATTTTTTATAGGGCCTATGTACATGATTATATATCAAATATTACATAACTTGGAACCCCCCTCGATCCATTATATTTACAAAAAATCCGGATGAGAATCTACGAGTAGGAACTTATTTTACCTGAGTATCATTTTGAATACTGAAACTTTTCATTTTTTAATAATAATAATAATATTCAGCTTTTATATAGCGCTTAATACAAATGTCTCTAAGCGCTTTACAGATATACTATTACCCTGGTCATTGGATTCAGTGCTTGCCAGCACACACTGTGTGCACAATCTCCACTCCCTGGGGAGCATTCCAGCCAGGCGTTACTTGACGCTCTAAAACTGTTTGACCAACAATGACGGTCGCATCCTACCGGGAACCCATTTAACACCTGGGTGGAGAGTAGCAAGTGCAGGTTAATATCTTGCCAAAGGAAATTAGTGCCGTATCGGGATTCGAACACTCGACCTTCGCATCTCCAGTCAAGCACCTTAAACCACTCGACCACGACACTCCCACTTAAAGCACTCCAGAGCCTAAACAGTGTGATATATAATTTTACTGACCTTTTTTTCTTCTTTTTTTTTCTTCAAAATTTGAGGGGAAGGGAACAACAACATTAAAATATAGCCCCCCCCCCTTACGCGATCGCCGCCCAAACGGATTTTATGTTATAAAAACATGAAAACGTGTTTCTACGTTCACATAGTATTTACGTTGGAAGTATCTTGATAAAAAAAAGTATGAGCAGGAATGTATAACTCCATGGTATGAATATACTCGTTTCTTTGTTTACTATCAGTTTTGTTTCTGTAGAAAACGAAAGCAGAATGCAAAGTCGTCATAACAAGGGTGGTTGATAATTTTTTTTCCCCCTTTCTCTTTAAATGTAAAACTTAGGAACGCTGGGGCCCCAGCGAATTTTATCAAATATAATGGTCCAATAATTGCGAAACTGCGTGAGGGGCCCGCGTATACCGCAGCGCGGCGTGTAAAACTGTGAAACACAGTAAACGGTCAAAATATTTAATCTCTGCGTGTAACGTATTATCCAATTTGTTTGCGATTAGGGGATATTCTGAAAAAGTTGCAGCATCAAAATTAGAAAATTACAAAAAACAGAAATGGGATACTTTGAGCGAATTTGGCAAGGAATTATTCACACTAAATACACTTTTAGATCCCTGCCGCGCACCAGGTCGAATATGCGATTGTAATTTACAGGGGGGCTTCAATGGTGACAATCATATAGATTGAATATAAGGAAAATTGCAAACAAAAAACAAACTAAAAAACAAAAATGAATAGGAATCGGAATGTCAGAGAGGGCAGTGATAGGATAATAAGTGGGATGTCTTTTTTTAAAGGGGTGGGGGGGGGGAAGGGTATAAGAAGATTAAGTTAGCCATTGTCGTCCTCCTAACAATCAAGCAAGCAAGCAGAGAGTAAGAAAGATGGAAAGAAAGAAAGAAAGAAAGGAAGGAAGGAAGAACGGAAGGACGCTAGAGAGAGAAACAAGCCCACGGTCCTCGAATATTTCAAACCTGCCGATAACAACTGTATTTTGCGAATATTTTATATTTTCTGAAAAACAAGCAAGCAACAACAGAAAAAAGAACAACAACAACAGCGATGGCAAGCAAAAAGGGATGATGATAATAATAAATAAATAAAATCAACCAACGAAACAAACATTAACAACAAAAACATCCTTTGCTAAAGCGGCAAATGCGGGGGCGCACCCTACCTACCCCGTTAACGACGCCCCTGTGTAATAAAAAGGTGTGGTTGTTGCGGGTGGCGGGCATCTGACCACAAGACCGACCCCATGCATGTCAGGAATGAGAATTTAGTGGTTGTGGTACTTTACCTAGCCTGGGACAGATCACCGGAGTGATCCCACATTTTCTTCCCAATATTGCATCGGGGCTCCAGGCTTTATTTTTTCTTCAAATGTAAAGGGCAAGGATTAGTGTCGCAGGTGGGTTTTACGTTAGGGTTAGGGTTAGGGTGAGTTTTAGGGTTAAGTTAGGTTTCCTTGTATCCCCTATTGATAGAAAGGTCTTTGTAGAATGGGATACGAAAGGGATACAAAATAGAAACATCTTGCTCGTTATCGACGAGGACATTAAAAAAGTCCATTATTCTGGTGGCTGACAGAGGATAAGCCGTAGATGGCAGCATACTACTTCACGCAACTGCGCAAATGACCGGGTACCACGGTCGATGGAAGTTCGTGCCCTTTCTTGAATTTTATTTGTGTCATTGACATACGTGATTTTGTGTCGATTTCAAAGTCATACAGTCAGTGAGTGACCTGTCACCGTTGTGTAATGTAAACTGGACTGCATAATTTTATTCAATATGTGAAAAAGTCATACAAAGTCATTATATACCTATAATATATAAATATATAGATATACATATTTTGTTTGTCTTTTTAGTGTCCGGTTTTTCTTGGTCTAGAACCCGTTATCTCGGCGAGAAACCATTATTATTACGACTATGAGTTTGCCCACTTTCTTCCCAGCTCCTTCTCCCTCTCTCCTAGCTCCAACTCTCTCCGTTGCCCTGTAGATCCTTCAACCCCTCATCTTTTTCCCCCCTCTCTTTCTTTATTTCCCTCTTCCTTTCCCTCTCCTTCGTCGACCACTCCTCCACCTCACTTTCTCTATTAACCACCCCCTCACACACACACACACACTTTTTTCAACACACACATGCGCTTTCCATTTTACTCATTCTTTTTCTCTTCCCCTTTCTTTCAGCTCTCTCTCCCTCTCTCTCTATATCTTTCCTCTCTTTGTGTCATTCCCCCTCTTCTTTATCTCTATACACCCCTTCCCCCCTCTCTCTCAAACTTTTCTTCCTTTACCTCTCCTTGTTCGTTCTGTCTTTCTCTCTCTCCTTAACTCATCTCTTCCCTTGTCCCGTTCTTCTCCTCTCCCATTCAGTCTCTCTATCCCTCACCCCAACCTAAATCCCGCAGTCATCTCATGCATTGGACCATAACAATTTTGTTTAAGTTTCTCATCCCCTACTCCTACCTTTCGGCCCACCTCAATTGAAAAAAAAAATAATATGCTTGTCCTGAAGTGCATTCAATAACAATCCGAGGGTTTCAGGATAATGGGGGGTGAACAACAAAAAATCATTAATATAACCAATTTCATATTGTTTCAGCCTCTGTAGTCCACATACAAATGAAAATTGAATTAACAAAATGGAGTGTAGAAATAAAACCAATAGCATTTCTATGTACAGAAAAGATAACATGGAACCCCCATTCTCCTCGTTTTGGAATAATCCGGAGGATAAAGTAGGAATCAAATTTGCTTAGCCTTATCTTCATTTTAATTCCAACCTTGCCCTCTTTTCCCTTTCTTTATCTTTCATCTACCCTCTCTCTATTTCAATCTCGCAATAAATAATATTTAAAGCATAAATAGTCATTTTAATCAGCTGACAAGATTAACATTGTATGATACAAAATAGATCATCATTTTAATCCGACTGATGATGTACATTAGGAAATATTTTAAAATGGCAAGATGTGAAATTATTAAATAAACAGGGATCATTTACACCGGTAGAGACGCATAATAGACACAGTTTCTAAATACACTTAGAGAAATGAATATACATCACATAAATGGAACTACACATGTACATTTGTTCCACGGCTATGACAAAATACTGTTTGGAATATCTGTATAACACAGTACAGCCGACGAACAAACAAAACAAACAAAATTATTGTTAAAAAACATGTACTTCTCCAAGAAAAGACATTTGCAGATTACTAGGGTTTTTTAAACATATAAAATGCATTTAGGAAATGTACTCAGAAAACAAGGAATCTATCAAGGGGCAATTTTTTTTCCTTTGACACCCTAAGCAATCATAGCTTTGCAAACAAAACTTTCAGCATGTAAAATGCTAAAAAATTTATAGCAATATCAAAACATTTTTATTTCCAGTTCATTGACTTTCATATTCAATGAAAATGCAATTAGTGCCTTTAAGGTATATTAATTTAACAAGAGTTAAAGGGAGATACATGTACATGTATGAGTTGTTCTATCGGCAATGTCTGTGCTCTGTGGTATGGTCAGCTCTCTAGTCAGCACCCCCACACTGAATCTGATTGGACCCAGGTTCACAACAGAGTCACATCTTTTGGACGGTTATGTTAAAGGTCAGTCCCAGACATAAGTAGGCATATGTGATGATTCTGTGAAATACAAATTATTGTCACATATACAATATAGGAATGCATAAAAGCATAATCAATAGCAAAATTATCACCATCATTACCATCACTATCATCATCATCATCATCATCATCATCATCATCATCATCCTTACCAACAGCATCATCATCACCTTCACCATCACCATCAACATCATCATCAACACCATCATCATATCACCATCATTACCACTATCATCATCAATAAAAGGAACATCATTATCATCAATAACAGGACCATCACCATCACCATCAACATCATCAGCAGCAGTATTATCAGCATATTGAGAACATATTCTAGAACATCCATTTTTCCCCACCATCCTGCCTCCACGACTTCATTTTGGCTCAGTCAGTAGACCACCGCCTCACAACCATCATCATCACCATCACCCATCATCACCAAAAGACATCAAAAGATCATCGCTGCTACCTTGTTTCACGTCAACAATAAGGGGAACATCAATATCATCACTGCTCAGTGGCCATCACCATCAACATCAATTCAGCAAAGAATTTCCATTTTCGGTTTAATAAAATTTGGAGTGGACTATAAAAGATTATTATTTTATTATTATTATTATTATTATTTTGTCTTCAATTCAAGCACCTACATATTGGAAGGGAAACAGATGACTACTACCAATTGGGCATCCTCAAACTTAAGTTAGAGTCGACCCCGGTAGTGTTGCAGTTTCTGCACCCTGACGTGAGTGAGACATCAGATGTTGTTCAAGATGATGATTTAAGGGGAAGCATTTCTCGCATAATTTACATTTGAAAGGCTTCTCGCCAGTATGTACCCTCATATGAGTAATTAGACAGTGTTTACTTAAACGCCTTCCCACACGCCAAACAAACATGTGGTCGTATACCCTTGTGGCGGCGCTCATGGAGGACTAGGTTGGTCTTCTCCGGGAACTTCTTGTCACAAAATGAGCAAGCAAAGCGCATCTCACGGACAGCATGTATCCTTCTGTTGTGGCTAAGGAGGAGCTTTCGTGTCCGAACGCCCTAATGCAGGGCTCGCATTTGTGGGGCCTTGCGTCGGTGTGTTCCTCCTGGTGATTTGAGAGGGCGGTCTCGAGGCGAAGCTGCGAGGGCACAGCTGGCACTTGTAGCGCTTCTCCTTGTTGTGCTTGGGTAGGTGTTTCAGCAGGCGATGTTTGTAAGGGAACGTCTGGTCACAATGATCACATTTGAAGACGGAGCTTTTAGGATGCCTGTTGTGCTTGTGGCGAAGCAATCTGTTCTTGGTGAGGAATCTCTTGGTACAGTAGCTACACTTGAAGGGTTTTGAAGCATCCTGAAATGAACGAACCCCCAACATATCAATCATCCTCCCTTTACTGTCCTCTCCTTGCTTGTTTGTCTCAACACCGAACATTCCCGTCTCGTTCAAATCAGCCATTCTTGACTGACCGATAGTTCTATCAGGACCTTCCATTGCTTTAAACACTCCACAGCTTTCCTCTTCCTCATTGGGGATAAACCCATCATCATCATCATCATCATCAGAATTGCTTGATATCTTGCGTATGTTCTTCTTCTTCTTTAGGAGCTCCTGGAGTCCCTTACAGCGCTTAAGATGCTGTGACATATTGTCTTCCAGACAAAACATCTTCGAACAGCCCATGCAAACAATTTTCCCTCTCACCCGCTCAAAGCCATGTACAGTATGCATGTGTCTGGATAGGTGTGAACGAGAGCTGTAATGCTTGTGACATAAGGTACACTCAACCTCTTGGTCGGCATCAAACTTCCCATGTCTTTCCAACGATATAGCTGTGTTCCTTGGAACTTTGTCCGGGTCTAACCCAAATTTCTGGTAAGGAAATGAGCCATCGTCGCCTCTGCCAGAGATATCATTGTCATCATCTTCTGAGGATACCTGAGTCTTCTCCTTCATCACCATCTGAAGCCCTGTACAACTCTTAAGATGCTTCAACATATCATCCTCCAGAAGAAACTTCCTTGAACAGCCCACGCAAAGAATTTTCCCTCTCACCCTCTCAAATCCGTGTGCAGTATGCATGTGTCGGGATAGGTGGGAGCGACAGGTGTACTTCTTGAAGCACATGGTGCACTTAAACTGGATTTCTGTGTGGATCTTCTTGTGCCTCATCAACGAAAGCGGCGCCTTGAATACAGCATCGCACATGTCACACTCAAACTTCTCACAGGTGCTTTCATGGAACAGTTCATGGGCCTTGAGACGACCGTTTGTTGGAAAATGCTTGCCGCACGTGACACAAACGAAATGTTCTTCTTTGTCACAACGCGGTTCCTTACTCCATGATGTTTCTGGAGATCCCAGGTCACTCCGTCCCTCCAAGGGTTGTTTCAGTGATTCCATCAATCTGGCCTTCTTGCTTATCCTTTCCTTGAGATTGCTACTCCTACTCAGTGTCTGGTCCTCCTTAGAGTGACTGAACTTGATATGCCGCAGCATGCTTTTGGATGTATGGTACGTTTTCTCACACCGGTGACATCCGAAACAGCCAGCCTCTGAAAAAAAAAAAATGTGACACATGATAAAAGAGGTGTAAGGAAAATCTTATTAGCTCAAAAATAGCTGTTTCATATTATGTGGTTCAAGAGATCACACTCCTGAAAAATATTCTATCAACCAATAAACAAAAAAATGATCCAATCTGGAGCACATTCTCTGGGGCCATCTTCTAGCCTTGAATGTGTATTTTTTTTTAAATTAGAAGATGAAGTCAATCTCCTTATTTGTTACCTACAACTGCTACCAAATTTGTGCATTACTTTTTGAAATCAAATTCAGTACTGAAATTGTGGTGTTACTCTAGGCATTTTATTTGAAGATTATTGCTAAGGTCCCACTTTCTTGTAACACCTAGGAGTAAGAGCCATGTAGGAACAACTTTGTTTGAAAGAAAAGAAAAGGTGCTTAAAACAACCTGCAGGAGCCAGCTACTTGATGAAAGCAACAAAACAGCCACGCACTCATGCCTTCTGACCTTAGTAAAAATAGCCATGTTAACACTCGTGCCACTTAATAGCATCATGTAAGACCATTTAAACATCCCCACAACTCCACTTAGCACCATGTAGTTTCACTGTAATTGTAAAGGCTGAATTTATGTGGTAACATTTTGGTCTGTCTTGCAGTAAGCAGCACGTAGGCCATGTATCTGTCACGTGACAGCCATGTCCCTTCCTGTATAACATACATGGCTTTACATGACACTTACGGCAATGTGTTACATGAGAGTGTGGCTGCACTATTAGCCACTTACCTTTATCATATCCCAAATCTTCCAGCTTCACGTTGCATCTTATCTTCTCCATGTATTCATCAGAGTAGAAGACCTTGAGTTCCGACCGGGTTGGACGTTGTCCAGGGCTCTGAAGTAGATATCCCCATAGTGCTGGAAGGCCTCTAGGTTCTGCTCTTCTCTGGTCCTTGCAGGGTTGATGTGGTACAACCAGTTGTTGTGGATCTTGTTCTTACCATCCAGGTAGAACCACACGTTGCCTTGAAGACACAGCTGCAAAATAGCACAAAAGAACACGCTTTTATAATTAAGGTAACAGCAGCGTTTTTAGGTGTTTTTTCAAACATGTAAATGAATGGCAACAAAAAAAGACAAAAAAGTGTGGTAGATTATAGACATACATGTAGTAGCTCTGCTATATAAGTGGACCTATTATCATTATTATTCTTATTCTGCCTCTTTAACTTTTTTATTATTTTTTAAACCATGCTCTCCATGTACCTACGCCACCTACTCTCATTTCACATACCTCCCAGGTAGAGCCGATGTCTTGACCGGCCTCCTCGTCCAGCAAGGTGCCGTTGAAAGGACCAAACCACTGAGATTTCTGAATGAAACGGTTCACTACCACCCCCTTGATGGTGCGGCCGTCCTTGTCTGCAAACTGGTAGCTGAAGCCTTCTGGCAGGTTTGCATGCAGCATAGGCTTCTATGAAACAGAGAACAGACATTTTGATTTTAAAGAGAAGTAAAAGATATATAGTAGTAGGCTCTCATAGGGAATTCGACACCATTTGGGTGTCTACCCAATAACAGGTGTTGTCAATCACCAGGATTAGCCTTCAGTTCGAGAGAAACAGGCCTTGGATAATGCCTCGTATTTTCCACCTATCCCCCCGGGCACAACGTGGTTAATTCATTATCTTACATTTCCCTCACCCGAAGACTCTCTGAGAGACTAGGGGGTATTTCTTGATGGGACTACAGGGATTTGCTGTGTGCCAGACTTGCACACCAAGTAATGGTATTCCCACCAAGCCTGGTGTCAGCGAATTATGACCTTCTGCACATGAAAACTGACGACCATCTGGTATCATGGTGTGATGGCAGCAGTCGGGATGGAGTTTCCTTTTTGACGCCACTTGCCCTTTCAATCATGATCTTAGGAGTGTCTTCTATCTCAAGCTTGCATGCAATTGTATCCATGAAGGTGTGGGGGCATTGGCCCCTGACTTGAAAATTTGAAATACTTAACAATTTTGTACCAAAGTCTGAAGTGACATAATGGTGTAGTCCATGTGCTCACATGTTTCTCCAGTGCTTGTCATTGTGGTGATTTTCTGCAATTTTTTTGTAAATACATCATATTTCAATGATTCCCAAATGTTACAAACAATTGTTTCTTTGTGCTACATAATCAATCAATCACAGACTAATTTCTAGGTACAGTCAAACCAGCTTTAGTGACCACCTGTCTACAAAGACCAAATTTTTTGTTTCCCTTGAAAATGGTTTCTCATTGAAACATGTACTAAAGGAACCTGTCTACAAAGACCACCTGTCTACAAAAACCACTTTTTGTGTTTCCCTTAGGCGGTCGCTATAGACAGGTTTCAGTAGTATTACTCAGTGTTATCTTAATCTTCAACATTTAGGATATACAAAGTAATTATACCTTGGCATTTCCGTCTTTCCAACTTTTTGACTAGCATTCCTCTGTAGGTTCCCATCATTGACCATCCTGGCTGGCTTCTCAGATAGAGGAGGTCTGTTGGGCTGGGTGGGGGTGGTAGACTGAGTAGGTGTAGTGGTGGGCTGGGTAGGGGTGGCGGGTGAGGGTGATGGGAGTTGTCGTGGGGTGGATGGTTCTCGAGGCTGTGGTTCCAGAGAACTTGGAGCGGGAGGTTCAAGATGGCCGACGGAGGGTCGATAGCTGTTGATGGAGTATGGGGTTGATAGAACAATTAATAGTCCCAATTCTATTAAAATACATTTTAAACAAATCAATATCCATGTCAACTTTATCACTATCATCATCATCATCACCATTGCTCAATTTTCATCATCATTACAGTCATCAAGAATATCATCATTTTTATGATGATGAAGTTGATGGATGGTGTTGATGTTGATGATGATGACGGCAGTGATTATGATGATGATGACGATTATGATGAAGATGATGATCAATCATCAGAAAAATTAATCTCAAAACTTATCTCTATCATTATCATCACCCTTAACCATCATCTTCATTACCATTATTTTCATCACCACTATCATCAGGACTGCTTCTGCTCCTCCTCCTCCTCATCAAAATCACCTGCTGTGTTTAATCAAGACAGTAGTGGTCAACATAATTCTGTTCCTCCATCCCCTTATCCTCTTCGCTTTTCTTCCTCTCCTCATCAACCACTTCAGTATTATGATAGATCATCATGATCATGATCACCAATACTATCATTTGAAATCCTTCTTTCCTTTATCATTCATTTTCCATCATTGACAATATATATAATTTTGTCTAAATGTTCTATATTTACTTTTTACTGTTTGTAATGTGCTAATGATTTTCGTTGCGTTTGGTGCTTTGTTTGTATTCTGTATTTGTTGTTTTCATTACTATGATTTTATAAAGGGGAATTGCTGTTGTATTACAAGCCAATGGCTTTTAAATGCGCTTTTCCCAGGCACGGTTTTATAATTTATTATATCTTTGTATTTTATGAAATTAATAAATTGACAAATGTAATAAAATTAGCTATCATGATCATGGTCATCATCACCATCATCTGCATCACCATTATCCTCCCCCTCCTCACTATCAACTGCTTTATTATGACCATCTGTTGTCATGATCATGTAAATCACTGATATGAAATGACATCCAACTCCTCCTCCTCCTGTCTCCTTCTCCTCCTGTCTCCTTCTCCTCCTCCTGCACCCCTCCTCCTCCTCCTTACCATTAAAATTGGCATAAGCCTCAATGTAAGCATATACCAAAAGTTTGAAGTCCTATTAAAGATCTCACCTTCTTGTATCACAGAACTGAATATGTTATCCATAACCTGTGCAGGGCCTCTGACTTGTACTCGGTGGGATATTGGTGGGACATCCTGGTGCAACAGACTCCTCTCTGTTCCTCCCTCTCCTCCACGAATAGATGCAAAACCAAGCGGAGCCCCATGGTGTAAGAAGGGCACCGACTGCCCTCCTTGAGCTTGCGGCAGGTGTTGAAGGTGAGGACTAGCAGCAGTCGAAGCCACTGCTTGGGAGTGGTGGGGTTGCAGGTAAGTACCGTGTTGTTGCGAGACAGGCTGCAGTTGCAAGTGTTGCGAGAAGGAGTGGTTCATGGCCGGTTGGTGGTGCGAGTGGTGGGGATGGTGGGAGATGGATGCTGTGCTGTGAGGTTGCTGTTGTTGCCGAGAGGGCTGGTTTTGGTCATCATAGTCGAGGTAGTCCATTTTGCAGCTACCCAAAGGCACCAATAACGTAGCTCAGCAACAATAAACACCTGCCAAAGAAGTGCGATAGAAAATATACAATAAAATGACAGATTTAATCATCTAACAGAGAGTCCCCTGTAAATCTAAAATCAGGTGAATGACATGATTCTCCATAGCTTTCTAAATTAATCTCAAATTATTTTCTTAGACTTGCTTAATTTTTTTACTGATCTGACTGGTACTCCCTCAGCAAAATAGAAAGTGGGCACTCTTTATGTTCAAAATTTGCATATAACCTGTCAATAAGATCTAATAAAATATACATCAGATTAAAGGAAAATAAATACACTACCAAATTAACTGAGATCAAGTTTTTAACTTTCATGCTTGAATGGGCACATTCCATTAACCGTAATAAGTTCTGATTTGGTAAGAAAATTGGGAGAATAGCGCAAGTAGCCATTGTTAATGGACATGTGCATCCGTAACATATTCTTGTTCAACAATGAAAACAAAGAATGAGAAACAATGAGGAGAATTGAGCTTTGGATGTCAACTGCAGTCTCAGGGCTGTAAGGTTTTGACAAGCATGGTCAAGATGCCTCTCATTTTGTGTTTCTCTAGACAGAAATAACCGCCTGGAATGGGGCATTCTTTAATAATTCAACTGACATTTGTCAACCTTCACGGCTTCACCTAGCAGAACAACAGGTAATATCACAGACTGAAGCTTTCGGTCTGGTCTTACGTCCTACTAGACTTAGAATCAGAGTGTCTTTAAGTTCCTTTTTTGTTTTTGAAGGAGACCATGAGTTACCTAGGTCCGCCGAAAATGGTAAGATGGCATCGTTTAGACAAGGGCAGGGCAAGCGCTATGTAAAACTGAGTGGGGGAGTGTGGTCAATTTGGTGAGTTACTTTTTCGATACTATTTTTCGATAATATCCTAAAAGATAGATGAATACAAAATTAAAATTAAAAACAAATAAAATAAAAAATGAGAGATATAATCACGTGTCGTAAAGTAATTTGGCGACAATAGTCACAACTGACTAATTGCCATTAAATCAAAACAGAAGAAGAAGAAGAAGGTCCTGACATCATGGACTGATGGACATGTGTACTAAAGATGTAGTGTAAGTGACTATTAAGTCAGGGCAAAAATCAGATCAGAAATTGAATCCACCCCTAATTTAAGTCATTCACTCTGCACAGCTCAACTAAATCATTTAGATTCCATGCTATCACACCAGTTTAAAGATAAAGGCCAGTTCTGGTCATGCGATTGCATTGTGAAAGAAACGTTGTGGAATCGATCAGAAAAGGTTGATCATCTAGCATATAAGTATTGGTGTGTACTGCAAGGTTCTGGAAGCATCAAAATGATAAGAAATTTGGCCCAGTCTTGGTAAAGTTACAAGCACTGTACACAGAAAGATGTATATGGGACTAAATAGTCCCAATAGATATAATAATTTACCAAATATATCAATTAGTAGTAGGCGGTTTCCCGACTTTCCCGGCAAGATTTGTATCATCACGTATTAGTCAAAACATATTCTTTCACATGATTGGTAATGAGAGCTTCCATTTCATTTTTTTGAGAGAGGGGCGTTTCCAAAACTGGTCTAGCTTTACCTTTAAAACTAGTGCCAGTGGTCGAGATGTTTATGGCATAAACATCTCGACCACTAGTTTTAAACAGGTGTGATGATATTGCCCTTGCTGCCCTTGCTTGGCCTGGGGTTCTTTCCACCAGCCACCTCCATCTGTCCATTTTAAACAGCATTTATTTAAACGCAAGTGTGTGTTTTATTGTGTAGATTATAAAATCAAAACACTCAAAATATTGTATTGACTCAAATGTGACAATGCCAATGCCAATGGCCAGGATTTTATTTCACAATGCAAGTCAAAATGCTAGAGATTAGAGTAGAAGTAGAAGTTACTAGATGGCCATTAAGTAACTGATTAACTTAGCCTTTAACTTTATAAGGCATTATCTCTTCACATTTTCTGTTAAAACAAACCCAGAAAAACTGCCTTAATCTAGACCTTCTCTGCTTACACAAACCCTAATGGACGGGACGTAGATCTACCACAATTCCTCTCAAAGGTCTACTGTAATGGAATGTAACTTGTAAGTTGTAACCCGATACCTCCTACATTACACTGCACTGTAGTCCTCGCCCTCCATCACCGGGCCGGGACTCGGCCAGGGCGAGTATTAAAGCGGTACAGGTGCGCCTGGTCTGGCCGATTTGTCGCTGGTATACATGGTTGGCGCTGGCCACATCGCCTTACCACGGCCACGAACCACGTACAGCTGCAGCTTTGCCTTTGTTAAGCTCGTCCAAAACACCTCTTAAATTTCAGTTCATTGCTCCATAATCACTCTAAACACGGGTGTGACAGGTAATATCAGTTTCATTGTTCAGTTTTTCTATCAGATATTTGTTTATTCTTACCCATTTATCTGTTGATTGTATCAGTTTTCCAGGACACATAGACGGACGGGATCGGGAACAGTGGAGTTCATGTTGAAGTTCCATATATAGCGCATGGCCTATATGCATGGAGGCATAGCCTGCGCTCGCGCCTCGGCAAAGATAGTTTTCAGTCCCATACGTCTACATTTGTGTTAGATTGTATTTCATTGTAATAATGGGGAGCCGCGGCCGCCCCGCGCCGGCGGACTAGATCTATGTCTGTTCACCTATTAAAAGCTAAAATTTGATTTGAATTTGACAAGGATTTCCTGGTGTATTCCTGTAAATGCTTGATCTGAAATTATTCCTTATATTCTTAACAGTAAATATGCCAACAATTTGATAAAAATCTGAGCCAGAATAAAGTAATTTTCACCAGAAATTGGGGCTGCACATTTCAATTGATTTGTGTCATGTTGACATTACAAAAACAAAGCCACAGCCACAGGCAAAGCAGATGTGTGTATGTGTGCTGTGTGTAATTGGGTTTTACAGAAGTGTATCAATCGGATATGATTATTTAGGTCTGGGGACTGACCTTTAGTTTAGCGTCACCATCCGAAAGACCTCTAACTCTAAGTCTAAATGCATGTGGTCGCGTTTCCTGACCTTCTGACGTTCTGTGAGTGTGAGAACACTCTTCTTTACTCATGAAATGTCAGATATTATGAGCAGTACATTGTCAATCACTCAATGACTCATTGTCTCCTGTGACTGTGTTACTGTGTTAGTGTTTCTGTTAGTGATGTGTTTGTATTATATTGTCTTTGAATTCCGAAGTCTAGGAATTAATCATTATTCATGCATGAGCAGAATTAACTAATTAAGGTCTAAGGAACAATAATCACAGAAAACTTTGCGTCTACTTCCAATGCAGTACACTGTAATGTTCTTTGATAAGAGCAATTTAATTGTAACTAATCATTAAAGTCTTTAATTTGGCAATGCAGTTCAAAATATAAAATTTCAATTTTCAGGTAGGCCTACAAATTTTGCTGTTGAATTTTGCCATTTTCTTTCACATTAGTTCTTATAATAAACATTTAAATTTTGTTCAAACTATGAAGGAGTGGAAGATTGATTGATTGTTGCCAATTTGAGGACGAAAAACATACTAATGTACAACATCAGAAAACTCTGAAATGCTACAGGTTAAAAATGATGGTACAGTGTATATATCAGACAATGGGCATAAGTCCATAAAAAAGAGATACATCAGCTGAAACCATTAGAAATGACTGAGACCGAGAGGTGATGAAATAAAAGATATATACCAAAGAGCAATAGACAAAACAAGTCGAGGTAGACTGGAAAAAATTTAGGACATGGAATTGAGGCCATGTATGGAAAGCAAAAAGACCTGTTATTACCGGTAGTTTGATGCATAATTTTGAACAAAATTTCTCTTGACTCAAAAGCTTGCCCGATCTTTCCCACCAGTGCACCACGACAACTAATGTATCATGCAAAGTGAATTCCATAAATGGAGATGCGATTAAAGCATAGGAGGTGAATCAAATTATAGTTGGTAACTGAGGGTTCAGGAGAACAACATTAGGGACTTTTAGATTTACACGACGAGAGCGTGGACTGCCGCGTGTGACATTGTGCTAAGGCACTGGGCCGTGCCCGGCAGTGCCTTAAAAGGACGTCGCATTACCTTAAAAGGATGTCACAAGTGGCGGTCCACGTTCTCGTCGTGTAAATATAAAAGTCCCTAATAACTCCTGGGAAGCGGAGCGTATTCACCACCGTGTGTGGATTAGCAATTAATGGAATCCAATGACAATGATAAATATTACAATGTTAGTTTATTATCTCCCTGGTAGTACAGTGTACTAAGCGCTAATAAACAAGACTATAGTGTCAATGTTGTTGCTCCTCAGAAGTCCTTCAATAACTTTATTCATGATTTTATGAACTTACTTGTATATGATTTTCTGACACTATAGATTTGAGGAAACATGGACTACAACGACTGTGTCCATCCTAACCAGTACCTGGGCCAGCAATCACAGGTACAAGAACAGGACCAATACATAGTGATCCACTCGGGAGGACCAGGTCTAACCAACGATGGCTTTGCCATACCGGGTACCACTTCAGACGACCTCGTGGACAACCTGGTTCATACTAGCGGGGAAGACGGCCTCTCTCATCTTAATGTGCTTCCATTCTATGAGGAGGAGAGGGTGGAGAAGAAGGAGGAGGAGGAGAGGGAGAAAGAAGAGGAAGAGGAAGAGGGAGATGATGACCAAGGGGACGTCGATGACATCCTAAGAAATGTAATGCGAGGTAATCCATGTTGCATGTTCGTGTGAATCATTTCCCATAAACTTATAGGAGTGCATCCCTTCTTCCCTTTTGATTATTGGGCTTTTCTGACGTGATAGATTGCATGCCGCACCTTGGTCACACTGCAAAATCGACTTCAAACTGATTCAGAATCGGTTGACGCTTGGTCTTTCGATGTGATGTAATGTTTTGTTCAGTGTCGATGTGGTGTGGTGATGGTTATTTTACCTGACTGCTAAGAAAGCATACCGTTAAATGCTTGTTAGTAAGCCTAATCAACCAGAGGACCGACTGCTTTAGGTCCTCTCCAAGGGACCTGGTGATGAGGATTAATGCCTTACCAAAGGGCACTAGAGTATTGACTTGGTTTCAAACCCGGGTCGCCGGAATACGAGACCACTGCTCTACCAACTGAGCTATCGCGCCTCCTCTTATTCTGGGCTTTTCTGACATAGATCACACTGAAAAATCGACATCAAACCGATTCAGAATCGATTGACGCTTGGCCTTTCGATGTGATCGAGGTCACGTTTTTGTTGTTGTGGTGTGAGGGGGAATTGGTTCTTCTTTCAAATTTATGGCTGTTGTTTGCTATCTCTGCCTTGCTGCATCACTACTGTCAATTTCGAGTAAAATATTGTATCTACATTTGTCACTCTCAATCAAATTTCCAAAGTTGAGACGTTGTAGGAAGTAGTTGTTTCAGTGCCTTGAAAGACAGGTTGGCTGCAGCCAGGATATTACACTTTCAAAGTGGCTCAGGCATCCTACATGTATGGGATGGAACATGTGCACAATGTAAATGTAACTATTACTATCATCATCATTATTATTATTACCACCATTAGTAGTAGGCCTAGTAGCAGTAGTAGTAGTAGTGGTAGTGGTAGTAGTAGTAGTAGTAGTAGTAGTAGAAGTAGTAGTAGTTGTAGTAGTAGTAGTGGTAGTAGTAGTAGTGGTAGTAGTAGTAGTAGTAGTAGTAGTAGTGGTAGTGGTGGTGGTAGTAGTAGTAGTGGTGGTAGTAGTAAAGTGGTGGTAGTGGTAGTGGTGGTGGTAGTAGTAGTGGTGGTATTGGTGGTACAGTGGTAGTAGCAGTGGTAGTAGTAGTGGTGGCAGTGGTGGTAGTGGTGGTGGTGGTGGTAGTGGTGGTAGTGGTAGTGGTAGTGGTGGTGGTGGTGGTGGTAGTGGTAGTAGTAGTAGTAGTGGTAGTAGTAGTGGTAGTGGTGTAGTGGTAGTAGTGGTGGTGGTAGTATTAGTATTGGTACCAGTAGTAGCAGTAGTGGTAGTAGCGGTGGCGGTGTAGTAGTAGTAGTGGCAGTAATCGTAGTAGTAGTAGTAGTAGTAGTAGTAGTAGTGGTGGTGGTGGTGGTGGTGGTGGTGTGGTGGTGGTGGTGGTAGTAGTAGTAGTAGTAGTAATAGTAGTAGTAGTAGTAGTAGTAGTAGTATTATTAGTATTACTACCAGTAGTAGTATCAGTAGTAGTAGCAGTGGCAGTAATCGTAGTAGTAGTAGTAGTAGTAGTAGTAGTAGTAGTAGTAGTAGTGGTGGTGGTGGTGGTGGTAGTAGTAGTAGTAGTAGTAGTGGTGGTGGTAGTAGTAGTAGTAGTAGTAGTAGTAGTAGTAGTAGTAGTAGTAGTAGTAGTAGTAGTAGTAGTAGTAGTAGTAGTAGTAGTAGTAGTAGTAGTATTAGTATTACTACCAGTAGTAGTAGCAGTAGTAGTAGCAGTGGCAGTAATTATAGTAGTAGTAGTAGTAGTAGTAGTAGTAGTAGTAGCAGACTACTGATAGTAGTGTCATTGTTATATAATCGTTATTATTATTTTGATTTTATTATTGTCATCATCATCATCATAATAGTATATATTTATGTGAGAATACTAGTATTTTTTTCTCAATTGCATCTTTCCATTTACAGTCCAAGGGATACAGTCTGTGTCCCCTACTCCCTCTGATGATGAATCATATCCATGCATGACCCAGAGACGACCTTTGTCAGAGAAGCAATCCCACAATGCCGTTGCACCCAGGTAGAGTAAACATTTTTTCAAAAAAGTCTTAATTAATGCACAGCCCATAGCAACTTGGTGCCGGGGCCCTGCTTAAGCTTAGTGGAATGAAAGAATTCAGTAGCCAATGGGTTTAGTAATGAATTAAAGCCCGTCTGCACTAGTTTGGCCAGGAGGGATTAGACCACCTAGCATGGACACTAGCAGGTGGTTATCTCTTCAACTCAGCTCTCAATTAACATAAAAAAAAGGATCATGGGGGACCAACGGGCACCGCTTAGGCATTGTTTTCTATATAGAGGGAGCAAGTAGCTACAAGTAGTGCAGTGGGGCTTTAAAGTGTACAAGTCACCAAATCATGTTTTTCACTATACTTTTATCAAATATGACTATTATATATATTAGTAGTACAAAGAAATATTGTAGTTTGAATAGACTGTCAATTAAGTGTCAGTAAACAGTAATACAAGTTTTTGCTCGCATAGAATAAGGCGCACATTGAACCCAAGTCAGATTTTTACGTTATCCATTTTTTTTTCTTTCAAACTGGCTTAATCCATTATAATAATAATAATATTGGGTTCTTGTATAGCGCTCATGACTGTCAGAGTTGACACTCCTGGCGCTCCCGATTATTACCCTTGCTTTAGCAAGGCTGCCATTATGGCGCTCTAGCATTTCAAGGAATTAATTTACATCACCTGGGTTTAGTGTGGCAGATGTAGATCAATATCTTGCCAAAGGACATTAGTGCCCCGGCGGGACTCGAACCGCGGACCTTGTGATCAACAGTCCGGTGACGTATCCACTCGACCACAACACCTCTACATTAATCTATAGAATGCCAGGTGAAGTTTTAAAGACACACAATCGTGGATTCTCATGGGGAATTCTACACTGGGTGTTTACCCAACAACAGGCCGTATGTGATGCCCTGCATTTTCCACTAATCGAAAAGTCATTACCGGTATCTTACATTTCCCTCACTTATGATGGGACTAGGGGTTTGCTGTGTGCAGACTTGTACACCCATTAAAGGCATCGTTTAACAATGTTAAATCAGAGATGCATGGCCCTACGTGTTATCACTTATCAGTGTCTGTGATATGGTGTCATAATGAAGCCCTGAAAAAATTGCGCTTCAAAATGATCATGAAGTGCCTCAAAAAAGTAAAAATCTTTGAGTGACCGGTTTTACCACACTCATTTTCCCCAATAGACTAGTGTCATGAAAACCGTTAGGAAAACGCCAAATTTGATTTCGATTTCCATTTGATTTTGATTTTGATTCCAATCGTAAATATCTTGATAATCAGACAGGCGATCGGCTTGTAAAAGTCATGGGGTTCGGTATAGTACCTAAAGGTTTATAATTATGATTGCAGCATGAGCTAAATCCAGGATTTTGTTTCAGAATCTGAGACAAAGTTACGCAATCCCTTTAATGGTTTTTCCACCAAGTCTGGTGTCAGCCTATTATGACCTACTGACCTACCATTTGGCAAGTTTATGATGTCATCCCTCAGTTTTTAAAATCCAGATCAGTTTTGTACATAAAATTTAGTAAAATATCACTTTTCTGCTCTGGGAATGTAATACATGGCTTGAATCATGGAATATGAGCAAAATCACCATGACTGTAATAAATTGTTGTAATAAATGTATTATATAAAGGAAATAAAAGAACAAACATGCAATTTCATAAACAAAATATATCAGGAATAGTGAGGGGATGACATCATCAACTCACTCATTTGCATGTAGCCTATGTAATACATATCACTGTTACATGAAATTATGCAAAACATTAAAATTCCATAGCTTTCTTAATTTTCATCCAATTTTAATGAAACTTTCACCGCTTTGTCTAACATTTCTCTGTTTATTCAATTCAACTTGCAAATGGGTCGGACTGCCCCTTAAAGGCATCGTTAAATCTGAGATGCATGGCCCTACGTGTTATCAGTGTCTGTGATATGGTGTCATAATGAAGCCCTAAAAAAATGCTCTTCATCATGATCATGAAGTGCCTCTAAAAAGTACAAATCTTTGAGTGACCAGTTTTACCATACTCATTTTCCCCAGTAGACTGTAGTGTTATAAAAACCATTAGGAAAATATCTTGATAATCAGACAGGCGATCAGCTTGTAAAAGTCATGGGATTCCTGACTGACCTAAAGGTTTATAATTATTATTGCAGCATGAGCTAAATCCAGGATTTGTTTTCAGAATCTGAGGCAATGTTACCAAGTCACTTTAAGAGCATTTTTTAAAGTCTTTTCCAGAGAGCAAAATTACACACTGACCTTGGGTATTGTTTTACTTTGAACACAATAGTGCTCTTCGGCAGCAGATTCCAAAGCCAGTCATCCTCGCCAATCTCCCCCAGGGCTTCAGCTACAAGTTTGCTGCTGAGAAAGGAGGCGTCCGCATCGCTGGAGTCAACACCGGGCGGGTCATCAACAAGGGGCAGTGCTTTGGCCCTTATAACGGATCCCTTCTGAATGAGACAGCAGGACAAGCTATAGGATCTACATGGGAGGTTAGTGTCCACTGTAAATACGTTTGGTGCACTTGCCCAGCACCGAGCCACGAGAAATCCTGAGCTGTGTATAGGCTTTGTGATCACTCTTACCGGTGCAAGCTCAAATTATTCCAGCATCGTCTTTTTGTTATCTGCACCAACTGTTTGGTTTCCTTGTGTGTATGTTTAAGCTCATCTTTGATGAGGGGAATGTTGTCAAGTTTGTTTTGAAATTCAATTATTTTTTTAAAAATAATGAATGAAAAGAAAAAAGGGGTGGGCGTAATGGTAAACTTGAAACTTGATGTGACGTTTGAAACGCTTTGCGAGATACAAAATGTTCTACCAAGCATCCATGTTGAAGTAGAGGAGAGGTGTTCTTAAGATGACCCTGATGGTCCTACCCTAAGGGATGCTTTTAGGCCCATGCAGCAATCATAGTGAGGTTAGCGACACGACCGACACAAGACCAACAATGGGGTAATTTACTATTTACATTTGCCCAAATGTTTAAGATTTTTATTGGTCATTTTGGAGGTATGGTATGGTATGGTATGGTCTTATGACTGGGATACTACGGTTCACGTTAGGGTTAGATTCAAAATTTGAGATTCATGATTTATTTTATTCAACGCTAGCAACCTGTACGGCCGAATCGTTAATGAGTTTACATATTTAAAAGACATATAAAATTTACAAACGGATGGAAAAAAACCAGATCATATACAGAAACAAGTGTATAAAATTAGGGTTAGGGGTTTCTTCATATTAATCCCTAATGGCACAATATACCATAATGCAAACATTTTAAGGTTTACAGGTAAGGTTAAGTTAAAGAGTAAGGTTTTATAGTCAACCTTTAGGTTATGGTAGAGGTGGTGTAGTGGATACATCACCGATCTGTTGATGGAATGGATCGCGGTTCGAGTCCCGGCACGGCACTAATGTCTTTTGGCAAGACATTAATTTACATTTGCCACTCTCCACTCAGGTGCATAAAATACCTCATTGTGCATAATACTTTACCAAGTAGTTAAGGTTAAGTTGAGGCTTAATTTTAGGGGTGAGGATTTCAGAGCAAGAACCTGCTGAGTTCATCCACTTTTGTATGTGTAGTTTCTTTGAGTGTTGTACATTATAAGTTTCCCCCTGGATTATTTGCAGCTTTGCCTTCGAGGAGTCGTGTGGTTCTACCTGGACGGTAAGAACAAGATCCACAACAACTGGTTGTACCACATCAACCCTGCAAGGACCAGAGAAGAACAGAACCTAGAGGCCTTCCAGCACTATGGGGATATCTACTTCAGAGCCCTGAACAACGTCCAACCCGACACGGAACTCAAGGTCTTCTACTCTGATGAATACAGAAAGAAGATAGGATACAACATGGTATTGTCAGAGCTGAACTATCAAAAAGGTAGGAAAATGAAGAAGATGTATTTTAAAAATTGAAACAGAACGCCTTATTTGTTGATGTTGGATTCATATCTGTTGATCTAGCTGTAAGAGATCTAGGGGAAGGAATTTCATCCATTATAACACAATTGATGTGTACATTGATTTATTAACAAACTACATCTTTTTGCTGCATTTCCTCAAACTGACTTTTAACTTGCATTTCATGAACCCAGGACAACCATTTATTGCCTAATCATGGTGTGGTATCCCTCCTTTTCCAGATACTGATGACTTTGAGTGCAATGAGTGCAAAGCCAGGTACAAGACCTCAAAGAGCATGCTGAGACACATCAAGTTCACTCATGAGCACCTTCATGAAGCACCGTCCAAGCCACAGCTTCCAGAGGATATTGCTTCTAGTCATTCTGCCAAGGGCACCGGCACTGCTTCTGATCAACTTGCTCATTTTGCCAGGGAGGTTTGGCACAAAAGGATGTCCTCCGAAGGACATGTGAGAGAGCTGCCTCCCAGAGTAGTTTGATTGATAAAGGTGGCGTTATCCGGAACGTTGAGAGACTCTCTGGAGGCACTCTAACCCAGGGCAATGTGCATCCCTCAAGAAGTACTAACGGACCTCAGACACTTCTCAAAAGAAATAACACTAGCAAGCAAGCTGTTGTGTTGCCTAGACCAGTGGCTCCTGTAGCAAGTAGTGGGGACCATGTATGCCCCACCTGTGGTAAGAGTTTCAACAATGAGGGCATGTTGGATTCCCACCAGCTCTTCCACCGAACCACAATCAAGGAGTTTAAGTGCGAGGTTTGTGGCCTGGTCCTTAAGACGTTCCAAGAGCACATCAGGCATCGAAATGGCCATGCAGAGCGCTTGCACAGCTGCTTCCTCTGTGAGAACAAGTACCGTTACGTGTCCAGTTACACACGGCATCTAACCAATGCTCACCATATCCACGGGCGTCGGGAAAAGTACACTTGTCGGCTTTGCAGACAAATAGTGCAGGGTAAAATGAGGATGATTGCGCACAGGGCTGTCTGCACACCGCAGAAGAGAGATGAGGAGCAATGGAGAAGAGAAGAGTCAGAAGCAGAGAGCAGGTCGAAGGCTATGAAAAGTCATCTGCAGGGTTCCACTGATTATCAGGTCGAGGATGTTACCTTGGATGCAGAGGAACCTGATAATCGTGAGCCTTGTCATTCTGGTGAAGATGGAGGTTGGATAAGTGAGAAGGAAGATCCTGGATGTGATCAAGAGGAAGAGGGCTTGTGCAGTGTGGACATTGCCTCAAGAATTGAAGATCATGATGAGGCTTCCACATCTGACTCACAGATGAGGAAACCTAAACAGAGAGTCACGTATGCCCAAGGAGAGTCAGATAGAATCGGAAGGAGGTTTGGATATTATGAAACTCCACGTCCTTTTCAATGCAAGCACAAATCCTGCCACAGGAGCTATGCCACTCAAAATGACCTGTCGTCTCACATTCGCCGGTTCCACAGACGTAAAAAGCCGATGCTGCAAGTCGATACCCGTCCCTACAAGTGTGAGCAATGCCCTCGGACCTTCAGCACGTTGCAGGCACACAACAACCACAAAGTGGACCACACAGGCACTAAACCCTTTAAATGCGAGCCATGCTTTAAGTGGTTCCGAACATCCAAGAAACTCTCAGTGCACAAATACAGGGTGCACAAGGATCATGTCAAGAAGAACGAGTGCACAGTATGTGGTAAGAAGTTCTTGGAACTACACGCATTGAAAAAGCATGAGCGGTGCCATCGAGGAGAGAGAAACTTCGCGTGCGATCTTTGTGAAAGAACCTTCACCTCCAAGCATGGCCTCCAGAACCATATGGTGAGACACACGGGTGAGAAGCCTTTCGCTTGTGAAATATGCGGGAAGAGGTTTTCGCTCAACCTTTACCTTGTACGCCATGCTGGTACACACGGGCTTTACAAGGGAACCAAACAAACCGATAGTATCAATGAAAAGTGACTATTACAGTGACAGGATTCTATGCAAGAAGTTTGTACTGGGACTCATCATTTCCACTTAGAGACGTTCCGCAGTAATGTTCAAGCGCACCTTAGCTGTGCAGGATCAGCTGGTTATGTTCTCACCATGCACAATGCGTGGAGTTCTCTATATTGTGTGTGGTAATCAGCTGGCCCTAGGCAGCTAAAGGTGCGCATGAACATTATATTCCGTATTATTAGCTCCATGGATCAAATTTGCTTATTGAAAGTTCTGAGATAAGTAAAGTGTGAAAATAACACAGTTAAAGGGGGAAGTTGACACTGACTTTTCATTTGTTTTTAATGAAAGCAGGAAAATGGGGGAAAGAGATCAGTGAAATTTGGAGCAAAATCTGATAAAAAATAAGAAAAGGTATGAATTTTTAAAGTTGGAATCAATGAAACACAAATTGGCAAGTCTGTGATGTATCTTACAAGGTCCTTTTTCATTTGCTTTGTACAAAGCAAATGGGTGATGAATCATGATGGACTTCCCATTTAAATTTATTAAAATTGATATAATATACATGAACATTTCATTTGTAAACAAAACGAAACCTCGTTGCTGTTTATCACAAAATCATTCAGAACCTAAGGGAATAACATTGTTATATTGAAACATTGTTCTATTGGCATTAAAAAGATGATCAGGGCATCCTTTCACAAAACCATCATAAGTACGATTTCACCAACATCCCATTGAAACTTGCGTTGAAATTAATACACATATTTCTATGGGATGTCAATGAACTTGTACTTTATGACAGTTTTGTGAAACACTGCTCAGAATGATATAAAGACGTTGGACCATCACAATTACTGTGCTGCAATGAGATAAACTGTTCTTTTAACAAGGATCCTTTGTATATATCAAAACGCTCTGTAACCTTTATAAAGTTGGCTCCGAAATATCGGAAAAACAGAATCCAGTGGCACACGGGTTAACCTGTATACAACTGAATTCTCTCAATCCCATAGGCTTAATACAGGGACCATCCGATCCAGTAGGCAATGGGGTAAATGTTGGGAATATGCTAACGTCTTATCAAATGAGCGGGACACATATTTTGTATACAACAACAAAAAGAGATTTATTACCTAACAAGGCATTTTAGCTGCTAAATATAAAGTCGTAATTTGCACGCTGCTCCGAATACGAAACCGGAGCGGGCAATATGGCAAATATTGCCCTCTTCCGGGTTTTCCCTGTAGACCACTGTACTAAATCAGAGGCAATATTCAGCCCTATTCCACACTTTCTTGTCAGTGCACATTTAATAAAGTGCATAGGTGCAGTATTGTGTAGGCGTTAAAATTTACGTCACAATTACATTTTCATACATTTTCATCTCTGGACAAGAGTAAGGGAAATACATGCATACATGGTGAGTAAAAATCATGCTTGATACCAAATTTGTATATCATTTGTAAAAAAAATGCCTTATAGAGGGGATAGGTAATAATAATTATATTGACTTGGCTTCTTTGGGTACATCATAAATATTGACCGCTAAGACCATATTGCCCTCGTCTTTCGACTCGGGGCAATATGATCTTAGCTTGGTCAATATTTATGATATATCCTCAAGCCCAGTCAATATAATATCAATGTTAACGTGGTGAGGTCACGTTGTCAATGTGATACGACCTACCCTTTAACTCACGGTGAATTAAAGGGCAATAATAATACTAATCAATAATAAAAGCGATAATAATTATATCAATTTATATAGCCCAGTTACTATGTAAAATATACTCTGCTGCACTGTGATAAAAAATAAAAACTCCTAACAGTGCTGTTTAATGGACACACAATCATAACTAATTGATCGAAAACTTCTGAAAACAATTCCGTCTTCAACAAAGCTTTGAAGACGGCAACAGATGAGGCTTTTCTTATGCTTTGGAGCAGCACATTTGAAAGCGCAATCTCCAAGAGTTAATTTTGTTTTTGTGTGAGGTAGCTTTAGATTTTTTAGAAGCAGCTTGTCCTGTATACTTCGTAAGTTATGTGAATAGGGATGTGATTTGAGAGATAATAATTCAGACAAAGAATAATAAAAATCCAACCCTTATAATAATTTAGATTGTACGAAAGAGGAAAATTAAGTGAAACAAAAGTAAGAAATACATCTATATCGGACCTATAATAAGAAAGATATGTCGTATACAAAATTATCATATTTTTCTGTTTATCTCCTATTAAAAGTATCTTCACCCTTGTGCCATGTCTGAAAATATATTTTGGGGTAGTATATGTTATTAAAGGTTCTCTAAAAAGAAAAGACCCTCCTGAGTCAAACATTTAAAATGATTGACATTATAGTCATTTTGTGTCTTGGAACAAATGGGAAAAATGTCCGTCACTTCAACATAGTGACACTGCCGATTCAGCCAATTTGGAGTGCTCATACGTATAGTGATTACAACTTTTGTTAAAGTTCATAACGTTCTCATCTTTGGTCCGATTTTCATTCCAACTTTCACCAAGCTGCTTCTTTGATTTTTCTCCTTTTCATTAGAGGTTTAAAAAATTAAGAAAAATTTATTTTGTTAAAGGTACTATGTCCCATTTGCAGCCAACATCAAATTCTGTAGAACTTTGCAGGAATTATGAATATGTCCTATGACTCCTATCTGAAATTTAAACGTTAGCAGTGTCCTAATTGTATTCAAATTATGCAAGAAAACCTGTTTACTTTCTAGACTTCACTGTCAGACACTATTGAGTAACGAACTGACTTCTTTGGTAATAACATACATAAAATTAGCTGTAAAGGGTACATGAGCATATGTCTACATCAATAACCCACTTCTTGTAATGGCCAAAATTAAACTGATTGAATCTTTGCGCAGCACAAAAAGTATGACAATTCAGTATAAGGGTCTGAAAATCAGATTACTATTACATAATGGATTGGTATGGTATGGTATGGTATTTATTCAATCATGCATCGCAGTAACATATACTGAATTGCACATGGATATACATTGCATTTTAAACACAAGTGTACAAATTAAAACAATCATTTACATAATTATAAGTACACGTATCAGACTATTACTTACTGTCTTGGTAGCACTTAAATCGATTTGACAGCTAATGGTCGTTATTTTCCCACTTAAAGGCATTTTCAAGCCCTTTCGTTTTGAGGGAAGTTCTAAATTAGTATTATCTCTCAAATGCTGTTGGAATTTAACCTTTTTCATTTTTTGGGCCTGCAAATGGGCCATAGTACCTTTGATGTAGGTTGGATTTGTCTTGAACTATCCCTACCCTTCCAATTGTTTTAGTTAATACCCGTACATTTAATTATACAACAAACTTCCATGTATTTCAATACTTGATCGATACAAGACTGTGTGTTTATTGTAAACCTTATTGTAACATGAAAATGTAGTTTTAATACACGATCCTTTTTCAAGTATCAGCAATGTTTATTTTTTGTTTTTGCTTCTGTTTAAATAGATCTGCATGTGTAGGCAGCGCTGTAGCCAGAGTTTGATGTTGGGGGCACATACATGTAATTGATCAACGTCCTGGGGAGGGGTCTAAGAGGAGGGGTGTCTGATCTTGGAAAACAATTTTTTTTTGGGGGCATGTGCATTTGTGCCCCCGTGCCTGTGTGTAGGTCCATGGATCTAGTGTTCCTAGTCAAAGTAGGACTCTTGTAAAGAGACCACCGTTGATGATTGCTGCCCTCATTTGACAATCAAGGGGCGATTCCACATGGGGAAGAAAATGTCTTGATAAAACATTTGTCTAAATTTCACACATTTCACAAATAGGGGTATGTGAGTGTATATGAGAGAACGAGAACCAACAGCGCAGCTAGCGCAGGTATTTCAAAACGCCTGTCGGCGAAAGAGAGAGTGGACAAAGGAAAGAAGAAGGAAGAAGAATAAAAGAGAATGAAAAAAAAGAAAAAGGAGAAGGTAGAGGAATAAAAGGAAAAGACAGAATCCTAGAGAGAGAGAAAAGAGAGGCAGAGGGATAGGAGATGAGAGATGGTAACATTTAGAAACGATGATTTTATGAAGTGAAGTGCCTTGAAAACATGTTCCTTCGATCATTTTGGGCGAATGCATGAGGTAAGGTGCCAAAATATATATTTGACAGTGAGGTGTCCGAAAATCATCTCGTGATGCCTAATTATTTTTATGCCTCCGCCACCGAAGGTGGTGCCGGAGGCATCATGTTTTCGGGTTGTCCGTCCGTACGTCCGTACGTCCGTCCCGTTTGACCGTTATCACAATATCTCAAGAACCATTTAAGATTTAAACTTAAGACTCGGGAATAGTATTTATCACCATAGGAAGACGATCTGATTAGATTTTGGAGTACGTAGGTCAAAGGTCACAGGTCACAGAGGTCAACTTATGAAATTCCTTGTATTGAGTTTGTTAGCGCGATATCTCAAGAACCATTTGAGATTTAAACTTCAAACTTAAGGATAGTATGTATCACCATAGGAAGACGATCTGATTATATTTTGGAGCACGTAGGTCAAAGGTCAAGGGTCATAGAGGTCAACTTATGAAATTCCATACATTGAGATTGTTATCATGATATCTCAAGAACCACTGGAGATGTAAAAACTTCAAACTTAAGGATAGTATGTATCACCATAGGAAGACGATCTGATTAGATTTTGGAGCACGTAGGCCAAAGGTCAAGGGTCACAGAGGTCAACTTATGAAATTCCATACATTGAGATTGTTATCATAATATCTCAAGAACCACTGGAGATTTAAACTTCAAACTTAATGATAGTGTGTATCACCATAGGAAGACAATCTGATTAGATTTTGGAGCACGTAGGTCAAAGGTCAAGGGTCACAGAGGTCAACTTATGAAATTCCATACATTGAGATCGTTATCGCGATATCTCAAGAACCACTGGAGAATTTTCACTTCAAACTTAATGATAGTATGTATCACCATAGGAAGACGATCTGTTTAGATTTTGGAGCATGTAGGTCAAGGGTCACAGAGGTCAACTTGTGAAATTCCATGTCTTCAGCTCGTTATCGCGATATCTCAAGAACCATTTGAGATTTTAAACTTCAAACTTAAGGATAGTATATATATCACCATAGGAAAACGATCAGATTAGATTTTGGAGTACATGTATGTCAAAGGTCATAGAGGTCAACTTGAAAAATTCAGACTACATGTATAGGACTTGTCATGATATGTCAAGAACCACTTGAAATATGTTCCGTTACTTAACCCGTACTTAACTGGGCTATTTTGAGCACCTCCCTGACTGGGGGGGGGCCGATTGCCTCGAAATTTGGCACGCGTCTTGAGAAATTGCGCAAAGGAAGAGACCTCACTATTATTTTGCTGAAAATTGCTTATTTTATCAATTATGCTAATTTATGCAATTGCATAAAGGAAGAGACCTCACTATAATTTTGCTGAAAATTACTTATTTTATCAATTATGCTAATTTATGCAAATCAAATTCATGAATAATGATTTTTATTAACAATTACATAAATAAAGCTTTTACAGAGTTGATTTTGTGGCAAAAGTTTCTAAAAAGCCTATCGGGCATTATCACATAAAAAAATTGTCCATGTCTATTTCAATTCTTATGTATTTCATTGTTTTATGAACTTCTTTTGTATTCTATTGTTATTAATTCTTAATCTTATGTATTGTATTGTTTTAGGACTTCTGATACTTGAGGTTGTTTCGTATCAATATTTTGCTTGAATAAATGATAACTAAACTCTAAAGAGTAAAATTATGCTGATTTATAGACCAAACTAGAAACTTCACTTTGCCATTCATTTTGTACACAAAATGACAAATTTCTCAATTTTCGGCTTGACCTTAGGTCACAATAGGTCAAGTAACTCTCTAGCTGAATGTCTGATTTTCAAAAACTGGGTGTCAAAAGATCCGTAAGACTTGAAAGAAAAACTCATGAAGCAGCATCGCCGAAAACATGGCGGTTCATGCGCAACAAAATTTGTTTGGGGCCTCCGAGGCTCCTCCTCCCTCCCCCAGTTAAGTAAGGGTTAAAAACTTTTTTAAAATATGATAGTGTGTATCACCTTAGGAAGATCATCTGATTTAATTTTGAAGTGTCTAGGTCAGAGGTCAACTGACAAAATTTTAGGTACATATAGCTTTTTTAATTTTCCCATACCTTATGCCACCCAGATGTCAGTTAATGGTTGAGTCTTGAGGAGATCATAGAATTTGCCGAGACGGATGACTACAACATCAGTGTTTACTGTTCACACAAGGACAGTCTTCGCTCCCTACTCTATAGTGCATGCAGAATATGAACCACAATCCTCGTGTCGGCTTCTTCGTGATTGCAGTTTCCCATGCCGATGCTAGATCCAACAGATTACACAGTTTCTCGTGATGTGACAAACACCTCTTTGCCATGTGGCCAATGGAACTCTCTCACTTTGGATGTAAGAAAGGCAAACAGTTTTTCTTATTGATTAGGTAACGGAGAAAATCCACCCAATTGCCTGGAAGCTTGGTCTAGCCAGGCACTTTCCTATGGATGCCAGTTCCTCTCTTTTCACGGGTAGACTCTTTCAAACTGTCTGGAAGGTAAGTGTTCCACACAAGATCTAATCTCTTGGTAGTCTGCAGTTGCTTCTTGAGGTATGGAATGAAAACTTTTTTGGTGTACCCATCAAAGCACTGATGCCAATAACAGGCAGACAGTGGACGATGACAGCTCCATCGAAGACTTTACAGCAATATGCTGATGGTGGCTCTGGTTGGTCAGGCTGCTCAAGGCAATGCAGCAGGTCAGACTATGTACCTGGTAGATGAAGATCAGTACCGAAGTCTGTATCTTGTGTGTGAAGAATTCATCTAAGTCACTCTCACGGCTCTGCATAGCGATGTAGATTTGGCCAAATAGTGCTACATTGTTATGAAGCACTTTGATCTTCTTGTCTTTCTTCTGAACTATCTTGCAGTGGAATTTCTGAAGAGAGCCAGTGAATTTATCTTGATTGGATCGTGGATTGAGTGGGTGCGTTCATCAAGCGCGGTCTTGAAAAACTCTTGGTACAGTTTCCTTCTAGTCTCCTCCAGCGTTCGGACTGTGGTAACAACGGCTCTGTTTGTGCATTTGCAACTGTCAAGCGTTACCAGATCATTAAACTCATCCGAAAATGGATTACCTGTTTGCCTGATGCTTGTAGAAAGGGCGTTGACTTCTGGAACGACTTCTGTGATGAGAGACCTTGCTCATGGTGCTGGAAGTTCTTAGGATTCTCCATATCATCTTCCGTGAAGTACTCTTCCTCACACTCTTTCAGCATTCTAGCCATTTCTGGTCCAGAGAGCATCCATCGTCTAAGAGCAGCAGGGTTTTCCAGGAGTCCAATAGCGCCACCTGCACCTTTCACAATCTTGTTCTCTTGCTCATGGGCCTGGTCAAAAGGGATCGAAGAAAGCTTGTTTGATGTTTTGGAAAGAATCCAGTGTGACTGTTGATCAAACCCCTTCTTGACAGTGGCTGGTAAAGACTTCATATCTCGAATGTGGACAGGCGTCCACCTGGAATAGTTCACATGGTCTAAGGCGAAGGACCTTCACATACAGTGGGAAGTTTTTCTCTGTGTGAGCTCTGATGAAGAGGAGTATGAGGGCTTCATATTTCTTCTTCTTCTTCTTCTTCTTCAAAATAATCTGCCTCCTTCACTGCTGAAGATTCTTGCAGATAATGTGCATGTGTGTGGCGACATAGGGATGCCCAGGTGTGCAGGTGAAAGGTGTATATATACATAGTGCCAGTAAAAAAAGTTGCCGGAATTTACTTCCCCCCTGTCTTTAGTTGTCGCTGGAAGGCTTCCACTGATGGAGCCAGGACAACCTCGAGAGGGAGAGCGTTCCACTGTCGAAAAGTGTGAGGAAAGAAGGAGTGGATATGTTGCTCTGTTCGTGACTGCATGACACGATAACAGTAAGGACGAGACGATCTTGTAGTTCTTACGACTGTTGCCGGTTGGATGTAGTGGTGGATGTCAAAGTCAACCAAAGAGTAGTGCATCTTGTACAGTAAGGTGAGACGTTGATGCTCTCTCTTCTGAAGGGAGGTCCATCCAAGTTGACTCAGCATGTCAGAGACGCTAGATGTCTGGTGGTAGCGGTTGAGAACATATCTCGCCGCTCGTCTCTGGACCATCTCCAACTGGTTTAGACATCTGATGGTGTGTGGATCCCAGACAGCACTCCCATACTCAAGAAGAGGGCGAACGAGAGCCTGGTATACAGTAGTCTTAAGCTGAGTGGAGTTGACACGCAGGTTCCTTCTAAGAAAGGCTAGGGTGTTGTTTGCCTTCTTGCAGGTGGCAGATACATGCTGTGTCCAGTTGAGGTCAGCAGTGAGAGTAATGCCAAGGTATTTGGCAGCTGACACAGACTCTAAGATTTCTCCATTGAGGGAATAATGATGGACATACTTGGTCTTCTTCCTGGAGACAGTTATGACCTGGCATTTCTTTGGATTTAGTGCCATCATCCACTTGCTTGACCACCTACAAAGCTGATCAAGATCCTGCTGTAGCAATTCTGCATCCTCAGGTGTCTGGATGGTATGGTACAGAACTGTGTCATCGGCGAAGAGTCTGACTTTCGTTGAAAGTTGGTTTGGCAAGTCATGATCTGGTCCGAGAACATGAAAGTAGGGCTTTTCTTCAGCATGTGATCTCTCCACTCCTTGGCTGATCGTTCATCCTTGGGGCCTGTACTTGGCATGAAAACCTGCTGCAAATTGTTGAATTACAGGGGAGGGGTCATGAGGGGTTCATGCCTTCGATTGGTTTGACACTAAATGGTGCAAAGAGTGTGTTAGGAGGAGGGCTTTTATAACTGTATAAACCAACCCCTCCGCATGCATCATGAATTATTTCTTCTTTTCTAAAATCCATGTCAAATAGAAAAGGTAGTGATTTGACATGTAGATCAGCTTGCGAGGCTACACCCCACTTACCTTAATTTACTGTATGACCGTGTTCTGTTGTTATTTTGGATAGGACTATTTACTGGCAAATCACAACATTCTACTCCCAGAATATGCAAAGTATTTAGGTAATACAAATCAACGTGATTATGTGGGGCTCCGGTACAACGCCCCTGCTCCCTTCACACTTATGTGAATGTTTTTTCCAGGGAGTCCTTCCATAATATCATTCAGTAGGTCCTAAGAGAGCCCTGTACCAAAAACAGGCAGTCGTATAACCACAAACCAATGTGATCTTACATTATATATAACATGGGGCTCTGGCACGACGCCCCGCCCCCATTCACACATATATGAATATTATGCCGGGGGCTCCTACCCTCACATTGTTCAGAAGGTCATAAGGAAGCCCTATACCAAAAATTGCATTTTTACAACAACAAATCAATGTTATTTTACCTTATTTCTTATTTGGGGGCTCTGGGACGACGACCCGCCCCCAAATCATACCTTTATAATATTTGGTTGGGGGCTCCAACCCTCACAATGTTCAGAATGTCCTAAGGAAGCCCTGTACCAAAAATTGCATTTGTACAACAACAAATCAATGTTATTTCACCTTATCTATTATTTGGGGGCTCTGGGACGACGCCCCCGCCCACCTCACCCCTATTTGGAAGTTTTGCCGGGGACTCCTACCCTAATACCGTTCAGTAGGTCCTAAGGAAGCCCTGTACCAAAAATGGCGCTTGTATCCGGCAGGTAACGATAATACTCAAGAAAGAAAGATTACCAAGAGTCCTTTTCAGGACTCCCCAATCCTCCCCCTCTCTCACATGGTGCAACCGCAAGCCTACTGTATATGTACATCACCATGCAAGCCGATACTTAGAAGCAGCATCAATACACATGTAGTTGAAATTCGTCTGCTCTCTGTTAACATGTATTACTTTTATTTTAAAAGCATTTTGAGAACTCACTCTAAGTTGAATTGCGCTATACAAAAATATTATATTATTATTATTTTATAGTGATATTCTTGTTCTCTTTTTTCGAAGTAGCCGGAAGCATTACAGCTGTATGTTTTCGGGTTGTCCGTTCGTCCGTACGTACCGCTCTCGTGATCGCATCATGTCAAAAACCGATTTATGGATTCCCGCCAAACTTGGGTCATGAATGTATCTTGCAGAGCCAATGAACTGATTAGATTTCAGGGTCACGAGGTCAAAGGTCACATGGCTCATTATGTATGCAAAAATAGCTTGTGATCACATTATCATTAGAACCGATGGACAGATTACCATCAAACTCAAGACATGTATGTGTCTTGCAGAGCCAATGAATTGATTAGATTTTGGAGTCACGAAGGCAAAGATCAAAGGTCACAGAGCTCATTATGTATGCAAAAATAGCTTGTGATCACATTATCATTAGAACCGATAGACAGATTACCATCAAACTCAAGATGTGTATGTATCTTGCAGAGCTGATGAACTGATTAGATTTTACGTCATGAGGTCAAAGGTCAAAGGGTCATACATTTACATGTATATGAAAAATAGCTTGTAATCACGATATTCTGAGAACCTGTTAATAGATTACAATCAAACTTGAATTTTAAAAATTGCTTCTGTTTTGGTTTGTAAAATCGCTCTATGGCGGAGGCATCATTTTCGACTGCGCGCAGTCGAAGATCCATCTAGTTTTTAAATGAGATTACAATTTATGACGCTCGTTCACACACAATTGCTTAGAACATTTAGAAAAGGGATGAAATTCCCGAATATCCTCTTATTCGTGTATTAGATTAAGGTGAAGGAATATGATTTCGGTGCGAGCATACGTAATTTTAATTAAAAAATAATTAAAATTCCAAACTTACAAATTTCATGATGACTGTTGCGATCCCGCCCACCGGCCATATCAAGCTGGTACATTGTACACAAATACAGACACATTTTGTTTCTAAAACTTAGCAACAAAAAAATATCATAAATCATGCTGATAGGAATAATTTTTCATTTGCATATCGTTCTTCGTCACAACCTATGAAAGTTATATGCAGGGCATCGGTTAATTGAAAATGAATTGAGAAAATAGAGAAGGAAAATCAAGTACTAAGCATTTTCTTTCCCATTTGTCCCCATGCATTGTTGGGTTGTATGTTTATGAAAAGATTTAGGAAATAAGAGTGACATATTAGAATTAAAGATTCTTTTTTTTTCTTTCTATTTTCTTCTCAAATCTATTTTATGATATGCTCACCTCGAAAACCGTCGAATAACCTTTTTTTTTTAAATAACGAAGATTATTTTTCTGGTACTGAAAGCTGTACTGGTAAACACTTTTCAAGGTTGGAGTGGTAATGAAACGCTAGTAGGCCTAGTCAGACAGATAAAGAAACAGAATATATTTCTTTTTTCATAACATGCGCCCCTATAGAGCGACTTATAGCATCCGTTTTTCCATTAATTTAATCGGCAAAGCTCGCTCGTTATGCTCGCTTGCATTTATAATTGATATATAATTATGTTGCTTGTGACATGTACTTTCAGTCTTTCATGATTAGATTGTGCTTTAAACCCACCAGGATTTTTTTCTCATTACAAAAAGGGCCCCACTGTGACCTAAAAAATCTTTAAATTTTTGCTCGCTAGAACATAATATTCAGACCATCACACTCAACTGCAAAGTATGATGCTTAAGCAGTATCTTGGACCATGCAAAGAGAGAAGAAAAAAAATTATCCTTGATAATGTCATCACAGTCATTACAATGGTTAGGTATATGTTCAATGTCTAAACAATATATATTTTCGTTTTGATGTTTCCCTTGGTAGGTGCTCCTTTTATTCCAGAACGTGCCCCTTTTTCGTTGCTGCCCCCCCCCCCCACTTTGGAAGACGCACCGCCGCCCCTGATTATAAACACCACATAATAAAAGGTCTTAAAAAAAAGGATATTTGTTTGTACTTCGTGAATCCGTTTTGCACCCGACACTATATGCACACGGTGCAGTTATGAAAAACGCGCCCGCACCCAAGACATGCACGCCCACTCTTTAGGAAACTGCAGTATAAAAGGAGCGACTCGGATACAAATTGTCATCGCTGGTTTGCTTCTGTACGTGCTTGATCTTGTCCGATCTATTCCGTTGAATTCCGGGTTGAATTCTCAGCATGGAGGTAGAGCTAGAGGAACCCATGGAAACGGAAGAGTCTGGAGATTCAGATATACAGGGATCAATTCCTGGGAATCTCTGCATGGGGCTAGATGAACCCATGGACGTAAATGGTCCACAAATCTACCAAGCTGAAGCTATGGAGACTGAGGAGTCTCAAGATACAGATGAGGCTATGGACGAATCGTAAAGTGACAGATATGTTGCAGATCGATTTAGCTCTGATGCACTAGCATCTCCATATTTGGCACTACCTCAAAGTGCCAAAATTGCCTCTAAATTTTATGACCATTGATTGTTGGAAGTCGGAACACCACAGATATCTTCTTTCTCCATTGGTCCAGCTTGGTAGAAATGTGGCTCAATTACGTTCATCGGCTCCTCTAGCTCCACGTTCAGATTCAAAGATTGAGACAAGAACAAGCACGTACAGAACAAAACAGCGATCCCCCGACCCATTAAAAAATTAAAACAAAATAAACATTCCTTTTACATTGTGATTAGTACATTATCAGGGATGATTTCAATAATTTATTATTTCTCTTTCTACATGGCCCAAGATAATTATGGGGCACTTGTCAAAAATAAAAGTGGCACCTCTTAGTTTTGAAAAGGGAAAATTAATAGGGTGAAGGGGGCACTTAATTGGGATATGGGAAAAGGGGAATTTAGTATCAAAGAAAATGGGCACTGGTCGAAGATGGGCACCTATCAGATTTTAGCAGGTGCCTTTTTCGGAGGTGTGAAAAGGGGCATTTGTGAGCAGGGAAGGGGCTCGTATTAAAAAGGAAAAGGGGCATTTATCTGAAAGGAAAGGGACACTTATTATAAATTAAAAAATGTTATTTCCTCTCGACGATATTCCATTTATATTATTTTAATATAATCTAACTTCTCTCGTGGCACCCGTAGAGATGTCTTGTGGCACCCTGGTTGAATAACGCTGTACTAGATGGTCAAAATTTGAGCGGGCAGATTGGCCAGGCTGGGAGGGGATATACTCCTTGCCCCTTAAGAGTGTTGCAAAATGTTGCATTCTAAAGTGAAACGGAATTTTAAAAAAAATACACACTCTCTCTCTGTCTTCTTTTGTGTTTCTTCTGTCTTTTTACTCCAATCTCCATTTTTTTTCTCCTTTAATTGCGTTTCATAAAACGCCGGGGTTGGCTTATCTACTCCAATTTACAAAGTTCTGTTAAAAAAGCTTGCGTGAATATTGTCATTGTCACTTTAGTCATTTTTTGTTGTTGTATTCATTGAATTTATTTCTCAAAACTCCAATTCCTTTTCGTACATAACATAAAAGCAAAGCATTTTCTAAAGTCCTAGTTTTTATACAAACTGAAGCATAATTATAACAAAACTGTTTTCATTATTTGATAAACGAACATAAAACATTATAGATCATTGTTTATAATTTCACAATGTACACGACTACAATATATTACAATTAAAAATAGGAAAATATTACCGCACTACATTTTATCCAAAAAACTAGAACAAGCATTGCTTTTTTCAGGATAAAACTGAATACTTTTAAAAACAAAATTGAGTTTCATATCTTTCAACATATTATTATACTGAATTGAAGTTTTGGGTTTTTCCTTTATTAAAACACACAATATACCCCAAAACCATTTCCCTTCCCTTCCTTCTATTTTAACTCCTTGGACTTGTCTATAGATATATCTATAGCCAAACCAACAAATGCAATATCAGCAGAACTGCTTGGTTAATAATCCACATAGGCCTCTACTATTTTCAAGCCCCAAACTTGACTATCAAATTTATTTGATAATATCAAGAAACACTGTTTTATGGCTGTTACTTCATCGATCCGGAAGCTATTATTACTTTTACTATTAATATTACTATCATTATCATCACCACTATCATTATTGCTTAAACTATCTATTTAATTAATAGTAAAAGTAGAGGTACAAGTAGAGGTGCCATGGACACTAATGTCCTTTGGCAAGACATTGATCTACATTTGCCACTTTCCACCCAGGTGTTAAATGGGTACCCGGTAGGATGCGAAAGTTAATGTGGTTTGATTAGCAAGTGGCGCTTGTAAAATGGCGACTGGCTGGAATGCTCCCCGGGGAGTGGAGAATGTGCATGCATTGTGTGCGAGTAAGCATGAATCCGATGACCGGGGTAATAATATATATCTGTAAAGCGCATTGAGAGGACCTGTGGTCCTGAAATGCGCCATATAAGGACCAGTGGCGGATCAGGGGCACGTGCCCCGGCCAAAAAAAAGAAAAGGAGGAAAAGGAGGGAGAAAGAAAAAGGAGAGGAAAAAGAAAAAAAGGGAAGAGAGAAAGAAGAAGCAAAGGGGAGGAAAGAAAAGGGGAGAGAAGAAAAAGGAGGGGAAAGGGGAAGAGAGAGGAGAGAAAAGGCGGAAAAAGAAGAAAGGCGGCAAGACGAAGGAGAGAAAAGGGGAAAAGGAGAATAATGAGAAGGGAAAAGAAAGAAAGGGGATGATATTATAAGAAGGTGTTTTTTTTTACCGGGTAAGGGGCAGGGGGGGGGCATGCAATTTTAAGTCGAACATGACTAATACCAAAGATTTTATCTCCTCTATAACTTCCAACTTATAACTTATAACTTAGTCTTGAATTAATTTTCCGATATACCTATTCTAAGTGCTCTTTCAGCATGCAGATTGTCCCCGCCATTAATCCTGCCACAGTCATCCCTGTGGCCGCGGCGAAGAGCCTACCACAAAGTTTCTATCCGTTTCGCAAGCACTTTTTTCCATCGCCTACATGTAATGCTTATTGCTTCCAGTTTGCAAAAGATCCGAGTGGCGGATCTATGGGGGGATGGGGGAGGGGTTAGTGGGTTTAACCCCCCCTTGGGCTGCCAAGTGAAAATGTGATGTGAATAGAAAAACGCCACATGTGTCCAGACCCACACAGTATCCGCATCGTCATCGGGTCAAACCCCCCTCAAACTGTTACTTGATTTAAAAATACGTTATCATGAAATGCTGTTTATGGTCTCCATTGTGTTAGTAGGTGCCAGGAAAATATCACTTACGGGGGTTCAAAATAGCCCCCCCCCCAAAAAAAAATAAAAAATAAATAAATAAATAAATAAATAAATAAATAAATAAATAAATAAAAATAAAAAAAATAAATAAAAAATCGCCTCGCCGCTACGCGGCTCGGACTTCGCGGCTCGTGGACGATGCTCCGCATCGTCATTGGGTCAACCCCCTTAAACTGTTACTTGATTTAAAAAGACGTAATTATCATGCACTGCTTTTTATGGTCTCCATTGTAAGTGTCAGTCAGGGGCGGCGATTTCTTTTCATGACCGGGGGACGAAATGCGAGGAGCAGTGGCGTAATGACCAAAAACGTTTTTTTGGGGGGCAGGAAAAAAATCCGCATCACCACCATTCTTACATGTTACATGAAGGCCCCGCGCAACGTTTTTTTAAAGTGGAAGGGGAGCTAAGGTATTAACGATCAGGTAGAGCAATGCAAGTGGAGCGTAAATTGGCGTGGGGTCCAGGGGCAAAGCCCCGGCGGGGGTCAAGGGACGAAGCCCCCGGAAGCTCAGGGGTTTTAGGCATTTAATTACGTTCAGGTGTCACTGGCATGCAGGTCACTAATTGGAGTGGGGTCTGGGGCGGAGCCCCTAGAAGCTCAGGGGTTTTATGCATTAAATTACGATCAGATGAGCAATCAAGGGCTACCTTAGGGCCCTTGGTGGGGTCCAGGGGGCAGAGCCCCCAGAAGCTCAGGGGTTTTAGGCATTTAATAACGGTCATATGAGCATCCAGGGGCCCGCCTTAGGGCCCTGGTGGGGTCCAGGGGCGGAAGCTAAGGGGTTTTAGGCATTTAATTACCGTCAAATGTGCAGCCAGGGGCACGCTTTAAGGCCCTTGGTGGGGTCCAGGGGGCAGAGCCCCCGGATGCTCAGGGATATTAGGCATTTCGGTCAGATGGGCATTCGAGGCCCGCCTTAGGGACCTGGTGGGGTCAAGGGACGGAGCCCCCTGAAGCTCAGGGGTTTTAGGCATTTAATTACGGTCAGATGAGCAACCAGGGGCACGCTTTAGGGCTCTTGGTGGGGTACAGGGGGCAGAGCCTCCGGAAGCTCAGGGAAAAATCATGCCATTTCAGCAACATTCGTAAATCACTGGTATCGAATTAGAAATAAACCGCTTCTTTAATTTTATTGGGGGGGGGGGCAACTGCCCCTAAGCCCCCCATCAGTACGCCAGTGCGAGGGAGCATAGTGAACGAGAAGGGTGAAGGTGACAGAAGTGACTCCCCCTCACAGTTTTTAAAGTTTTTTGTATTATAAAAACTATAGTATAAGAACAAGCAATATACTTTTTACACACTTCAGTTTATACAAGATCTACACGTACATTTGGAAGGATATTATGCGAGGGAGCGTAGCTTCCGAGTGAGAAGATTTTTGCATTTTTATTTGTCTAAACGCTGCACTCTTGGGCCCTCCAGAGCCTAAAAGTGTGTTGCAGCCAGTATTTGCTATACATTTTGGGGGCACTTTTTCAAATTTTCAGGGGACGACCCCCTACAAAAATCGAGGGGACGTATCCCCGTCCCCGGATTGCCGCCCCTGGTGTCAGTAGATGCCAGGAAAACATCACTTACGGGGGTTCAAATCAGCAACAACAAAAAATCGCCTCGCCGCTTCGCGGCTCGTGGACGATGCTCCGTGTCGTCATTGGGTCAACCCCCTTAGCAAAAAGCTAGATCCATCATCCGCCCCTGGATCCCTACTCTTTGAGGGGGTAAGAGAAAGCAATTTTACGTCATATTACTCCAGGAAGTGCCTGAAAAATGCACCTAATGTGGTTCTAAAATTGCAAATGCTTCCTACTCAGGGAGGGGGTTCTAATCCCCTCCCAGACCCACCCCCGCTTGGTCGCTCCGCTCCCTCGCCGCTGACGCCTCGTTCCATCGTTTTTCATATATTTCACCCCATGCGATTTTGTGCCCCCGGTAAGAAATTCCTGGATCCGCCACTGATGACGAACTATTATTATTATTATTATTATTATTATTATTATTATTATTTGAGAGCGTATATAAACAAAAAGCTTGTAATTACTATCTTTGATAAAAACTGTTTAAAATTTAAATTCACTCAACCAAGGACCCACGTTTGTCACGTAGTAGACTTTTACGACTTAAGTAGTGAATGTAGTAGTAGTAATGGTTTTTTTACCTGACTGCTAAGAAAGCATGAATGCTTGTTAGTAAGCAACCAGAGGACCGACGGATTAAGGTCCTCTCCGAGGAACCTGGTAATGAGGATTAATGCCTTACCAAAGGGCACTAGCTCACCGACTTGGTTTCGAACCCGGGTCGCCGGATTACGAGAACACTGCTTTACCCACTGAGCAATCGCGAATATTAATTTCCATAATATACAATAATCACTACGATTATAAAAGATGATAAAGGAAACCTATACGCTAGAAAGCGGTTTAATAGGTTATTTTTCTTATTTTTTTATTTTCATTTTTATTAAATCCCAGGGGATTATGTGATGGCTATTCCTTATTCATCTTTATGGCTACTATACTGACGCTATTCAACATTAATTGTCGAGTGTCTGTTTTGTCCACAGTTGTCAATAGTAAAGAAAAATATGATAGGAGTAGACTTGAAGAGAAATACATTTGACATTACATTTTCTATACAAGAACAAATAAATCAAAACATATATTAAATTTAAAACAAATCGAACAGGACCAGACATTTTGGGGCCATACACTGTAATTTCGCAACAATAAGGCATTGCGTGTTCAACTCATTGTAAAATGCCATATGGTTAAGGATGCGACAGTCTTGTCTATCGATCTGTTTACCAGATAAATTCCATTTATTGTAATTGATTGTATGGGTCTGACTAATACAGTTCTTTCTTCACTGTATCTACTTTTTGTGGTATACAGATGTAGTTTACAGTATACAGTTTTGATATACAGAAGGTAAAAGTGCATATTTCCCAACATTTTCCATGCAGTTTGATATGCCTGAAAGATAATATAACATGGGGAAGAAGAGGGAGAGAGAGTAAGGCAGATATATAGATACAGAGAGAAAGAGGAAGAAAGTAAGAGGGAGAGAGAGAGAGAGAGAGAGGAGAGCAAAGAATATTAAGTAAACGTCAGGAAAGTACTTTGGAAAATTTAATTTCCGTTTTCGCAATACTCGAATTTTCATCATTGATTTTGAAATGCAAAGTAATCGTCCCTTTAATTATAAATACTTTCAAATATATTCATACATAATACATGTATAGCTTCATTTCAACTCAGCCTTCTCTTTAAGACGAAATTTCACTTAATTTCATTTCATTTCTTTATATAAACACGGTAACTCTCTCAGCCTTAAGGGCTGTTTTTCAGAAAGTCCGTGTGAACTGAATACAAATATACAAATTATAATACAAACAAAAGCCAGTAACAAAAGATAACAAAACATAAACAAATGCAAAATAAACTAATCAAATCAAAACATAATTGGCATGGGTAACAATGATGCATAAGAACATTTAAAAAAAACATGAATTATTATCATGTACAAAATACAAATTAACAATAATGAATCAAAAGTTGATGATTAACAGAGAAGTTTATTGTAAACCGAGAATGATTGACTCTCCTCCCAAGGGTCAGCCCCCAGCATCGTGTATTACCTAGGTGGTGACATGATGTGTTTTTTGTTTCTTTCTATTCTCTATGGTTTTCAGTTCCTGTAAAATTGTGTTACAGCCCCTATTATAACTTAAACTCCTTATTGTATAAATCATTTTGCCCTTAGGGACTGAGAAATTATGAAAAAAGTGTTGGGTATATTACAGGGGGTTGCGTTTTTCAAGGCAAGGTAGAATAGGTTTCGGTACCTTATTATAAAATATCTGGTGCATCATTATTAATGTCCTTTAAAAAAATCTTTCTAAAATGTTATCTATATTCAAAAGTAGGAACAGCTGATCTGTTGAGAATCTCGGGTCTTTCCTTAAAACAATGCAAACTCAACCTTCCTTCTCTGTAAGACCCAGTGCAACTTGATAGCCGAACGATCTCACATAAAGAGCATGTGAGGTAGACTGTACAGCGCCTACGCATGTGAAAATCCCCAGTTTTCTTGAAATACATGCACGTCGTCCAGGCGCGTACGCAGCGGGGGTTAAACCCCTCATTTTTGTATGTGTGTGTTTCGGAGAACCCCCCTCACTTTTTTTTCAAGTGTCAAAAAAAATTATAAAACAAAAATTGGGGCTGAGATGCACGGCCCTACATGTTATCAGTGTCTGTGATATGGTGTAATATTGAAGCCCTAAAAAAAAAATCGCGTTTCAAAATGATCAAGAAGTGCCTCAAAAAAGTAAAAATCTTTGAGTGACCGGTTTTACCATACTTGTTTTCCCCAATAGACTGTAGTGTTATGAAAACCGTTAGGAAAACGCAAAATTTGGTTTCGATTTCCAATCATAAATATCTTGATAATCAGACAGGCGATCGGCTTGTAAAAGTCATGGGGTTCCTTACTGACCTAGAGGTTTATAATTATCATTGTAGCATGAGCTAAATCCAGGATTTTGTTTCAGAATCTGAGACAAAGTTACCGGATCCCTTTAACGGGGAAGGGTAGCTTTTAAATCTCCGATTTGTCAATTTTTGGTGACCCTCTGAGGAAGCAGGCGACCTCTTTCAGCTTTTCCCAGGGAGAGGCCTCCTCGTCGCCGTAAAATTGCTACCTTTCCCTCCATTAACAAAAATAATAATAATGATGGAAAAAATGATTTCCTGTCTATAGGTCTGTAATCCAGATCGCTGCCTAGACGGTTTACAGCTCTTCTACAATTTGAATATTTCCGATGCTGTGCAAGGGAGAGAAGCGACCGAGCGAGAAGATGCACAATTTTAAAAAGAGAAAATTGTCTTTCTATTTAGAGCCTCTTCCTACCAATTGCATATCCCTCTTTCACTATCTTCCTGGGGTTTTAAATGTCTAATTGTGCATGTACGTTTTGCGTCACACATTTGTGTGACAGCATATTGTGAAATACTTATTACCTATTACCCCTTTTCCTGTAATAATCTGTTTCTCATACTATTTTTAAAGATCAGAATATTGCATAAACTGTCTCAGTCTGCCGATTATGTACCTTTACAATGTAGAACATAGAAACTGAATCTTATTTGTAATTTGTATTTCTTCCATAGGCAGTCAAATTTCACTAATTTGCTTGACACTTTGTTTATAAAAATAAATAAGGTTCCATTAAATAAGGTTAAAAGTGTTAATTTTCTTGGTGTTTATATTGATTAGAATATGCAATAGGACAATCATGTCAATAAAGTCACTCAAAAGGTATCTAAATGTATTGATATGTTATACAGATTAAAAGTCTCGCTTCAACCTTTAGCATTAGTACTACTAAATGATTCATTTATGCTCTCATATTTAAATTATTGTGTTGCTGTTTGGGGGTAATTGTAGTTGAACTAAATTAGATAAATTATTTAAATTGCAAAAAAAAGCCCTTCGCATATGCCTGGGATGTCATTATCGTGCCAATTCTGCCCCACTGTTTAGAAAACTGAAATCTCTTAATATTTTTGACTTGTACTATTACTCAATTGCCCTCCTTGGTTTCTTTTACTATCAAAATAAATTACCTGTTAATAATTTTCAGATGTTCACTCTTAATTACCAGATACATAATCACAATACCCGTGTTAAGGATTCTTTTCACTTACGGCCAGTAAAAACAAATAAGGTAATGAAATCTGTCAGACAGTACGACATAACTTCCCTGTGATTTGGAACTCCATCCCCAAAGATATCTCTGAACGCAAGTCAGTAAATTCTTTCAAAAAAAAGTAGAAGCAGTTTCTTTATCTCAAATATGTATAGTTATTTATCTTTTTTTATACACTGTTGCTCATAAAGTTGGAATATTTTTTTTACCCCAATTTATGGAATGATTTTGACAATTATTTATTCCTAATAGATCTAAATAATAGTTGACATTCTCAGATTTTATTGAATAATAATTTGTAAGTGTTTGTTTTGCGTGACTGCTTAAGCATATGTATGCTACTATGCTAATCAACTAGGGGACCTACGCCCTTAAGTCATAACTGAAAGTAAATGAGGATTAATGCCTCACAAAAGGGCAATAATAACAGCAGATCGACACGGTTTTTATCCTGGGGCCTCACAGTTACGAGGCCATTGCTTTGCCACCGAATCATGACTGCACGCAGCGGGGGCTAGGGTAGGGGGCAGCCCCCAAAAATACAAAAAACAAAGAAAATGTAATAAAGTATCAATAAATCATTGCATTTTCCCCCGGTCCCCAACAGAAAAAATGTATATATATATATTTTTAAATATTTGTTGTTGTTGTTATTTGTTATCTTTGCTTTACATTATGCTATTAATGATACGGGAACTACCCTTGTACAAGGCCTAACGACTTTATTTATGTAGTTCCACATTTCATTTTCTAAATTTGTTTATGAATTATTTTATATCTTTTGTATCAATGTATTTTTTAACCGAGAATGAAATAAATGAGAATTGAATACAATATTGAATGTCGATAAATGATAAACGCAAGTCTGGATACAAGATCATAATTATATGAGCATGGTATTTGTATAAATTGAGTCGTATTTTAAAGGAAATTGAGAAGTCCACTAAAAAAAGTGCTTGTATTGGTGTGAATTACTCAATAAATAATTTTTAAAAAGGAAGATAAAAAGATTTTTTTTTTAATTAAAAAAAGGAACAGCTCGGAATTATGATCTTTCATATGCACAAGAACGAAGACATTCGAGCACTGTATGTGTGTCTATGCTCCAACACCCACGAGCAGTTGAGCACTCAATAAATTGATAAATTTCGTACTTGCGTATTTTGATAGGCTGTTAAGTAGAACATTGATCACGATGACGTCACAGGGGACAACGAAAGTCAAGACAAGGCAAGGACCATGACAGGGACAAGGACAAGGTTCGAAGATAAAGACCAAGATTAGAAAAATGGCAAAGATAAAACATGGACAAGGGCAGAAATAATTATGGGAGGGAGAGACGTAAGGAGAGGGGTGATTTTTTGATAATTTGACACACAAATAGGTATTAACAGTAACATGTGAGTTTTTATAGCTAATATCTAAAATGTATTACTGTACTGATGAACACCTTGTCGACTACTCATGTTAGTAGTGATCAAGTAGGCCCTAATGTGCCTTGACTAAACTATTACATAAAACATGTCCTCATTGATAAACTGGTTTTGAAAATTGTTAACATAAATACTTATCCAGGAGTTTGCAGCATATTCCAATAAATATGTAATGGTCGAATATATACTTAATGGCACCCCTCCAACAGAACGAGAGCATGTATAAAGGTCGAAAATCTCTCGTATATATTGATTTAGAATACGTCATACGCTGTGAGAAAAAAATATATATATTCAGTGTCTGTGATTTCAACTGTGAAAATTTCGCTATCAACACAATAGCCATCGTCATTTTCCCAGCTATATCTACAGGCAAACCAAAAACGCAAAATCGGCAGAACTGCTTTGTTTGTAACCCACATAGGCCTCTAGTATTTGCAAGCCCCAAACTAGACTATCAAATTAATTTGATAATATAAATATAAAGAAAAACTGGTACTTCATTCACTGGCTGTTACTTCATCAATCCACTAGTTGTTATTACTATAACTATTACTATTAGTATCATTATCATCATCATATCATTATTGCTTTAACTATCAATTTTGAGAGAATATATATAAGCAAAGAGCTTGAAAATAATATAATTGATCAACTCTGTTTGTTTAAAAAATTCAATTCACTCAACAAATGACCAAAAATTGTCACGGAGTGGTGTTTTACGACTTAAATGAGAATATTCCTTTTTTTATTATACAATAATCAATAAGATTATAAATAAAGGATCAACGAAACCTATATGCTATATAGTAAGCAGTTTTAGCAGGTAATTTGTCTATTTTGTGTTATATATTAATATTGAAATCATTAAATTTCAGAGTACCATATATGATCGAGATACTCTTTCTATCTTTATGCCTATTAGACTAATCCTATATAACATTAATCACTGAAAGCAAAATAAACAATCTTTTTTCCACAACTGTCGATACTGACGTTTTACCTTGTTAAAAAGAATTTGAATAAAATAACGATAAGAAGATTATATAGCTACTGTAACAGGTATATTTACGAACACAAAACATTAAGAGTAAGTTTTTGTTTACAGGTTTAATACTCAATATGAAGTCAAATCGTGATCTTTATTTTTCTTAACCTGTTGTAAGAGGTAGATTTACATAAAATTATAATCTTTGAACAGCATTTTCAAGCAAACTATCTCTTTATATTAGCTCAAGTTCTTTTTCCATTCGATTCATAGCTACAACATAAGGTTATTATTTTTTTTTTTTTAAGTGGGTCCGGGAATTCCGATGGGAATTTCATCGCTCCTGAATCCAATAGGATTTGGCAGTTTTCCCACGGTGGATCTATTAGGCCCATGATATCAACTGTATAAAAACTGTATAACAGAGAGCGATGAGCTCATTTGGTTGCGCTGCGCGATATAAAAAATTGTCATCGGTGGTTTGTGTGTGTGTATGTGTGAGCTTAGGTGTGTGAATGAGGGTGTTGGGAGTATGTTTAATGGGGGAGGGGATGGGATGGGAGAATGGACAAAAAATTCTCTCAAGTATACTTTAATATTCTTGATCATAATTATATATGAAAATGTTTTTCTAAACAGTTTATACAAATATACTTATGTTTTCGTTTTATTATTGCAATTTATGTTTCATCCAAAGTATCAATTTACAATGTATCCAGTTTTGTTAAGAATGATTTGGACAATATGTATTTGATTTGAGAAAAAATAATAAAAATATCTTTAAAAAAAAGTATGTGCTTGTTCTTGTCTAATCAACTCCGTTGAATCTCAGCATGGATCAAGAAAAAAACCGATGGACGTTACTGATCCACAATTCCACCAAAATGAATTAATGGCGGAAGCGTCTCAAAAAAACAGAAAAACAGAGATCAATTTCATTGAATCTCAGCATCGAGCCAGATGAAGCGATGGATACGGGAGAGTCTCAAGATACAGAGAAACAGAGATCAATTTCATTGAATCTCAGCATCGAGCCAGATAAAGCGATGGATACGGAAGAGTCTCAAGATACAGAGGAGGATATTGAGATCGACTTAGCGTAGAGTCCTCACCGAGTGGCAGAATCGTTGCGCATCGAATTAGAGATCACTAGTACGGCGGCGGTGCTGACTGTTCGTTTTGTCAATCCCATACAATGATATGATATAAAGATGAGAGAGAGAGAGAGAGATAGAGATTTCTAAGCTCTCTAAAATGCATATGATGATGTTGATGATGATCCCCAGCACTGGTATGGCGCCATTTATCTCTGTCAAAGATTCAAAGCTCCTCCAATAGACATGGACTACACATTTGCTTGAAAATACAGGTTTTGAGACCTGACTTAAAGCTTTCTAGTTTTCTAGAATACGACGGCGGGAATTCCAAATTCCAAATGCCACTCCAAGGGGAGCATTCCAGCCAGACGCCATTTTACAGACGCTCACAATGCCCTATGCCCTGGACCAGTGTACCATCTCTCATGGACCTAACAAAATTCCATGCTTCTAGGATGGGTTAGACCGATCATCCCTTTTTTTTTTTTTTTTTGTTCCCACGCTCTTCCATCTCCATTGGTCTAACTAGCCACCACCACAATGTTTAACCAAAATTCCATGCCCTCAACGAGTGTATCCTATTTCATGGAATTTACAAAATTCCGTGTTCTATATATAGGAAATTTTATGTGATTAATTGTTAGAAAATTTCACAAATTGTCCCCCCGCTCTTCCGTCTCCATTGGTCTAACTAGCGACCACTACAACGTTCAAAGGGCATTATGCCTCTTTTCATGGAGTTAACAAAGTTCCATTCCCTGAAACAGTGTACCTCCTTTCATGGAGTTAACAAAGTCCCATTCCCTGAACCAGTGTACCTCCTTTCATGGAGTTAACAAAGTCCCATTCCCTGAACCAGTGTACCTCCTTTCATGGAGTTAACAAAGTCCCATTCCCTGAAACAGTGTACCTCCTTTTATGGAGTTAACAAAGTCCCATTCCCTGAACCAGTGTAACTCCTTTCATGGAGTTAACAAAGTCCCATTCCCTGAAACAGTGTACCTCCTTTCATGGAGTTAACAAAGTCCCATTCCCTGAACCAGTGTACCTCCTTTCATGGAGTTAACAAAGTCCCATTTCCTGAACCAGTGTACCTCTTTTCACGGACTTAACAAAGTCATATGCCCTGAACCATGGAACATAAAGGAAGATTTTATGAGTACTAATTGTTTGAAAACTCGAGATATTGTTCCCAAGCTCTTCCTTCTACATCGGTCCAGCTCGGTAGAAATGTTGCTCAGTTACGTTCATCCTCTATCTCCATGTTGAAATTCAAAGATTGAGACAAGAACAAGCATGTACAGATCAAAACAGCGATTCCCCGACCTACTAAAAAAGTAAAACACAACATAAATTCCTTTTACATTGTGATAAAAACATCAGGGATGATTTCAATATATTTGTTATATCTCTCTCTACATGTTCCAAGATACGGGGCACTTTTCAAAAATAAAAGAGGCACCTCTTAGTTTCCAACAGGGGAAATTATCAGGGTGAAGGGGCCCTTCTGGAAAGGGGTTCCTCTTGTTCCTGAAAAGGGGCACTCACCTGATGTGAATAAGGGCACTTAATTAGGATAATGGAAAAGGGGAATTTATTACGAAAGAAAATGGGCAATGGTCGAAGAAAGTGGGGCACCTATCAGATTTTAATAGGTGCCCTTATCGGAGGTGTAAAAAGGGGGATTTATGAGAAGGGGAAAAGGATCGTATGAAAAAGGAAAAGGAACATTAATCTGAAGGAAAAAAGGACTCTTAATATAAATGAACAAATGCTATTTCCTCGTGACGATATTCCATTTATATCATTTTAATATAACCTAACTTCTCTCGTGGCACCCTGGTTAACAAACCCACGGTGTTATCCTTACGTCTCCCCGAGGAAGATGTAAGGATACGTCAACAAATTTATCTCTAACAACGAGCATGATTGGCCACATACATGTATATTTAATACAAATTGTTGGATTTAAAGGTACTAAATGTATGTCCCTTTTGCAGGTCAAGAAAATGAAAAGATTAAATTACAACGGCATTTGAAAGACAACACTTATTTAGAACTTCCCTCAAAACGAAAGGGTTTGAAAATAGCTTTTGCGGGAAAATAATGACCATCAGTTGTCGTATCGACATAAGTGATTGCAGTCATCTAAGTAGTAGTCTGTTTTTCAGACCCTTGTACCGAATGGCCGTACGTTTTGTGCTGCACAAATATTCAATCAGTTTAATTTTTGCCATTACAAGTAGTGGGTTATTGATGTAGACAAAAGCTCATGTACCTGTTACAGCTCATTTTATGTATGTTATTACCAAAGAAAAAAGGATGTCAGTCAGTCACTCAATAGTGTCTGACAGTGAAGTCTATAAGGTTAACAGGTTTCCTTGCATAATTTGAATACTAGGACACTGCTAACGTTTAAATTTCACAGATAGGACATACATGATATATTCACAATTCCAGCAAAGTTCTACAGAATTTGATTTTGGCTGCAAGAGGGACATAGTATCTTTAAAGCATGGAATTTTTCTTTCATCATTATCTCATCATTATATATATATCTTACTATTAAATTTCTTTGCCCGTCGTGTTCGCACAGAGTCAGACAGAGTAAGGTCATAAGCAACAACAGACGGAGTGTTCTCACAATCCATGTAGACAGGGATCTCATTGCGTAAATGTATCAAGCGAGTTATTAAAGCGAATGAGCATGGTAAAATGTAATTTCGATAGAAAAAATATGAGATGATTTTGTGTACCTCGCTTTCGAATAGAAGGATTTGTAGGCACCTCTTTCTATACACAATTATGGAGTTATCGAGAAATGTGGCTGCCCGAATTAATCCTGTTTCTAAATGTTGCGAGTGAGCAAATCGAGCAACGAAGAACGACTCTTTATTTTCTTCAAAATGCTTTTTCCTCGTAAAATTACATAGTCTCGCGGTTTATAACTTTCGGTTATCTTGAAATCGACGTTATTCCATCAATAGTTTTGATATAACCTTGTTTTATTATAACCCCGAAGTATGTCTTGTGGCACCCCGGTTAACAAAATGCCGAACTAAATGGTCAAAATGTGAGTGGGGGAGATTGACAAGGCCGGGAGGGAATATCCCCCTTGCCCCTTTATAATGAGAAAATATTACATTTGAACATTGAAACGCACTCATTCTGTCTCTTTTCCTGTATGTCTTCTATCTTTCACTCCTACCTCCATATATTTTTTTTCTCTGCTGTACAATACATCAAGGACGCAGGTATGATCAACCCAAAGCATTTTTCGATAATTTGACAAACAAATAGGTATTACCTGGGAGCTTTGAGTTTTTACAGCTAACATCTAAATGCTATTACTGTACAGATGAACACCTTGTCAAATATTTATGTTAGTAGTGATCAGGTAGGCCCTATTGTGCCTTGACCTATCTATTACATTTAACATGTCCTCATTGAATAAACTGGAATTGAACTTTATGCTAACCACATTATTTTATACTCAGTCTGTTGTTTGAAGCTATTACAGAAAAACATATCCAGGAGTTTGCAGCATATTTCAATATATATATGTAACTGTTGAATATATACTTAAATTAATGGCGCCCCTCCAACAGAACGAGAGCATGTATAAAGCTCGAAACATTTACGTACGTATTGATTTAGAATACGTCATAGTCTGTGAATTAAATTTATATATTCAATGTCTGTGATTTCAACCTTGAAACTATTGCTATCAACACAATAGCCAACGCCATTTCCTACCAGATATCTATAGCCAAACCAAAAATGCAATATCTGCACAAATGTTTGGTCAATAACCCACTTTTTTTACATCCTCTTTCGAGGTATTTATTAGCAATAACATATATACATACAATAAAAATAAATCAAGGTTTTACAGCAACCATTGATAGAATTTTTTGAACTTCTTTTACAAATGTATAGTTACTTACACTTTCCAAATATGATTTCACCATACACTTAAAATCAACCCATACAGAATTTGCGTCGTATATGTTTACCTTTAAATGAATATTTTATATAATTTCGATAGACTGTATATTTTGCTACGTTACAAATAAGATTTAACATATCGTAAGTTTCATCGTCCACTTTATAGCCTATCACTAGAAGTTCTTCATTTATACATTTATTTATCTTGAAAAGGTGATATAAAAGCCTTTGAAGGATTTTCCAAAATGTTTGAACAAGTTTACAGTGTAATAAAAAATGCACACAATGCATACATTTGCTGTGATTAAGAACACGCCATTTTAGCAAATTTTCTTTAAATGGTAAAATATTGCTCAGAAATTTAAAATTAAATTGCCTAATCCTGTTATCTCTAATTTTACACATTTTGAACTGAAAAACCATTTTCCAATTGAAAGAGTATGATAATGAAAAAACATTAGACCAAAATGATATAGTTGACAGTTCTTGAGAAACCCAGGCACTCAACATTGAATATATCTTTTTTGTAGTTATAGAGCCAAGAGTTATATCATCTCCTGTTTTAAGTGTAATCAAATCATCTTCCTCTCGTTTGCAATCAATAGTTTTTTCTAGATATCATCCTATTAAAAATATTGGTCAATAACCCACATAGGCCTCTAGTATTTGCAAGCCCCAACCTTGACTATCAAATCTATTTGATAATATCAAGAAACACGGTTTTATGGCTGTTACTTGATCAATCCGGAAGTTTTTATTAGTATTACAATACTATTGACATTACTATTACTATTGCTATCGTTTTCATCGTCACTGTCATTATTGCTTTTACTATCAATTTGAGAGCGTATATAAACAAAAAGCTTGGAATTGTTATCATTTATCAAGACTGTTTGGTTAAAAATTAAAAACAGGCTACAAAAGACATCCAATTTGTCACGGAGTAGACTCTAAAGGTATAGACCAGTTCTGGTCATGCGATTGCATTGTGAAAGAAACGTTGTGGAATCGATCAAAAAAGATTGATCATCTAGCATATAAGTATTGGTGTGTACTACAGGGTTCTGGAATCATCAAAATGATAAGAAATTTGGCCCAGTCTTGGTAAAGTTACAAGCACTGTACACAAACAGATGTATATGGGACTATATACGCGATCACGATATCTATCCAGTCCGGATCGATATGATAATTTACCAAATATATTAATTAGTATGCGGTTTCCCGGCAAAATTTGTATGATCATGTATTAGTCAAATGATTGGTAATAAGAGCTTCCATTTCATTTTTTGAGAGGGGGCGTTTCCAAAACTGGACTATACCTTAAACGACTTAAGTGAGAATATTAATTTCCATTATACAATAATCAATACGATTATGAATAGAGGATCAAGGAAACCTATACGCTAGTTAGCAGTGTTAGCAGGTAATTAAATTGTTTTGATAAAAAAGTTAAATCCCATAATACCATATATGATGGCAATTTCTTATTCATCATTATGTCCCACCCTCCATTCATATAACACGTACAAGTAGAAACCATAAAGACAGATTTTGCAGCCATGGATTTCTCACCACGATTCATTCTCGGATCAAAAATATATTACAATTATACTACATTATGTTAAAAGTTAGGAGACATATTCAATATAATATATATGATTAGATGAAGAATCAGGTAAAAAACCATGACCATACATATTTAATCTACTTGACAGTGATTGACTAAGGAAAAGCAGTCACAAAATTGATGTACAATGTCACATTTGCTTGACTGATCATGGTAAAAGTATTTTTTTCTGAAAACATGCAAATTAATCATCATATGCATAAGGTACAGTGAACTCGTCATACCAGTTGTTGGTTTAGGCCTATATCTGCTTGCTGTTGGACTCTGTTGGTCTCTATGGGTCCTATTCTGGGTCGGTTTATGTTGATGTATTGATCTCTATTGGACTTTCGACGTGGTTAATTATAGGTCGTTTTTTTACGGTGGCCCGACGTCGTATAATTTATTGTTGTTGTAGGGTTTGAAGGCTGTCCAATCTGAAAACTATATATGCTTGGCTATACTGTTGATGATTAGATGGCGCTGTTTCTTTTTCTGGCTCAAATATTGACTCGGTCATTTTAGTGTTTCACTTTTCTTCAGAATTACACCTCGAATATGGTCGTCACCGAGTTTCACAGCTTCCTTTCGTTGGTTGTGACCTTTCAATCGAATTATTCATCAATTATGATTAGATGGCGCTGTTTCTTTTTCTCTGGCTCAAATATTGACTCAGTCATTTCAGTGTTTCACTTTTCTTCAGTATTGCTCCTCGAATATGGTCGTCACTGAGTTTCACAGCTTCCTTACGTTGGTTATGACCTTTCAATCGAATTATGATTAGATGGCGCTGTTTCTTTTTCTCTGGCTCAAATATTGACTCGGTCATTTCAGTGTTTCACTTTTCTTCAGTATTGCTCCTCGAATATGGTCGTCACTGAGTTTCACAACTTCCTTTCGTTGGTTGTGACCTTTCAATCGATGATGTGGGCAATAATTAGGTGTTGACCGTGAACAGGGTGCGAGTATCAATAAAGGTTAACTGTATAGTTTGGTCTCTACTTTTCCATTCCTCCCGAAGATAAAAAGAAGGCGAACATGAAATAATGTAAAATTGGCTTATAGGACTATATATAATTTTTGTAAAAATTTAGTTGCTCTTTACATCACCTTGGTAAAGTTAGTTATAACTCACGAGCTACAATGAGTGATACTTATCTGTGGCTTTTATAAAATCAATCAGAGCGTGCAGATGATCTTATTTCCCTAATAAATTATGTAAGCTAATTTTTTTTGATAATTTGTTTTTCCTCTCTCGTATATGTTTCATACAATCCATTAAATAATGCTCAATTGTTTCAGGTTCATGACAGTTATCACAAAGACCATTTTCATGTTTATTAATACTGAATTTGTAAAAGTATAATTGGCATTTTCCCATTCTCATTTGTGCTCTGCTACGCTATCCGGCAGATCACCTACAAAAAATATAGTGCTCTGCTACGCTACGCGGCAGATTACGTAATAATATACGTATAGTCCACTTAATCTTATAATCGCTTTGTTCACTAACATACAAAGAATGAAAAAGCTCAACAATTATTTTTCACCTTTCCCAAAACTCAACCTTCTCTGTAAGACCCAATGCAACTTGATGGCCGAACGATTGCACATGAAGAGCCTGTGAGGTAAACTACAACGCCTACGCATGTGGAAATCCCCAGTGTTCTTAAAATACATGCACGTCGTCTGAAATAACTATGACTAACAAAGTTCCAAAGTCAATGTCGCTATTACAAAGTGAACATGTAACTGCACTGTGCCCCGAGACCATAAAGGTGGCAACGGTTATCGTTTTGAAGTTTGAAACTGTGTATTTAAGAGTACTTTTGATCTTACAGCCAAAGCAAAGTCTGACTTAGCTCTCTTCTTTTGTCTCCTCTCTTAAAGGGGATGGGAAGCTTTTAACCCTCCGATTTGACAATGTTTGGTGGCCCTCTTTGGAGGCAGGACAACCCCTCTCAGCAAACTTTCTCTTTTAAGAATTGTACATCTTCTTGCTCGGTCGCTGCAAAGGAAGAGTCCTCTTAACTCACTACGTTTGCATTAAAAAAACTCAGTATTGTCTCTCTATAGGTCTTGTAATCACACAACTACGCCTAAACGGTTTCCAGCTCTTCTACAATTTGAATAATTCCACAGCTGTTTTTTAATGTCGATATATTCATGTACGTTTTGTGTCATAACATGCACACATTTTGTGCGACAGCAGACTGTGAAATATGAATTACCTATTAACATTTTTTTTCTGATTAAATTATGTTTCTCATACTATTTTCGAAGATAAGAAATATTGCACAAACTGTCACAGTCTGCCTATTATGCACTTTTACAATGTAGAACATAGAAACTGAAACTTATTTGTTATTATACAATATTAAATGTCGATAAATAACACACGCAAGTTTGGATACAAAATATATTAGCGTGGTATTTTTATAAATTGAGTCGTATGTTTAAGTACATTGCGAAATCCACTAAAAAAGCAGTGCTTGTATTGGTGTGGATAACTCAAAAAATAATAAAGGAAGAAATAAACAAAGAAAAAAAATGAACACGAGACCAAGAATGTAGGTCTCTTGAACCCTCAGAAGAAATGTGGGAATGCCGACAAGACTGACATGCCGGTCTTGTGAACCCTCCCTTTTTGTTAGGAGACCATGCAGAATGCGGGGAGCATTTATGTGGTGTAAACAATTTTCAGGTGGATACCAAATCTGAGCAAAATTTGTTTTTCTCCATTATTGAACCAAAAACATATAGAAACGAATAGCATTTTACATATCAAAATTGCTCCTGAAGATTGATCTCTAATGTTTTTCACCTTTCATTTTTTTTATATTTTTAGTTCCGTTAATATAGCTGATAAATTTCTTCTCTCAATTAAAATTAATTATTTGCTTACTTTGTAGAAAGCATTTCTCTTCTCATAACCATCAGAATACAGTTTATTGCATCGATTTTTGTTTCTTTCATAAATAAACATGTATATACAAAAAGCAATGCGTATATACATTTTTTATAAAAAGAAAAAGTTTTATTAAAATGGTGAAAATTGTCTCACTATCAAATGTAATAAGGGCTTTACGGTGATAACTATCATATAGATCTAGTATTCCATGAGTCGTCAATCTGTCTGTTTGCAAGGGATATCGATCCAACGGGCACTACAGGGGTGCCAATATTGCCAAAATTAATGTTCTAAAGAAAATCCCAGTATTTCTATTCACCTTGTATAGAGTTAAAATAACAATTTGTTTTAACCCACAATGGTTAGACTTGCATTTTTTCTTGCAAACTCAGCATGTCATCTCAACGACAACAAATGTCATACTGGCTACTTGTCAACCCAGTTGGGGATTGGCCTGGCGCACTCGTATTTAAAAAAAGGTTCCTTTTTGAGGGAAAATTATTATGAACACCCAAACTTCTTATACCATTGCGTTAATTACTCTTAAAGTGAAAAAAAGATTCATAACTTTGAAAGCTTAGTGTATTGCTCGGAAGGGGTGGGCGTGGGGAATTATTTCCCATTTTTTCAACTCAAAAGTTTGATAAACATTTTATCCTAGCATTTGATGAAAAATCTTCAAAAATCAAATGCGCGATTTTGTTTTCTTTTCTCTACTGAATATTATTTAATCTGGTCCGGAAATTCTATGCCATTTTCTAAAATACATGAATGCAGTCTTTATATGTTGTTTAAAACAGCAAACATTTTTGCATCATACCACGCAACTGTACATGCCCACATTTCCTGAAAAATCACAGAGTATAGACGAAGTAAATATCAATTGCACTCAACACTCCTTATCCTTTGAACCGTCTGCACTATTAAACGTCCAGTCACTATCGTCCAGTTACTATACCAAGATACTGGCCAAAATTAGGGGGAAACAACCATCCACAAAAATAAAATTTCTTGCTCAAGATGTATATTTTACACACTATATATAACTCAATGAAACTGATATCAACTTGAAGGTATTTTAATTATCCATCATTTGAAACCAAACCCATTGTAATTAGAGGTTTTACTCAAAGGTTATCAATAAAACTCGAATTAAACACACCAAACACGTCCTCAACACACTAACACACGTATATGCAGCCAGTTTCTCTATTCTTTCTTTTAATTTAATTTGTCATTACTAATCAGGTTAAACTGGCATATTTTGTCATTCATTGTGGGCCATGATCTTGCTTGTCTTGCAGTTAACCCCTCTCTTTTAGCTGTTTTATACTTATTTTTATACGACATGTTTACTGATAGGATTTCCGTTTCTTAAGTTTGGGATGCTGTAATTCATTTAGGAAATCAAGCCGGATTCCTGTGACATTTTTAAGGATATGATATATGTGTTCGTTGTCATTTTTAGTATATGATTCGATTTATTCAACTTTAAGCTGTTTTATGCTAAAATGTAAATTATGATTATATTTCATGCGAAACATGTAGTTGTATTTTGTAAAATTTACCACGATATATGTAGATATGTGCAATTCAGCCCATGGCTGCGAGACATGTTTACATAAAACCTTTATTGAAATTTTTTTTTTTCTTCAAGTGAATACACAAATGGGCAAACATGTTATTTTTGTCAAAATCAAGTCAATAACTAATTTGGGTTGCTATAACTTTTCACTGAAAAGAAATATAAGCCTTTCCTTTGCACAGGAAATTGTCCTTATACGTGGACAAATACTTAGAAGGAAATGGATTAAAGATACATTTCCGATTATGATATATGGAAAATAACGTTTTTGATAAAAATCAATTTTTGGAAAGAAATCACAAAAGTTATGTTTTTTACTTTAAATTGTGATGTTCATTAATCCCCATACCGTTGCAATTGGTATCAAAATGTAGATAATTTAAATTTCTTTCATATGACATCAACTTTAGGGGGTTCAAGGCTTCTTAAAAGTGTTATTCACAAAATACTATTTTTCTTCAAAAGGGCCGCTTTATCCGGCGGCCCTTCCGATTTAGGGGTGACCGCTACAAAGAAAAAAAGAAAAAACTCTGAAATATTGTGTATTATGATAAAAAATCTTTCTAATAATCAAGGCGTGCTTAGTTTGTGTGGTAGTGACAGGCAAACTCCTCTTTACTGACTTTGGCCCTCCGCCTAATTTCCGTGTATCGAAAATAGTGTAGGTTTGGTATTGTATGCTGCAATGCTGCATCGGTGTGTATGACATTTTACGAGTCATAATTACATTTAAATTTTCCTGATGGAGGAATTGTTTCCTTAGTTTGATATAGTTGATCATACGACGCTGCGGTAGAATCGTATGCATAAGCAATCAACTCTACACTAAAACAATTTGGGTAAAGATCTCCTGGTATTTTGTAAAAAGAAAACACACATATTTCTTGCGTCAAATATGGGGTAAATTTTACAATTAATATTTTGAAAAATCATAGCGAACAAACATGCATTTTCACATAAAAGGCAGCTGATCTTACTGTATACTGGGTACTGGTTTGTTTATGAAGCATGAGCGATTGAAAATTGTTAGGAGTGTGTGCATCTAATGACACAATTTGCGCCTCGAATACGTCGGTTTTTTCCGTTTTACAGTAGGTTCAGTTGCAATTATATTATACGATTTCCCGGCGAATTCGCGAGTTTGTCATTCGAATTCATTTACTTTGCATTTAAGTTAGCGCAGATCGGATTTGCCATGCCAATTATCATTCAATTTTCCCGTTTTTGTATTTAATTTAGGCTTTTGGTCGAAGGGTTTCCTAGATCTGTCAGTTAATTTAGAAACTGTTCAACTAGCATTCAAATTAATCGTTACTTGTCGAGGCGTCATTTTTATCATTTAAATTAACACCTGTCATTCGTATTCGAAATATGTTTATTCAAGTTAGGAATGTTAGGGGAAATGCAACACACGTTTAAAGCTTTAAAATAATTCAATTAAAATGCATGATTTGCCATTGGGGTCTATTCTCTTAATCCATTGCATTGTGAAAGAAACGGTGTGGAATTGATCAGAAAAAGTTGATCATGTAGCATATAAGTATAGATGTGTACCGCAAGGTTCTGGAATCATCAAAATGATATGAAATTTGGCCCAGTCTTGGTAAAAGTAACAAGCACTGTACACAGAAAGATATATATGGGACGACACAAACATGTAGCATAAAAATGTGGTCCACTTTTTTAAGCTGTTAGATGTCATATTCATAATATGAAGGCATTTGGAGAGCCATGCTTTTCAGGGAACATTTTTTCTCTGATGTTCTTCCACACTTGCATAATAACAATGAAAACGCTCACAAATTATTGTTCACCTCTCCCCAGAACTTAACCTTCTCTTTAACTCTTTGGGTACTGGACGAAATTGTATTGGGCCTACACGGTATACGCGAATGTTTATCTTTGGCAAAGTAGGGGTTAATCACTATCGATAAACTCTAGCTTCCTGTAAATCGCCATATCCTTAAACTGATTCTTATGTTTGAAACTAAGTAATGATGAACAAATATCCTTGCCTTAATACGTCTATGAATGTGGCATACCCATGTACATTTGTATCTAGTGTTACTAATCTGTAAGAAAGTATCAGAAAGCGATTCTTTGCGTGAAATATTTAAATTCCTGTCATCAGAAGACTGGATATGTAATCTCTGTTTTATAAATAAACTTTCATGTTTAATAGTAAATTCGCCTATAAAGCATATTCCTTTATCTAGTGAAGGGAGTCTCTTGGAAATAAGGAATCATAAACATCTGTTTACCCAAGAGGAAAGTTCATTAAAGCCCGTCTGCACTATTTATAGCTACTTGCGCCCTCTATATAGGAAACAATGGCTCAGTGGTGACCGTTGGTCCCCTATGGTCCCCCTTTTCTTATGTTAATTGAGAGCTGAGTTGATGAGATAACCACCTGCCAGTGACCATGCAGGGAGCTCTAATCTCTCCTGGCCATACTAGTGCAGATGGGCTTTAAAGTAGCACATTTAAACGTCCGTAGTCTACAAAATAAAAAGGATGCTATACAATAGTTCCTTGATTCAAATCAACATTATATTGTTTCTATGTACGAAACCTGGCTTGACAATGAATTTCCAGCAGATATACTTTAGAGAGAAAGGATAGAGTTGGTGGTGGTGGTGGAGGTGGAGATGGTGTAGGTTGGTATGTTAAAACAAAAATTGTTTACAAGAGAAGAAACGACCTCGAAGAAGATTCATTAGAATTGATGTGGATAGAAATTCAAGTAAAAAAAACCACGAACCATAACTACTCGGTATAATGTATAATGTATCGCCCGCCAAAGGCCATGATTGAAGGATTTGAAGCTAAGGAGTTTAATTTTGAAAATGTTTGTACTTTAAAAGACAAGGTATTAATAACTGGAGATATGAATTGTAACATGTTAACTTACAACATATCTTACATAAGGTATTACAGATGTGTGATTCTTTCAATTTCATCAGATCATTTCGAAACCAACTCGTATTAATCCATAGAGTAAAACTTTGATTGATCTTTTAATTGTATCCAAGACTTTAGGTTCGTTATCAACCGTGAACTGGGATTGTTTTTTTTTCGGACGAAAAAGAATATCGATAGAATGTGGTGGGATGTTAAAGCAAAGTCCGTTGAACTATGCGATAAATACGCGCCTTATATCATAAATTTACGAAAAAAGACAAAGTCTGCACTGGATAACAATGAATATATATTACTTTCAAGGGATAGACATTTCTACAGATCAAAATGAGATCATTTTAAAAGTGTATCAGATATAAATATAAGCGTATACCCAATAATAATATGAATACAAAATTGAAACGATACCATTACTGTAACAAATTCAAGAAATTTGCAGATAGTGACCTGAAACAAAAGTGGAATGTAGGAAAAGAACTTTTACCAACAAATAAAATTATTAAAATAGAAAATATGAAGGAAAAATCTTTAAAAAAAATCGGTAATGTTTTAAATTCAATGTTCAATACTATTGCAGATAGAATACAAAATCCTAGCACTCGCAATTGTAATGTAGATGATCGCTGCCTACAAAATGTATCTAATGAAGACAGCATTTTACTTTTTCAGATATTGGTGAAGGATTTATTTTCAAGGAAGTGAAAAGCATTGACACAAAAGGTATAAAAGGTCTTTTATGCTGTTGACCTTTTTGAGTGGGTCGGGGAATTCCGATGGGGATTTTTTTGCTGCCTATTTCGCCATAATGATATTTGTCTGTACTTCATGAATCCGTTTGCACCCGGCAGTTTGCACACGGTGCATTTACGAAAAACACGCCAATCTCAAGACACGCCCACTGCCTATTACCTTACATGTATTCAACTCCATGGTAGCACAAAGGACCTCCCTTGATAGAAAACTGTATAAAAGAGAGCAAGTCGTCTCATTTGGTTGCGCGGCGCGAAAACATTTGTCATCGGTGGTTAGCTCTGTACGTGCTTGTTCTTACCTGACCCATCGCGATGAGTCTCGGCATGAAGGTAGATGAATCGATTGACGGAATTCAGTTCTACCAGGATGAAAAAATGGAGACGGAAGAGTCTGAAGATTCAGAGATACAGGGATCGATTCCTGTGAATCTCTGCATGGGGCTACAGGAACCCATGGACGTAACTGATCCACAAATATACCAGGCTGAACCGATGGAGACGGAAGAGTCTGAAGATACAAAGGAGGATATCGAGGTCGACGGAGCGTGGAGACAGAGTCCTCATCGAGTGACAGAACCGCTGCACATCGATATAGCTGTCCGTTTATCTATCCTATTATAATATTGAAAAGAGACAGAGAGATAGCTGTCGAGGCCTCCTAAAATGCACACCAATCCCTGTGGAGCATTCCAGCCAGGCACCATTTTGCAGAAGCTCACAATGCTTATAGCATACTACGTTAACGTTCGCATCCTACCGGGTACCACCCGGGTCCACATGGATGCAGAGTGGCAAAGGTAGACTTGCCAAAGAACGTTGGTCCCGAGCTTGGATTTGAACCCCGTACCTTGTGATCTACAGTCTGGCAACTTTGATCCACTAGATCAAAACACCACTACGTAGAAATAGACAAGCACCACGAGTGCCCTTCAGCAGGCGAATATTTTTACTTTTGAAAGCTGACAGGTACTGCATTCCCAAGCTCTTCCGTCTCCATTGGTCCAGCTTTGTCAATCCTATTATAATATTGAAAAGAGACAAAGAGATAGCTTTCGAGGCCCCCTAAAATGCACACCAATCCCTGTGAAGCATTCCAGCCAGGTACCATTTTGCAGAAGCTCACAATGCTTATAGCATACTACGTTAACGTTCGCATCCTACCGGGTACCACCCGGGTCCACATGGATGCAGAGTGGCAAAGGTAGACTTGCCAAAGAACGTTGGTCCCGAGCTTGGATTTGAACCCCGTACCTTGTGATCTACAGTCTGGCAACTTTGATCCACTAGATCAAAACACCACTACGTAGCAATGGACAAGCACCACGAGTGCCCTCAAATATTTTTATTGTTGACTTTAAAAAAACTAAACTTTTGAAAACTCACACATACTGTTCCAACGCTTCCTTCTCCATCTGTTTAGCTTGGTAGAAATGTGTATCAATTACGTTCATCGGCACCTCTAGCTCCACGTTGAGATTCAAAGAACAAGAACAAGCATGTACAGAACAGAACAACTATCGCCGACCCATTAAAAAATGTAACACAAAACAAAACTACCATTGTGATTAATACATAATCAGGGATGATTTTTAAATGTTATTATTTCTCTCTCTACATTTTCTAAGATCGTATGAGGACAATTACCCACTGGGCAATCACCCCCCCCCCTGAAATTTTCCCCCGGAAAATAACCCCCCGAGGACAATTACCTCCCGAGGCAATTACCCCGGAAAATTACCCCCGAGGCAACTAGCCCCCGAAAATTAGCACAAATAATACATGTATAGCTTTCTTTCAAAAGATGAAAATCTAGAATTACCTGACGTTATAAGTCTGGATGGCAGTGTTTACTGTCTTTTTGCAAGATATGGATAGGTGGTTACTTGATTAATTAAATAACGGCAGTGAAATGAAACAGTCATTTTATTTTACCAGGATTAAAGCGAATGCTCATTTTATTAAGCAAGCATCGGTATTTCGTTAAATTTGAATTGTGAAACTGGGCTGGGACAAACAACCGATCGTGGTTGATATAAAAACGTAAATCATCACTTGGTATAATTGAGGAGACAATTTTTTTCTTTATATTTACCCTTACAGAGGTATCCTTTATTAATTATCAACATAATCATTTTCACAACAGATCGATAAATGCACTTTTCCATGACTTGTCATATAAATATTCAAACAATAAAATATTACAAAATTACCTCGGCCGCACAGCGACGTATAAGATATTAAACTTGTGACAAAATGTAATTTGTACACCAATTCTATAACATATAAACAAACACGCAAACTGAACATAGACACTCAGAAAGATTGAGTGAAATGAAATCATTTGTTCACGAAATTATTTTCTTTCAGATTTGTTTTTGCTATATATCTTTCCATATCATAATAAGTTTTAACAGCTGACATAAGTTTTCTAACAGGGGTATTTTATTTTTACCCTTACTGAAAGCGAAGAGTTTAGTTTTAGTTCGTTAATGACCAGCAGTCACAAACTTCATTCAAATGGTTGTTTTAATATGCCGAAGGGTAAGTGTCATGGCTATAGTGTACATTCCCTGTATTTTTGTTTCAGTGCTAGTTTCATCTATTCAGACCGGGGGGGGCTTTCCCATGGAAATTGAACTGTAAGATATGATGGTTTATTTAGTACAGCTCAAATTGTCGACGTCTTCCCAAGAAAGATATAATACTATTTCGAACATTTGAACTGCAAATAACACATGACTGACTATATTATATACAAAATGTTGGATTCAAAGGATGAAACTTCTCTTCTTCATCAATATATATATATATATATATATATATATCTCTGTGCATGTCATTTTCGCACATTATCAGACAGAGTAAGGTCATGAACAAAAAAGACGGACTGTTCTCACGGTCCAACCAGACAGTGATAAAATACGGGGAGGACGCGCAATAAAAAATCGTATTGATACTTAAATTTGTATGCCCGGGTAACCTCTATGCTGGATATGTCACTGTATGGTTATTAAACCAAGATGGATCAGTTCAGTTATATAGGTACGTGCGGCGACTCATACATGGAAATATTGAACTATATTGCTACGTTTACACGCAAATGAACGATCTATAATGGCTTTTAATAATTCTTTTAAGAGATCTCATAAAAGGGACATACAAATAAAGGTTGTATTATCCGTATTCAATAATGTAAATGTCTTCAGCCTAGATTCCTAAGTTCAATTGAATCGATTTGAATTTCATTACCAAATATCCACGCCACATATTTATAACAAACATATTATTATACAAAGTTAAGAAACAGAAAGAAACAGAATATTTTTACCAAAGAAGAAAAACAAAGTACTTGCCCATTTTAAGAAATGGCGTTTTGAGATTCGATCCCTCCCGAATACTAGGACCAAGGTTGGACCATAGTATTTTTTGCACAGTATAATGCCACATGTATTATTTGCCTGTTGTCATACAGTGTAGTGTACACTACCAATTTCTATTCATGTAGTTCAGGAGCAATTCCCAGAGATTTTTTGCGTTGCCTTCCGCTGGCCTTCACCTGGTGGAGGCCCTATTTTAGGAGGTTTATGTTTAACCCATTGGCTTTGGGGGCGGGGTTCGCCGCATCCCTTGCGGTGTGGCTGGGATGAGCTGGATAGGGGCGGAGCGAGTTTTTAATGTTGGACTGTTTGTGTGTTGGGGGGTGGTGCTTGTGAATGTGCGTATGTGTGTATGTGGGTGCGTGTGTGGGTGTCTGAGCGTGTGTGTATGAAGGTGTGTGTGGTTGCTTGGCTCGCCCCGCTCCTAGGTTCAGCTTCTTCCAGTCTCCCCGATGGTGGTCGGGTGTTCTCGGTGGTCCAGATGGGGAAGATGAGTCTTGACTTATGATCGCTTGTCTGTGTGGGTTCTCTGTTTCACCTTTTTTTTGTCTCGGGGGCTTCGTTCTTGAACAATATTCATTTTGTAACGTTTTCAAATTTCTGCCTTTTTTGTGGTTTTATTGGTACCATTTACTTTATTTTATTGTTGTTGTTTTATTCGGTTTGGTGAATCTGTTCCTAATTATGTAAAGTATTTGTAAATATTGTGAATTCTTTTGATTTTCCAATAAAATTAAAAAAAAAAAAAAAATCAAAATAACCTGCTGCCAGTTTATTCCATTTTATAAGTCCATGAACATGAAACGAACGGTTTCCCCAAATTTTACCTTAGTTTGGTGATTCCTTTTTGTTGAGGATGAATTAAAAATGAGACGTACGTAAGTCGAAATTTTACGTGGAAGCCGATTATAGTAAATATAATAATCAAGATGGAAATAATATTGATAACCCTAATAATAAGAATAAAAATAAAAATAATAATAATGATAATAAGAATTATAGAGAGGCGTAGTCTGGGCTCAGAAATCGGGGAGGGGGCACCAGTGTTTAGTCTACTCGATCAGTGTTTGTCAACCTCTTTCTTAATATTTTAGCCACGGCACTCTTTTAAGAAATAACAAGCTTCGCGTCCCCCAATCCCACATTCATCACAGAAGATTCCCTTTGCATCACTCTGGCGCTCGCCATTTGCCCTGTACACACTCAAAGGCATATTTGATTATAAATTTAGCAATTGAGCGAAGCCAGCGTGCCAAAAAAAATAACATTTTTATTATGGTAAAAAACACTCTTGTCATCAATTCACTAGATAGGACATACAATAATGTATGCGGGCACCTCGCAGAGGAATATGCATGAATACAAAATACATATATTCGGTCACCTCCATAGACGAATAGGAAGATATTTGGCCATCTCATTGCCCAAATGTAGCAAGCGATTGAAGCGAGTGAGCATGGTAAAAATGTCATTTCGATAGAAAAGATCTGCGATAATTTTGGGTACCTTGATGTCAAATAGAAAATTTTTCAAGCACCTCTTTCTCTATATATGGAGGTATCCAGGCATGTGGCTGCTAAAATCATCCTGTTTCTAAATGTTGCGAGCGAGCGAATCGAGCGACGAAGAAAGACTTTTCATTTTCTTCAAAATGCTATTTCCTCGTAAAATCACATGCTCTCGCGGTTTATAACCTTCGGTTTTCTTAAAATCGACGTTATTCCATCAATACTTTTGGTTACAATTGTGTTATTATAACCCCTAGATATGTCTTGTGGCACCCCGGTTAAGGAAGCGCCGGGCTAAATGGTGAAAATTTGAGGGGGCAGATTGACCAGGCCGGGAGGGGATATCCTCCTTGCCTCTTTAAAGTGGGAAAAAGTTGCTTTTTAATTTGAAACGGACACAAATACATACTCTCTCTTTTTCTTTTCCTGTATGTCTTCTATCTTTTACACCTAACTCCATTTCTTCTTTTTTCTCTACTGTACAATACATCAAGGACGCAGGTCTGATCACACAAAGCATTTTTTAAATAAATTGACAAACAAATAGGTCTTACCAGGGAAATGTGAGTTTGTACAGGTAATATCTAAATGGTATTACTGTACTGATGAACACCTTGTCAACTATTTATGTTAGTAGTGATCAGGTAGGCCCTATTGTGCTTTGACTAAACTACTACATAAAACATGTCCTCATTGAATAAACTGGATTTGAACATTATGTCAACCACATTATTTTATATTCAGTCTGTTATTTGAAACTACTAACAGAAATACATATCCAGAGGTTTGAAGCGTATTTCAATATGTATGTAATGGTCGAATATATACTTAATGGCGCCCCTCCAACAGAACGATAGCATGTATAAAGCTCGAAACATTTTCGTAAATATTGATTTAGAATATGCCATACGCTGTGAGAAAAAAAATACATAATCAGTGTCTATGATTTCAACTGTGAAACTTTTGCTATCGGGACAATAGCCAACGCCATTTTCCAAGCTATATCTATAATAGGCAAACCCAAAACGAAATATCGGCAGAACTACTTTGTTTACAAGCCGCATAGGCCCCTAGTATCTGCAAGCCCCAAATAGACTGTGGGGCAAGGGCAAGTTAACCATTCAAAAAAGAAGTTTCGTAGTCCCATCATTGGCAGAGAAAACTAACTATACTAATTGATTGTGATGAAGTTGCTGATGAGAAAAAAGCTTTGTTCTCCAAATTTCGTACACCCGTTAATGAGATAATCCGCTAATTAGTTTTTTTAGCATTTTAACAAGAATTCCTTGAAAAAGACTAGCACCAACTATGGTAAAATGAGCTATTGCTGATTCAAAAGGGATTCAAAGTTGCTATTTCTTGATTATTTTTTGCAAAATATTTATTTCAGACCTCTATGAGACTGGTCAGGTGTGATTTTTCTTGTGCAATTAATTATTTGTTATGCTGTTGATGAACTTGAAAACACTAATTGCAATTTCCCATGTTTTTCTATTTCAGCATGTCATCAAGACGAGTCTTGTAAAGCCCCAATTATGTTATTTCTTGCATCTTGTTAAGTTACCATCCGTTTGTATATTTATGTCACTCCTTTAACTCTTCCCTTTTCTCTCCTCTCTCTCTATCTCCTTCTCTCTCTATCTTTTTCTCTCTCTCTCATCTATCTCCTTCTCTCTCTATCCTTTTTCTCTCTCTCTCTCTTCTCTCTCTCTTATCTATCTCCATCTCTCTCATCACACACACGTTTTTTCTTCTCTCTTCATGTCTCCTTTTAAAAATCTTTTTCCCCATTTGTTTTCTCCTTCCTTTCCCTCTCTCCTTCATCATTGTTGGATATTTCCTTTTCCCTCTTTCGTCATATTTTACCTTATTTAATTCAACATGTCTTATTGAGTTTCCTCAACTGTGCAAATTAACTCCTTCCAATTAAATCATCATTATTGTTGCTATTAGTTTATTCTCCACTTCCCACAAAATATATTGCTGTTCAAAACTTTGTTAATAGGCTACTAGACAGCAACACTGCTCATGGTCTGCATAGCACCAGTTTAGAACAATACAAACAATTTTGGTGGAATGAGGAAATTTCAAGGAGAAACCTAACAACAAATTTATACCAAAATCACAAATAAATTATATTCTTCTTTGTTTACTTTAATTTCATTCATTATGTAAAATGTATTACTACCATTTTGTCAATGACATTTATCTACAAATAACTTATGACCGGGTACTTTTTCTAATACTTGCCAGTGAAGTCAGAACTATGGTAGGCCTATGTTGTAATTTACAAATGCAATGAACTTGAATTGCAAAGATTGTAAACAAAGTTTTTACATAAATATTGATGGAATTAAAATGATTATGAAACATTGATAAGATTTGTCAAGTCATTTGTTATCTTATGTTTAAAAAAATCTTTTGGTTCAGAGAAAATGTTCTAAAATATGTTGATAGGAAAATGGCCAAAAAAGCTATGATAAAGTTTGTTGAGGAATTCATAGATTTTAAATATTTGGATTAGACCAAGTGTCCAAAGAGTGTGATGGAAAGTTTGGAATGACCCATACATTTGAACTTAATAAAGTTTTATTTTGACTAGAAATCTTGGCAATGCTTCAAAATTGCAAAATATGCATGAAACAAATGAGAATCCAATGCAAGTACAATAGTACGTTACTGGTAATATTACTGTTAGCGAAATTATTCATTTTGCTTTCCTTGATACAATTCTTCTCAATTAATCAATATAATTATCAGGTCTGGAATAAATTGGGAACTGTGGGACATCGTTCCCTTGACATTTGAAGGAAATGTTTGCCTCTTGATAAAATAAAAAGTGGAAAATTTATTGACATTCAAACCTTGGGAGATTAAATTTTGGCATCCTGGAGAGAAATTTTTATTGTATTCCTAGGAAATAAAAACACTTTTCCAGCACTCAAATTATATCTTTACATATATTTAGTATATTTTTATATTACAGGTACACATAATGTAAATGTAAAACACCCCAGTCAAACCCATACATTTGTATATGTCTATTCATGAAAGGTTGGTTATTTTGAACATAATTTGCAAAGGAAGCATAGGGATATAAAAATCATGCTCATAATTTTTTTTTTTAAATTCCCAAATTGAATAAGAAATATTAGAGAAGTTGACCAAAAAAAGTTTCACAATGATCGGGCTTTTGTTCATTTTAACTTTGTTATATATATTTGTTGTTATCTATAGAGCCTGTTAATGTTGAAAAATATTGCATACATTTAATGCTCAATATGAACGGCGGAAATGTTATACTGATGGTCTCAAATAGGTCCAACAAATCATTATATGAAAATAAGAATACTAACTATTTCAATTACATGAAATTGTGGATAGTTCAGTACCTATAGCATTGATAATAAAATAATAAAGATATCCCTGACATCAAAAGATCTTTTCGTGTTTGCTTCTTGTGAATCAACTGAGTTACCTGACCGCATATAGTCAGGACAATAATGTGTTATAAATTAGATTATTAACATTGTACAATTGAAAATATTGTATTCATGATCTGCCAATTGCCTTCCTGGGTTGCCTCCACAATTGTGAATTAAATTGAATTAGGTTCCACAAATATAAACACTTGGTTTAAACTGCTACATGCTTCTTGCTAGTAGTTTGGACATAAAGTCAATCAGCACCTGGCTTTTACTTGTTCGCTCATTACAAATATGCATTTACATTACGTCGAAACTCAATGCAAGGATTAGCATAACCTAAACTCCCTAAAGTAAGAGCTTTTAATCCAAGTACCGTACCATGTGTCTGCACCAAATAATGTGTGGCCTGAAACTTGTAACACCTTAAAATTACTGTTTACATACATGTACTGGTACATGCAAGAAACTTAATAGAAATCAAATCAAAAGCCCTAGCTTATTACTTACTAACTTTCTTCAAGATATTTGTTGTATTAAATTGGTAATACACTTGCTCCAACTCCAAACATACAAGTTTGAAGATACATTGTGCCCCCAAAACAGCACAGACAAGATGCTCATGAACTGGGAATGACATGTAAACTACAACATTAGGGGTCTACACTCCTGTACCAATACTTTCAATTAATCTTCCTCATTTTCGTTTTCCTCAGCTTCATCACCAGCTTCTTCATCCTCCACATTTTCATTGGGATGCCGTTCCATATTGTCACATTTGTTACATTGGCACAGATCTGTGCACACAAGACCCTGATTAACGCAGCACTCTTCATCAGCTTTGCCCAAGATGCACTTAGATTTCTTGCACTTACAAAATGCCAGTTCCAGCACACTATCAGGTGCCGGTGCAAGGTCCATCCAATCAATTACGAGATCATTACCATCCATTTTCCATCCGTTGGTTACAGGAGATGGCATATCTTGGAGTGGTTCAAGGCTCTTCTTGAATATACTGGTTTGGAAATTTGCACGCTGTATGTGTTTCTTCAGTGAGTCCTGGTTCGGTGGCATAATGCTCTCCGTTCTGGTAGCTGTCTTTAGCATAAGGTACCGCACCTCGTTGACTGATGTCACATCCTTGTGCCCATAAAGTACACACAGGAAACGCTCCAAACCACTGGACACATCTGCGGGGACATCAAGCTCATTGCCAAGCTCCTTAAATGCTTGAGCATAACCTGTGTTCTTCTGCAGCAAATTAAATGCCATCTGCTTCCCTTTGCCATAAAACGAGCTTACAGAATCACATCCTGTAAAAGCATGGAAACTAATAAGCGCATCAGTCAGCTCATCCCCAAGTTGCTGTTGCACTGCTCTTACATCTATGGTTCTTGCCTTATCTTCCTTGCCTGTATAGAAGTAGAGTGGAGAACTAATCTGTCGTGACAGAGCTACAGCCAAAACAAAGACATCTGTGTCTGGAGACCGGATAATGGCAGGAGTACTGCTAGTTGTGTCAGCGATGTATTTTGCGTGCAATAACATGCGTGTATCAGCCTCTTCATGGTCACAACACAATGCATCAACTTGCGTACACATCACAGTTCCATTGGTATCTGCAGCAATCATGTGGCATCTATCGTCGTGTGCAACAACTAACTGAATGCCTTTGAGTTGTTCTGCATTGTATTTCTGCCACTCTGTAATCAGGAAGTTGACCCACTGCTGTTTATTTTGACTATTTGCCAAAAACTTTTTCCACTGTTTCGGTGTGTTCTGGTCTGGTCTTGTTATTTTAACCCTTTGTGATCCGCTTGCAGCTCTCCTTTTCCTCTCAGCGTTCTTGATACTATGCTCTGGATATGTGTCGGTGACAAAATGAATGCACGATGACTGGTTTTGGTAACACATATTGATTAGCCGATTCATGATTTTTGCAGCAACTTGACCTACGGTCTTTGGCATATTCTTGGTATTCATCTGCTGAAGGAGTGCCATGCCATCAACGATCCAAATGCCGCCTTTAGGTGGCTGACATGGTTCTATGTCAGACGCAGTTTCATCTAATGGAGGAGACAAATCTTCTAGGATGTGAAGAAGCCTTGCTTTATTTGTTTTCATCAAGCATCCATCGTTTTTGGCTAATGCTAGTGGCAGTGGGCCGAGAGAATAGGTCATCATGTTTCGCAAATCAATTTGCCTTGTTTTCCCAATTATAACAAGGCGGGCAAATAGATCTCTGTCGCTCTTCAGTACCACTTCTTTTCCATTGACTCTTGATACAGATCTCTTCGCCAAATTGCTGAAGGTTTTCAGTTTTGACTTGGGCAGCGTGTCTTGAATGGATTTATCATTGCCTTGCAGTCGCTCTTGACAGTAGCTTGTAAAAGCTGCATCTCCTTTAACTTCTGCTACCATCAGATCTGTGGAAACATCTGATGATGCCACAACACCTGAAGCTAGATGAACGATCTCACTACATGTACATGTAACATCTTCAAATGGATTGGCGAGGCTGGTAACGGTTTCCATGATGCGCCGCACATCTTCCTTATCTCTTTTCATGCGACCTTCTGTCAGATCTTTACGTAATGCAGCTCGCTGCCCTTTTCCTGCCATCTCCTCGCACTGTCTCATGATTGCTGCTCTTTCATGATGTCCCACTGTCCACCTGCCGACTGCTCCTTTATTCACTGTGAAACCTTTCAATCCCCCTCTTGTCTTTGAATCTCTGTTCACGGTTTGCTCTATGGTTTGGTCACATGGAACTCCCGCAAAACCATAGGCCTCCTGCCGTTGCACTGCAAAGTTTCCGTCTTGGAATTCCTTGTGAATGTCCGGATGAGTACGAGCCAGCTCATGCATCTCCATCCAGTAGATGGGTAAGTATCGGGAGTAATTGGTCCGATTGTAGCTGAACATCCACGGCAACATTGCTCTGATGGCTGCTAGATGTAAATCCCAATTTCCTTCTCTAGTTGCTCTTGTAAATTGCAACAGTGTGTCGACCATATCTAAATATGAACACCAACAAGCAAATGTTCCACTCGTCTTCTTCTTCTCTTCAACGTATTCGGCATACGCTTTCATCAGCTCATCAAATTCATCACTGTCCAGTTTATCTGCATAGATTTGGCTTGGGAATGAATCTTGCAGTCTCCCGATGAAGTCTCTGTAGACTTTAGCCTCATCCTCTGTTACTGAATCTATGAACGATTGCCAACGTAGTAGGTGAAGCGCTTCAGACATCAGTTTGTGACATCTGATACTTCTGTTGTAATGTCTCCCATTCATTACTCCGTTTACTGAACCAGCAGCAAGCACTTCCGACTCTATCAGGATATCCTCAAGACCTGCATCTCTAAACCTTGTACCAATGCAAGCGAGGAAAGTCATAGCTGTGTGAAATGCACCCAACCTTAGCACAATTCGTTCCATGAAGAGAGGTGTTTGCCATCTGACTGACTGAGCTTTGGCATATATGGCTTGGTCCACAACTACCACGACGGAGCCTAACTTCAGCGAATCTGCAATCTCTATGCTTCTGTGCAAGATGGTGTTAACTGCATTCATTTCAGTTGGCGATGCATCTATTACGGGCAGATATGCAATTGTAGCCTTCGGGAACAAGCGTGATCAGCATCTGGTTATAACCAGTCCATCCCGGCAGCAGACGACCATCATCTGAAGCTGAAGACTTGGTTATAAAGTAACCATCATCTGATTTTCTTGCTCGAATGACTGGTGCGGCATGCTGGGTCTTCTCTAGCTTTGTGTTGGAACCCAAACTGCTTGGACTGGCCTTCTTCTTCCCAAAAAATGGTACAAGCCTTTCCTCAGGAGCCTGTAGAGTGCGCTCTCTGGTCTTTTTTACTGTCTTTTGCCTGTCGTTTGTTGAGTCCATGGGACATGAACTTGCAGCTGGTCTGTGCTGAATTGCAATGCCGTTGGTATTGTGTGTAGTGCCCCTTCCTGAGAGTGTCTCCTCACCAAAGTCATTGTTATCCCACACAAGTGTTGTAAAAACACTTTCTTGGAGGCATGACGGCAACTTGGATCCACCAGTACGGATTTCCTGCTTGGCCAATGCAGTGTCATGTTCAAGTGCCGAAGTATGAGATGTTGCATGACCAAAACCATTAAGAAGACCAATCAGTTGGGCCGAGCCGGTGAGATGTCGAACAGCCATGGCAAGGGAGGTGTGTTTTGGCATTGGTTTTCTTCCCTTTGAAGCCAAGTATATCACGTCTTGAGATATCGAAAGGATGCGACGATGTTTGTCTTCAGACACATGTACAAATTTCTCATCTGTGGGTTCTTCTGAAAGACCTGTCATCCACGCAAGAAAATTATAGAGTTTCATGGGTACAATACTCTCAGCTTTGTCTTGATTAAGATGAAATGAATTTGGTGGCCATGGCATGGTCTCCTTCGGAATGTCATCTATCTCTTTCTTGAGCACAATGGCAGATGTGTAGCGATCACTTAGATTTGGCTCCGAGTCCCTGGCTCTTGGCAGGAAATAGCTGTCCTCTTCAGAGTCGGTGTCTGTGTCAAACCTATCTGATGGCTCATCAATGCATGCTCTGTCATCTGTGAAAAGTGACTCTGTTGAAAGGTCATTAATAAAGACAATTTCACTTTCATTCCTGTTTTTGGGCTGCACAAAGCGAAGTGAAGGGTACAGATTTTGAAGACGCTGCTTTAGATTGTAGGTTTTGTATGAGGCAATATCCTTACCCTCAACTTCTTTTACAGTTTTGACAAATTTTCTTTTCAATGCGATGAGCTCCAAAACCTTCTTGTCAGCTATTAGTTTGTCTTCTATTACATCTTTGCAAAACTTGTTGAAAGACAAACTGTACAATCTGTCTGGCTGAGGTTGCTGGTTTTCTTTCCTGGTGAGTGGTCTCGTAAAATTTCTGAAGCATGTTGCATGGTACTTCACCTCTATGGCTACACAGTCTTGCTTTTGGATCAGTCTGAGAATCCTAGTGTTCTGTTCATTGATTGCTTGTTGTAGTAATTTGCCACCGTCAACATACTGGCATGAAGTCAGAGTTTCTTTGGTCCTCTTTCCGTGCTTGTACACATCTTTAATGACTTTTTGGCATATGATACACTCAGATGGAAGCACATGTTCTGATCGTCTAAAGCTGGTAGATGAGCGCCGAGATCGTAGACTCCTACACGGCTTCTTAGGTTGCTGAGGGATATCAGATGGTTCTGGAAAAAAAGAAGATAAAACACTAGGTCAAAAACAAAGTTCATATCAAAAATTGGCGATAGCTTCGCCGTCATTTCAAAATTTTCAGATAGCTTTGGCGTCTTTTCAAATTTCTCTAAAATGTTTCCAAAAAAAAATTCATATTAAAAGTTGGCGATAGCTTCGCCGTCATTTCAAAAATTGGCGATAGCTTTGCCATCTTTTCAAATTTCTCTAAAATGTTTCAGAAACTAAGTCCATACTAAAAGTTGGCGATAGCTTCGCCGTCATTCCGAAAATTGAAGATAGCTTCACCGTCATTTTAAAAATTGGCGTGAGCTTCGCTGTATTTGTTAATTTCTCTGAAAAATTTCAAAAATGAAATCGACTTACGGCAGCCCCACAACCAACCACCAATTCTTAATTGTTTTGGACAAAATGTCAACATTAAAGTTTGCGATAGCTTCACCATCATTTTAAAAATTGGCGAGAGCTTCGGTATATTTGTTAATTTCTCAGAAAAATTTCAATAACAAAGTAGACCTACGGCAGCCACAGAACCAACCACTTAATTGTTTTGGAAAAAATGTCAACGTAAAAAGTTGGCGATAGCTTTGCCGTCATTCCAAAATTGAAGATAGCTAGCTTCACGGTCATTTTAAAATTGGCGTGAGCTTCGCTGTATTTGTTAATTTCTATGAAAAATGTCACAAATGAAGTCGACTTACGGCAGCCCCACAACCAACCACCAATTCTCAATTGTTTTGGACAAAATGTCAACATAAAAGTTGGCGATAGCTTCACCATCATTTTAAAAATTGGCGAGAACTAGCTCTGCTGTATTTGTTAATTTCTCGGAAAAATTTCAATAACAAAGTCGACCTACGGCAGCCACAGAACCAACCACTTAAAGTTCGCGGACATTTTAGAACATATCACAAAATGTGATATTCGATCTATGATTTCTCATATTCTACACAAATTTGTTTATTTCAATTATTACCAAACGAACGGCAAAGTTTTTTTACTACAAATTGGGTCAACTAGAAAATTTATCGTCGAAGGATTTCGGAGATATCGCGATCTAAAAATTCGATGTCCGATCGTGCGTGCGCGCTGCATCTAAAAAGTCTTAAAAACAACGAGACCTAAGTTCACGCACGGGGGTTTACAGCTGATTTATACAAAAATGCGATACATCAAAAATAAGGTAATTTCATAATTTGCAAGGCAAGATATCATACAATCAGTTGGTACCACTCTTTACTTACAATTTTGAGGATATCTGCTCTCAAAATGAAGATTTCCAAACCCTTCTCGGTAAGTTGATAATTTGTCGGAACGGATGCAAATGACTGCAAAATTTGCCGATCTTTTGTCAATATTTTCACAATGTCGCACCCAATTCCAAAGAAAATTTCGTTTCTGGGTAATTTTATGATCCTCTTTCCATTGGTGATATCAGATTTTCGAAATCTTACCGATTTTTTGAGAAAGCGAACTTTGGTCACGCGCGAACTTTGGTCACACCATCATATAATTATAAAATATAATATACACACCGATTTTAAAAATGTAAACAACACATCACACGTCACACCCCAGCAGAAAATATAAACCAGTTTAAAATAATGCTGATTTGGCCATGAGTCATAACCATAATTTCAATTTTTTTCATAAATAATATTAATAATATTAATAATATTAATAATAAATGATAATGACGTTTGTGAAGCCTGAAGACATGACAGGGCCTTATTAATTTCTGCTGGGTTATCATGGTTATTGCAGACAAAGAGATTGAAACTCACCTTCAAATTCAGTCTTGTCAGAATCTCGAGGTATTTTACGTTTTCTCTGTGCTTGTTCGAGCTTCCTTTTGTCCGTAAATTTCTGATAACATTGTCGGTGAAAACGTGCATGAGACGGCGGCGTTGCTATCAATACATTTGCACTGGTTGTCGCTGTATACGGTTCAATACGGGCGACATTGGCAAGTAAATCCGTCGCAATTTTGCACTTTTCTCCGTCCGCATTTTTCAAAATCTCAGCAGAAGCCAAAGCTTTGGACCATGTTGTGTCTGTAAATTCTTTCAAAACAACATCATTCACAGTCGAAAAGTGAATAGAACACTTCTTTATCTCTGGTATCGGTGACGGAACGGGATCGGCGTCAGCCGCCATTGTGGTTGTCAGATGTTTCTATGTAGCGAACGAGGACAATGACGTAGCGAAAATTCCGCCTCGTGATTGGTTGAATTAGACACTCCTTCGATTTCCCGGCACAATACCCACGAATATTAGGAGGCAACATAATTATTAATTTTAATTAATTTTCTCACAAACGCGCAAATGAAACGAGGAGAACAAACTGTAAATATGTTTGTAATAATTTTCTGTACATTTTCATACTGGTTTGGTCTACTGCCACTGATGGGACTACGAAACAACACAATACAGTGACTTGCCCTACAGTCTAAAACTAGACTATCAAATTTATTTGATAATATAAAGACAAACTGTCAAGGGTGTATCTCACTGAGCGGCGAATGCTTGCAAACGTACCGGATTTGGGGTTTCGCCAGGGTTCGTAAAAGGTTACAAAAGGTTCGTAAATGGATGCAGGAAACTTCACAAACATTTTTCATTGTCGCAAACAATTTTTCTTGTCGCAAAGAAATTTTGAACATGTTCAAAAGTTCTTTGCGAATTTATCCGCAAACAGTAAGTTGCAAGCGTTTGATTTTAGCCATGCCCGTAAAGAAATGAACAATTGCATGTTGCCCGGGTAACGGGCCGCATAGTTAACTTTTGCTGATATCCCTATTGGTTTACGTGTAAAAAGTTTCTTTGTGCGAGCGCGGATACCATACAATGTGTGTGCGATGCCCGAATGATCGTAACACTCAGGCAACTTTCCAGCGAAGATTAACAGACAGTGTCTCAGATTTTCTGATAAGGATAAAGGAAAAGGCAAGAATTCTATGTAGATTTTGTTGTGAATTTGGTACATAAAAAAATATATGGACTGCTTTAGTATTCGAGACATAGCTGTTTCTATACTGGCTCTCGGGTACGTTACATCCTGCTATGACCCCGAGGCGCGCCGCGGCGGAGCCTATTGAAACAGCTATGCCTCTCATAGCAGTCAATCTATACTATTAGTCCCACGTCCTGAACCTTCTTTCATGGACTTAACAAAGTCCCATGCCCTGAACCAGTGTACCTCCTTTCATGGACTTAAAAAAGTCCCATGCCCTGAACCAGTACATATAATTATATATAGGATGATTTTATGATTTTATGTGGATCAGTTACGTTCATCGGCTCCTGTGGCTCTACGTTGCTCAAAGATTGAGAGAAGAACAAGCACGTCCAGAACAAAACAGCGATCCCCCAACCCACTTAAAAAGTAAAACACGATAAAAAATACCTTTTACATTGTGATTAATACATTATCAGGGATGATTTAAATATTTTATTATTACTCTCTCAACATGGTCCAAGATACAGGGCACTTGTCAAAAATAAAAGAGGCACCACTTAGTTTTGAAAAGGGGAAATTATCAGGGTGAAGGGGCCCTTCTGGTGAGGGGTACTTCTTGTACCTAAAAAGGGTCAATCACCTGATTGGGCACTTAATTATGATAATGGAAAAGGGGAATTTATTATGAAAGAAAATGGGCACTGGTCGAAGAAAGCTAAGCATCTATCAGATTGTAATAGGTGCCTTTATCGGAGGTGTCAAAAGGGGCATTTATGAGAAGGGGAAGGGGTTCGTATTAAAAAGGAAAAGGGGCATTTATCTGAAGGGAAAAGGACACTTGTTATAAATGGAAAAACGTTTTTTCCTCGTGACGATATTCCATTCATATTATTTTAATTTAACCTAACTTCTCTCGTGGCACCCGTAGATATGACTTGTGGAAAAACGCTGTATTTGATGGTCAAAATTTGAGCGCGCAGATTGGGCAGGCTGGGAGGGAATATATTCATTGCCCCTTAAAAGTGTTGCGAAATGTTGCATTTAAAACAGAAACGGAATAAAAAATACATACTCTCTCTGTCTTCTTTTTTCGTATTTCTTCTATCTTTATACTCCAATCTCCATTTTATCCTTTAATTGCGTTCCATAAAAAGGTTTGGCTTATCTAATCCAATTTAAACAAAGTTCTGTTAAAAAAGCTCCCGCGATAATATTGTCATTTTCACTTTAGTAATTTCTTTGTTGTTGTATTCGTTGAATTTATTTCTCAAAACTCCAATTCCTTTTTGTACATAACATAGAAGCAAAGCATTTTGTATATTCCTAGTTTTTATACAAACTGTTCTCATTATTATAATAAAACTGTTCTCATTATTTGATAAGCGAACATAAATACATCATAAATCATTGTTCATAATTCGACAATGTATACACTGTACGACTAAAATATATCACAATTAAAAATGGGAAAATATTACCGCACTACACATTTTTATTCAACCCCAAAACTAGAAGAAGCATTGCCCTTTTTTAGAATAAAACTGAATACTTTTAAAAACAAAATTGAGATTCATATCTCTCAACTATTATTATACTGAATAGAATTTATGAGTTTTTCCTTTATTAAAACACACAATCTACACCAAAACCCCGTCTCTTCCTTTCCTCCTCTTTAACTCCTTGGACTTATCTATCTATATATATATATATATATATATATATATATATATACATATAACCTATACGCTATAAAGCAGTTTTAACATGTTATTTTTCTTATTTTATTTAAAATTTGTATTAAATCCCAGTGTACCATACATGATGGCGATTACTTATTCATCATTATAGCTACTATACTGACGTTATTCAACATTAATTACTCAAAGAAAAAGAAAAATCTAGTGTCTTTTTCTTCCACAATTATCTATACTAAAGAAAAATATGACAGGAGTAGAATTGAAGAAATACATTCAACATGGGATTTTCTATACAAGAAAAAAGAAATCAGAAAAAAACATAAAAAACATCGAACAGGACCAGACATTTTGGGCCCATGCTCTGTAAAACTGCATCAATTAGTCCTTGCTTGTTCAGCTCACTGTAAACTGCCATGTGGTTAAGGATGCGTCACTTGTCTATCGATCTGTTTACCAGATAAATTCCACGGTGATTATATGGGTCTGACTAATACGAATCAAAGTATTGTTTGTATATTCATAGAACACGCTTTCATTCTTTACTGTGTCTACTCTTTGTGATCAGATATGGATAAGGTAGAAGTGGTTCATACTTCCCATCATTTTCAATGCAGTTTGATATGCCTGAAAGAAAACATAACATTGGGGAGAAGAGAGAGAGAGAGAGAGAGAGAGAAAGAGAGGGAGAGGGAGGAAAGAAAAAAAATGAGGTAAAAGTAGAAATTGTCAATTCACTAACATACAAAGAATACAAAATCTCACAAATTATTGTTCAACTTTCCCAAAACTCAACCTTCTCTTTAAGACCAAATGCAATTTGATAGCCCAACAATCGCCCATAAAGAGATTGTGAGGTAGACTACAAACATACCTAATGGCGCCCCTCCAGCAGAACGAGAGCATGCATAAAGCTCGAAAAAAATTCGTACAAATTGATATAGAATATGTCACACGCTGTTAGAAAAATATTTATATTCAATTTCAACTGTGAAACTTTTGCTATCAATACAATAGCCAAGGCTATTTTCCCAGCTATATCTACAGGTAAACCAAATACGCCATATCGGCGATTGCTTGGTTAATAACCCATATAGGCCTTTAGTATTTGAACTCTCTTTGTGGAATTTAGGGATTATGCTGTCATTTTCGACGCCATCATGGATTTGTATGATTCTTGTCTACTACAGGACAATTAAACTGGTCTTAATGAAATCATTATTCCCCCAAACAGGGGATAGACACCAATGATATACTGGGGCCAATGATTCAATACTGTTTTCAAATGCCGCAGGCCAGGTTTGAAGGCAAAATGGCGGGAAAATGTATATCACTGTTCATTTAAGGCTTCCATGTCCACCTCAATGACAAATATTTCTTACATTCATGCCAGCAGCCAAATTGGAGAGTACAATAGCAACAATATTATTATATAGTTTAAAGCATACCAGTAAATATCCTGAACTCTGAATCTTGCTAATTGTAGCTTTATTATTGATATTTAGGACTGGTGGCCATTTCGGACGCCATCTTGGATTTCCCAGTTTCATGGTTGCGATAACCCATTGCAAGTGGTATAAAATGGATTATTCGACCCCTTAAACCTAGATATTAACACCATTATCACATATCTAAGATGGATATATCTTGATTAATGACTATTTCAAGTTTTAGCGGCCATGTTTGACGCCATTTTAAAAATAACCACTTTCCGGGGGTCCGATTTTCAAACATTTTAGTATGTTGTTCCTGAAGTCAAACATTACCAGAAACCGTTGAAAAACCTTTTGTTGCAATTTTTGGGGTCAATCCCTATTTTGACCCGAATATTTACTTAGATAATCTATCGTTTAAAATCGCATGACTTATCAAACCATGGTTTATCCTTTGAAGTTTTTAAATTGTTAAAATTGCGAGAGATAATATGTACACGTGCTCCGATTCTACAGATACCGAGAGACGTGGCTGCATCAATGCAAAAATTATTCATATCATAAGTCCGTGCTATTAAGCCTCTCATCAATAATTTTAATTTCATTTCATTAACATTGACAGAGATATTGTAGTGGTGGTTATTTTACCTGACTGCTAAGAAAGCATAGATAAATGCTTGTTAGTAAGCAACCACAGGACTGACGGCTTTAGGTCCTTTCCGAGTGACCTGGTAATAAGGATTAATGCCTTACCAAAGGGCACTAGCACATCTAGGTTTCGAACCTGAGTCACCAGATTACGACACCACTGCTCTAACAACTGAGCTATCGCGCCTCCTCGTTGAAAGCATTTGTATGAAATATCAGAGCAAATGCCCGGCTCTTCGCGTTGTTCGTTTACGCTAGTGTCTGGAAGAGTAGCATTGAAACACAATTGGACAGAAACAGCACTGTGGGTATCAGATAAGTTACTTTTCCAAAATATCGACATGAAAGTCCGTAATTTTAGGCATAAGTGTAGAAGAAACCAAAAACATAATCTACAACACTTGACCCATTTGCAGTACGACAAGCATAATTCCCAAAAACAACATCACTACAATGCAATCTCCCATTTACAATCTTAACATCAAGACTTTTGGATAGAACAAATAACAAGCCGAAATGAGCCCCGTTAGAATGAGATGTCCTACACATTGGATAAATGGTGAACATCCCAACAGTGTAGGTTTTATTCGATCTGTAAAGATAATGCACAGAAAATAACATATTATGAGTTATCTTGTTCATTGCATATAAATCTGAGTTTGACAATATACTTAATAAATGGTTTGAAAATGTACACTTTTTTGTCCAAACTGGTTTTTATTTCTCGTTGATATCAGTCAATCAATTCCATATACATAACAATTCTTTCTTTTTTGATATTTCCTTTGTAAATAAATCCAAAAGAATCTTCTTAATGACATACTTGACATAGTGCATGTTGTCTTTTTACCAAACACTTACATGTATCTAACTCATAACACATTGCCTGTAAATCCCTTTTTTCAAAAAATTCCAAAACCATCCAAAACTACTTGGAACATTTCTAATTCTAAGTTTCACCATCATAAAGTTCTCAAACAAACCAAAATCTATCAACTGTCACTGTTCGTTAATTTTGTGTGTAAATTAAATATACATTTTTTTGAGAATTTTTATCCTTTCAGCACAATTTAGCCACAATATACATGAATTGGCAACACAAGCCTATAGACATAAAGATCGTACACTAAGTTCAACCTATTTTCACGTGTACATTTATAATGAACTTTAAAACTTGTTTCAATAACTTTCCTTAACCTTCTTTTACATAATCACATCATCAACACATTATCTCCAAAATTATATAATTCATCCATTAAACATACTTCTGTGACTGGACACAAATAACCTTGCTGAAAACAAGCACAAATAGATGACGAACTGCTAACATCTTCGTTTACGTGTTGCAATGAAAGTGAGAGTGACGACTGAAGATGTCGTATTTTTGCCAACGTGTAACAAATTTCTATGGTATCTTTAGAATGAAAAATGAAAACATATTTGACACTATTATAACCCTCATAACAATTAAAGGTAAAGACCAGTTTTGGAAACGCCCCTCTCTCAAAAAATGAAATGGAAGCTCTCATTAACAATCATGTGAAAGAATGTGGAAATGTTTTGACTAATACGTGATGATACAAATTTTGCCGGGAAACCGCCTACTAATTGATATATTTGGTAAATTATTATATCTATTGGGACCAAATAGATATCGCGCACGTGGTCGCGTAGTCCCATATACATCTTTCTGTGTACAGTGCTTGTAACTTTACCAATACTGGGCCAAATTTCTTATCACTTTGATGATTCCAGAACCTTGCAGTACACACCAATACTTATATGCTAGATGATGAACCTTTTCTGATCGATTCCACAACGTTTCTTTACAATGCAGTCGCATTACCAGAACTGGTCTTTATCTTTAAGCTTTCAAAAGTTACAGGAAAATTGCTCTCTAATTAAATACCCTTTTCATTGATTAAATTTCCTTAATATGAAAAAAATATATGTCATACCAAAACAACTTTTATACATTTGTATTAGATTGTAACCACTGTGATTAATATATCTATCCATGCTGCAGCGATCAGTATTAATATGAAGCTTTTCAAGGTCAGACTTGATACTGAAGGAATCATTACAAGTTCATTCCTACCCACCTTCAGAGGCAATTACATCTTCAAGTTCAATAAAATCATTCAGATTTTCAGTTCGAGAACTACAGGAAGATCAAAATTTACATTGAGGCAAGATAAAAGGGTCCCCAAAATCACTGGCATTACATTTCAACTAAAATACACATGTGAGCAGGAATCAATGATAACTTCTACATGTTAAGCCATAAATGATTTTACATGTACGCAAATGCCATGTGCTAAACCAAATTTATGGTGGCACTCTTTACATGCATAACGAATGGTTGGAAACCAGCGACATAATCAATCACATCGGAATTGTTACATTTAGTTTCAGACAAGCATACACTATCAAAATCCTGGCCAAATTTATCCAACACACCTAACCTAAGTTTAGATTGCAAAACACAAACGTTTAAAGCACAATGTTTACAAAGGTCCTTTTAGATTCCAAAGAATCGTTATGACAAGGACCGGGCGGTCCTAAAAAGGAGAAGTTGCGGCCAATATCCTCAAGTTTTTTTTCGTCATTAGTCATCTTTAGTTTTACTACTCTCACCGTCGAAGTTCCATTTGTGACAGGTCCATTGTGATACCGTGTGAAAGAAAATGCAAGGTGCAAGCCGATTCGGGGTCGACATTGTTTGCATGCAGCTGGCTGGGAGACAGAGCATGTTTTTGTTTCCATTTCACTTTTAAATGCAACGTTTTCTCACTCTAAAAGAGCAAGGAGTGGGGGAGGGTGAGAATAGAAAGGGAGCATGATTGTTTTTGTTTCCATTTCAATTTTAAATGCAACATTTTCCACTCTAAAAGAGCAAGGAGTATGTCTCCTCCCGGCCTGGTCATTCTGCCCCCTCAGCGTTTTTCAACCGGGGTGCCACGAGGGAAATTAGGTTTTATATACCGAAAACAAATGATGGAATACCGTCGATTTCTTGAAAACCGAAGGTTAGAAACCGCGAAAGTATATAATTTCACGAGGAAATAGCATTTTGAAGATAATAAAGAGTCTAATTTCTTCGCTCACTCGCAACATTTAGAAACATTTGATTTCAGGCAGCCAAGTACCTTTATACCTCCATATATGAGCTTCGAGGCGCCCGAAAATCCTTTTATTTGACAGCGAGGTACCCAAATATATCTTTTACCTTTTCTATCGATATTACATTTGTTATCACGCTCACTCGCTTTATTTCTTTGTCTTATCGTGTGTTGATTAAAAAATAATTTGTTACCATATTAATAAAAAAAGGTCCTTTTTCTAAAGGTCGATCGCTTCGCTCGCTCGAAATTTTTAGAATAAAATATGCCCGTCCGTGTGTACATGGCAAATGACGAGTGCCAAATGAATGCAAAGGGATTTGGGATTAGGGTGAAGCGAAACTTTTTATTTCTTAAAAGGGTGCAGAGACTTTTAAAAATATTACTGAGCCGACACTACGCCACTATTTTATCATGTGGTGTTTATAATGACAACAGCAATGTATAATTCTAGTTTTTTATTCATTGTATGTCTTTTAAAGGTACTATGTCCCATTTGCAGGCCTAAAAATGAAAAGGTTAAATTCCAACGGCATTTGAAAGATAATACTAATTAAGAACTTCCCTAAAAAGGGGGCTTGAAAATGTCTTTAAGTGGGAAAATAACGACTATTAGTTGTCAAATCGACTTAAGTGCTACCAAGACAGTAAGTAATAGTCTGATTTTCAGACCATTGTACCGAATGGTCCTACGTTTTGTGTTGCGCAAAGATTCAATCAGTTTAATTTTGACCATTACAAGAAGTGGATTATTGATGTAGACAAATGCTCATGTACTCTTTACAACTCATTATATGTAAGTTATTACCAAAGAAGAGAAAAGGCCAGTCAGTCACTCAATAGTGTCTGACAGTGAAGTCTAGCAAGTAAACGGGTTTCCTTGCATAATTTGAATATTAGGACACTGCTAACGTTTAAATTTCACATATAGGACATACATGACATATTCATAATTCCTGCAAAGTTCTACAGAATTTGATGTTGGCTGCAAAAGGGACATAGTATCTTTAAAGATGCATTTGGAAATAAATTGTTTTACTAATTTTCACCCTTGTTTTTCTCTTCTGCTGTACACTATGTGTATAATTATGTAAACATATATATATATATATATGTACATATTGTATTCAAATGTGTACTTGTAACGAGATACTTATACATGTACATATATGCATATATCCTGTTAATCTTTTATTACTGTTATATCGATACACATACAGAAGTAGGGGTGATAAATCCAGTATTATCCTTATATCCTATAAAAATGTAGTCAAATATTTCCACATTAAACCCCTCACCTATATCTTGCCATTATGTTGTTTGTGCATGCCATACACTCCATTGCTACTATGTTGCAGTCCTTTTCTTTTCCTCTTCTTTTCTCTTTCTCCAAGCTCTCTATCCTCTCCTCCTCCTTGCCTATCCCTTTCTTCCTTTCTTCTATTTATAATGTATATTATGTAGTTGTGTATTCGGGCGTACCCATTACAAGCTTTGCTTACCGGGATTCGCGCCTTCTTCCTTGTAATACAAGTTCTTAAATTATATTTATGTTCCTTAGTATAAATTGTATTTGTTTGGACAGATGTCAAATATGTTGTCAAATTGAATGGAAGAAAATAAATGTTCACTTGAATTGAATTGAATTGAACTATATTAAGGAAGCAGATCTGATCACTCAAAATGATTTTTTGATATTTTCTTACAAAAATATGTATTACCAGGAAGATTCTTACAGCTAACAACTACCAGTTATTATTGTACTGATGGATATCTTGTCAACTATTTATGTTAGTAGTGATCGGGTAGGCCCTATTGTGTCTTGACTAAACTTTACCAACTACATGTATTATTTTTAAAAAGTTCTCATTGAACAAACTGGATTTGAACTTTATGTCAACCACATATATACTCAGTCTGTTGTTTGAAACTATTAACAGAAATACATGTACTTATCCAGGAGTTTGCAGTATATTTCAATATTTTATGTAATGGTCGAATATATATTCAATGGCACCCCTCCAACAGAACGAGAGCATGTATAAAGCTCGACACATTTTCCTACATAGTGATATAATAGAATACGTCATACGCTGTGAGAAAAATGAATATAATATATTCATTGTCCGTGATTTCAACCTTGACTCCTTTGCTATCAACACAATAACCAACGCTGTTTCCCAAGCTATATCTACAGACAAACTAAAAAAACCCAATATCGCAGAACTGCTTGCATAATAAACCCACAAAGGCCTCTAGTATTTGCAACCCAGAACCTGACTATCAGATTTATTTGATAATATCAACAAACACTGTTTTATGGCTGTTTTTCCGTCAATGCAGAAGTTATTATTACTGTTAATATTACTACTTCTCTCATTATCATCATCACTATCATTATTGTTTTAACTATAAAATTAAAAGCGCATATAAAGAAAGAGCTTGGAATAACTATCATTTATCAGAACTTGTTTAAAAATAGAAATCACTCAACCAAGGACCCCAACTTTGTCACGTAAGCCACTGTATGGTGGCATAGTTAGGCCTCACTAATGTTGTCAACATGGTCAAAATTTATATTTCCTTTTGTATTTCCTGAAATAATATGTTTGCTTCCTCGATGTGCCTTTTTCTTTTTTAAAGCTTTGTAGTTTGTTTCCATCATTTCCAGTTGGTAATCAACTTCCTTTTTTGAAAAACAAACAAAACACCCCTCCGTTTATAATATGTATTCATGTAAGTTAAAACATGCTTTATTTACATTTACATTACGTATTACGTCTTATATGTATGGAAACAATTTGCAAAATACAGTTTGATAACCTGTACTGTAAAATTGTGTGAATCGGGTGTGCAGGAAGGCCGTAGCCCTATGTTGTATGGTGGAGTGGAAACAAATGTGACCTTTTCTATAAAGGAAACAAAGAATACGAAAAAGAATACGAAATATGCAAAAAAAAGTTGCTATGCAATAATAATAATTGCCTGCATGTTGAAATCAATTGTGTAAATATTTCGATATAAGAGTTTTTTAAAGAGACGCCCAAAGATTGTTCGCTTGTAATAATAGAAGATGAATAAGGGAGTGGGAGTAGATAAACCCAACTATAACACCTGAACAGCTATAGACCTTGTACTGGGTCTATCTTTTCGCGACCTTTTCGCGAGTTTTTCACACAGCCACTTCCTTTTTTTCACGAACAGAACAAGTTCAAGTCTACTTTTTTTCGTCTCCCTATACACCTCGTTCTCCCTCTCCCCACTTTGATATTCTCTCTCTCTCTCTATCTCCCTTTTATTTTCTTCCTCCGATAGATCTTTAAATCTATCGCTTTTTATTTATCCCTTTTCTATTAAAGGGATAGTTGAATTCTTGTTTCAGACCGCAATTGCCTTCACATTGCATGGTTATTGCTCTTATTATTATTTATGACATTTCTAGTGCTCTTTTAGGACCTAAAACTGCTATGAAGGTAATTTTAGACCCCAAAATGTGTGAAATTTAGCCAATATGATCATACCAATTCAGCTCCACTTTCAAAGAATACGGTGACCGTTAATGAATTAATTAATAATAACAATACACGGGCCGACTGGTTGAGTGTAATATAACCAACACGAAAAAGCCAACATCGTCATTCATTTGGCTGGAATAATACGTATAAGGCGCTATCTCGTTTTTTCAACGGCTGGTTCAAATTATCGAATATTTGTGGGGCACCACAAATATTACAAATCGTTATATTTACGGATATTTCAGCCGTCTCTGAACCGATTTTAATCAAACAAAGATGATTTTTTTTTTCATTTAAAATTGTATGTTATTTCAAATTTGACACTCAGTTTTTCATTATCTCACAAAACAATTATTTTGTGTAGCGCCCTATGCAACAAAACTCAACTATCCCTTTAAACTGTATATTTATGTCTCTTTCTTTTTCTGTTTCCCTGTCTCTCTCTACATCACTGAGATCTCTTTCTCCCATCTCTAAATGTTGTATTTTTTAATCTCTCGCTCTCTCCCCTTTACTCTGTTAGGCTATCTCTCTTTCTCTTTCTATCTTAACATGTTTACAACCACTTTTTCTCCACTTTTTATCTCTCCTTATTGTTTTCTCTCTGTTAATCTCTCCTATCTTCTTTTTTCGATCTTTTTTTGTATATTCTCAACCTTTTTATTTCTATTTCTCTCTCTCTTTCCACCTACTAGTATCTCTTTCTCCCTTCCACCTCATTTTTTTGTGAGAATATATTTCTGTCTAATTTTCTCTTCGTTTTTGTTTCTATTTCTACCTCTATCTTTCTCCCATCTCACTGTCTTTGTTTTTGTCTTTGTCTCTCTCTCTCTCTCTCCCTATCTTACTCTCTTATTGTGTAATCGGGGATACTCGCTTTCTTTCGGACGGCTGGATCGGTCTTTTCTTCGTCGCCACCATAGGAGGCTTGTCTCAAACCCTTCGCGTAGGTCTTGGGTAACGGGTTAAAGAGTTCCAGCGCAAAGAAGGCGGACGCTCCCCCGACGCTCCCCTGACGCATTGCCCTTTCACAGAGGACACAAGCCCGAGTTTTTCACATCGCTACGCTTTTCTATATGCAGTTTCATTTGTGCGCCCCCAATAATAAAGAGCATCGTATGCGGTTATGGACATGAGGTATTCGCTGACGAGGCAGGGAGTGGTGGGGGGATCTGGACGGCTAGACACGGCGTGCAGTAACGAGGCACACCCGCTGAATGGACACTCGCTCCTGGCGGAAAATTACTCATTGATTTTATTCATATACTCATTAGGATAGTGACAAAAATAATATGTTCAATGAGATATCTCTTGATTGCTTTCATTCAAGTTAACGGATAATTGGGGATATTAAATAAGGTACTCTATTAATCACAGCTTTCCGGATCAAGGATAGTTTTGTATTTCCTATGAATATCATTTAACTGGACCTATAGATCACTTTAACGAATTAAATGATTTTGACAAAACCTAACAAAATGTCACAAAACCTGCGAGTTCTTTATTTACTTATTTTTCAGTGAAACGGCAAACTGTAAATTATACAATGACCTTTAATTTCGAGTGTTCTCAATATAAAGTGAAAAGAATTATGCTACTGATCGTAATCGTGTAGAAAAAAACATAGTTAGCATCACCACTACCACCATCACCACCACCATCATCTTCGTCATCCTCATCATTATCCCCCTTTTATCATGTTTTTTCCCCTTTCGTCATAAATAAACCCGTCCTCTTTCTAAATGATTGATATCTTTCTTGCTTTGGTTCTATGATATTTTCACATCTTTGTTTGTCATATTCTTCTTGCTGACATTGATGATCAATAACAATTACATAGTCAGATAGAAGCAGACAAATCAGACAAACCGATCAAAAAAAGTTTGAGCAAAATCGGATAACTAATAAGAAAGTTATGAATTTTTGAAAAAGTATATAAAACTATGGAACAATGGAAATAACTACACAAATTGCCAATTTGGCTATCAGTTTGTGACGTCATGTCCTCACTATTTATCAATTGCTTTTTATACTTTAATCCCATCAATTTCCCTTTTTATCCCCCAAAACTTGATTTCCCCATGCCTTTGGCCAGGTTATATAATTTGTATCATATTGCGTGCATGACATTTCACAAAATCTTTTATTAACTTTGAAGAATTGATACTATTTTCTGAATATTGTATATTCTTAATTATTGATGTTTATATAAATAGTTTATCAAAATTCACATTTTTCATGATTTAACTGGAAAAAATTACTCTATATTAGTGCATCCACACAAAAACATATTACGTTCAATATGACTTGGATGCTGGTGTGAAGAAATAAGATTCTTAGGGGAAAATAGGAATTTTATATTATCAATATAAAGAAAATAATTAGTGGATAGTGAGGACATGACGTCACAGACTCATGAGTGAGTTGCCGATTTGTCTAGTGATTTTCAAAGTTGTTCATGTCATTAAAAATTCATAACTTTCTTATTGGTTATCCGATTTTGCTCAAACTCTTTTGATTGGTTTGTCTGATTTTCTGCTTCTATTGAAAGTAAGTTATTTTTGGAGTGGACTTGCCCTTTAATATGGTTGTATATATGCAAACTCCGGCATCTTTTGGGGTTTCCTCTCTTTGAGGAGGGGATATGTGAAGACGTTCGTCTGGTTGCGGGTATGACCATTAATTTGTTTCTCATATCACCCTCTTGGGGATCCTTACTGACTTTCATTTATTTTGTTTTTCTGTAACTCAGCTTGAGTCCTGCCTTTGTAAGTTCCTGATCCCACTGATTAATGATGTTTTGAAGCTTTTCCATGCTTTCTGCCGTTTTGACCACATCATCTGCATATCCCAATTGTTCTGCCTTATATTTCTCTCCCACTCTCTCTACCTTTAGCATTACTTGTCTTGAGTCTTTAATATAATGATTCTAAAACTATTTTATGGGAAGAAGAAAATGTATAGACCAATGTAATATCTTAACTCAAAGGGTGTTTCACAAAGACTAAGATCAACTTAATTTGGACTTAAACTATGGCAGGCCGTCCGTCTTATCAATTGTTTAGACCCTGTTTGCCTTATGAATCCAAGTTTCATGTTATTTCACTAATGACTTTAAATGTTGTTTTTTTGCCCCCCCCCCAAACAAATCATTCAATCAATCATGACAAAATAAGATGAATATTTATAGAAATCAACTTTTGTCAAACTATAGAGAAAGAGGGGAAAGAAGCAAGGAGTGTATGATATTGGCATACATGCTTTCCCTCAACCATTCAGGCATAAATGATTGGCATGTCACATGAAAGGAGAGGGGAGGGGTGCAAGTAATGAACCGCATTTATTTTAATCTAAGTCTCATATATTTCGGTGATGTCCTGATTTTGAAAAATGGCCGCCATTTTTTTCTTCCAGCAGCATATTTTCAAGGTAGTCGACCTAGATTGTGCAGGGTGTTCCCCTTAACACGTTGATACCTAACGAGCTTTTACAACATCCAATGTCTCAAAACCCTGAAATTTGCCCCATAGGTAGTAGGGGTATTTTACCAGTGTTTACAAATTGTATATTTTCACATCGAGGTTTCCCTTTGTAAGAACCCCTTTATTCTTCTTCTATTTCTTTTAATTTTTTTAATTAAAAAAAAAAAAAATGGATGTGCTCTTATTTGTTGGTGCTGAAGAATTAATATTAAAGTTTATCCATAAAAAAATAAACATAACGCTGAGGTGGTAAAGAGTTGCCGTGAGGTTGTGCAGAATTAATATTCCAGTTTATCCATAGAAAAATGGATAAGACGCTGAGGGGGTGAAAAGTTAGCATAGGGTGGTGAAGAATTAATATTCAAGTTTATCCATAGAAAATGAATATGACTTGTTGCTTATGGTGAAGGGATCGCAATTCAAGAGAAGATTATAGCTTAATTAATATATGAGATTCATTATTTGTGTATATATTACATAGGTCTTAGAATAATTATCCTTTGTTTCCCCCCTTAGTTCTGTGTTTAACCCCCACCCTCCTCCTCCCGCTCTTATATCCATCATGCCCATTGTAATGGGGTCTGCTCGCTATTCGACGTCGTATAACTTGTTGTTCTTGTCGGGTTGTCCAATCTAAAAAGATCATATATCCGCTTGGCTATACTGTTCTTCGAGTTATTCATCAATGACGATTAGATGGCGCTGTTTCTTTTTCTCTGGCTCAAATATTGACTCAGTCATTTCAGTGTTTCACTTTTCTTCAGTATTGCTCCTCGAATATGGTCGTCACTGAGTTTCTCAGCTTCCTTACGTTGGTTATGACCTTTCAATCGAATTATTCATCAATGACGATTAGATGGCGCTGTTTCTTTTTCTCTGGCTCAAATATTGACTCGGTCATTTCAGTGTTTCACTTTTCTTCAGTATTGTTCCTCGAATACTGTCGTCACTGAATTCACAGCTTCCTTTCGTTGGTTGTGACCTTTCGATGGTTTGGACATTAATTTAGGTGTTGACCGTAAACAGGTTGCGGGTATTTATAAAGGTTAACTGTGATCTCTTTGATCTCTGCTTTCCCCTTCCTCCCGAAGAGAAAAAGAAGGCGAACATGAAATGATGTAAAATTGGCTTATAGTACTATATATAATATTTGTAATAATTTAGTTGCTCTTTAATTACCTTGGTAAAGTTAGTTACAACGCACCAGCTACAATGAGTGATACTTATCTGTGGCTTTTATAAAATCAATCAGAGCGTGCAGATGATCTTGTTTCCCAAATAAATTATGTAAGCTATTTTTTTAACTAAACAAAAACACTTTTCCTCTCGTATATGTTTCATACAATCCATTAAATAATGATCCATTGTTTCAGGTTTATGACAGTAGTCACAAAGACCATTTTCATGTTTATTAGTACTGAATTTGTAAAAGTATAATTGGCATTTTCCCATTCTCATTTGTGCTCTGCTACGCTATCCGGCAGATCACCTTAAAAAAAAGATAGATTCTGACGAAATCAATATAGTGCTCTGCTACGCTACGCGGCAGATTACGTAATAATATACGTATAGTCCACTTAATCTTATAATCGAATTGTTCACTAATATACAAAGAATGAAAAAGCTCAACATTTATTTCTCACCTTTCCCAAAACTCAACCTTCTGTGTAAGACCCAATGCAACTTAATAACCGAACGATCAGACATATTGGCCCGAATTCACAAAGGAGGCTTGTCGACAAACCTAGGTTTATGTGCGTCATATGACGCATTTCGATGCGTTTCAGACCAAGGTTCAGACAAACCTTGGTCTGAAACGCGTCATATGACGCACATAAACCTAGGTTTGTCTACAAACCTCCTTTGTGAATTCGGGCCAAAGAGCTTGTGAGGTAGACTACAACGCCTACGCATGTGGAAATCCCCAGTTTTCTTGAAATACATGCACGTCGTCTGAAATAACTATGAATAACAAAGTTCCAAAGTCATTGTCATTATTACAAAGTGAACATGTAACTGCATTGTGCCCCGAGACCATAAAGGTGGCAACGGTTATCGTTTTGAAGTTTGGAACTGTGTATTTAAGAGTACTTTTGATCTTACAGCCAAAGCAAAGTCTGACTAAGCTCTCTTCTTTTGTCTCCTCTCTTAAAGGGGATGGGAAGCTTTTAACCCTCCGATTTGACAATGTTTGGTGGCCCTCTTTGGAGGCAGGACAACCCCTCTCAGCAAACTTTCTCTTTTAAGAATTGTAGATCTTCTTGCTCGGTCGCTGCAAAGGGAGAGTCCTCTGAAATCACTACGTTTGCATTAAAAAACTCATTATTGTCTCTCTATAGGTCTTGTAAGTACACAACTATGCTTAAACTGTTTCCAGCTCTCCTACAATTTGAATAATTCCGAAGCTGTTTTTTAATGTCGATATATTCATGTACGTTTTGTGTCATAACATGCACACATTTTGTGCGATAGTACATTGTGAAATACGAATTACCTATTACCACTTTTTCTCTAATGATTAAATTATGTAACTCATACTATTTTCGAAGATAAGAAATATTGCACAAACGGTCACAGTCTGCCTATAATGCACTTTTACAATGTAGAACATAGAAACTGAAACTTATTTGTTATTATACAATATTAAATATCGATAAATTACACACGCAAGTTTGGATACAAGATATATTAGCATGGTATGTTTAAGTAAATTGAGAAATCCACTAAAAAACAGTGCTTGTATTGGGGTGGATAACTCAAAAATGATAAAGAAAGGAAGAAAGAAACAAAGAAAAAAATGAACACGAGACCAAGAATGTAGGTCTCTTGAACCCTCGGAAGAATAGTCGGAATGCCCACAAGACTGACATGCCGGTCGTGTAAACCCTCCATTTTGTTAGAAGACCATGCAGAATGCGGGAAGCGTTTATGTGGTGTAAACAAGGATATCGAATCTGAGCCAAATTTTTTCTCCATGATTGAACAAAAAACATAAACGAGTAGCATTTCACATATCAGAATTGCTCCTGAAGATTGATCTCTACGGGTTTTCACCTTTCATTTTTTCCGTGAATATAGCTGATACATTTCTTCTCTCAAATAAATGATTTGCTCAGTTTGTAGAAAGCCTTTCTTTTCTCACAACCATCAGAAGACAGTCTATTGCATTGATTTTTGTTTCTTTCCTAAATAAACATGTATATACCAAAAAGCAATGCGTATATACATTTTTTATAATAAGAAATAGTTTAATTCAAATGGTGAAAATTGTCTCACTATCAAATGTAATAAGGGCTTTACGGTGATGACTATCATATAAATCTAGTATTTCATGAGTCGTTACTCTGCTTGCAAGGGATATCGATTCAAGGGGCACTACAGGGGTGCCAATATTGCCAAAATTAATTGTTTTAACCCACAATGGTTAGACTTACATTTTGTCTTGCAAACTCAGCATGTCATCTCAAAGACAACAAATGTCATACTGGCTATTTGCCACCCCAGTTGGGGCGTGGCACCTGTATTAAAAAAGGTTCATTTTTTGAGGGAAAGTTATTATGAACACCCAAACTTTTTATACCATTGCGGTCATTACTATTAAAATGAAAACAAGATTCATAATTTTTAAAGCTTAGTGTATTGCTCGGAAGGGGTGGACGTGGGGAATGATCTCCCATTTTTTCAACTCAAAAGGTTAATAAACATTTCATCCTAGCATTTGATGAAAAATCTTCAAAAATCAAATGAGCGATTTTGTTTTTTCTACTGAATATTCTTTAATCTAGTCCGGAAATTCGAATTCTAGGGATTTGTTATTATAATATACTATGACATTTTCTAATATACATAAATGCAATATTTATATGTTGTTTAAAACCCTAACCCTAACGCTGTCAATGCTGTCATGAAAATTCTTCCATCGATGTTCTTCCCTTTTTTTAAAGATTATGGAATAGACATGTCCGTTTATTTCATTTTTAACAATGTTACATATTTTCAAAAACAGATGTTTTCTAAATAAAATCTGAACACATCAAATGGGAGATGAATATTCAATGCCTAGTATGCTGGTATTTATTTTTAGAAATTTGATATTACAAAATCCTATTTTATTTTTTATTGGTATTACTATTACCTATAGAAACAGCGCAAGATGAAAAGCGAGGAATTTCCTCCTTGCTGAAAATACAATTTTCAAAAACCTTTCATGTATGTTATTACTTGATCAATATATGATGGTGTGTATAATTATGTAAACCTTGTTGTTATATGAAACTCAGAAATGTAGTTTTAATACACGATTCTTTTTCAAGTATCAGCAATGTTTATTGTTTGTTTTTGTTTCTGATATAGATCCGCATGTGTAGGTCCATGGATCTAGTCTTTCTAGTCAAAGTAGGACTCTTGTAAAGAGACCACCGTTGATGATTGCTGCCCTCATTTGACAATCAAGGGGCAATTCCACATGGGGAAGCAAATGTCTTGATAAAACATTTGTCTAAATTTCACACATTTCTCAAATAGGGGTATGTGAGTGTATGAGAGAACAAAAACCAACAGCGCAGCTAGCGCAGGTATTTGTCGGCAAAAGAAAGGAAAGAGAGAAAGAGATAGTGGAAAAGGGAAAAGGAAGAGGAAGAAAAGAGAATGAAAGGAAAAGGAAATGAAAAAGAAAGAAAGAAACAGTAGCCTAGAAAGAGAAAAGAGAGAAAGAGGGATTTGAGATGAGAGATGGTAACATTTAGAAACAATGATTTTATGAAGTGAAGTGCCTGTATACGTGAACCTTCATTTAGGCAAATGACGTGCCAACATATCCATTTGACAGCGAGGTGTCCGAAAATCATCACATGAGGGCAGCAGGATGCCTGAATAATTTGTAATTATTGAGATTACAACTTTGTGACGCTCGTTCGCTTCACAATTGCTCAGAACATTCAGAAACGGGATTTTTATAAGCGACTAAATTCCCGAATATCCTCATAGGAATATGATTTCGGTGCCCGCATACTTGATTTCAATTACACTTTTTTTTTACCAAACTTTTTGTTTTGTTTGTGTGGCCCACTCACTAATTTTTAGTGACAAATGTGTCTGTTTTTATACGTGGTATTAAAGGCATCGTTTAACAATGTTAAATCTGAGATGTATGGTCCTACGTGTTATCAGTGTCTGTGATATGGTGTAATATTGAAGCCCTAAAAAAATTGCGCTTCAAAATGATCAAGAAGTGCCTCAAAAAAGTAAAAATCTTTGAGTGACCGGTTTAACCATATTTATTTTCCCCAGTAGACTGTAGTGTTATGAAAACCGTTAGGAAAACGCAAAATTTGATTTTGATTTCCAATCATAAAAATATCGTGATAATCAGACAGACGATCGGCTTGTAAAAGTCATGGGGTTCCTGACTGACATAAAGGTTTATAATTATCATTGCAGCATGAGCTAAATCCAGGATTTTGTTTCAGAATCTGAGACAAAGTTACCTAATCCTTTTAAACAAGTACCAGCGTAATGCACACTGAATCTTCTTTAATTACATGTACATTGTAATTTGAGATGAGGGTGACGCGCCGTGACTACAAAAAAAAATAAGATGAAAAACACTCGGCTAGAGCACACTTTATTGCGGCTCTGCAATGCCTGATAACTAAAAAAAGAGGGGGGTCGTCCCCCGATATTGGAGGGACACAAAAGATTGTCTAAATGAAGTGTAACGAGAAGAGAGTAATGCCTAGGTCACATTTGCTCTACGGCTAGGATACGGCGGCCGTACGCCCCCGAAATTGAGAGATTCTTGCGGCGGCCGCAGATAATTCCCCCCCCCCCACTCAAAATGTCTGGCGACGCACCTTATTGTAATATTTTTAAATATTGGGAACTAAGTTGATTATCCAATGCGTAAGAATACATGTGCATTTTAAGGTTTAAGGATTAAGTATCATCAAAATGTCAACTAACAATAACAAATGGAATATTTTTCTCCTGACAACTACACGTGTATGCATGTGTGTCCGTTTCACTTTAAAATGAATGCATCTAGTACAGCGTGCTATTCAAACCGGCTGTATTGACGAGAGTATTGAAAATATGTTTTGGAATAACATCAACTTCATAAAAACAGAGAGACAGAAAAAGTAAGATGCCAAATAATTGTATATCACTTCGGGTATTTTGATGAGGAAATAACATCTCAGAGATAGTAAACGAGATAGTGTTTCAGGCAGTGAGGTCTATAAATATCCCTATGATATGATGATATTCGTGCATGTCGCTGCCCGGATATGATGACTAAATAAGGTCTTTACCATTACAAAAAGTGTGGGTTTTTTGGCTCGCTCGCTTCGCTCTCTCGCAGTATGTGGGATCCGGATAGTTTATTTTCCATCAAGAGGCCCCAACGGCCCTCTCGCGAAAAGGTGCCCGTACATCTTTATGGATGGAAAAGCGCTGATTAGATATAGTAGACTAAAGACGGGTGCCCCTCCCCCAATGACTGAGCCCATGCTCCGCCACTTTATCGTTGGATTCTTCCTGTTCTTGCAAAACTGCATTGATAAAAACATATAATAAATCATGCTGATTGGAATAATATTTCATTTGCATACCGTTCTTCTTTACAACCTATGAAAGTTATACGCAAGGCATTGTTTAATTGAAAATGAATTGAGAAAAGAGAGACGGACAATCATATGATGAACATTTTTTCCCCCATTTGTCCCTATCATAGGGTTGTATGGCTATGAAAAGATTTAGGTAATTAGAATGACGTATAAGAATTACAGGAATAATTAATCGTATGGCTATTTCCTTCTCAAAACTATTTTGTGATATGCTCACCTTTTGGACATAGAAAAGCGTCGAATGATACTCTTTTTTTTCATGCCGAAGACAATTTTTTCCCGTACTTAAAGCTCTACTGGTAAACACTTTTCAAGGTTGGAGTGGTACTGAAACGCTAGTAGGCCTAGTCAGACAGATAAAGAAACACAGAACATATTTCTTTTTTAATAACATGCGCCCCTATACAGCAACTTAGAGCATTTTTTTTCATTAATTTCCTCCAAAGCTCGCTCGCTATGCTCGCAGCTTGCTTTCATAATTGATATAATTATGTTGCTTGTGAAATGTATTTTCAGTCTTTTATGATTAGAATGTGCTTTAAACCCATCAGGATTTTGTTTTTCCTCATCATAAAATTGTTCGCACTGCAACCCAAACAAAATCTTAACATTTTTGCTCGCTCGATCATTAATATTCAGACCATCACACCCAACTGCAAAGTATGATGCTTAAGCAGTATCTTGGACATGTAAAGAGAGAAAAAAAATATTGCAATCATCCCTGATAATTTAATCACAATCATAACAATATATTGGTAGAAATGTCTGAAAATTGTATATTGTGTTTCATGTTTCCCTTTGTAGGTGCTCCTTTTATTCCAGAAAGTGCCCCTTTTTGTTGTAGGTGCCCCCCTCCCCTCTCTTCTGAAGACTCGTTGCCGCCCCTGATTATGAACACCACTTTATAAAAGGTCTTTTTCCCTACCTTTTTGAGTGGGTCGGGGAATTCCGACGGGGATTTTTGAGTTCTAGTTATGCCATTGCATTGTGAAAGAAACGCTGTGGAATCGATCAGAAAAAGTTGATCACGTAAGATATAAGTATTGGTGTGTACCGCAAGGTTCTGGAATCATCAAAATGATAAGAAATTTGGTCCAGTCTTGGTAAAAGTAACAAGCACCATACACAGAAAGATATATATGGAACAACACAACCATATGGCATAAAAATGTGGTCCACATGTTTAAGCTGTTACATGTCATATTAAGATAATATATGCATTTGAAGAGGCATGCTTTTCAGGGAGCATTTTTTTCTCTGATGTTCTTCCACACTTGCATAATAACAGTGAAAACGCTCACAAATTATTTTCACATCTCCCCAGAGATCTAGTGAAAACGATTCTTCTGGAGATAAGGAATTATAAACATCTTTTTACCCAAGAGAAAATGGCATTAAAGTAGCACATTTAAAAATCCGTAGTCTACGAAATAAAAAGGATGCTATATACAATTGGTTCTTGATTTAAATCCATATGATATTGTTTCTATGTATGAAACCTGGGCCCCGTCTTAAAGAGTTACGATTGATCCAAATCAATCGTAAGTCCTCCAATCAATCGCAAGTTTGCATTCTCCTATCTCTTGTGTACATAGTTGTGATTGCTATCAATCGCAAATAAGTTGCGATTGATATCAACTCTTTGTAATACGGGGCCCTGGTGTGACAATGAATTTCCCATAGGTTGTTTACATATAAACAGATATACTTTAGAGAGAAAGGATATAGTTGGTGGTGGTGGAAGGGGTGTAGGTTGTTATGTTAAATCGGTATCGCACTACCCAACGTGAAAAAGTTGTATGGTAATGGTTCACTAGCTAAGGTCATGCGTATTTTGAAAGATACAACCCATCCTTTGTTCAGTCATTTTAGTTTCAATAGATCTGGTGTTCGCCTTTGTGTCCCCCGTACCAAGCAGGTTCTAAAGCCTTTAGAAACTCGTTTATCCCCGATTCCATCCACATGTTCAATAGTAAGGTGATAATGCTACGTTTACACTATGTTCCCGGCAGCCACGGCAATCACGTTTCAGGCCACCGTGAACAAAACGGGATGGACGTGAGACAACGCGAGGGACTGAATGGGCAAACGTGACAGGCCGTGATTGCCGTGGATGCCGGGCCAGATTTTTAAACTGTCAAAAAAATTATCACGGCAGTCACGGTGCGGATGAGAAACCTAGTAGGCAGTTGTAAAACGTGGTGAACGCAACAAAACGTGACAGTACGTAATAGGCCGTAACAAAAGTTGGAGGCGGTCCGTAGTGGGGCGGTTTACGGGCCCGCCGCGCTACGGCGCGTTGCGTTCTACTACGGTCTGATCAGGCGCGGTCTCAGGATACAATAGCGACTTTTAGATTTGCACGTCGACATAGTGGACTGCAACGTGTGACGTCCTTATAAGGCACTGTGATGTCCTTTTAAGGCACTGCCGGGCACGGCACAGTGCCTTAACACAATAGGGACTTTTCGATTTGCACGTTCACTATATAGTGGACTGCAACGTATGCGGTAACTATTGAAGCAGTGCGCATGCGCATCGACGAGCTCATCGTTCGTAGCAGAATTCTCGAACGCGTTAGCCCTTGTTTTGCCGTCGTTCGCAAACTGTGACGGTACATGTTCGTAAGCAATCTTTTGTTGGCACTAAACATCACATTGAAGTCACAAAATGGACCCAATTGACCTAATTCTAGAACCGGAGGGTGGTGGAAGCGTGAATTCTCGTAAATTAATACATTTTCGTGTCTGTAATTTCCCTTAAATCAAAATTGTTGCAGAATAATTCATAAAATGAACACATTTTATTTATGCATCGCCAATCTGTTGCATCATAATTTTCGAGATCAGTCCCATGCACCGAATTTGGTGTGTTGGATCTTTAGCTTTTCGATCGAATTTCGCGCTCACTAAGCAGAATAATTCATAAAAATGAACACATTTTATTTATGCATCGCTAATCTGTTGCAGCATATTTTTTTAGAACAGTCCATGCACCGAATTTGGTGTTGGATCTTTAGCTATTCGATCGAATTTCGCGCTCACTAAGCGAGCGTCGTAGTTGTGTAAAATCGAAAAGGTAACGAACAACAGTCAGTGTGCCTCGTCAACCCTGCTTAAAAATGACCGCATACGTCGCAGTTCGCTTATGAACGTGCAAATCGTAAAGTCCCTAATGTCACATGCGGCAGCTCACGCTCTCGTCGTGTAAATCTAAAAGTCCCTATTGTGTTAGGGCACTGGGCCGTGCCCGGCAGTGCCTTAAAAGGCGGCCGGGGACGAGTCACTCGTTATTTTTGTTATTTGGCCTTAGTGACCATTCTTAAATCTACGCAATTCTCAAAGAAAATAATGTTAGTCGTGTCCCAAAATTTAGATAATGATATTTTACCGTAATTCTGATTCTGAACTGTTCTTGCGTGATTTATCAACCGTGAACTGGAATTGTTTATTTTCAGACAAAAAAAGAATGTCGATAAAATGTGGTTGGATGTTAAAGCAAAGTTCGTTGAACTATGCGATATATTCGCGCCTTATGTAAGTATACGAAAAAAGACAACGTCTGCACCGTGGATAACAAATGAATATCTATTACTCTCAAGAGATAGAGATTTCTACAAATCAAAATGAGATCTTTTTAAGGGGTATCAGATACAAATAAAAAGACTACTTCTGGACAGAGTATAAGCCTATACCCAATAATAATATGAATAAAAAATGAAACGAGACCATTACTGTAACAAATACAAGAACTTTGCAAATAGCGACCAGATACAAAAGTGGAATGTAGTAAAAGAACTTCTACTTCTACTTAACAACTAATCAGAAAATGAATAGAATATAGAATAGGAAGGAAAAATCTTAAAAAACAATAAAGAAATCGGTAATGGTTTAAATTCAATGTTCAATACTATTGCAGATAAAAAAAAATCCTAGCACTCGCAATTGTAATGTAGGTGATCGCTGCCTGTACCATGTACCTATTGGAGACAGCACTTTTTCTTTTGCAGATATTGTTGAAGGATTTGTTTTGAAGGAACTAAAAAGCATTGACACAAAAGGTATAAAAGGTCTTTTTGTTGTTGACTTTTTGAGTGGTTCGGGGAATTCCGACAGGGATTTTTTAATCGCTATTTCGCAATAATCATATTTGTTAGTACTTCCTTAATCCGTGTGCACTAGATGCAGTTATGAAAACACTCGCAATCTCAAGACACGCCCACTGCCTATTAGCTTACATGCTTAACTATTTGGGTATCAGACGAAGTTGTGTTTGGCCTACACGGTATACGCAAATGTTTGTCTTTGGCAAAGTAGGGGTCATCACTATCGACAAACTCTAACTTCCTTTAATTCGGCATATTCTTAAAATGATTCTTTTGTTTGAAACTATTTAATGATGAAAAAAAAATCCTTGCCTCAATACATCTATGAATGTTGCATACCCACATTCTATCTAATCTGTAAGAAGAAAACAATAAGAAGGCAGTTCTCTGCGTGAAATGTTTCAACTGGTCACATGTTAAGTGTGTAAATGTTACAGATGATATATTCCTCTCATCAGAAGACTAGATATGTTATCTCTGTTTTATAAATGAACTTCATGTTTTACATTAAATCCGCATCAAAAGCATATTCCTTTACCTAGTGAAAACGATTCTCTAGGAGATAAGGAATTATAAACATATGTTTACCCAAGAGAAAAGGGCATTAAAGTAGCACATTTAAACGTCCGTAGTCTACGAAATATAAATATAATATAATATAATATAATATAAAGGATGCTATACAATCGTTTCTTATTTCAAATCTATATGATATTGGTCTATGTCTGAACCTGACTTGACAATGAATTTCCAGCGGATATACTTTAGAGAGAAAGGATAGAATTGGTGGTGGTGGAGGTGGTGTAGGTTGTTATGTTAAAACAAAAAATTGTTTACAAGAGAGAAGACACGACCTCGAAGAAAATTCATAATTGATGTCAAGTAAAAAAAACAAAAAAACGCAAACCATATCTACTCGGTATAATGTATCACCCACCAAAGGCCACGATTGAAGAAATTTAAGCTATGTAGTTTAATTTTGAAAATGTTTATACTTTAAAAGACAAGGTATTAATTACTGTTGATATTAATTACTGGAGATATGAATTGTAACATGTTAACTGACAACATATTTTACTTAAGGTATTACAGATGTGTGATTCTTTTCAATTTCATCAGATCATTTCAAAAGCAACTCATATTACACTTCATATAGTAAAACATTGATTGATCTTTTCTTTTTATCCCAGACTTTAGGTTTAATACCGTCTGGTTTTCAGTCTGTTGGTATTAGTGACCATTCATTAAAGGGACTATGTCCCATTTGCAGCAAACATCAAATTCTGTAGAACTTTGCAGGAATAATGATTATGTCACGTATGTCCTATCTGTGAAATTTAAACGGTAGCACTGTCCTATTAATCAAATTATGCAAGGAAACCCGTTTACTTTCTAGACTTTACTGTCAGACACTATTGAGTGACTGACTGACTTTTTTTTTCTTTGGTAATAACATACATAAAATGAGCTGTAAAGGTACATGAGCATTTCTCCACATCAATAACCCACTTCTTGTAATGGCCAAAATTAACCTGATTGAATCTTGCGCAGCACAAAACGTACAACCATTCGGTACAAGTGTCTGAAAATCAGACTATTACTAACATAATTGCAATCACTAAATTCGATTCGACAACTAATGCTCGTTATTTTCCCACTAAAGACATTTTCAGGCCCTTTCGTTTTGAGGGAAGTTCTAAATTAGTATTATCTTTCAAATTGATTTGATTTGATTTGATTTATTTATTTCTTTTTGATTTTCTTTTTCTTTTGCAGTTTTACAAATATATAACAAACAAATCATTGAACATTTTATACATGACAAAAGAGTATATGTAAAACATAGTACGGTTGGCTATAATTAATCAAACACATCAAACAGGAGGGTTGACAAAGTAAGCAAAGCTTGATAGCATGACTGCCCTCAATGGATACATAATAATACAAATATGGAGAAAAAACATATTGGTAAAAGGGAAGAGAGAGAGAGAGAGAGAGAAAAAGGGGGGGGGGAAGAGGGGGTGTAAATCAAGATTCACAGATGTATGTGGTAGTTGGATTTCAATTTGATATATGAAGATAAAAAAGAAGGTGCGTATTTGAATGTTAGGTGGCCAACTTGGGATACATTATAGAATGAGAAGACTCGCGAGGTTTCTGGACAATATGAATAAGAATGTGAGATCAGCGAGCTGGTTGGTATAGAGACTGTAAACCTGGGCCTGCGAGTCGGAGCCTTGAAATGTTTGTATACAAAACAACGTTTAGTCAGTATCCCAAGTAGGCCACTCTTTATTCATACGTTTATTCATAACAGGTCATGGAAGGTTATAATTAACGTTTTAATGAATGGAAGCAAAAAAACTTAGAGCACAGAAAATTATCGAGTTTTGTAACGACGGGCGTACGAGGAGAAATTATGTAGATTGAAGATAAGCAAATTTTGATGGTGGATTTAAAGATAATGAGCAATAAGAAACGTTTTTTCCGGTCTTTTAAAGGGTAGCATTGTATTCGTCGTTTTTATTTCGTTTTTATTGGAATCTAACCTTTTCATTTTTTTGGCCTGTAAATGGGACTTAGTACCTTTAATCTACACAATTCTCAAAGAAAATAATGTTAGTTGTGTCCCTAAATTTAGATAATGATATCTTACCGTAATTCTGATTCTGAACTGTTCTTGCGTGATTTATCAAGCGTGAATTGGAATTGTTTATTTTCAGACAAAAAAGAATGTCGATAAAATGTGGTTGGATGTTAAAGCAAAGTTCGTTGAACTATGCGATATATTCGCGCCTTATGTAAGTATACGAAAAAAGACAAAGTCTGCACCGTGGATAACAAATGAATATCTATTACTCTCAAGAGATAGAGATTTCTACAAATCAAAATGAGAACTTTTTAAGGGGTATCAGATACAAAATAAAAGGACTACTTCTGGACAGAGTATAAGCCTATACCCAATAATAATATGAATAACAAATGAAACGAGACCATTACTGTAACAAATACAAGAACTTTGCAAATAGCGGCCAGATACAAAAGTGGAATGTAGTAAATGATTTTCTACTTCTACTTAACAACTAATCAGAAAATGAATAGAATATAGAATAGGAAGGAAAAATCTTAAAAACAATAAAGAAATCGGTAATGGTTTAAATTCAATGTTCAATACTATTGCAGATAAAATAAAAAAATCCTAGCACTCGCAATTGTAATGTAGGTAATCGCTGGATGTACCATGTACCTATTGGAGACAGCACTTTTTCTTTTGCAGATATTGTTGAAGGATTTGTTTTGAAGGAACTGAAAAGCATTGACACAAAAGGTATAAAAGGTCTTTTTGTTGTTGACTTTTTGAGTGGGTCGGGGAATTCTGACGGGGATTTTTTAATCGCTATTTCGCAATAATCATATTTGTTAATACTTCCTTAATCCGTGTGCACTAGATGCAGTTATGAAAACACTCGCAATCTCAAGACACGCCCACTGCCTATTAGCTTACACGCTTAACTATTTGGGTATCAGACGAAGTTGTGTTTGGCCTACACGGTATACGCAAATGTTTGTCTTTGGCAAAGTAGGGGTCATCACTATCGACAAACTCTAACTTCCTTTAATTCGGCATATTCTTAAACTGATTCTTTTGTTTGAAACTATTTAATGATGAAAAAAATCCTTGCCTCAATACGTCTATGAATGTTGCATACCAATATTCTATCTAATCTGTAAGAAGAAAAAAATAAGAAGGCAATTCTCTGCGTGAAATGTTTCAACTTGTCACATGTTAAGTGTGTAAATGTTACAGATGATATATTCCTCTCATCAAAAGACTAGATATGTAATCTCTGTTTTATAAATGAACTTCATGTTTTACATTAAATCCGCATCAAAAGCATATTCCTTTACCTAGTGAAAACGATTCTCTAGGAGATAAGGAATTATAAACATCTGTTTACCTAAGAGAAAAGGGCATTAAAGTAGCACATTTAAACGTCCGTAGTCTACGAAATATAAATATAATATAATATAATATAAAGGATGCTATACAATCGTTTCTTATTTCAAATCTATATGATATTGGTCTATGTCTGAACCTGACTTGACAATGAATTTCCAGCGGATATACTTTAGAGAGAATGGATAGAGTTGGTGGTGGTGGAGGTGGTGTAGGTTGTTATGTTAAAACAAAAATTGTTTACAAGAGAGAAGACACGACCTCGAAGAAAATTCATAATTGATGTCAAGTAAAAAAAAAAAAAAAAAACGCAAACCATATCTACTCGGTATAATGTATCACCCACCAAAGGCCACGATTGAAGAATTTTAAGCTATGTAGTTTAATTTTGAAAATGTTTATACTTTAAAAGACAAGGTATTAATTACTGTTGATATTAATTACTGGAGATATAAATTGTAACATGTTAATTGACAACATATTTTACTTAAGGTATTACAGATGTGTGATTCTAATCAATTTCATCAGATCATTTCAAAAGCAACTCATATTACACTTCATAGTAAAAAAAATGATTGATCTTTTCTTTGTATCCCAGACTTTAGGTTTAATACCGTCTGGTTTTCAGTCTGTTGGTATTAGTGACCATTAATTAAAGGGACTATGTCTCATTTGCAGCAAACATCAAATTCTGTAGAACTTTGCAGGAATAATGAATATGTCACGTATGTCCTATCTGTGAAATTTAAACGTTAGCACTGTCCTATTATTCAAATTATGCAAGGAAACCCGTTTACTTTCTAGACTTCACTGTCAGACACTATTGAGTGACTGACTGCCCTTTGGTAATAACATACATAAAATGAGCTGTAAAGGTACATGAGCATTTGTCTACATCAATAACCCACTTCTTGTAATGGCCAAAATTAAACTGATTGAATCTTGCGCAGCACAAAACGTACGACCATTCGGTACAAGTGTCTGAAAATCAGACTATTACTAACATAATTGCAATCACTAAATTCGATTCGACAACTAATGCTCGTTATTTTCCCACTTAAGACATTTTTAAGCCCTTTCGTTTAGAGGGAAGTTCTAAATTAGTATTATCTTTCAAATTGATTTGATTTGATTTGATTTATTTATTTCTTTTTGATTTTCTTTTTCTTTTGCAGTTTTACAAATATATAACAAACAAATCATTGAACATTTTATATCTGACAAAAGAGTATATGTAAAACATAGTACGGTTGGCTATAATTAATCAAAAACATCAAACAGGAGGGTTGACAAAGTAAGCAAAGCTTGATAGCATGACTACCCTCAATGGATACATAATAATACAAATATGGAGAAAAAACATATTGGTAAAAGGGAAAAGAGAGAGAGAGAAAAAAAAGGGGGAGGGGGAAGAGGGGGTGTAAATCAAGATTCACAGATGTATGTGGTAGATGGATTCCAATTTGATATATGAAGATAAAAAAGAAGATGCACATTTGAATGTTGGGTGGCCAACTTGGGATACATTATAGAATGAGAAGACTCGCGAGGTTTTTTTGGACAATATGAATAAGAATGTGAGATCAGCGAGCTGGTTTGTATAGAGATTGTAAACCTGGGCCTGCGAGTCGGAGCCTTGAAATGTTTGTATACAAAACAATGTTTAGTCAGTATCCCAAGTAGGCCACTCTTTATTCATACGTTTATTCATAACAGATCATGGAAGGTTATAATTAACGTTTTAATGAATGGAAGCAAAAAAAGTAAGAGCACAGAAAATTATCGAGTTTTGTAACGACGGGCGTACGAGGAGAAATTATGTAGATAGAAGATAAGCAAATTTTAATGGTGGATTTAAAGATAATGAGCAATAAGAAACGTTTTCACCGGTCTTTTAAAGGGTAGCAGTTTATTCATTGTTTTTTATTTCGTTTTTATTGGAATCTAACCTTTTCATTTTTTGGGTCTGTAAATGGGACTTAGTACCTTCAATCTACACAATTCTCGAAGAAAATAATGTTAGTCGTGTCCCAAAATTTAGATAATGATATCTTACCATAACTCTGATTCTGAACTGTTCTTGCGTGATTTAGCAACCGTGAACCGGGATTTATTATTTTCAGACACAGAGAAAGACGATAGAAATCAATGTGGTTGGATGTTAAAGCAAAGTTCGTTGAACTATGCGATAAATACGCGCCTTATATAAGTATACGAAAAAAGTCAAAGTCTGCAACGTGGATAACAAATGAATATCTATTACTTTCAAGAGATAGAGATTCCTACCTATATATCAAAATGCGATCATTTTAAAACTGTATCACATACAAAACAAATTCTGGATAGAATATAAACGTATACGCAATAAAGTAATTAATATGAATAAAAAATTGAAACGGGACCATTACTGTAACAAATTCAGGAACTTTGCAAATAGTGACCTGAAACAAAAGTGGAATGTAGGATAATAGTCAGGTGGCTTAGTGAAATTATCGTTACTTGCCGGATAAAAGCACCATTTTTGGTACAGGGCTTCCTTAGGACCTACTAAACGATATTAGGCTAGGAGCCCCCGGCAAAAAATTCAATTTAATGGTGTGGGGGTGGGGCGTCTTTTTGGAGCCCCCAAATGATTTTATAACATTGATTTGTTGTTGTACAAATGCCATTTTTGGTACAGGACTTCCTTAGGACCTACTGAACGATATAAGGGTAGGAGCCCCCGGCAAGAATATCATATAAGGGTGTGGGGCGGGGCGTCGCCTAGTAGCCCCCAAATAATTTAGAAGGTAATATAACATTGATTTGTTGTTGTACAAATGCCATTTTTGGAACAGGGCTTCCTTAGGACCCACTGAACGATAGGGTAGGAGCCCCGGCAAGAATATCATATAAGGGTGTGAGGCAGGGCGTCGCCTCGTAGCCCCCAAATAACTTAGAAGGTAATATAACATTTATTTGTAGTTGTACAAACGCCATTTTTGGTACAGGGCTTCCTTAGGACCTACTGAACGATATAAGGGTAGGGGCCCCCGGCAAGAATATTGTATAAGGGTGTGAGGCAGGGTCGTCGCCTCGTAGCCCACAAATATTTTATAAGGTCATATAACTGAGTTGTTGTTGTACAAACGCCATTTTTGGTACAGGGCTTCATTAGGACCCGCTGAATGATGGTAGGGTAGGAGCCCCCGGCATAAATATTCATATATGTGTGATTGGGGGCCCCATGGCGTTGTACGACAAAAACTCAATGTTATATTACCTTACAAATTAGTTGTGGACTACGAGGCGACGCCCTTGTCCCACACCCTTATATGATATTCTTGCCGGGGCTCTTACCCTAATATCGTTCAGCAGGTCCTAAGGAAGCCCTGTACCAAAAATGGCATTTGTACAACAACAAATAAATGTTATATTACCTTCTAAATTATTTGGGGGCTACGAAGCGACGCCCCCGCCCCACACCCTTATATGATATTCTTGTCGTAGGCTCCTACCCTAATATCGTTCAGTAGGTCCTAAGGAGGCCCTGTACCAAAAATTGCAATTGTACAACAACAAATAAATGTTATATTACATTCTAAATTATTTTGGGGCTACGAGGCGATGCCCCGCCCCACACCCTTACATGATATTCTTGCCGGGGGCTCCTACCCTAATATCGTTCAGTGGGTCCTAAGGAAGCCCTGTTCCAAAAATGGCATTTGTACAACAACAACAAATCAATGTTATAAAATCATTTGGGGGCTCCAAAAAGACGCCCCCGCCCCACACCCTTAAATTGATTTTTTTGCCGGGGGCTCCTAGCCTAATGTCGTTTAGTAGGTCCTAAGGAAGCCCTGTACCAAAAATGGTGCTTTTATCCGGCAAGTAACGATAATCGATAAATTTGACGCTAAGCCACCTGACTATAAGAACTTCTACCAACTAATGTAACTGAAAATTATTAGAAGATAGAATATGAAGGAAAAACCATAGAAATGAAGAAGTCCTGGCCAGAATCTCCAATTGCAAATTTCCACTGAAGCGAATCCTTGCCCGCAGTGCTAAAGCCCAACTGACCTGGCTCGGTCACGTTTCCAGAATGAACACCGTACGCCTCGCTAATGCCTGGATTACATTTGGCCTACGATTAGTCTACGGAGCCCGTATCCTGCCCGTATCCCCTTTTCCGTGCGGCCTCCGTACGGAGGCAGGAGGTGACCGTGAGATTTTCGTACGGATTCACGGGCTCCGCGGCCTCTACGATTTTGTTTTGCAGAAAGTTATACAAATTTGAAAAATCGTAAGCCCGTAGGCCATAGACATGTCGTAGGTGCCATTGCACAATCCCCGCACGGGCATAGCGGGGGACTCGCGCTTATCGTGCAGCAAACGCACGATTTTTCGTTGAACATGGAGGCAGAAAAACGCTTAAAAACGGCACGGCGGTTGCACGGTCACCGCGCCTTCTCCGCGCAACCTTTGCACGGAAGCTGCACGGGCTCCGTACGATTTTCGTGCGGAGGCTGCGGAGACTGCACGGCTACTGCATTGAAATTGCACGATTTCCGTACAATCTCCGATCAGCGTCTGTACGGATTTGCCCCGGCCTGCCCCCGAGGGCCAATACAAGAAATGGCACGATGCTCGTAGATAATGTAAACACAAACATCGTAGCCCGTAGCCTCCTACGATGCCCCTAAAATCGCACGAAAAATCGTAGACTAGTTTATCGTACGGCGCCCGGGGCAAATGTAATCCAGGCATAAGCGCTTACTTATGGAGACTGTTGTTAAAACAAATAGGCAAGGAAGACCAAGGAAGAGATGGGAAAGTGACATAGTAGGTAGTGACATAGTAGGTAGCACCTTCTAGAAGGCATATAGAATTGCTCAAGATAGGAAAAAAATGGTTTGAATATGTTTGTGGAGCCAACGGCCTTAGGGACACGGTGACCGCTTAGCTTAGCAGATAGCATAACAAATCCTAGCATTCGAAACTGTAATGTAGATGATCGCTGCTTGCAAAATTTTCCTACTGCAGACAGCACTTTTTCTTGTTCAGATATTAGGGGAAAATCTTTTTTGAAGGAACTGAAAAGCGTTCACACAGGTAAAGCATATTATCTCGTTGTTTTGCACCCAAAGTTGATTAACTGACCGCGGAAATTATTGTGAAGCCATTGACTCTAATTTTCAATTGTTCCCTTGACACCGGTAATGTACCAAACGATTTTAAATCAGCTAAAAAATATTTCCAATACATGAGAGTGGTGATAAAACACAAACAATGAATTATAGATCCATATCTATTTTGTCCATAGTAAGTAAACTTCCAAAAAAAGTAATTCACAAACAGTTGTATGGGTATTCAATTGAGCACACGTTGCTTACTGACAATTAACCTGGTTCTCGACCCTTTCACTCCACCAATTCTTGCCTTTTTGATATTTGTGTTCCTGCAAAACTGCATTGATAAAAACATAATATCAGTCATGTGATTGGAATAAATTTTCATTTGTACATCGTTCTTCGTCAATCCCCATTGAAAATGAATTGAGAAACAAGAGAACGAAAATCATAGATAATAATCGCTGACAATACATAAATTAAATTATCATGACATATCTACTTAATACGATAATTTTTTTTTTGTTTTTGTTTTGTAGGTTACCAAGGCCCCGTCCTATAAAAATTTGCATTTGATCCAAATCAATCGCAAGTCCTCCAATCAATTGCAAGTTTGCAGTTTCCCATCTCTCATGTACATAGTTGCGATTGATTTCAACTCTTTATAAGACGGGGTCCTGTTATTGTTCGTATTGGGTGATATTCAATAGTACTGATTGTAAGTGATGAATGATTAATCTGGAGGCAACCTTTGTCATTTGAAAATATGTTTGTGCAAATTTATCCCAGCCAGTTCAATTTTAAAAAAGAAGGAAAAATACACATATACAAGCCTATCCATTGTATGATTGGATTGCGAAGATTGCGAAGATTGCGAGAAGATTGTGTCTTGGGAAAGAGTGACAAATATTTGTTGAGCTTGATAATTATTTGTATGTGATTGTCGAAGAGTATCATTAAAAAAATATTTCCTGAGGAGAATGGCTCTTCAAATGCCCTCATATTTGGAATATGACAAGTTACGGCTAGAGGTTGTGGGCGATACTTTCATCCCACGTATATCTTTTTTTGTTCTGTCCCATATACACATATGTACAGCGGTTTTGACCTTTATAGCAAGAGTGGACCCATATCTTATCATTTTAACGATTCCGAAAGTCCCCGGCTACATCATTAGCTTTTTTAAACCGCTTCTACAACGTTTCTCTCACAATCGCATGACCCAAACTCATAGAATGGAACTCGGTCTTATCTGTCCTGATACTCGTACCATTCATGACAAGGTTAATGACGTGGGTGGTAGTGAGATGTGAGTTGGTCTATCGGCACGTTCACTTGGTTAGCTCTTTGTCTTCGCTAAAAACTGGCTCAGGGGGTCCGTTCGCTTTTCGTAACGACCGCTATTCATAATGTGAGAAAAAGGGTCATTATTCATGAGGGTCATTATCCGTATTAAATATTTAGGACCGCAATTGATAATCGAATAAGAGGGTTCCTATTTATAATACGAGAAGAGGGTCGCTATTCATAATACAAAATCGGGGTCGTTATTCGTAGGGGTCCCTATTCATAATACGAGAAGAGGGTCGCTTTTCAGCCTCGCGTATTATGAATAGCGGTCATAACGAGTAGTGACCCCCAATATGTATTATGAATAGCACCCCATCATGATGTTTATGAATAGCGACCCCGATTTTGTAATATGAAAAGCAGTCCTTACGAGTAATGACCCTCAATTTGAAATATGAATAGCGACCCTCGTCTCACATTATGAATAGCGGTCCTTAGGAATAACAGTCCTTACGACTAGTGAGGTTACCCTGGCTCAGGCGACCCCGGTTCGAAAATGAGTTACGTCTTTCGGATGGTGACGTTAAGGGTCGGTCCCCAGACGTAAATAATCATATCTGATTGATCCTTTTTTTCTTCAATATATTTTTTTTTATTGATTCCAAAACAATACAAATCATTCTTAGAAATACAGTTGTTTTTCATCTTGATATGATTCAATACATTTTTAATACATAGATTGTATGATTGATGAAACAAAAATGAAATCAGTTGTAACATAAAACAAATAACCCCATCCAACCAAACACACTACCACCCCACCATGCGTCACACACGAAACACACACACACACACACACACACACATATGCCCACAACCCGACCACACTTCCACACACATACCACACGCTGTTTGTAGCCTCCTCAGAATACCAAAAATTGGAGCGACAGAATAATAATAATCTTTAAAAATGAATAAATAATTAAAACGAGGCTACAATACCCCAGTGTTAAAAGTTCATGAAAACTTCACTTGTTCCCACTATGGTAAATGTAAGACTAATTTACCTGCCCTCCCTGCAATATTCTTTTCTTCTTCCCTAAATTAATACAGTTCTTTTTGAAAATCACCCAAAGACAATATTACGGATTTCCCCTGCATCTATATATCCAATATTTCATTGCAAAAATGATTGTATTAAATATCTTTATTCTTGGGGAATTACCGGACAACCCTTAACGAATATCTAGCCAATCGACATACCTTAATTTTCTTAGCTCAAACTTAGCTATTACATTCTGCCATTGTGTGTGTGTGTACATTGAACTTGTACACACACCCATAACAAGTGTAAATATGTTTCAATCTTTTGCTTACAAAATGAGCACAAGTTATCTTCAACAAAGCCGAATCTCAATATTCTCTAGTATATATTGCTCCATGAAGAAGTTTATATTGAATTTCTCTTAGTCTGTTAACAAGAGTAAGTTTCCTAGGCCTACTAAATGTTTCCCTATATACTTCATTTGAAAAATCTGAAAATCCCCGTCCATCGTGAATCTTCAAAAGAAATACATTTTGTAATTTCTTTATAATATATCCATAAACCTTCCTCGATAATAAATCTCTGAGGAGCTTCACAGTACCATTAAACTGCATTAAAATATCATACTCTTTTGCATCCACTAAACTCCAGTTATCCCTTTTTCCGCTTCTCAAAATAGCTCCCCCAATATTCCATACATCAACAATTTTGTATCCTTTAAACCTCATTCCATTTTCAGCAAAAAATATCTTGAACTGAGATGCTGTTGCATTTAAACAAATCCTCATCAAAAATCATTTTCTTTTTTATTAAGTAATTTTTATTAGTGGATTATTCTTTTCTTCAAAATTCCTACAACCTTCTAACTCTTCCCATGCTTTTATCATTTCTAAATAGAAGTTAGGTACTTTGAAACTTAATAACTTGTACTCGTAGTTACACAAGAAAATAAATATACCTCCTACCATTTTGAAGCAGAAATCAAAGTATAGCTTCCATCTCATAGATATTTCTCCGTACAACAGTCTTTTCACCCACATTACACGTTGGGTTTTTACAAACGAGTCAAAATTAGTGATTCGTAACCCTCTTTCATTATAACCTTGATACAATATTAATCTCTTAATTCGATCTTTCTCATTCCAAATAAATGCATAACATGTTTTCTGTATTTCCGATGTGACGCACTTTGGAACCACTATTGAAGCAAAAACGTAATTTAATTTACATAATGCATATTTTGTAATAAATAAACTTTTTCAAACCCCGTGAGGTCCGTTTGTTTCCACCATCCGAATTCTTTTAAATTTTGCTTAAAATCTCCTTATAATGCAACTCCTTTGTTATTATGACGTCTAACGCAAAATGCACACCCAAAATCCTAATTTCTTGAACCAAATTCCCGAATGGAAATCTTTTAATTTGTTTCTGTTTTTCCCAAATTGTATAATATTATTTTTTTCCGCATTAACCCGTAAACCACTTATTTTCTTAAATAACATAAACATATCCTTTACTGTTTCTACATATTCTTTATTTCTAACAAAGTTTGTCATATCATCTGCATATAAAAACTTGTTTGACTTCAATTCCTCCAATATTAACGACTTTAATAACCTCATCATTGCTCACTACTGTTGCCAATATTTCAATAGCGAGAATATAAAAATAGGGCGAGAGTGGATCTCCTTGCCTTACACCTCGCTAAATATCAAAATAACCAGTAACCAGTAACTACTTATATTACTGTAAATAGTTATTAAATATTTACCAACTCATTATAAACGTTACCTCTAGATTTTTATTCACTATAATCTATTCGTCACACCTAACTTTTCAACATTCAACACTATAGGACCTCTCCATAGTGCAGTTTTCAAAGAGATACAATGAAGTGGAAACTTGAATTGTACATTGCTATTGTTATTATGAACACCACACTATAATTTTTTCCTTTTAGAGTAGGTCGGGGAATTACGACGGGTATTTTATCGCAATTTCGCAATAATAAACGTTTCCACACAGTGCAGTTATTAAAACACGCCCATCTTAAGACACGCCCACTGCCTATTAGCTTAAACGCTTAACTTTTAGGGTAGGAAACTGTTTAAATACGAAAGCGAGTCGGCTCATTAGAGGAGAATTTGAGGAAGATCGACGGAACGAAGAGTCCTCACCGAGTGGCCAAATCGTTGCACATCGTATAAGAGGTCACTTAACTTGTAGACCATAGAATCAGCTGCACTACCGAGACTGGCTTGTTTGATTGTCAATCCGAGACAAAACACAACGGCCCCACCAAAAGGTACATATATAACTTCCGTTGGATCCTAGCATTGAGGTAGATGAGCCGATGGATACAGAGGAGGATATGGAAGTCGACGGGGCGACGAGTTGTCCAAATCTGTTGCATAACGAATTAGAGGTCATTTGTACGGAGATACAGGCAGTACGGATATCAATTCCGTTAAATCCTAGCATTGAGCAAGATGAGCCAATGGAGACGGAATAGCTAGTCTCAAGACTAGGTGAAGCGTCGTAACCAAATTCAAAGTTTATTCCAAAATACTTAAAAAAGATGGAAAAAAGGAGGGAAAAAAAGGAAAGAAGCTGCACTGGCCTACGGAAGAGCTAGTCTCAAGACTAGGTGAAGACAAGGAATAGCTAGTCTCAAGACTAGGTGAAGCGTCGTAACCAAATTCAAAGTTTATTCCACAATACTTAAAAAAAGGAGGGAAAAAAGGAGGAAAAAAAAGGAAAGTAGCTGCACTGGCCTACGGAAGATAGTCTCAAGACTAGGTGAAGCGTCGTAACCAAATTCAAAGTTTATTCTACAATACTTAAAAAAGGAGGAAAAAAGGAGGAAAAAAAAGGAAAGTAGCTGCACTGGCCTACGGAAGATAGTCTCAAGACTAGGTGAAGCGTCGTAACCAAATTCAAAGTTTATTCCACAATCCTCGTTAAAAAAGGAGAAAAAAAAGGAAAGAAGCTGCACTGGCCTACGGAAGAGCTAGTCTCAAGACTAGGTGAAGCGTCGTAACCAACCCGACTACCACACCTCTACAAGACGAGAACTAGACTTAAGACTTGACTCAAGGGGCGAAGCGTCGTAACCAAGTTCAAAGTTTATTCCACAATCTTCGTTAAAAAATAGAGAAAAAATGAGAGAAGCTGCACTGCCTAGACAAGCTGTTCGATTGTCAATCCCAGACAAATTATGTTAAACAATTCGTTTAAAAAAACTAAAAACATACACCAACATAATGGAATGATTTATTACCCCCCCCCCCAAAAAAAAATAAATAAATAAATAAAAAAAATAAAAAAATCAAGGAAAAAGAAGATGAAAAAAATTCAAAATAAAAAAATCAACCAAAAAAAAAAAAAAAAAAAAAAAAAAAAAAATAAATGAAGAAAAAAAAAAAAAAAAAAGAAAAAAAAAAAAAAAAAAAAAAAAAAAAAAAAAAAAGAAAAAAAAAAAAGAAAAAAAAAAAAAAAAAAAAAAAAAAAAAAACGAGGATTGTGGAATAAACTATGAATTTGATTACGACGCTTCACCTAGTCTTGAGACTAGCTCTTCCGTAGGCCAGTGCAGATTCTTTCCTTTTTTTCCCTCCTTTTTTCCTCCTTTTTTAAGTATTGTGGAATAAACTTTGAATTTGGTTACGACGCTTCACCTAGTCTTAAGACTAGCTATTCCGTCTCCATTGGCTCATCTTGCTCAATGCTAGGATTTAACGGAATTGATATCCGTACTGCCTGTATCTCCGTACAAGTGACCTCTAATTCGATATGCAACAGATTTGGACAACTCGTCCCCCCGTCGACTTCCATATCCTCCTCTGTATCCATCGGCTCATCTAGCTCAATGCTAGGATCCAACGGAAGTTATATCTGTACCTTTCGGTGGGGCTGTTGTGTTTTGTCTCGGATTGACAATCAAACAAGCCAGTCTCGGTAGTGCAGCTGATTCTATGGTCTACAAGTTAAGAAAAAATGAGAGAAGCTGCACTGCCTAGACAAGCTGTTCGATTGTCAATCCCAGACAAATTTTGTTAAACAATTAGTTTAAAAAAACTAAAAACATACACCAACATAATGGAATGATTTATTAACCCCCCCCCCAAAAAAAAACAAAACAAAACAAAAAACAAATAAATAAAAAAAAAAAAAAAAATCAAGGAAAAAAAGATGAAAAAAATTCCAAAAAAAAATTCCAAAAAAAAAAAAAAATAAAATAAAAATTGCACTATCTTGACTGGTTTTTCGATTGTCAATCCCAGACAAAACACAAGAGCCCAAGCAAAAGGTACGGATATCAATTCCTTGGAAGAGCTAGCTCTTTGGAAGCTCTTGAACTGATGGAGACGGAAGAGTCTCAAGATATTGAGCAGAATATCAAAATCGACGGGGCGAAGAGTCTTCACTGAGTTGCTAGACTGCCTAGACTCGCTGTTCGATTGTCAATCCCAGACAAAATTCAGAGGTTATTCAACAATCTTCATAAAATAATTTACAAATACAGAATGGGCTGAGTAAGAAAAAAGATAACAAATAAAACAGCCCCACTGAAAGGTACAGATATCGATTCCGTTGAATCCTAGCATTGAGGTCAAAGAACCGATGGAGACGGAAGAGTTTCAAGATACAGAGGAGAATATGGAAATCGACGTAAATTTATGGGAAGGAGAAGGGGCATTAATCTAAAGGTAAAAGGACACTTATTGGGAATGAAACACGGCACGTGTCAAAATAAAAGGGGGCACTTATCCGATATGAAAAAAACACTTATCTGAAGGGAAAGGGGCACTTATAAAAAAGGAACATTGGAAAATGTTAAAGTAAAAAAAGCACCACAAAGAATTAAACAGGGGCACTTATCAGAGGTAAAGGGGGCACTTATTGTACTAGAAAAGGGGTAATCATCTGATATGAATAGAGGCACATAATTATGATAATGGAAAAGGGGCACTTGTCGAAGGAAAAGGGGCGCCTATCAGATTTTAAAAGTTATTAAAAATTAAAAATATTATCGGAGGTGTGAAAAGGGGCATTTATGAAAAGGGAAAGGGTCTCTTATTAAAAAGAAAAAGTATAAAGGACAATTTTCAGACACGTGTCCCCCTTTCTCATAAGTGCCCTTTTTCCTACCCATAAGTGCCCCCGCTCCTTTTTAATAACAACCCCTCCCCTTATCATAAATGTGCGTTTTCACCTCTGATAAATGCCCCTGATAAACTCTGATTGTCACATCGTGACTCAAAATACTTGCACTAAAGTCTTGCACATATTTCATTTACCGTACAGTAATACCCTCACGTTATTTTGGGCTTAGAAATTTACACCAGTCCCTGCTGTTAGCAAAGACACTAAGTTATGATATTTCAGCAAAGAATTATAACAAGACCCAACACAAAAATGTAAATGTCATACAAAAGTAACCTCTATGGTTACACTTCAAATAACATCGGAATAAGATTCTCAAGTCAAGACCTGCAGTCTTGCTGTATCTCCTACTCATTCTCTCCTTCTTTGACTCTCTGAAACTTGGTCCTGTAATTGACCTACATGTATATTCCCCAGTCTTTTCAAGCTTCACTTTTTATGCCTCACACATTAGTCAATTCACTGGGATTATGATACTTTGGTTTACATAAATTCGTATTTTGTGTAGGGGAAACTTACTGGAGAAGATTTGTATTTGTTGTTTATTTTGAAATAATCTCTTGCCAGTTGATTCCATTGAATAGTCCATGAACATGTATTAAATTAAATTTCCCCAAATTTAACCTTTAAGTTTAGTGATTTCAAGATTTGTCCCTGCTTTTTGTTTGTTAGGGATGGTTTTAAAAATGACACGTGAAGTAAATTCTACGTGGAACCCGATTATAGTAATGATAATAATAAATAATAATACTACTGACAATACAAACAATAATAACAATAATTATAATTATTATATAAATTATACAGCGGCGTAGCGTGGGCTCAGCCATCAGGGAGGGGGGCACTAGCGTTTAGTTTAGTTTTTTTTCCTCCAGTCACGGCACCCTTTTCAGAAATAACAAGCTTCGCGTCACCCCAATCCCAAATTCATCACATAAGATTCACTTTGCACCACTCTGGCACTCGACATTTGCCATGAACACACATACGGGCATATTTGGTAATCAACACCCCAGAGGAATATACATGAATACAGCAACACATATATTCGGTCAACTCCATACACAGATATATGGATATTAGGTCATCGCATTGCCTAAATGTTGCAAGCGAGAGGATCGAATGACCATTGTGAAAATGTAATTTCCATAGAAAAGATATGAGATGATTTTGGGTACCTCGCTGTCCACATATGGAGGTATTTAGGCACTTGGCTGCCTGAAATCATCCTGTTTCTAAATGTTGCGAGCGACGAAGAAAGACTCGTTATTTTATTCAAAATGCTATTTCCTTGTGAAATTACACACTCTCGCGGTTTATAACCTCGGTTTTCTTGAAATCGACGTAATTCCATCAATATTTTTGGATGTAACATTTTTTAAATTATAATCCCTAGATATGTCTTGTGGCGCCTCGGTTGAAAAACGCTGCAATTAATGTTCAAAATTTGAGGGGGCCGATTGACCAGGCCGGGAGGGGGTTGTTCTCCTAGCCCCTTCACATTCTGCTGCAATTATCAAATTATGCTGCATATTATCCTCTTGTTAATTTGGTATACTTCTATTATGCATAATTATTATGCTTATGAATTGAAATGATGTATTTCTAACTCCTATTTTTTGTATTCGAGAAGTTTATCCTCATGTATTGTGTTTCTTTACTTAAGTTTACTTTTGTATTGATAATGTGAAACGTCGTTGCAAAGATTTAGTTGTAATCTGCCCCTTTCAGCCTTTGCTAATGTTAATGACACATCCACACATTCACATTCACTACTAGCCAATTGCTTTCTTTATAACCGAGATGGCTTTTGTGCCTATTCTCTGTTTATTTACATATGCATCATATCTTTAAATACATATACTGCACGTTATAATGGTGTGAATTTAGTTTTGTACGAAATGCGAGAACTCATATTTAGCTTGAAGAGAGATTCCATTTTCATTTGCTTGTCATAACTTGCCCTGTAGATTTCATTTTATATTGACCATGTGGGCAACTCCTGAAGGAGGGGGTATATAGAGGTGTTGTGGTCTAGTGGATAAGTCACCCGACTGCAGATCACAAGGTAGGGGGTTCGAGTCCCGCCGCGGCACTAATGTCCTTTGGCAAGACGTTAATCTACATTTTCCACTCTCCACCCAGGTGTTAAATGGATACTCGGTAGGATGCGAACGTTAATGTGGTTAGATGAGCAAGTGTGCGCTTGTAAAAATGACGCCTGGCTGGAATGCTCCCCAGGGAGTGGAGAATATGCATACATTGTGTGCGGGTAAGCCTAAATCCGATGACCGGGGTAATAATATATCTCTAAAGCGCTTAGAGACATCATCGATCTGTTAAGCGCTATATAAAAGCGGAATAGTATTATTATACTTTTGAGGTAGGAGATGGCCTGTACAAGTACATCCCCAAACTTTTCAAGGAAAAACGTAAAATTAACCAGTTCTTAATTTGTTGACAAAATTTATATAAATGACTCTCATAGTATTGCAAAGTTCATCTTAAAACGTTATTGATATATAAAGAATAGGTTTAGAATGTATATGTTTGATGAAAAAAATTGTGTGTGTGTGCGTGTGTGTGTGGGTGTGTGCGCGCGTGTCTCTATGTGCGCATGTAGTTGACAGCCTTTCTGTTTTCGCATTCTGTTTTGTTACTCACCCAACCACTTGGCCCAAGCGGGATTTTGCAATCTCATAAACAGTGTACGTTGTTCAGTCAGGCGTGCAGAGATACCAAACAAACATAAAACCAAAATATATGTATGTAGGAAGAGTTACTCTACAACGACATATCTTAACATTCTAGCATTTGTTGTTACATATTATATACAGCAGTTAAATGTCGTATTTGTTTTATTCATTCAAACGGTAGTAGATCTGCGTGGCATTATCTGCATGATCCCATTATCAAATTTTACCAAAACGATTGTTGCTTTGTGGTTGGGGAAGGGGCTGGGGTAAGTATTGTGGTCGGCATATGTATCATGTTTATTGCATGTCGTTGAACAAGACTTCGGATTGTAATTCGAAATTGGAAATTGGAAATCGAAAGTAAATCACTTTATCAGCTGTACACACAATATTACTTGAAAAGGTTCCTATCTGACCTATTTCATCAAGAGAGAAAGAGCCGAAGAGACACAGAGAGAGAGAGGAAGAGAAAGAGAGAAAGGAAGAAAGAAAGTAAGAAAAAGATAGAAATAGAGAGAGAGAGAGAGAAAGAAAGTAAGAAAACGATTGAAATAGAGTGAACGAGAGAAAAAGAAAGAATGAAAGAAAGAACAAGAAAGTGACCAAAGCTACAATACAACGTAATTTCTTCATCTCGTAAGAAATTCAACACGAAATCTATCGTTTATTGGATATTTGCAGCCGCATAGACACTTGAACTTGACACCCACGAGGTCGCGGATAATATGTCAATGATTAACTTATCGGCTGACATTATGTACCTGGTAAAATGCACGTTCCAAATATGAACCCTAAAAACCATTTATGAAGGGGCGTTTCATTTGCACTGTTTATCTAAACAGAAATGGAGAAAACACTTTACTGTATTTGATACCCGCTATATCTTTCTTTCTTTTCTTCATGCCGTATTATTACGTCATACCTTGTTTTCTTACTTACAGCCTTCTTATTTCTTAGAAAGTGACGTAATTTGTCGTGCCCCCTCTCTTTGCTACTTGACGTACATTATTGGGATAATATGTGCGTATAAAATATATAAAAGTGTAATAAAATCATTACTAGACAAAGTCGTGAGTGCGAAAATTTCAAAAAACAATTTCTACGTGTAAGGAGCATCATTATTTCTCGTACTTGTGTATAGGCGGCGATCCGGGGGGGGGGGCTGATTACACAGTGCCCCCTTCTTCTTTTTCAAGTACACAAGTGCCCCCTTTTGATCATCATAATGAAGTGCCCCTATTTAAATTAGGTGAGTGCTCTTTTACAGGTACAAGAGGTTTTTATCTTATTATATCAAAATGTCTAATTACTGCCATGGAGGGTATTTCCGGGGTACCAAGCAGAGGCGGAGCATATTGGGAACCAGGGGTGCACAGTGCCCTACCCCCTCTCCGCGCTTTTTCACGTACCCCCAAAGTGCCCCTTTTTACATAGGAAAAGTGCCCCTTTTATTCCAGATAATAGCACATTTTTCTTTCTAAGAGGTGCCCATTCCACATTCTAACAAGTGATCCTCACCACCTCTGATAAGTGCCCCCTTTACCTCTGATAATTGCCCCTGATCATTTCTTAGAGGTGCCCCTTTTACTTTAACAATTGCCCCTTTTCCATTGTTATAAATTCCTCTTTCCCTGCTGATAAGTGCCCCTTTTCATCCCTGATGAGTGCCCCTTTTCAACTCTTATAGGTGCCCCCTTTTATTTTGACACGTGCCCTTTTTCATTTCTAAAAAGTGTCCTTTTCACTTCAGATTGATGTCCCTTTTTCTTCTTAAAGGCATTGTTTAACAATGCCAAAATCTGAGATGCATGGCCCTACGTGTTATCAGCGTCTGTGATATGGTGTAACATTGAAGCCCTAAACAAATTGCGCTTCAAAATGATCATGAAATGCCTCAAAAAAGTAAAAATCTCTGAGTGAACAGTTTTACCATACTTATTTTCCCCAATAAACTGTAGTGTTATAAAAACGGTTGGGAAAACGGTTTTTGAAATTTCGAATTCTAATCATAATAATCTTGATAATCAGGCGGGCGATCGGCTTGTAAAGGTCATGTGATTATTGACTGACCTTAAGGTTTATAATTATGATTGCAGCATGAGCTAAACACAGGATTTAGTTTAGAATCTGAGACAAAGATACCCAATCTCTTTAATAAGAGCCTTTTCCCCTGTTCATAAATGCCCCTTTTCACACCTCCGATAAGTGCCCCATAAATATCTGATAGGTGCCCGTTTCCGTTCGTAATAATTTCCCATTTTCCATTATCATAATCAAGTGCTCCTATTCATATCAGGTGAGCACCCCTTTCCAGGTACAAGAAGTGCCCCTTACCACCTCTGATTAGTACCCCCTTCACCCTGACAATTTCTCCTTTTCAAAAATAGACATATCGCGTATATTCTGTAACAAAATTTATTAAAACTGTTACGGACATGCACTGCTCTCGATCTCGCTGCTCTTGTTTCTTCTCACTCACACTATCTCTCTCTCTCCATCCATGCATGTACACAAAGCGTAGGAGACAGAAGAGATGGAGTAGATGAATTTCAGTTCTATTCGTTAACTCTTTTATTAATTACTACGAATGACAGCTCAGTATTACTGTCGAGAAATCGTGCTCATCTCTAAACTTGGCACTAATTACGTGTACAGTGTTTTATCAGAAGGCTAGCAAATTTGAAAAGCGGCAGCAAAGATTCGAGAAGAAGTCTGTCGATTTTGGATATTTTGGGCTGTATATAGGAAGATATATGTATACTGTTTTCGAGCAGCCGACCTTCCAGCAAAAATACAACCCGACCTTGAGCAAAGGGCAGAATCTGTGCTTAAACTGAGGACAAACTCTGGCCTCCGCTCGAGGTCAATCGGGGGCAGCACGCAACTGAGATTATACAAGGACAGACTCCCTTGACGAGCGAGGCCCTGGGCTTACGCAATAGAAATTCCAGAATTGCTCGAGGACAAAAGTAACAACTTTAACGAAGGACGCGCAGGCACTGCCGAAAAACAAGTCGATTATGATTATGATTATTCAAGGACTATAGAGTGTGACCTGCACAACAAATCAACAATTATACCGAAATAATAATGAACAAGTTACTATGCATGTATGTGTACTTCTCATTCATGAATACTGCACATGTATACAGACGTATCTAAATTCGTTACACTATCCCCCTCCACTCACAAAGTCATTGTCCTCACTGACAGATACAAAAAATACATTCATGTTGAACAAAAAGAACTGCACTACAATTGATATCGCAGGCATACAGAAATAGGAAGGAGGCGGAGATTGTAAGAGAGAGGGAGGGAGAGGGAGAGCAAGGTAGAGTTCCAGAGGGATACGTTACTAAATGAATGGAACGAGGGATAACAAACATTGATCCTGAATTTGAAAATTAAATCAAAATAAAATGACATTGCAGAAGTGCCCTTAGCACTTGGAAAGATAGCATGTGTAAGTTTCAAAACTGCATATTGGTCTACCCACATGGAATATCTTTGCTGAAATCGAGTACCGTTTTAATTGCTTCTTAAAGATAGCTGTACTCAATAACCTCTCTAGTTTGAATTAAGCACGACTTCTTTAAGAAAAATGAATATCTACATACGACACTTAAAAAGTTGAGTTCAGGTCATGCGATTGCATTGTGAAAGAAACGGTGTGGAATCGATCAGAAAAGTCGATCATGTAGCATATAAATATTGATGTGTACTGCAAGGTTCTGGAGTCATCTGAATGATAAGAAATGTGTCCTAGTCTTGGTAAAGTAAGAAGCACTGTACACTGAAAGATGTATATGAGACTACACAAACATGTGACGTATAAATCAAGCCTCATTTTTAAGCTGTAACTTGTCATATTTAGAATATGAAGGCATTTGAAGAGCTATGCCTTTCAGTGAACATTTTTTTTTATCTGACGTTCTTCCACACTTGCATAATAACATTGATAACGCTCACAAATTATGTTTCACCTCTCCCCAAGAACTCAACCTTCTCTTTAAAATCAATTCTTTAAAGGCTATCTATATCATAAATTAATTGACCTCCGAAAGTTGAGAAGAACTTATACTAACAAAGCAATGTCAAAGCAGACTTAACTTTTAACACTTTCATTCAGACTAAAAAAAAAGATTTGAAAAGAAAAACGGACAAGAACAAAAACAAAAGCAAATGAAAATGCTGGACAAATTGCCTACCATTAACCGCCACGTACACTGACATCCCTTTTCTAGTCAAGATTTGCTGAGGCAGTAGACTGAAAGGCGCTTCAGTTGTATTCCAAATGTTGAAGACAAAGTAAATCCAGTTGCCACGTGTCCGACGATAAACTTTTTTTGAATGCAGCACGCGATTCGAGAAGACGCGACCCTGTGATTATGCAACACAAGGCCACTAGCAGCAATATGATGATGGCATCGGAAATCAAGACACGCTGAACAGAAGATCAGTGTACGACGGGTACCAGAACTAAACACACAAGAAAACCGCTACGCGGCCGCAAACAAAGGTTCTACTATATGCATACAAATCGATTAAAACATCTAAATCACATCATAGAAAATATGTAAGAGAAAGGGAGGTAGAGGTAGAGAAGACATAGAGATAGAGAGATCGAAAGAGGAAGGAGAGAAGAGAGAGAAAAGGATCGAGTAGTAAAGGGTTATAATCCTGCAGAGGGCTACAAATAACGAGAGATAATATAATTCAAGTGCAATGTACAAAATAGATTAAAAATAGCCGTTGCAACGATAAAAAGAAAATTCAGGGAAAGAATCACGTAATCTTCATTCGGACACCAAAGTTCGTTATCAAAGAAATGGTTTCAGTCTTCTCGATGATCAAATAGTCCAAGTTTATCTCGAAATGTTAGACTAAATGTCCAAATCTGTCGACGAGGATCGATGTCTCATGTCCTACTGCTTTATGCGGGATTGGAACCGTCTATGTGAAAACTCTTTGTAGGAATCTTGACTTCACATTAATATTTCATATATTCGATAACTGCTCATGATTATTCTGCATCCAAAGCTCGGAGCTCTGTGTAAACTCGCCTCTATACTGAATTCAGACAACTTAATCAGAAATAAGATTATTTTCATGATATTCCAAAAGGATCTCGTAAAGCTTTAAAATCAGCATTTCGATTTCACAATATTCCCAACACATGACTTATTAAAAATCAAATATTTAAGGCGGGTACTCCACTTCTGCATGGCGCAATATCATGAACATGAATGATTGACGTCGCTCCGATATCTTCGAGGTTGCAGCAACCGCGAAAACCCATAAAAGGCACTCGATTTTCCTCTGAAATCGCCGACTCGTCATCCTGCACTTCTGCAGCTCCGACTAAAACACTTATTCTACTCACAATCCCGACATCGGTGACGAATCTTGCTACTGCTCAGCCACTCCCTGTCAAATCTTTCTGAGAGTGACTCTCAATGGCTGGGATACACCATGGACCTACATGGAAACATACATCCAACGACGTAGTCTAGAATCTGGCCGGTTCTTTATATTTCCTACAATTGATTCAAGCCGCCGAAGATGGCGTTATCAACGAACTCATACGCTCACCAGCCCTATGACCCAGCCTTCGCCCGCCGGGCGTCCTAATTTAGGAATCACGCCATCTTCGGCTGGCAGCAAGTAAGTAGGGGGAGGTTGCATTGCGCTGGTGTGGTGGAGGCCAAAAGTAAATCGGCCAGATTCTGGATTACCAAAGACGTCGTCACAGAGACGCTGGTCAAGTTGATGATCACCCTGATCACAAAACATTGACTAGTGAAGACTGTATTAACACGAACAAACCAATCAGGCTCAGCCATTCTAGCCATAATACTGCCTTATAATCAGTAATTCGACACCAGAGAAACATACTGGTAGATATTCCTATACTTGAACAAGGCGACAGTTATACCGAAATAATGATGAACTGAGCATGTATAATGTGGAATTCTCATTCATGAATAGTGCATATGATAGAGACATATCTAAATTCGTTACAATATTATGTAGGCCCAACACAACTTCCATAAAAAAGTTCAATATATTTTTTTTTGCACGGCACCAACTTCAGCCAAAGGCCATTCTTTTGCAGGTCCGTGCACAATAAAAAGATTAATGCCTCTATAACATAACCCCCTTTGAATTGAATTGAATTTATTAACCATATATGCATATAAAAGCAAAATATACAATAGAGAATACATAAAACATACAAAATACAAAGCAAATATATGAACAGGATCACTGCAAAGAAGCAAATTGCTTATAAATAGGGCCCCCTAAAAAACAAATTATATTAAATATAATTCAGTCACCATACCCACATATGCACACACACACATGCACACACACACACACACGCACATCCATACACACATACCTACACGAATACTGTATTGTTACAAACTTTCAAATAGGAATTTTCGACAAAGCTTTTTAAAACAGGATAAAGTTGAACTTAATTGTATAGAAGTTGGTAATTGGTGCCATTTCTTCACGCCAGCAACATTTAATGAATTTATTGAAGAAGTAAGTCTTACTTTGGGTTGATGAAAATGGTCTTTTTGACGAGTGGCATATGAATGGATATTTGATATATGAAATTCATATGTGGTTTTTGCAGTTCTAAGGTTTTATGAGCATTTCTCAAGCTATAGTGATATTCTTTAATAACAAAGTACTTTCTAAACCCACCAGATATCACTTCATGAACAATTTAATACAAAATACATAAAACATGTTTATCTCTCCGTTCTGATAGATTTTCTGTTTTCAAACAAAGAAATAAATTTCGGCTAGGGAACCTCCATTTAACTTGGAATACCACCCGAAGTGTCCCATTCTGTAGTTTTTGCAAACTTTCTAAACTTCCTTTCCCAGCAATTCCCCCAAATTGCACTACAGTAATCAAACTTACAATGAATTACTGAATTATAAAATATTAGTGCAGTTTGTTGTGTAACGTATGGTCTAAGTCTTTTCAACAAATATATATCTTTTAATACCTTCTTACTTAGATATTCAATATGTTTACCCCAATCCAAATGTTCATCAATAACTATTCCATGATACTTACAGTGGGTTACAAGTTGAGAGGAACATTTTGTATGTAAACATCTGGTACTATGATATTTTTTAGCCGTTTCTTTTTTCCAATAAAACGTAATTCACATTTTTTCACATTTAAAGCAAGTCTGTTCCTTTTCAATCAAATATCAATAAGTAAGAAGTCTGCATTTAATGATTCGGTAAGAGTTTGATGATTTGCACTAGCATAATAAAGACACGTATCATCAGCATATAAAGATATTTTACATGTTTACAAACATAAAGGCAGATCATTAATAAATAAGATAAATAACAACGGGCCTCTATTTGACCCCTGCGGTATTCGACATTGCATTTTTTGTGAATTGGAATGAATCCCATTTACACAAGTATATTGCGTGCGATTGGCTAAGTAGCTACTAAACCACTGTAAAGAAAATACATTCAAGCCAATAAATCGTAGCTTATTCAAAAGAATTGAGTGGTCCACTGTATCAAGGGCCTTTTAAAAGCCAAGGGTCACTATACCTACAAGATTACCTTTATCTAAACTATCAAGCCAGTCTTCCGCGACGTTCAATAGAGATGTCATTGTAGCTATCGCCGGAAGAATTTATATTGGTCTATAATTGTTAATATCAGACTTTCTTCCCGATTTAAAAACTGGAATAACATGAGATATTTTCCATTGCAGAAGGAACCACACCTTGCTCAAAAGGCGAATTTATGATATATGTTAAAGACTTGAGAAAATAAGTCATTATAATTTCTCAAAATTCAGCTAGTACGTTATCTGGACCACAAGCCTTCTTATCTTTTAAGTTATTAATAACATTTAAAACTTGTTCTTCATTAACTAGATTAAAAAGGTATCCATCTCCAGGCAAAACAGTATGCAAAACAGTATGTGAATCATTTTGACCATGATCATTAAGGGTCACAATACTCTTCTGAACTGTTTGCCCAATATTTATAAAATAACAATTAAAACAATCAGCAATTTCTATTTTATCACCAATCATATTATTTTGTATTCCAATGTGGGATATTTTTACAGAATTGCGTTTTTGTGGCATTAAGCATTTCAACGATTTCTATATATCTCCTGAATTACCATTACTTTTGAAGAATAGATACAGTGCATAAACTGGAATATATGGAGATGTGGAGAAATCAAGTTGGACCTCTATTGGAAGGAAGTAATGAGGAATATTATAGCAAGAGAGACTGGGAGACGAGGAAAGCAAGAAGTTATTGAAATCGTGAGATGACTCGCGAGATAGCCTTGCATTAGTTAAGGAATGAATCCTCTATATAATGTTTTCTTGAGACGATTTTTTTTTAAATTGGAGATTAGCGTAATTATTAGAAAAATCGGAAATAGAATGAATGAGAAAGTTATTTTTTAATCGATACATGTAATAGGATGGGGAATCTCCAGCTGGCATTTATGAGCGATGACACACGTACCCGTAACGCATGTCACACGCTCTAAGGATAACTCCCATTTGATTTGTGCACACAATTTCTCGAAGTGTGGATTTTTCTGGATTTTAAAATAATGGAATAGATATTTATTCACAGGGGGACATATTAACAAGTAACAGTATATCGCCCATAACAAATTAAGAACACATGCCATATGACAATGTCACTTATGATGGCATAGCCATATTGATATGGCTTTGCCATCATAAGTGAGAAAATTGTATTCTTTTATTTTGTGTAGACAACTTTAACAGTTCTCATTGTAGGGCCTACGCCAGGGCTTCTCAAAGTCCGGACCGTAGGGCATGCCAATCCGGACCGCCTGGGACAGAGTCTCCAATTGCCTTATTTTAAGGAAAATACCGAAGTTTGATAGTGTCAAGGAATTTTAAAGGTTTTTTAAAGAAAAGTTTTAAAAATCAAAAAGAATGTAAGAAATCCTGAAAAGTGAACATTTTCACTATTTCATCATTTTATTTGTTTAGCTCTAGAAACAGTGGCGGTTCCAGGGTGAGGGCCGAATCAGCCGCGTTCCCCTTTTTTATGGCGGCCTAAAATAATAGAAATGGGAAAAGAGAGAACAATGTAAGGAAAAATGAGAAGAAAAAGAGAGAATAATGTGAAAGAGAAGAAGATAGAGGATGGAGGAAAAAGAAAGAGACAGAGAGAGGGAGAGAGAGAGAGGGAGAGAAAGAAAGAAAGAACAAAGGAAGAACATGAAACTTATAATTTACACTTCCAGATTACACTTCCGATGAGTTGGCTCGACATGGTGCCTAAGAAGTCTCTGGACGAAAGTACAACAATACGAAAACAGAAGTTATATAAAATTGTCTGTAAGAGAGAAAGAGAGGTTATTTCTAAAATGAAATGAAAGGGGCTAGGCTATGTGACTTTCAAGGAGGCAATTACAATTTCTATCGCTCCGCCCCAAGACTCCCGGCAAAGGCTCTCCCCCTGCACCCCATCCGTAAAGAAAGAAGTGGTTCCAAGACATCATTTTGTTGTATAAAATTGGAGAGAGTGTGAGTTTTATGTAGTTAAAGCTTAACAACCACTCCCGTGGACCATTTATTGTTTACACAATTTCTTGCTGTCTGCTGCCTCGAGATCACTGGAGCAATGAAATGTACTAATGTATAGCAAGAATCCCTATTCAGTGAAGGATTTATCCTTTTTAAAGAGAAGGTTGTGTTCTGGGGAGAGGTGAACAATAATTTGTGAGCGTTATCATTGTTATTATGCAAGTGTGGAAGAACATCAGAGAAAAATGTTTCCTGAAAAGCATGGCTCTTCAAATGCCTTCATATTCTAAATATGACTAGTAACAGCTTAAAAATGAGGCCCACATTTTTATGCCACATGTTTGTGTAGTCCCATATACATCTTTCTGTGTACAGTGCTTGCTACTTTACCAAGACTGGGCCAAATTTCTTATCATTTTGATGATTCCAGATCCTTGCAGTACACAACAATACTTATATGCTACATAATCAACTTTTTCTTATCGATTCCACACCGTTTCTTTCACAATGCAATCGCACGACCAGAACTTTTTTTTTTTGGGGGTTGTTAGGCTTTGTCAAACTGTTTTGTGTTTTACTTGGGGAGGGAGTTATTACGATAATATGTATTCATTCTTTCATCATTTGAGTTGTGTATATTGTGTACTCTATAAGTTATCTTGTAATTTGAAATAAGTTGTATTTTGAACATGTATTGAATCATTTAGAATAAATACAATAAAGAATATTACAAAAAAAAACTCAACTTTATCTTTAAGACTCGCGGCAAAGGCTCTCCCCCTACACCCAATCCACCCCATCCGTAAAGATAGAAATGGTTCCCAAGACAACATTTTGTTGTATAAAATTGGAGTGAGTGTGAGTCTTATGTAGTTAAAGCTTCTAACAACCACTCCCGTGGACCATTTATTGTTTACACAATTTCTTGCTGTATGCTGCCTCCAGATCACTGGAGCAATGAAATGTACTAATGTATAGCAAGAATCCCTATTCAGTGAAGGATTTATCCTTTTTATTCAGATGGTTTCGATCTTCTATTATTCTTGACCAGAAGTGCGTTTTATCATCCTATTGAATGTTGTGTCCAGTATTAACCATAAAAAGGCCGGGCTATTTGAGGTCTTAATACGGCCGGGGGCATTATGACCCCCTCCCTAAAATCTCTTGCACGCATGTCAAGTGAAGCGTATAGAATACCATGGTAAATTTAATTTTTTGAAAAATTCACTCATTTGCATATTTATGGTAATTTATGCAAATAAGGTCATAAAATTCACCCTTTTTTACCCATATATCATATATTCTTTATATTTAAGCATTCCTTTCTACTACATGTATTCGTTAGACCATTTGAAACAATAATACGACAAAAAAAATTGGAAGAGCTAGGTTATTCCTTATGTTATCTCTTGTTTTGATAATTTCTTATGTATTTCGTTGTTTTTTTTAACTTATGTATTTTATTGTTAATTAATGAACGGTCACCGTATTTTCTAGAAAGTGAAGCTGAATTGGTATGATCGTATTGGCTAAATTTCACACATTTTGGGGTCTAAAATTACCTTCATTGCAATTTTAGGTCCTAACAGAGCACTAAAAATGTCATAAATAATAATAAAAGCAATAACCATGCACTTTAAAAGTATTTGCGGTCTGCCAGTGAAACAAGAACTCAACTATCCCTTTAATGTTAAATAGGATCAGTATAATAAGCATTAATATACCAACAGTATCTCCACCATGTGTTGTACTCTGAGATTTAATGATTTCTAATTAAATAAATATATAAATAAATAAATGCCGAAACTGCCTACAAGCGTAAAGGTTTCCTTGATCCTCTATTCATCATCGTATTGATTATTGTATAATTGAAAGGAATATTCTCACTTAAGTCGTAAAACACCACTCCGGGACGAATTTGGGGTCCTTTGTTAGGTGAATCAAATTTGTTTAACAGAGTTGAGAAATTATAGTTATTTTAAGCTCTCTGCTTATACGCTCTCAAAATTGATAGTTAAAGCAACAATGATAGTGATGAAGATAATGATAGTAAAAACAAGTTAATGGTCGAGCCGGTTCTCCCCCACAATGCATTGCGCGCCATTTTGTGTGACGTAGGGTCCTCACAACACAGACAGAGACGACTCGGCTGGATGAACTGTGGTCCACACATGCCACTCTTTTTTTTTTTTACCAAATTCGTACGTTCGTATGTTGAACTTGTCAGTCCCAATATTGTTTAGCTATTGGGAACATCTCCCCCTGTCTTTCAAAGGGTTTGGGATGCCAAAGAGATTTTCTTACTATCATCCTCTGGCCGATTTGAACAACCGTAATAGTCTTGAATCGACTATTTTCGTAAATTCGTAATTTAACCAAATTTAATGCATAAGTCTTTGTGAAGTGCCTCAATACAAATTATTTCATTCACCTGATAAGAATAATAGTATTTCAATAGACAGAATCCGAACTGCATACATTAGTTGTTCCTAGGTAGGACAAACATTAAGGCTTGACCTACCTAGCAACACTTAATATATGCAGTTTGCATTCTGACTATTGAAGTACTTTTATTCTGATCAGGTGAATGAAATGATTTGTATTGAGGCACTTCACAAAGACTTATGTATTAAATTTGGTTACATTACGAAAATAGCCTATTACCCTACCCGATGAAGCCAGTGACCCGTGACCATGCACTCAATACTGTGTGGGGTTCATTATTTTGTGATCAACTTCTTGTATGAGACAAATCCAAGCAAACGTTTCCATATGAGGGCTACATGGAGCTTTCTTTTTTCACAAACGATTTTTCAGGTCTATTCAATAACCGATAGAGCATGCAGAGCAAACGTGATAAGATCAACACAAGGGCCCTTGAATATTGAAACCTAACAGTGCTTTATTTATACGACTGCGGGCTGCGAAACTATGTCAATTTCATTGATGCATTTGGATTGTATGAAAATCAGTATTCCTAGACGAACTGAATGGCATTATTTTTTGTATTTGTATTTTTTCTTTCTTATGTAAATGTACACGATTCCTTTGTCATGATGTAAAGTGTCCCCTAATATTTTGAAGCGCCTTGAGCATTTAATTAGAATGGATAATGGCGCTATATAAATCTCATGTATTATTGTATTCATTTTTCAATGAATATAAAATATGGGAGGAGGAGGTAAACATTAGTACAAAAATATCTTAAAGATCATAACAAAATCACTGTATCTGGATGTATACAAGTACAAATGGCGATATTCAGTGTTACCCATGAAGTTGAAATAATATTTTCTTGCCTCTTTTCATGAAATGCTTGTGATAATCTGGTTTATACTTTATTCATCAATTTTTTTCTAAGTCTTTAGTTCAATCAATAGAAATCTGACAAGATATGAAGTGAGTCACATGAACGCATACAAACTAGGAAACTGGTCTCCATCTATTGCGCATTGAGGAGAAACAGACTCTATCGATTGGGGGCATTGATACAATTTTTCGGGTCAATAATTCTCATATTTCTACTATCTCTAATTCGCTAACTGAGCGGAGAGCAGTTTAACTCATCGCGTGGCTGCAGTGACCGAATGTACTAGAGGTGGATCGTATGTTCGTCTGTTAAACGGTTTTCATGAGGATACTTTGTATAATTGGAGTGACTGATTGGCAATATCGAGAGTATTTCAAACTTTCACCACGTTTTATTATTGTGATCAACTACCAATTGTAACCAATTTAACAACAGTGATAGACCAACGCGTTAGCGCAGTTGGATCTGTAAACTCGATATCTCTGAAAATACAATCATCAATAATTATATAGCCAGAATACTAACGAACCCGACTCTTCTCATCAGTGGCATTAACTAGTTAACACGATGAGTTATAGAAAGGTGCTGCTTATGATAATTGCGTACTGCATTGCTACTACATTTACTCTCATCTACCAAAACTGCTCCACGCTTTGTCGATCAGAAACAGTCACGAAAGGAAGATTACCACCAAGAGCTGTTTTTTCAAATGTGACGAACAGAAATGTCAACGCTGTAGGATATAATGTCACGGCAGCACAAATACCACCTGAACAGAAACCCAAACGGTTTCCATTGCGAGGATGGCAGAAAACAGTACACTGGGAGCCAGGAGCTGAGCTGGATATATATGAATTTTTAATAAATCCTGTCGATAAGTGCAACGCTGGCAAAGATAATATCACATTACTTGTTTTAATCAAATCAGCACCAGGTCATAATGAACGCAGGGATGCCGCCAGACAGACGTACATCAGTGGGGCCGCGAAATTTAATATGTCCACGAGGTTGCTTTTTATCGTGGGAGATTCCGAAGCACAAGACGAGAGGGAAAACATTCAGGAAGAGGCTCGAAAACATAGAGATATCCTGAAGGTGGGCTTCCACGACGGTTATTACAATCTTACCATCAAACTCGTCATGGGGTTTAAATGGGCCTTGCAATTTTGCAACAACAGTGAATTCTTGATGTCAATGGATGATGATGTCATGGTTGATATCGTGACCCTTGTCAACGACCTCGACGCTTTACCTCCGAAGAATCATACTCAATTCGTGCTGGGATATACGGAAGAAGGGTGTATACCAAAACGTATCGTAAAGAGTAAATGGTACATACCAGAGGACCTCTACCCAGGTAAGACGTACCCTCCATTTCCATTCGGGCATGGGTATGTTATGTCACATCACGTAGTCGAAAAACTGTATCTTATATCCAGCGAAACCCCAGCGATGATACCGTTTGACGATGTATATTGCGGTATACTGTTGGACAAGTTAAGCATCAGAATCGTTGAGCGACGTAGATGGTTTAAAAACCGCCACCCGCAAAAGAAGGAACAGGATTATTTAAAGATTGAGGTATCACCGCATGAAATGGAGAAAGCTTGGAAGTTTTTTGAAGAAGACTTTGAAAAATAGAGTTCTCGGCACCGTCTTATAAAGAGTTACGATTGATCCGAATCAGTCGCAAATTTGGAGTCTCCTATCTCTTATGTATAAAGCAAGGATTGATATCAATCGTAAATAAGTTGCGATTAATCGTAACTATTTATAACACAGTGCCTTGGTTTTATTGGGCTCATACATTTATCAAATTGATATCGGATGAACTATTTTATGGGCCATTATTTGTAAGGTGAAACAAATTTGATAAAAATTAAGTTAAATCTGCAACGTTTAATCGTTTATTCTTGAAGACTAATGCCTAAACGTACATGAAGCAAAATTGTTTGAAAATTAAAGTTCCGATTATGGTAATATGCTAAAATATATATGATGAAAATAATATTGGCATGAATTCAAGTAAAAAAAAAACACACACACTTTTTTCCACCACCTGATTGAGCTCTGTTAGTTGTCACCACTATGTAGTTAAATCATACTCCTTGGTCCCTTTGCAAGTCATTAAGTTGAAGGAAAAAGAAAATTTGAGTAAGTTATATGTAATAATTAATATGCATAATTGAGTCAGAATAATAAGTCTCACGCTTTGTTACGGACATGTTTAATTATGTCTGTACTAGTTGCTATTCTTCATTTTAAATAAGTACTTCTATTTTTATACACGTGACCTCAAAACATGAAAAGTTTATTTGACCTTTTTGAAATATAATTTGGATAATGACGATTTTGTTTTGTTTTCCTGTCCGATGCTAACTTCTATGTGTCTTACATCCCACTATATATAATTTCAAATATAGGCCTAAATGATTCTAGTTCTTGAAGAATTGCCAGATTAAATTGCCCACACACGTGACCTGACTTCGGGTGTTCATGTGCATAACAGGGCAAGTCATGAAGACAAACGTTTTGGTCGTATTATTGAGTTTCTTGTCCTATCAATTCTGCTTTGCTAGAGGTTTACAGTGCTGCGTTGAAAACCTCTAGCTGAAACAGATTTTAACATTTACAAGGATTTAAAACCAAAATAACACTTGCATATAGCCTGACCCACATTCGCTGCATCAGAATAAGCTTGGTACATACATACATACGGCACTTATTAAAAACCCTGGTGCTCATTCATCACAGGCAAACTAATATTATGTTCCTTTTTTATTATTAAGTATTTTAATATTGGGCTATTGTTGAATTTGTATATTGTTTTACATTGTATTGTAATTGTATTATGTAATTCAGGGCTGCAAACTACAAAGCAGTTGTTATGTACTGAAGAAACTGTCATGTATACGGAACACAGAATAATAGATATATTTATAGATGTAACTGTATCCAATTTCAATATTCCAGTATAACTATTCCAACCTTTACTAGACCTTTAGTAACGAAACATGACTTTGAATGACCTCTCAAAAAATAATTAAAAAAACAAACAGAAGGAATTCTACGTCCCTCAGAAGCGAAGAATACACGTATCATGCATCATCGTGGAATATATCGATCAAAGCATAAATGACATGAATTCATATTGTCAATTTACACTGATTAACGATCAAATCAGGTATCGAGTTTAAATCTTGCTGCTTGCATTTCAAAATTTTTCATAACAGGGCCCCATCTCATCTCTTAGCGTTAATGATAAAATATAAACCTGTAAGAAATCTGAGGTCACTGCAGAAAGACAAGTGTTATGGAGAATGTGGTTTTGAGCATGCTGCCCGCCCTCAGCTATGGAATAGTGTCCCACATAATTTAAGGCAATAATTTTAGTTCTGCTAAGAAAACTTATACACTTAAGTTATTAATTATCAATTTTACTTATTATTCAAATATATTTTCCTGCAGTTTTTTTTTAAATGTTTCCCTTTTTCCCCAATCAAAGCGTGTTCAGACCTTTTTTTTTCTTCAAAGGTATAATGCGCTATATAAGAACGCTATATAAGAACTGTATTGCTATTATTATTTTATGCAAATGATCGCATACAAGGATTCCCTAATTATACTTCATTAGCAAAGAATTACAGGTTTTAAGTTTTTTTAGCCAACATATTTGAAATCAAACATTTCATGTTTCGTACTAATTCAAGAAGAATTGTACAAGTTATGGCATTTTTTGTTAATGAACTATTGCAATTGTAACAGACTGACCCCTGGGCAAGTGGTGTCACCTGTGACCTATCCGTATGAAATGTTTATATGGTTGTGTGAAAAGTTTGCCAGACTATTGGCCTGCAAGCTGGCATGGAATATCCACTTGGCCTGCAACACGTCAAGAAAGCCATTTTCAGAAATTTAGAGGGCGCTATTTACATTATGCGTGACCCGACGTCGAATGAGTTGTTGCTGTTGTCGGGTTTTAAGGCTGTCCAATCTGAAGAAAAAAAATATCGGCTATACTGTTCTTCGAGTAATTCATCGATGACGATTAAATGGCGCTGTTTCTTTTTCTCTGGCTCAAATATTGACTCGGTCATTTCAGTGTTTCACTTTTCTTTAGAAATTCCTCGAATATGGTCGTAACTGAGTTTCACAGCTTCCTTTCGTTGGTTGTGACCTTTCAATCGATGATGTGGACAATAATTAGGGTGTTGATCGTGAACAGGGTGCGAGTATTTATAAAACTTATCTGTGCAGTTTAATCTATAATTTTTTCAGTTTTATGACAGTAATCACAAAGACCATTTTCATGTTTATTAATACTGAATTCACAAAAGTTTAATTTGCATTTTCCCATTTTCATTTGTGCTCTGCTACGCTACGCGGCAGATCACCTGCATTTAAAATACTTTTGCTCGTTTACAAACCATTTGTCTGAATTATTATCTTTAAAATCATATCTATATGCACCTAACTATATAACATAACGAAGTTAACAGGACACGCTGCTTCTAAAGTAGTCCAGAATCTGGCCTATTTAATTTTGATCTCCACCACTCCAACGCAATGCCACCTCACCCTACTTACTTGCTGCCAGCCGAAGATGGCGTGATCCTTAAATTAGGACGCCCGGCGGCGAAAGGCTGGGCTGGTGAACGTATGTGTTCATTGATAACGCCATCATCGGCGTCTTGAATCAATTGCAGGAAATATAAAGAACCGGCCAGATTCTGGAATACTTCTAGAGCTACCTCACACAAATACAAAAGTATCTCTTGGAGATTGCACCTTCAGCTGCGCCGCTCCAAAGCTTTGGAATAACCTTCCATTAGACATAAGAATAGCCTCATCAATTTTTTTTATATTTCTTTTAAGGAGCTTTAGAACAATTGTTTATTGTTTGTCTGTAAAATTGCATCGTTGTATTGTGCTGAGTTTTATTTTCATCACAGCGGTACTTTTTGTTTTCTTCACAGTGCATTAGAGTATATTTATATAATACCTGCACTATATAACTTGATCGAATTATTATTATTAATATTCTAGGCCATTTTTATGAAGAATCTCACACTGTCTATGCTGTCATGAAAATTCTCCCATCTGTTTTCTTCCCTTTTCTAAATATTTTGGAATAGACATGTCTGTTAGGTAGTAAATAATTCCTATCTATTTTATAACAGTTTGTTTTCAGAGGATTAAGTTTTTTTTCAAACTCATGGTTCATTTACCCCTACTTAAAATGAATACTTATTTCATTATCATGTCTTATGTTTTTCCATTTATATACTTAGCTATTACTCATAAGTTTGAGATGAGAAAAAGAAAACTTTTGCCCTATCGCTTTTATTCTAATAACTTATTTATATCATAGTGCATATCCTCCATCCAAAAGTTAAGGCTTTAGAATAATAATAAAATAATTGATTCTTATTAAGCGCTTTTACAGAATATTTATTTGTTTATTTATTTATTTATTCTCGAATATTTAGACAGAGTAACGTGATCAGCATTTAAAACATTAAAAAACATATAAATATACAAATGAAATATAAATTGCAAATTAACATAAAAGCTTCATAAATTGTGACAAGATACAACAAATACTTAAAATAAATTACAAGCTGGTCTTCCTCATGGCTCTGTTTGAATACAATTAGAACTGACCTATAATAAGTAAAAGATAAATGGATCCAAGTATAAATATGAGAATAAAAACAACAAAAAATTAATGATCAGGGACGAAATGAGAATAATTAAAACATAGACAACAAAATTCAATCAGAATACTGATCAGAGCATTAATTTACCAAAACAAAAATTGTATTTGGAACAATAACATATACATATATCAGTAAACATAACATTTATCAATGTACAAAGATTGGGTGTAATGTTCATTACATTATTATAAAAGATAAGGACATAATAATAGCAATGGCATCAGAGATGTATAGCACCTGTCCTGTTGTGAGCCAGAGAGATATTAATAATATTATCACCTCTCTGGCTCACAGAGCAGTACGAGCTTGACTTTACTAGTTACGAGATGTGAAGAGTTGGGTTTTGGGTCTCTTTATGAAAGTTCTTCTGTATTACCTAGGCGGAGATGTAGTGGTATAGCATTTCAGATAGCCGGTCCTGCATGTGAGAATGAGCGTCCGGCTTGGTGTTTGTGCATATGATTTGAACTAATGTTTTATTGTTTTGGGAACGGAGAAGATATTTGGAAACTATGGGGTGATTAGTAGGTTGGAAAGGTAATGTGGACCAAAATGCCAGTTTATATTCAATGCGTTCTTTGATAGGGAGCCAGAGAAGTTCTTTCAACAGCAGAGCACTGGGTTCTTTCTTCTTTGCACCAAACACCAGACGAGAAAAAAGATGCAGCAGAGTCCTGGAGTAGATATACTTAATGGCGCCCCCTCAACAAAACGACGGAATGTATAAAGCTCGAAACATATTGATTTAGAATATGCCATACGCTGAGAGAAAAAATATCTATATTTAGTGTCTGTGATTTCACCTGTGAAACTTTTGCTCTTAACACAATAACCAACGCCATTTCCAAACTATATATCTATAGCCAAACCAAAAATGCAATATCGGCAGAACTGCTTGGTAAATAACCCACCAAGGCCTTTAGTACTAGTATTTGTAAGCCCTGAACTTGACTATCGAATTTATTTGATAATATCAAGAACCACTGTTTTATGGCTGTTACTTCACCAATGCAGAAGTTATTATTACTAATACTTTCACTTTTACCGTCATCATCACTATCATGATTGCTTTAACTATCAACTTGAGAGCGTTTGTAAACAAAAAGCTTGGAATTATTATATTTATCAAAACCGTTTGTTTAAATTAAATTCTATCAACCAAGGACCCAAAATTTGTCACGGAGTAGACATTTACGACTTAAGTGAGAATATCAATTTCCAATATACAATAATCAATACGATTATGGATAGAGGATCAAGGAAACCTATACGCTAGTAAGCAATTTTAGCATTTAATTTCTTTTTTAATTTTTTTTAAATAATAATCCCAGAGTACCAAATATGATGGTGATTCATTTTTCATCATTATGGCTACTATAGTGACGCTATTCAACATTAATTACGTTAATACAAAAACAATTGAGTATCTTATTCTTCCAAGATTATTAATACTAACGAAAAAATATGACAGGAGTAGACTTGAAGAGAAATACATTTGACATTGGATTTTCTATACAAGAACAAATAAATCTGACAAAGGGACAAGACACTTTTGGACCATGCACTGTAACACTGCAACAATTAGGCCTTGCTTTGTTAAGCTCACGGTATAATGCCATATGGTTAAGGATATTAAAGACACCTGTCTATCGATCTGTTCTTGTTGTCGGGTTGATCTATTTTTCGAGTTATTCATCAATGACGATTAGATGGCGCTGTTTTTTTTTCTCTGGCTCAAATATTGACTCAGTCATTTCGGTGTTTCACTTTTCTTCAGTATTGTTCCTTGAATATGGTCGTCACCGAGTTTCACAGCTTCCTTTCGTTGGTTGTTGCCTTTCAATCGATGATGTGGGCAATAATTTAGGTGTTGACCGTGAACAGGGTGCGAGTATTTATAAAAACTTATCTGTGTGTAATCGATACTTTTCCCTTCCTTCCTCCCGAAGAGAAAAAGAAGGCGAACATGAAATAATTTAAAATTGGCGTATAGGCCTATATATCTTTTTTTAATAATATAGTTGCTCTGTACATCACCTTGGCAAAATTAGTTATAACTCACGAGCTACAATGAGTGATATTTATCTGTGGCTTTTATAAAAACCCATTAGAGCGTGCAAATGATCTTCTTTCCCCAATAAATTATGTTAGCTTATTTTTTTTAATTTTCAACTTTGAAAACAACTTTTCCTTTCTACTATATATTTTTTTTACAATCATTTAATTTTCATGACAGTAATCACAAAGACTATTCATGTTTATTAAACTGAATTTGAAAATGTTTAATTTGCACTTTCCCATTCTCAGTTGTGCTCTGCTTTGTTCACTGTTTTGTCCCCCAAGACCACGGAGATGGCAACGGTCTACGTTTTGAAGTTTGAAACTTTGCATTTAAGAGTACTTTTGATATTACAGCCAAGGCAAAGTCTGACTAAGTTCACTTTTTTGTCTCTTAATGGGGATGGGCAGCTTTTAAATCTTCGATTTGACAATTTGTGGTGACCCTCTCGGGGCGGCAGGACAACCACTCTCAGCTGACCTTCTCTTTTAAGAATTGTGAATCTTCTCGCCCGGTCGCTACTCTCCCTTTGCACAGGGAGAGTCCTATTAAATCGCTACCGCTGTATTAAAAAAAAAACAGTATTGCCTCTCTGTAGGTCTTGTAATCACACACCTCTGCCTAAACGTTTTACCTCTCTTGTGCAACTTGAATATTTCCCATGCTGTGCCAGGGAGAGTAGCAACCGAGCGAGAAGATTCAAAATTAAAAAGAGAAAGTTTTCTTTCTATTTAGAGCCTCTTCCACCCAGGTTCTGATCCCTCATTTTCTGTCTTCCTGGGATTTTAACGTCTATTTGTGCATGAACGTTTTATGTCAAAACGTGCACACATTTGTGTGACAGCAGACTGTGAAATACTTATTACCTATTACCCTTTTTCCTGTAATAATTATGTTTCTCATACTATTCATTGCCTCTTAGAATACATCGCTACTGTATGTAAACTCGTATATGTATACAGCGCAGTAGAGCATTTTTATATAGTAGCCGCACTTTATAAATTAATGTAATTATTATTATTATTATTATACTCCAACTTTCTCCCTTCACCTTCTGTTGTAATTATCAAATTATGCAACACATTGTTTTTAATTTAATGTCATTCTATCATGCATAATTATTATGCTTATGTAATAAAATGATTTATTTATAACTTTTTTTATTTTATTATTTGTATACAAGATCTTTTTGATCATGTTTGTCTTTTCTTTTGTCTCCGTTGACTTTTCTATAGATAATGTGAAACGTTGTTGCAAAGATTTTGATTTGTATCTGTCCCTTTCAGTCTTTGCTTCTGTTGATAACACATCACCGATAAAATAAAGGCGGGGCTGGAACCGGAAGGGAGTGGGGTGGGGAGGGGGTAGTATAGAAATCCACAGGGGTTTGTTTCACTACATTGTAACATCATTTTTATGCCGGTGTAAATTGTATTCGTATACCCGTTGTATACCCGTAACAATCAAATATAATAATTGAAAATGGAAATGAATTAGTAAACTGTAACATACCCTTTTCCTCCCTCATGTTATTAGGTGCGAGGCGTTTACAAATAATTTGAACAATTCACCTCACAGCCGACAAACCAACAGTCACTCGAATGATGATTTTTCTTTTTTAATATCAATTTGATTCAATTCAATTCAAGTTCAAGTTTATTTTATTTAACATTTATATTAAACAAATAATTCATTAACTAATTCATTGGTAGGTCAATAATATATTCTTCAACAACTGTTTTCGACGTCGGAAAATGACGTTGGGCCAACATTGGGCTGGCGGACATTCTAACATCAGGCCAACGTCAGAGTTTGATGTTGACCCAATGTCTGAATCAGAATCTAATATTAATCAAACGTAATTTCTCGACGTCGGGCCCACATTGGGCTGGCGGGCATTTTAAGATCGAGCCAGCCCAATGCCTCAATGTTGGCCCATGTCCATATCGTATATCGTATTGCTAGCTGGGAGTGAGGCTCATATCGTGGACCTACTACAAATGCTCAAATCATCTTAACACTGACACACACAGACATACACACACACACACGCCCACTCACTCCCGAACGCACACACTCTCTCTGTCTGTCTTCATCTCCCCTCCCCCTCTCTCTTTCTATTTCTCCCATTCTCTCATTCTCTCTTTCTTTCTCTCTTTCGCCCCTCCCCCTCTCTCTCTATCTCTGTCTTTTTCCCGCTCTCTTTCTCCCGTCCTCCTTTCTCTCCCTCCACTTTATTTCTCCTACTGAAAGCAAAGTGTTTAATTTTAATTAGTTACATACAATCTTCATTCAAATGGTTGTTTGACAGTACTTGTAACTGCGAATAATAGGTCAATGGTTTGGTATTTTGGCTAGTGGACATTCCCTGTATTCTTGTTCCAGTGCTAGTTTCATCTATTCAGATGTATTATGATAACAAATATTTCGAAAAAACAAGGCGTGCTTAGTTTGTGTGGTAGTGGCAGGCAAACGCCTCTTTTCTGACTTGGGCCCTCTGCTTAATTTGATTAGAATATCAAAGTAAGAACCTGTAACCCCTCCCGGAATAACAAAGAAAAGATCTCCTTGAACCATGCCTGCTGACATGGACGATGTTTCTGTCCTTTCGCCTCCTTGTGTAGAAATTGATGCTGGCGATCTTATTCACAGGATTGTTCGTCTACTGACCTAAGATTCAGCAAACGCCAAAATTATTGTAGTCATGTATGCATGGCCTTCCATACATGTACATACGCATGGCTCAACGTTACTTGATAGGGTATGAAGGACAGAGCGTTATAGGAACTCGACCATTCCATATCTAGTGCGACTGATAAACACCATGTTAAAGAACTTTCACACGCTTACTCCTATAAGTGCAATATTCCTCTTTGGATACTTAATGATGATTTTTATATGTACATGTATATCTATTTTTGTTGTTGTTTTGTTACTGATGCTGCTTTTCACTTTTTGTTAATTGCCATGAGTGTTACACCTTTCTTACATTTTATCTAATGATATTTCAAATGGTTTAATTTTAACATTATACATATCATCCGAGAGCGTGTTCTGAGCATTTTTATCCTTACTCAAAATTTAAAAATTTACCATGAATTATATTCCCCATATTTGCTCTCACTATATGATATCACAATGTATTCATTTGTCTTATTATCATGTATTTTTTTTTTACTCCTCTTCTCCTTCTTCTTCCCCTCTCCCTTCTGTCAGCTTCTACTCCTTCTGTCCCCTTTACTCAATTCTCCTCTATTTTCCTACTCTTTAAACTCTTTAACTCCGCTTACTACAATTATTTATATATTACCGTAATTTTAGAATTTACCAATTGACACAACAGATGATTATTCAGTTAACCAATCTTCTCATTTATTATATACTTTATAATCTCTTCCTCTAGATTGTCACACTTCTGCCTCTCTATCATTGTTTCTCGTTCTCTCCTTTCAGTCTCGTCTCTCAATTTCTCTCTTTCTCTCCTTCAAATTATTATATCATTGTATTACAATGGTATATGACTTGTATAAATTTGTAAAAAAAAAATTGTCTTTTGTAATTTTGCCCTCGTAAAATCAATGTAATTTAGCCCCTGGGCTGTCATGTGGAATTATTCGAATACATACCAATACAATTCAATAAAAAAAGAACGAGCATCCAGTATGAAATGCAACTATGTAAATTACTAGCTATTTGAAAACATGATTATTATTAGTAAAACTAAATTCCGCAATTAACGTGAGTCATGATGATCATTGATTCATGTCCAAATTTGACCATGAATTATTATAATGCATGCATGGAAACGTCAATGAATTTCGCTTTTGGTGGATAAACTGGAGCAATAATTACATCTGTATGGTCTTAACAATCTACTTTATCCACCGAAAGTGAAATTCTTTGTTCGATAATATCCCTGTTACAGTGGCTATATATAGATATGGCTAATCTCGTTGGGTGGTATTCTCGAAAGCGGACTAACTTTAGTCCATGGTATAGTCCTCCGACTAAGTATGGAATGTCAAGTGTCCATATTAATATATTTTTGAATAATTTGATATGTCCCTAAATTACCATGATAAGATAATTCTTTCATAGTTATATTCTTTTAATTTACTATGTTATTACAACATATTTCTTTCATGAAAACATTTTATTTAAATTTAGTGACAGATTAAATCATTCTAAAAAACATATTCATATGGACACTTGGCATTCCATACTTAGTCGGAAGATTAAACCATGGGCTAAAGGTAGTCCACTTTCGAGAATACCACCCGTTATCTTTATCATATTCATATTCTTTAAACAAGGTAAAACATCAGTATCGATACTAATTGTGGAAGAAAAGACACTCGATTAATATTTTCTTTAAATAATTAATGTTAAATAGGATCAGTATTATAGGCAAAAAAATGATTAGAGAAAGAGTATCTCCATTATATGTGGTAGTCTAAGATTTAATCAATACAACCCCCAAACAAAAAAAACCTGCCGAAACTGCCGAAATAGCGTGAAGGTTTCATTGATCCTCTATTTATAATGCTATTGATTATGTATAATGAAACTAAATATTCTCACTCAAGTCGTAAAAGAGCGCTTCGTGACAAATTTGGGGTCTTTGATTGAGTGATTTTTTTTTCTTCAGAGTTGAGAAATGATAGTAGTTCAAGCTCTTTTCTTATATATGCTCTCTAAATTGCAAGTTAAATAATAATGATATGATGATGATAATGATAGTAATAATAATAGTTATATTAATAATAACTACTGGATTGATAAAGTAACAGCCAGTGAATGAAGTAACAGCTTGTCGTTATATTATCAAATACATTTGAAAGGCAAGTTTGGGGATTGCAAATACTACAGGCCTATGTTGGTTATTAAGCAAGTAGTTCTGCCGATATTGCGTTTTTTAGTTTACCTGTAGATAAATAGCTGGAAATATAGCGTTGACTGTTGTGTTGAGAGCGTCATTTTCAAGTTTGAAATCACAGACACTGAATATATATTTTTTAAATTTCACAGCGTACGACATATTCTAAATCAATATTTACGAACAGATGTCGAGCTCTATACATGCTGTTCTGTTAGAGGGGCGCAATCAATAATATATTCGACCATTGCATTTATATTGAAATATGCTGCAAATTCCTGGGTAAGTATTTCTGTTAATAGATGTAGTTTTAATCAACAAACTAAATATATGTGGTTGACATAAAGTTCAAATCCAGTTTATTCAATGAGAACATGTTTTATGTAATAGTTTAGGCAAAACAGGGCCTATCCGCTCGCTACTAACATAAGCAGTTGACAAGGTATTCGTTAGTACAGTAATAACAGGTAGATGTTAGCTGTAAAAACTGGCCGAATATCCTCATATTCATGTGTCGAGGTGACCGAATATATGAGACTTTGTATTCATGTATATTCCTCTGCGAGGTGTCCACATATATTATTGTATGTCTTATCTAGTGTGTTAATTACAAAATGATTGTTTTTACCATATTAAAAAAGTATTTTTTGACTCGTTAAGTTTAGAATCAAATATGCCAGCATATGTGTAGATGGCAAACAACGAGTGACATAGTAATGCAAAGTAAATCTCCTGTCATGTCTTTGGGATTGGGGTGACGCGAAGCTTTTTATTTATTAAAAGGGTGTCGTGATAAAAAAGGTTGAAGAACACTAATCTAGGAGACTAAAGACTGGTGCCCCCTCCAAATGACTGGGACGCGCTACGCCACTAGGGGAACGGAATAACGCTTAATGTTCACAGGGCTACATGGAGCTTTCTTTATTTACAAACGATTATTCAAGTCCATTTTAATAACCGATTGATAGAGCATGCAAACGTTATAAGATCAACACATGAACAAAGGTCCTTAAATATTGAAACCTTCCAGTGCTTTATTTATGCGACTGCGGGCTTCGAAACTATGTCAATTTCATTGATACATGTAGTACAAAAATATGTTAAAGATCATAACAAAAATCACTGTATCTGGGTGTATACAAGTATAAATGGCAATTAACAGTGTTACCCATAACGTTTGAATAATATTATCTTCACGGAACTTTATTTATCAATTTCTCTGAGTCTTTAGTTCAATCAATAAAATTCTGAGAACATATGAAGTGAGTCACATGCATGCAAAACACTAGGAAACTGGTCTGCCTCCATATATTGCGCTTTGAGGAGAAACAGACTTATACCGATTAGCGACAGTGTTACATTTTGTTTCGGGTCAATAATTTTCGCATCTGTACTATCTCTACGTTCGTTAACTGAGCGGAGAGCAGTTCAACTCATTGCATGGCTGCAGTGACCGAATGTGACAGAGGTGGATCGTAACTTTGTCTGTTAAACGGTTTTATAAGGACACTTTGTGTAATTGGGTGACTGATTGGCAATATCGACAGTATTTCAAACTTTCACCACGTTTTAATATTGTGATCAACTACCGATTGTAACAAATTTAACAACAGTGATAGACCAACACGTTAACGCATTTGGATATGTAGACTGGACCTCTCTGAACATTCAATCACCAATAATTAGCCAGCATACTTGCGGACCCTACTCTTCTGTTCAGTGGAATTAACCAGTTAACACGATGAGTAATAGGAAGACGCTGCTTCTGATTATTGCGTACTGCATTGCTACTACATTTACTATCCTCTATCAAAACTGCTCCTGCCCGCCTTATCGATTAGAAGAAATCACCAAAGAAAGTTTACCACCAAGAGCTGTTTTGTCAAAAGTGACCAAAAAAAATGTCAACGCTGTAGGAAATAATGTGACGGCACAAAAACCACCTGAACAGAAACCCATTCTGGTTCCATTGCGCGGGTGGCTGAAAAATGTGCACTGGGAACCAGGAGCTAAGCTGGATAAATATGATTTCTTAATCAATCCTGTCGATAAGTGCAACGCTGGAAAAGATAATATTACATTACTTGTCTTAATCAAATCAGCACCAGGTCACACTGAACGCAGGGATGCCGCCAGACAGACGTACATCAGTGGGGCCGCGAAATTTAATCTGTCAACGAGGTTCCTTTTTATCGTGGGAGAATCCGAAGCACAAGACGAGAGGAAAACATTCAGGAAGAGGCCCGAAGACATGGAGATATCCTGAAGGTGGGCTTCCACGATGGTTATTACAATCTCACCGTCAAACTCGTCATGGGGTTAAAATGGGCCTTGCAATTTTGTAAAAACAGTGAATTCTTGATGTCAACGGATGACGATGTCATGGTTGATATCGTGACCCTTGTCAACGACCTCGACGCTTTACCTCCGAAGGATCGATTCGTGCTGGGATTTGCGGAAGAGGGGTGTAAACCAATTCGTAACGTAACGAGTAAATGGTATATACCAGAGAACCTCTACCCAGGTGAGACTTACCCTCCATTTCCATACGGGCATGGTTATGTTTTGTCACATCACGTAGTCGAAAAACTGTATCCGATATCCAGAGAAACCCCAGCGATGATACCGTTTGACGATGTATATTGCGGTATACTCTTGAACAAGTTAGGCATCAGAATCGTTGACCGATACTTTTTTTTTAAAGGCCGCCACCCAGAAAAGAAAGAACAGGATTATTTAAAAATTGAGGTATCAGTGCAGGAAATGGAGAAAGCTTGGAAAAGTTTTGAAGAAGACTTTGAAAAATAGACTGCTCGGCCCCGTCTTATGAAGAGTTGCGATTGATCCGAATCAGTCGCAAATTTGCAGTCTTCTATTTCTTATGTACATAGCTGCGATTGATATCAATCGCAAATAAGTTGTGATTGTAAGACAGGGCCATGGTTTGAATTATTATTGGGCTCATACATTTATAAAATTGATATCGGATAAATTATTATATGGGCCATTATTTGTAAGATGAAACCAATTTGATAAAAATTAAGTTCAATCCTCCAATTTTGCAAATTTCATTTTTGAATCGTTTATTCTTAAAGATTAATGCCTAAACTTACATGAAGCAAAATTGTTTGAAAATTGAAGATCCAATTATGCTAATATATATGCTAAAATATATATGATGAATATTATATTGGCATTATTTCAAGTTTAAAAGAACCCACCTGATTGAGCTTTTATAGTTGTCACAAATATGTAGTTAAGCATATTCTTCCTCGGTCCCTTTGCAAGTCATTAAGTCATTAAGGAAAAAGGAAATTTGAGTAAGTTATATGTAATAATTAATATGCATAATTGAGTCAGAATAATAAGTCTCACGCTTTGTTACGGACATGTTTAAGTTTGTCTGTACTAGTTGCTAGTTCTTCATTTAGGTACTTCTAATTCTATACACGTGACCTCAAAACATGAACAGTTTATTTGACCTTTTTGAAATATGATTTGGATAATGACGTATTTTGTTTTCCTGTCCGATGCTAACTTCTATGTGTCTTACATCCCACACAATTTAATTTCAAATATAGGCCCAATTGATTCTCGTTCTTGAAGAGTTGCCAGATTAAATTGCTCACAGACGTGATCTGACTACGGGTGTTCATGTGCAATGTTATCAGAGATGTATATCACCTGTCGTGTTGTGAGCCAGAGAGGTGTTAAAGGTATAGACCAGGAGGGTGTTTCACAAAGACTAAGATCGACTTTAAGTTGGACTTAAGTATAACAGGCCGTTCATGCCATTGGTTGCTATCCCAATTGGTCTCTAAATTATAATCTTTAGATAATATTTTTTCCTTCAATAATGAATTATCAAAAATGTAAGTTTTGTAGATTTTTACCATGATTTGTACATCCCTTGAGAGACCAATGCCAGTAAATAATGATAGCAAACAATGGCATGAACGGCCTGTTATACTTAAGTCCAACTTAAAGTCGATCTTAGCCTTTGTGAAACACCCCTGTGTTGGAAACGCCCCCCTCTTAAAAAATGAAATGGAAGCTCTCATTACCAATCATGTGAAAGGATATGTTTTGACTAATACGCGATGATACAAATTTTGCCGGGAAACCGCCTACTAATTGATATATTAAGTAAATTATTATATCTATAGAGACCAAATAGATATCGCGCACGTGTCGCGTAGTCCCATATACCTCCTTCTGTGTACTGTGCTTGTAACTTTACCAAGACTGGGCCAAATTTCTTATCATTTTGATGATTCCAGAATCTTGCAGTACACACCAATACTTATATGCTAGATGATCAACCTTTTCTGATCGATTCCACAACGTTTCTTTCACAATGCAATCGCATGACCAGAACTGGTCTTTATCTTTAATAATATCATCACCTTTCTGACTAACAGCGGCACAACGAACTTGACTTAGTTACGATATGGAAAGAGTTGGGTTTTGATTTTTTGTTGTTGAAAGTTTCTTCTGTGTTACGTAGGCTGAGATGTTGTGGTGGAGCTTTCCAGATAGCCGGTCTTGCATATGAGAATGAGCGTCCGGCTGCCTTGTTGTTTGTATATATGATTTGAAGTAAACTTTTATCGTTTTGGGAACGGAGATGATATTTGGAAACTTTAGGGGTGATCAGTAGGTCTGAAAGGAAATAGGACCAGTATTCAACAAGCATGTGTAGACCAAAAGTGCCAGTTTATATTCAATGCGTTCTTTGATGGTAAGCCAGAGAAGTTGTTTCAACAGCAGAGCACTGGGTTCTTTCATCTTTGCACCAAACACCAGAGGAGAAAAGAGATGCAGCAGAATCATGGAATAGCCATCTTCCTCTTGTGACCTCCGATGTTTCCAAATAAGCTGCATGCACATAAATGAATAGAAATTTCCATTTGATTATTTTGAATCCATTATTTCAATCTTGCTTATGAGAATTTATGAACGATAAGTAATTAAAGTTGAAAAAATACAATCTTGTTTGTGATGCAGATTGTTTCTAGTGTTTGTATAGCCACTGCCTTCATGAGCAATCCACATAAATACACATTTTGTTAACGCCAATGTCAAATATACATTGTACACTCATGACATGGAAATTTCACCTGTACTCTCGAGTAAGTGGACTATAAATCAATGCACACACAAACTCAAGCTTGGGAATCTTTAAAGGGAACCAAAACCTTCATCCTAAGTTACCTTTATTGTAAAGTTTAAACGATTTGAATAAGATTAGTGAAACATTGAACAAAATCAGGCAAGGTATAAGGAAGTTAAAGCTAAAGAAATAACTTGTCACCAGAGGGCGATATTTAATTTGATGACATCATTTGTGGACAACTCTCCATGCCTTCTAATCATGGAATTTCACAATTCATTCATTTTCTTCGTATTCATTTGTGTTCAATATCCGACTTCATAAAATGTGAAGTAGAATATCATTCTGCATTCTATATCTTGTTTTCAGGGGAGTAGATTATCTCAATCACAAGAAAGAAGGAAAAACATGAAATTCCATGATCAGAAGGCATGGAGAGTTGTCCACAAATGATGTCATCAAATTAAATATCGCCCTGTGGTGACAAGATATTTCTTTAGCTTTAACTTCCTTATACCTTGCCTGATTTTGTTCAATTTTTCACTAATCTTATTCAAATCGTTTAAACTTTACAATAAAGGTAACTTAGGATGAAGGTTTTGGTTCCCTTTAATTAAGGATCTGTTTGTTATGTCTCGGAACCATTACCAATACAAGCAAACGGGGAAGACCTAACGGGGAGGAAGTAAACTCCTCAGGTATAGACCTGAGGAGTTTACCTACCTGGGCAGCACTGTCAGGCACGATGGAGGCGCAGGCAAAGACATTAAGAACCGTCTTAATAAAGCCAGAAATGCATTCAGAATGCTCAATAATATATGGAGATCACAGCAGTACAGCATCAAGACCAAACTAAAATTGTACCAGAGCTGTGTCCTTTCCACTCTTCTGGACGGCTCTGAATGTTGGAGAATGACGAAAAACGACCTCAATAAGCTGTCGGTCTTCCACACAAAGAGTCTAATTAAGAAGAATATGTCGCATATTCTGGCCAAACACCATTTCAAACGAAGCACTGTATGCCCATGCAATGCCATCAAGACAGCATGGAAATCATCATGAGAAGAAGGTGGAGATGGATCGGACATGTAATGAGAAAGAACATAGATGACATCACACGAACAGCCCTCCACTGGACACCAGAAGGTAACAGAAAGAGGGGACGTCCCAAAAACACTTGACGAAGAACTGTGGAAGGAGAGATTAAAGACCTGAACCACACATGGGGAACCATCCAAAAACTAGCCCAGGATCGGAAAAAGTGGAAGACTTTTGTTGCTGCCCTATGTGCCAGGAGGCATAATGGGCAGTAAGTAAGTTGTTATGTCTGATGGGCTCTGGGCTTCAGTATGTTAAAACATAATAGTGCAATATTAAACCAAAATATTATATACAGTATGCACGTTCTACATGTCTCACAAAGAGTAGGGTGTCAAACCCGATGTTTATTGTGCCTACATACATAACTGGTAAATCTCCATACAGATCCTCACGATAGGCTGCATGGCCCTTTGGAGATGAAAAATAGGAGAAGAAGAAGAAGATGACTCTTACCACTCGACTCAATGATCAAGAAAGAGTTTTCTCTGAGCATACCCCTCATTGCTCTAACTCTCTGATATGCAACAGATGTGGCCACCTCTCTGGTAATAATTACAACTGTCTTGCTCCCCTTCGTCAAGCTGTCTAAATTACAGTGTCCTATTGTCTTAATGAGTAATTGCAATAACATGAACAAATTGAATCTAGGTGTATATACATGTACATATACAACGATAGGTAATATACATATACATACTTCATTAAAATACAACATAGATTACAAATCAGTGTGGATGGTAGTTAGGATTACCAACACAAGGTAACTATGGAACAGTCTGGTAGTGGTACACAGGAGGCGATAGCCGAGGACGTTTGGCCTGTTTCAAAGTTACCAAGAAGGGATAATTAAACTTATGCCTGATCATTATGTATACTATTTCTTTGACAACATAATGCGGTGGATCCTTGTCATTTGATCAATCACCTTCATCTTTCCCAATATGCTATAGTTCCATAGATCTACTAAAAAAAAATATTCAGACATTTAGATCTGAGACCTTGATTTTAGATTATGAACAAAGTTATTATCAAAACTTCTGTACTGGTATCTTACTTTCATCAGCACGAACATCCAACATAAGAATACTTGCGGGTTAACATGAAAAGTTCTGTTGGAACTCTGAATTCAAAACATCTTGATCTAGACCAAAATCTAACATAGATTGATGAATGAAGTTCGACCAACGTGACAGTTCAAATCTAACTTGAAATGAGGACCCTGTCCTCTCTACTGACAACAGCAAGTAGTATAAAGTCTAAAAACAATGCTCACACTTCTGTGATTTTCTTCTCCACATATTTCTGACCCACAGTAGTATTCATGGTCTATCTACACAATGTCTGCTTTACGGGACTTATGTCTCTCTTCCTATGTGTCTCCAACTCCATCCTTCTGTCATCCCCCTCTCTCTCGCTCTCGCTCTCTGTCGCTCCCACCTTCTGTCTCTCTTCCTCTGTGTCTTCAACTACATCCTACGGCCACCCTTCTCTCCCACTCTCTCTGTCGCTCCCACCTTCTGTCTCTCTTTCTTTGTGTTTCCAACTCCATCTTTCTGTCACCCTTCTCTCTCTCTCTCTCTCTCTCTTTCTCTCTCTCTCTCTCTGTCGCTCTCACCTTCTGTCTCTTTTTCTATGTGTCTTCAACTCCATCCCTCTGTCTCCCCCTCTCTCTCTCTCTCTGTCGCTCCCATCTTCTGTCTCTCTTTCTATGTGTCTTCAACTCCATCCCTCTGTCATCCCTTTCTCTCTCTCTCTGTCTCTTCAACCTTCTGTCTCTCTTTCTCTGTGTCTCCAACTCCATCCTTCTGTCACCCTTCTCTCTCACACACTCTCTCTCTCTCTCTGTCGCTCCCACCTTCTTTCGCTCTTTCTCTGTGTCTTCAACTCCATTCTTCTGTCATCCCTTTCTCTCTCTCTCTGTCTCTTCAACCTTCTGTCTCTCTTTCTCTGTGTCTCCAACTCCATCCTTCTGTCATCCCTCTCTCTCTCTCTCTCTGTCGCACCCACCTTCTGTCTCTCTTTCTCTGTGTCTTCAACTCCATTCTTCTGTCATCCCTTTCTCTCTCTCTCTCTCTGTCTCTTCAACCTTCTGTCTCTCTTTATCTGTGTCTCCAACTCCATTATTCTGTCATCCCTTTCTCTCTCTCTCTCTCTCTGTGGATCCCACCTTCTGTCTCTCTTTCTCTGTGTCTTTAACTCCATCCTTCTGTCATCCCTTATTCGCTCTCTCTCTCTCTCTCTCTGTCGCTCCCATCTTCTGTATCTCTTTCTCTGTGTATCCAACACCACATTTCTGTCTCCCCCTCTCTCTCTCTCTCTGTCGCTCCCATCTTCTGTCTCTCTTTCTATGTGTCTTCAACTCCATCCCTCTGTCATCCCTTTCTCTCTCTCTCTCTCTCTCACTGTCGCTCCCACCTTCTGTCTCTCTTTCTCTGTGTCTCCAACTCCATTCTTCTGTCATCCCTTTCTCTCTCTCTCTGTCTCTTCAACCTTCTGTCTCTCTTTCTCTGTGTCTCCAACTCCATCCTTCTGTCATCCCTCTCTTCCTTTCTCTCTGTCGCACCCACCTTCTGTCTCTCTTTCTCTGTGTCTTCAACTCCATTCTTCTGTCATCCCTTTCTCTCTCTCTCTCTCTCTCTGTCTCTTCAACCTTCTGTCTCTCTTTCTCTGTGTCTCCAACTCCATTATTCTGTCATCCCTTTCTCTCTCTCTCTCTCTGGCTCCCACCTTCTGTCTCTCTTTCTCTGTGTCTTTAACTCCATCCTTCTGTCATCCCTTATTCGCTCTCTCTCTCTCTCTGTCGCTCCCATCTTCTGTATCTCTTTCTCTGTGTATCCAACACCACATTTCTGTCTCCCCCCTCTCTCTCTCTCTCTCTCTCTCTCTCGGTCGCTCCCATCTTCTGTCTCTCTTTCTATGTGTCTTCAACTCCATCCCTCTGTCATCCCTCTCTCTCTCTCTCTCTCTCACTGTCGCTCCCACCTTCTGTCTCTCTTTCTCTGTGTCTCCAACTCCATCCTTCTGTCATCCCTTTCTCCCCTCTCTCTCTGTCGCTCCAATCTTCTGTCTCGATCTCTTTCTCTGTTTTCCAACTCCATCCTTCTGTCATCCCTTTCTCTCTCTCTCTTTCTCTGTCGCTCCCATCTTCTGTCTCGATCTCTTTCTCTGTTTTCCAACTCCATTATTCTGTCATCCCTTTCTCTCTCTCTCTCTCTGTCGCTCCCATCTACTGTCTCTCTTTCTATGTGTCTCCAACTCCATCCTTCTGTCATCCCTTTCTCCCTGTCTCTCTCTGTCGCTCCCACCTTCTGTCTCTCTTTCTCTGTGTCTCCAACTCCATCCTTCTGTCATCCCTTTCTCCTTGTCTCTCTCTGTCGCTCCCACCTTCTGTCTCTCTTTCTCTGTGTCTCCAACTCCATCCTTCTGTCATCCCTTTCTCCCTCTCTCTCTCTCTGTCGCTCCCATCTACTGTCTCTCTTTCTATGTGTCTTCAACTCCATCCCTCTGTCATCCCTTTCTCTCTCTCTCTCTCTCACACTGTCGCTCCCACCTTCTGTATCTCTTTCTCTGTGTATCCAACACCACCTTTTTGTCACCCGTCTCTCTCTCTCTCTCTCTCTGTCGCTCCCATCTTCTGTCTCTCTTTCTCTGTGTATAACTCCATCCTTCTGTTATCCCTTATTCGCTCTCTCTCTCTCTCTCTGTCGCTCCCATCCTCTGTCTCTCTTTCTCTGTGTATCCAACTCCATCCTTCTGTCACCCCTCTCTCTTATACTCTCTCTCTCTGTCTCCAACTCCAACTGTCTGCCCCCCCCCCGCCCCTAACTCACTGTCTTTGTCTCTTTGACATAAAACATGTCCTCATTGAATAAACTGGATTGAACTTTTTGCCAACCACATTTATACTCAGTCTGATATTTGAAACCATTAACAGAAAAACTTATCCAGGAGTTTGCAGCATGTGAAATGATCAAATATATACTTAATGGTGCCCCTCCAACAAAACGAGAGCATGTATAAAGCTCGAAACCTTTTGATACATATTTAGAAAATGCAATATACGCCGTGAGAAAAATATATATATTTATTGTTTGTGATTTCAACTGTAAAAATTTTGCTTTTGACAAAATAACCAACGCCATTTCTCCAGCTAAATATCTTTATACCCCGCATACTAAGAATCTTGCAATCTGATTGGTCTAAACGAGGTCACATGATCAATGATAGATTAGTACTATCACCCTGCGATAGTACTTTTGTACAGTAATTTTTTGCTGCTTCCCCACTTGCCCATTGAATAAGCATAGCAAAGTAGGTTACGCGAAATGATATCGATATCTACCGATATCTGCTGAAGCTAAAATGTCTGCAGAATCAGAACGCCGCGAGCGAAAACCTAGTTCTTTTAATTATGTAAAATTCACTTTAAATATACCTTATTGCCGATGTGGAATATAAAACAAATATTAACCTCCTTTACTCGGACAATGGATACAAACTATCATCGCCTCGGTGATCTCGGGGCTACTATCATCCCTCGCCTGCGTGATGATAGTAGCCCCGATTGATCACCTAGGCGATGATAGTTTGTACCATTACCCTCGTAGTCGGTTAATATTTGTTTATTAAATAGCCAAACCAAAAATACAACATCGGCAGAACTGCCTGGTTCATAACCCACACAGGCCTCTAGTATTTGCAAGCCCGAACCTTGACTATCAAATTGATTTGATAATATCAAGAAACACTGTTTTATAGCTGTTACTTCATCAATCCAGAAGTTATTTTTACTATTATTAATACTATTACTATCACTATTACCTTCATTTTTATCATCATTATCATTATTGCTTTAACTATTGTTTTGATAGCGTATATGAACAAAAAGCTTGGAATTATTATATTTATCAAAACTGTAAGTTGTTTTAAAGATTAAATTATATCAACCAAGGACTCCAAATTTTTCACGGTGTAGACTTTTACGACTTCAGTGAGAATATCAATTTCCAATACACAGTAATTAATACGATTATAAATAGAGGATTCGGGAAACCTATACGCTAGTAATCGGTTTCAGCAGGTAATTTTTCTTGTTTCATTACAATTTGTATTAAATCTCAGGGTACCATTAAATATATGATAGCGATTCCTAATTCATCTTGATGGCTATTATACTGACGCTATTCAACATTAATTTCATAAAGAAAACGAATAATCTAGTGTCTTTTTCTTCCACAGATATTAATACTAAAGAAAAACAAGGACAGGAGTAGACTTGAAGAAAAATACATATCACATTGGATTTTCTATACAGGAAAAAAATTAATCAAAACAAAATATAAAATCACAAATTTAACAGGACCAGATATTGTGGAGCTATTCACTGTATTAACACCGCAATTAAAAGGCCTTGCGTCTTCAGCTCACTATATGAAGCCATATGGTTAAGCATGAGACACCTCTCTATCGATCTGTTTGTAGATTCTATATTGTCTGCTTAACACGTATCATAGTATTTTTAGCATATTTCAAGAACACGCTTCCTTTCTTTACTCTATCAACTTTTTTGTTGGCAGATATGGAGAAGGTAGAAGTGATGCACATTTCCCGTTATTTTATATGCAGTCTGATATGCCTGAAGGATAACATAACATGGAGGAGAAGAGTAAGAGAGACGGAGAGAAAGAGAAAGAGAAAGAGAGAGGGGGAGGAAGGGGAGAAAATAATATGAAGAAAACCTTGTCAGAAAAATACTTTAGAAAAAAATCCCTTTCGCGGTACTCTAATTTATATATTTTTGTTAATGTTAACGAATTAATCGACTCTTCATTTATAAGTACTTACAAATATAATCATAAACTCGACATTGAATTCGTCACGGAGGCGAATTAGGTGATTTGCCGCTTTGATCGAGACATAACACATGTAGAAGCTCAATGGGAAATTTGGTCTTTAAAAAGATCCCACCCTTCACTCATATAACACGCCTATGTGCAAGCTCATTAGGAGATTTGCTACACTACGCGGCCGATCACCTAATAACACAGATTCAATGACAAATTCGGACTTTGAAAACAAATCCCACCCTCCATTCATATAACACGTACAAGTACAAACCATAAAGACAGATTTTGCAGTCATTTTTTTCTCACCACGATTCATTCTCCGATCAAAACAGTTATGATGTTTCATTTCTAGAGTAAGGTCTTAGCTACAATATATTAAAAGTTAGGAGACATATTCAATATATTTATGATTACATCATGAATGAGGTAACCAAAAACATGACCATACATATTTAATCTATTTTACAGTGATTGACTAAGAAAAACAAGTCACAAAATCGATTTGCAATGTCACATTTGCTTGACTGACCATGATAAAAGATTGTATCTGAAAACATGCAAATTAATCATGAACATGCATAAGGTACAGTGAATTTGTCGTACCAGTTGTTGGATTAGGCCTATATGCTTGCTGTTAGACTCTGTTGGTCTCTATGGGCCCTATTATTGGTCTGTTTATGTTTATGTATTGATCTCTATTGGACTTTTGTGGTTAATCATAGGTCGTATTTGTAACGGTGGCCCGACGTCGTATAACTTGTTATTGTTGTCGGGTTGTAAGGCTGTCCAATCTGAAAAAAAACTTTCATCCGCTTGGCTGTACTGTTCTTCGAAGTATCCATCAATGATGGTTAGATGGCGCTGTTTCTTTTTCTCTGGCTCGAATATTGAACCAGTCATTTCAGTGTTTCACTTTCTATTTAGAATTGCTCCTCGAATATGGTCGTCACTGAGTTTCACAGCTTTCTTTTGTTGGTTGTGACCTTTCAATCGATGGTGTGGACAATTATTTAGGTATTGATCGTGAACAGGGTGCGAGTATTGATGAAGGTTAACTGTGCAGTTTAATCTATACATTTCCCTTCCTTCCTCCCGAACAGAAAAAGAAGGAGGACATGAAATAATGTAAGGTTGGCGTTTAGGTCTATATATCATTTTTTCATAATATAGTTGCTCTTTTCATCAACTTGGCAAAGTTAGTTATATAACTCACCAGCTACAATGAGCGATACTTATCTGTGGCTTTTATAAAAGCCATCAGAGCGTGCAGATGATCTTCTTTCCCAAATATTTTTTGTAAGCTCATTTTTTTTTATTTGTCAACCTTGAAAACAACTTTTCCTCTTTCGTATATATTTCTTACAATCCATTAAATAATGATCCATTTTTTCAGTTTCATGACAGTAATCACAAAGATTATTTTCAAGTTTATTATTACTGAATTGGTAAAAGTTTAATTTGCATTTTCCCATTCTCATTTGTGCTCTACTACGCTACGCGGCAGATCACGCAACAAAAAGATAGATTCTGACGAAACCAATATAGGTGTTCTGCTACGCTTCGTGGCAAATCACCTAACAATATATGTATAGTCCGCTTATTCCTATAATCGTTTTTTTCACAAATTTTTCAATAATTCACTTTTTTTTCCAACTTTCCCAAAACTCCTTCTTCTCTTTAAAACCCAATGCATGTGGACATCCCTAGTTTTTTTGTAATACATGCACGTCGTCTGAAATATTTATGACTAACAAGGTTCCTCAGTCAGTGTTGACGTGGCCGGTTTCAATATTTAACGGGCACGGTTATTGCCCAAAGGAAGCATGTAACTGTACTGTGCCCCAAGACCATGGAGATGGCAACGGTTGGTTTAGGTTTGCACTACTTGTAGCTACTTGCTCCCTCTATATAGAAAACAATGCCTAAGCGGTGCCCGTTGGTCCCCCATGATCCTCTTTTTCTTATGTTAATTGAGAGCTGAGTTGATGAGATAACCACCTGTCAGTGACCATTCTGGGAGGTCTAATCCATCCTCGTCAAACTAGTGCAGATGGGCTTTAAGATTACTTTTGATCTTACAGCCAAGGCAAAGTCTGACTAAGTTCACTTTTGTGCCTCTTCTCTTAATGGGGATGGGCAGCTTTTAAATCTCCGATTTGACAATTTGTTGTGACCCTCTGGGGAGGCAGGACAACCACTCTCAGCTGACCTTCTCTTTTAAGAATTGTGAATCTTCTCGCCCGGTCACTACTCTCCCTTTGCACAGGGAGAGTCCTATTAAATCGCTACCGCTGTATTAAACAAAACAGTATTGCCTCTCTGTAGGTCTTGTAATCACACACCTCTGCCTAAACGTTTTACCTCTCTTGTGCAACTTGAATATTTCCCATGCTGTGCAAGGGAGAGTAGCAACCGAGCGAGAAGATTCAAAATTCTTAAAAGATAAAGTTTTCTTTCTATTTAGAGCCTCTTCCACCCATTTTCTTATCCTTCTTTTACTATCTTCCTGGGTTTTTAACGTCTATTTATGCATGTGCGTTTTGTGTCATAACATGCACACATTTGTGTGACAGCAGACTGTGAAATACTTATTACTTATTACCTATCACCCCTTTTCCTCTAATAATTATGCCTCTCATACTATGTTTAGAGATGAGAATATTGCATTTACAGTTTCAGTCTGCCTGTAATTCACTTTCTCTCTTCCTCTCCTGATATATCTTCTCCGGACCTTTTGTTTCTCCCTTCATTAATTAATATTGCCTCTTCGAATCCATCGCTTCTGTATGTATACTTGTATATGTATACAGCGCACTAGAGTATATTTATAAATTAGCTGCGCTATATAAATTATTATTATTATTATTATTCTTATACTCCCACTTTCTTCTTCACCTCCTGCTTTTATTATCAAATAATGCCAAACATTATTGTTAAAGTGGCTCGGTAACATTGTTGAAGGTTAATGAAAAAACTGCGTAATTTTGATATTAAATGTTACTTATTGTATTCCTTCTACTATACTAACCCTCGAACCACAAAGATATTTTTGGTTTTCTTTGAAGGCGTCACTGTGCGACACCCTCTAACACTAAATTCTCCCAACCATATTTGAATTTTCCCAACCGTTTTTCAATGAAAAGAAGACATAAGACAGGCTTTTAAAAATCTGTCAACACTTAAATGTCTGGAATGGTATATAGAGCCAATTCATTGCTCTGTGACGATTTACATTCATCTAAATGTAATTAAATTGTAATAATATAGTTGGCAGAATTGAGGAATCGATGAGATCAATTTTTCCCTATTGTTATCATTGATAATGGTCTGTTTTAACTCAAACTTTCAAATTATCTTTAAAGGCCAAGTCCACTCCAAAAAAAACTTACTTTCAATAAAAGCAGAAAAATCAGACACACCAATCAAAAAAAGTTTGAGCAAAATCGGATAACTAATAAGAAAGTTATGATTTTTTGAAAAAGTATGTAAAACTATGGAACAATGAGAATCACAACACAAATTACCAAGATGGTTAATGCCATTAATTTCCTTTTTATCCCCAAAAACTTGATTTCCCCATGCCTTTGCCCAGGTTATATGATTTGTATCATATTGCGTGCATGACATTTCCCAACAACTTTTATGAATTTTGAAGAATTGATACTATTTTCTGAATATTGTATTTCATAATTATTGATTTTTATATAAATAGTTTATCAAAATTCAATTTTTTATGATTTAACTGGACAAAAATTACTCTTTATTTGTGCATCCACACAAAAACATATTACTAACAATCTAACTTGGATGCTGGTGTGAAGAAATAAGATTCTTAGGGTGAAAATAGGAAATTTATATTATCAATATAAAGAAAATAATTAGTGGATAGTGAGGACCATACGTCACAGACTCATGAGTGAGTTGCCAATTTGTGTAGTGATTTTCAAAGTTTTTCATGTCATTAAAAATTCATAACTTTCTTATTAGTTATCCGATTTTGCTCAAACTTTTTTTGATTGGTTTGTCTGATTTTTCTGGTTCTATTGAAAGTAAGTTATTTTTGGAGTGGACTTGGGCTTTAATTGTACCTTAGCACCATTTTCTCTCATCTGAACAATGTTACCATGTTCCTTTAATTTAGTGTTATTGTATAATGCATAATTATTATGCTTATGTAATAAGGTGATGTTTTTCCTCATGTTTGTCTATTCTTTTGTCTCTGTTGACTTTTGTATAGATAATGTGAAACGTCGTTGCAAAGATTTAGTGGAAATCTCTCCCTTTCAGCCGTTGTTTCTGTTTATAATATATCAACGATAAAATAAAGGACGGGCTGAAACCCGAAAGGAGGTGGAGTAGGTGTGTCACTACATTGTAAAATCATTTTTATGCCGGTGTAAAATGTATTTGTATACCTGCTGTTTGCCCATAGCAAACAAATATAATAATTGAAAAATGGAAATGAATTAGTAAACTGTAACATACCTCTTTTCACTTTCCTTTTATTAGGTGCGAGGCGTTTACAAATAATTTGAACAATTCATCTCACAGCCGACAAACCAACAATCTCTCGAATAGTGATTTTGTTTCAATTATCGATTCGATTCAATTCAATTCAATTCAATTCAATTCAAGTTCGAGTTTTTTATTATACATTTTCATTTGAAATATATTCAATTAAATAGTAATTCAATGGTATATTTATCCAACAGCTGTTTTCGGCGTTGGAAAAAGAAAATAATATCTCCATTATGTATGGTACTCTATACGATTTTAATAAATACAACCCAAACATAAATTACCTCCCGAAACTGCCGAAATAGCGTATAGGTGTTCTTGATCCTCTATTTATAATGTTATTAATTATTGTATAATGAAAATAAATATTCTCACTTAAGTCGTAAAAGACCACGCCGTGAAATATTTGGGGTCCTTGGTTGAGTGATTTTTTAGTTTCAAGCTGTTTGCTTATATATAATGGATAGTTGGAGCAATGAATGAATGAAATGATGATGATAGTGACAGAAATAGTAATAGTTATAGTTATAATAACTACTGGATTGATGAAGTAACAGCCAGTGAATGAAGTAACAGTTTTTCTTTAAATTATCAAATAAATTTGATAGTCAAGTTTGGGGCTTGCAAACGCTAGAGGCCTATATGAGTTATTAAGCAAACTGCTTAATATTTTTTGTGATTTTGTTTACCTCTAATTATATAACTCGGTAAATAGCGTTGGTATTGTGTTGCGAGCAAATTTTTCAAGGTTAAAATCACAGAAACTGAATATATATTTTTGTCTCTTCGCAGCGTATGACACATTCTAAATCAATATGTACGAACAGATGTCGAGCTCTATAGATACTCTAGTTCTGTTAGAGGGGCGCAATTAATAATATATTCGAACACTGCATTGTTATTGAAATATGCTGTAAATTCCTGGATAACTGTTTTTGTTCATAGTTTCAAACAATACACTAAGTTTTTGTGGTTGACATACAGTTCAAAGTTCAAAGATCAAAGTTTTAATCCAGTTTATAGTTGGTAAAGTTTATTCAAGGCACGATAGAGCCTACCCGATCGCTACTAACATAAATATTCGACAAGGTATTCATCAGTACAGTAATAACAGGTAGATGTTAGCTGTAAAAACTGGCCGAATATCCTCATATTGATGTGTCGAGGTGACCGATTATATGATATTTTGTTTTCATGTATATTCCTCTGCGAGGTGCCCGTATATGTTATTGTATATCTTATCTAGTGTGTTGATTACAAAATGATTTTGTTTCCCACATTAAAAATTTAGTTTTTTGCTCGCTCACAAAGTTAAGAGCCAAATATGCCAGTACATGTGTACATGGCAAAACAACGAGTGCCATTGTGATGTAAAGGGAATCATAGTGAAGCATTTTATTTCTTAAAAGGATGCCGTGAATACAAAAAAGGTGGAAAAGCACTGATCTTGTAGACTAATGACTGGTTTATACCTTTACGGAACTTTATTTATCAATTTCTTTGAGTCTTTAGGTTTATCAATACAGTTCTGAGAAGATATGAAGTCACATAAATGCATAAAACCAGGAAACTGGTCTCCATCTATTGCGCTTTGAAGAGAAACAGACTCTATCGATTGGGGACATTGCTGCATTTTTGTTTCGGGTCAATAATTTTTAAATCTCTACTATATCTACGTTCGTTAACTGAACGGAGGAGCAGTTCAACTCATCGCGTGGCTGCAGTGACCGAATGTGATAAAGGTGGATCGTATCTTCGTCTCTTAAACGGTTTTCATGAGGATATTTTGTATAATTGGAGTGACTGATTGGCAATCTCTACAGTATTTCAAATTTTCACCACGTTTTATCATTGTGATCAATTACCAAATGTAATCAATTTAACAACAGTGATAGACCAACACGTTAACGCAGTTGGATCTGTAGACTGGATCTCTCTGAAAATACAATTACCAATAATTAGCCAGCATACTAATGGACCCTACTCTTCTTATCAGTGGACTTAACAAGTTAACACGATGAGATATAGGAAGGTGCTCTTTATGATTCTTGCGTTCTGCATTGCTACTACATTTATTATCATCTACCATACCTGCTCCACGTCTTACCGATTAGAAAAAGACACCAAAGGAAGTTTACCACCAAAAGCTGGTTTTTCAAAAGTGACAAACATAAATGTCAACGCTGTGGGATATAATATCACGGCACAAATACCACCCGAACAGAAACCCAATCCGGTTCCATTGCGCGGATGGCAGAAAATGTACACTGGGAGCCAGGAGCTGAGCTGGATATATATGACTTTTTAATCAATCCTGTCGATAAGTGCAACGCTGGCAAAGATAATATCACATTACTTGTCTTAATCAAATCAGCACCAGGTAATAATGAACGCAGGGATGCCGCCAGACAGACGTACATCAGTGGGGCCGCGAAATTTAATGTGTCCACGAGGTTGCTTTTTATCGTGGGAGATTCCAAAGCCCAAGACGAGAGAAAAACATTCAGGAAGAGGCCCGAAGACATGGAGATATTCTGAAGGTGGGCTTCCACGATGGTTATTACAATCTCACTGTCAAACTCGTCATGGGGTTTAAGTGGGCCTTGCAATTTTGCAACAACAGTGAATTCTTGATGTCGATGGATGACGATGTCATGGTTGATATCGTGACCCTGGTCAACGACCTCGACGCTTTACCTCCGAAGGATCATTCTCAACTCGTGCTGGGATATAAGAGAGAGGGGTCTCAACCGATTCGTAACGTATATAGTAAATGGTACATACCAGAGGACCTCTACCCAGGTAAGACGTACCCTCCATATCCACTAGGGCCTGGGTATGTTATGTCACGTCACGTTGTCGAAAAACTGTATCTGATATCCAGAGAAACCCCAGCAACGATGCCGTTTGACGATGTATATTGCGGTATACTCTTGGAAAAGTTAAGCATCAGAATCGTTGAGCGACGTAGATGGTTTAAACACCGCCACCCGCAAAAGAGAGAGCAGGATTATTTAATAATGGAGTTATCACCGCAGAAAATGGAGAAAGCTTGGCAAAACGTTTTGAAGAAGACTTTTTTAAATAGAGTTCTCGGCCCCGTCTTATAAAGAGTTGCGATTGATCCGACTCAGTCGCAAATTTGCAGTCTCCTATTTATTATGTATATAGCTGCGATTGATATCAATCGCAAATAAGTTGCGACTAATCGCAACTGTTTATAAGACAGTGCCCTGGGTTGTATTATTATTGAGCTCATACATTTATACAATTGATATCGGATAAATTATGATATTGGCCATTATTTGTAAAGTGAAACAAATTTGATAAAAATCAAGTTCAATCCTGCCTTTTTTTAATCGTTTATTCTTGAAGACTAATGCCTAAACTTACACAAAGCAAAATTGTTTGAAAATTGAAGTTCCAATTATGCTAGTATATATGCTAAAATATATGATAACAATTATATTGGCATGAAGTTAAGTATAAAAAACACCTGATTGAGGTTTGATAGTTGTCACCACTATGTAGTTAAATCAAACCCTTCCTCGGTTCCTTTGCAAGTCATTAGGTTGAAGGAAAACAAATTGAGTAAGCAATATGTAATAATTAATATGCATAATTGACTCAGAATAATAAGTCTCACATTTTGTACTTGCCTGTACTTGTTGCTATTCTTAATTTTAGTAATTCTAATTTTATACACGTGACCTCAAAACATTAAAAGTTTACGCTATTAGACAAAATAATTTGGATAATGATGATTTTTTTTCTTTCTGTCCAATGCTAACTTCTATGTGTCTTTCATCTCACCAAATTTAATTTCAAATATAGGCCCAATTGATTCTCGTTCTTGAAGAATTGCCCGATTAAATTGCTCACACACGTGGTATTAAATAGGGCAATAACGAGGTTGTTATCTTATCCCACATTATTCATGAATGTTTCAAAGTTTAAAAAGACTGATGTTGAATGTGGTTAATAATAATGACGAAAATAATAATAACAATAATGATACTTTTACATAACAATAACAGTAATATTGATATTATTAATAATAATAATAATAACGATAATAATAATAATAATAATGAGTCTCTATAGTAAACATAATAATACACTACATTATTGATGCTTCTAAAACTTATCGTCATTCCACTTCATTTGGTATACATGTAAATCATTTTAGTTGCATGATTGTATCTTTGTTTGATTGTTTATTGTTTTGTTTTTGCTTTTTGTCAACTCAATCATTATTTTATTTAGTTTTTGTATCAGTGCATATGTTATATATGTGTATCCATATAATACCATATAATACGACGAATTTCCCTTGTTAAATGGACAATAAATATGAGCCTTGTGAACCTCAGTATGGGTGTTCATGTGCATAACTGGGTAAGTCATGAAGTCACTCTTTTTTGGTAGTATTATTGAGTTTCTTGGCCTGCCAATTCTGCTTTCGTTCTTGAACATCCTAACTAAAAGTACGGAGACAACCTATCACTACTGGAGTGCGGGAAGGTAAATAAATCTTCTACCATACAACACATTGAGTGATTTCAAGTTGGGTGTTTAGGGCTGGTGTTAGTGTTTAATAAACACTAACACCAGCCCTAAACACCGAAATGGAAATCAGCTGGTGTTAAGGCTTTGACCTCTGAATATCGTCAACTTCCGGTAGCTAGTGTTATCGATTTTGCAAAATTGTCGTCTGCTGAAGCGACCTTTGTGGCTGGTATTAATATTTTACGTACAAATGTCCTATTCACTAACACTAGCCACTAGGGATTAAGCAAATGTTGATTTCCAGTTCGGTGTTAGTGTTAAGTTTTCGATATTGATATCGGTATCGGACTCTTAATTTCATCAGCAAATTTTTAGCTTGATTTAAGAGCTGTTGACTGCTCTAAACACTAAGACTAACACTAACACCCAACTTGAAATCACTCATTGTAGATGAGTTTCAAGTGTGGAAATAACAGAAAAAACATGAAAGTAAACCCAACGAAATGTGTTGTTATGAAAGTCCACTTGATGCGTGCAGAAATTGTGACAGCCACAGTACGCATTATAATCATGAATTGAGTGACGTCACAGTTGTGAAATTACTCGGAATTCTAGTACAGAATGATCTGAGGTGGTCAAGTCATGTAAATGTAATTGTCAAGCGAGCAAATACAAGGCTACACATTTCGAAGGATTTAAACTTCCTTCAAGTGATATAAAATCTGCTCCTATGCACAGCCCTTTGTAGTATGATGTGCCTCTGTTTGGCATTCTGGGCTATAAGAATATGTTTTAAAAGCAGGTCGAAAGAGTCAAAAATTGAATGTGCAGTCGTGTGCTGAGACCGCAGAACCATATCTACAAAAATGCACTCGATCTACTGGGTCTGTCGAGTTTTCAAGAAAGACGAGAAAAATTGACTATTAAGAAAGAAGTAAAAATTAATAGCTTTAAAATATTGAATGTATTATGTAGCCTGAAAGTTTAAGTATAAAATAAAACTGAAATTAAATATAGCTAGGGGTGGGAAGGGTGGGTGTTGTAGTTTCTTGGAATATATTGTTGTTATGATAATAATGACGTCTCGTGTTCGGTTTTAAAAACGTTCAGGCGGTGGAAACGTGTGGTGTAAATAGGTGGATACTCTTCTATAGAATGACTCGTTACTCCTCTTCCTTTTAGTGCATTTATTTTAATTATGTTCTTCTGAACTCGTCCCAAATTTTATTGAACTCATATACAATTATCTGTAAAATTACTGCCCTCTTACATTTGATTATGTACGTCTCTCTAAATTAAATATAATCTTTCCAGGTAATTTTTCCACGTCGTCTTCCAGGAACCTTTTCTTTACAAGTTATTCTTTTATATAGGTTCCTGCACATTTCACAGTTAGGTACTTTTCTTGTCTGGGTTTCCTTTAAAATAATAATAGGTGTGAAACATGTTTGGTGATATATAATTTTGTAGTGTGATTAATTTGTCAATTACTATCATCATTTTTTTAAAGTATTATAAAACAATATGTCTTTTATGTATATTTTGTTATCTGGATTAAATCTGCATGTGAAAGGTGAAACCAATAAACTCAAACTCAAACTCACTCATCATTAATATTAACGCTCTCTGTCTCATTTTGTTCATACTATTATCACTATTTTTTGTATTAATTAATCACTTTATTGTAGCTATTTTGGGACCCTGAGGATGAAGATATAAAATTTGTCGGTTGATCTGAAACGTGTAATCACTCTATCTTCATTCTATATTTAATATTTTGTTTTCCTCGAATATTCCATGTAAAACATTTTAGAGTTTTATTTCTTTACGTTTAACGACGTTTGTATTTCATATTTCATGATTGTAAATAAAACCAATTAACAAACTAACCAACATTGAGTCTTGGTAAAGACTAAGTTACACTAGAGTTACGACCTGTTGGAAACTCCCGACAACCACTGGTCGGGGGTTAGTTGTCAGAGGATGCTAAGAGCTTTTTGACAGTTTTAAAAGGTTATGAATGGTCTATTATTGATCTCCGGAGCGTTCTGGTTGGCTAGAGGCTTACACTGCTGCATCGAAAACCTATAGCCGACAAAACTGGTCGTGGAAAGGTTTTTCTTGGTCTTCGAACGGATGGGGACAGTTTTCAGACTGATTGGCGACTGATCACCGACGGGTCTTCCGGACAATATTTGGTTGGAAAAGGGTCTACAACTGATCGGGCTGTCATTCACAAATTGTATATCAATCTTTCATTTGCTTAATTTTCTAAATTGATTATGTAACCATGTGGGAGTTCTTTCTCGGTTCTGCTTCATATTTGGATAATTAGAGTTTAAATGTGGAGTAGAGAAACTTATGAGAAAACTAAATATAGTATTACTTATCATACAACTTATTATTGAGACATCAAATACGTTGTCATGTAGTGCAGGGGTGCCGGAACAAAGTGTTTCATCAAAGGTTCCGTAATTCTAAATGTACTTTATCTATAGACCCCCACATAGTCATACAAATTTATTTTGTGAAGATCTGGACAAATGCATTCATACTCTTACAGGAGAAGGTAAACACTTATATTTAATGGGCGACTTAGACATTGACTTATTATCTCATAGTAGCTACCAGGACACACTTCTTCATATTATTTGTTCTAATAGCTGGTATCCACATATAAATAAACCAACAAGAATTGACGGTCAATCTTTAACCCTTATAGACAATATTTTCTCTAATATCTTTGATAAAAAAATTACCTGTGGATTGATATATTCTGATATATCTGATCATTTGCAAATTTTTGTAATATGTAATAATGAAATTACAATGAAAAAGTCAGCTATTAAAGTAAAACATGTTCAGAAAAGAAAACACCCAAAAATATTGAATCATTCACAAGTGATCTAGCAACAGAAGAATGGTTCGACGTCTTTAATGAATCAAATGCAGAAATAGCATACGGCACTTTCAATACTAAATTACAGATATATTATGACAAAAATGTTCCTCTAGTGTCTGCGAACAAGAAAAATAAGCGTTGTAAAATCATTAACATCATTCAAAATTCTCGTAAAATTTACTATTCCGCCAAACTTGATAGAGTGAAATCAAATATGAAATCTACCTGGGAGATTATAAATGATTTGATTGGAAAGAAAACTGAAAAATTGCCGAATGATAATTTTACAATAGATTATACAGTAATAAAGTCTGAAGATGTGGCCGATACATTTAATTCCTATTTTGTTAACATAGGACCTAATTTAGCAAATTAACTTAATACACCGAACGAAAATTTGATTACATTTCTTCCTGAAACTTCAAATTCATCACTGTTCTTTAATCCCACTGATCCTAATGAAATAACCGTAATAACAAACAAAATCTAAAATTAAATAAATCACAGGGTCACGATAGAATTAGTGCTTTCCTTCTTAAACACATCATACACTTTATCGCTTCTCCTTTAACTCACATTTTTAATCTATCAATTAATACCGGGAAATTTCCCGAGTCCTTGAAAATTGCTAAGGTAAATCCTGTTTTTAAAAAAGTCAATCCTCACGAAATAAGTAATTACAGGCCTATTTCTATTCTTCCCAGCATATCCAAAATCCTAGAAAACGTTATTTAAAATAGGCTGTATAAGTTTTTAGATACTTTTCATTTCCTAAATCTAAATCAATATGGTTTCAGAAAAGTACATTCAACCGGCCAAGCTTTAGTACAATTATATGATAAAATAACGAATGTTATGGCCAATACAGAACATGTAATAGGAGTATTTATGGACTTATCAAAGGCCTCTGATACGCTTGACCACCAAATTATACTGAAAAAACTTTACTGTTATGGAATTCGTGGAGTTGCACTGTTATTGTTTGAGAGCTTTTTATCTAACAGAAAACAATATGTAGTGTATAATGATGTTTTTTTCCAAATTTCCTGCCTACCAAATGTGGAGTACCACAAGTGTCAATAATAGGCCCTTTGCTTTTTCTATTATATATTAATAATTTAACCAACACAAAACCTTTATCATTATTTGTGCTACTTGCTGATGACACGAAGATCTGCTGTTCACATCATAGTTTAAACAGTTTAGTAAAAACACTTAATAATGAGTTACCAAAATTATCTCTATGGTTTCAATGCAATAAATTATTCCTCAATATAGATAAAACAAATTTCATGTATTTCAAGCACGCAAATTCTCATGTCATTGACTTTCCTTACAATATAAGTATAGATAATGTCCCTCTAGAAAGAAAGAGAATAACTCAATTTTGGGGTGTCATTATCGATGAAAATCTAAATTGGAATGAATATATACGTCATATAACTACTTCTATTTCTAGGAATGTTGTTTATTATATAAAATGAAGAAATTAATCCCATATTATACGCTTGTTATGCTGTATAATTCATTGATATTACCGTATATAACATATTGCAATTTAGTATAGGCCACCAGCGCCAAAACCAAAATCAACTCTATTTATTTATTGCAAAAGAAAGACATTCGTATATGTACTGGTTCACCATATTTATCTCACACAAGTCCAATATTTTACAAACTGAAAACCCTAACAGTATTCGACATAAATTTGCTAACAAGTTTACTGATGATGTTTAAGTACTTATACAAAGCGCTCCCTCTTTCATTTCAAAACGTTTACACTATAAATGAAGCCATTCACTCCTACCCTACCAGTAATTCCTCAAATTTTCATCTAGTCAACCCGAAATCACTAATTGCCCATAGATCTATAAGACACCATGGTCCAGACCTATGGAACTTTCTCCCAGAATCTATTAAATCATGTTGCTCCCTCTACTCATTTAAGGCCAAAGTTAAAACGATGTTATTGTCAAAATATTCAAGGTAAACTTTCTGTGTCAACTCTTCAGTCTTTATCATAATGTCGATCATCCCTTCTTTCATTCGAATCATTATCATCATCGTCATCATCATCATCATCATCTTCTTCATCATCATCTTCATCATCATCCTCATCTGCCTTTGTCAATATCACCATCATTAAAATTTGTATTTCAATTACCTATCGTTCTGCTGAATTAATGTGTTAATCTATTTCATGAGTTTTGTCTGGGGCTGTTGTATTATCAACGACTTACAATGACCATCCTTCTTCCGCAAATAATTTCTATTGTTTGAGGAAATTTAGTATTTATGACAGTTTTTCATTTCGTTTTTTCATATATATTTGCTTATTTATGATTCATTGCCAGAAATATACTTATTGTACTTTATCTTATTATTGTTATCGAAAAACTTTGTACTTACATTAATGCAGAAGAAAAGAAAAGAAAATCAAATCAAATCAAACCTTATATGATCAAACTGTAATTCGACGTATGTATCATAGTACTTCCATGATTAGTTTAGAGCAATCTTCTTGACTATAGAAATATATCAAGAAAATAGAAGAAAAGAAGAAATTAGAATATAGATTTTTTTTTTAAAGTAAATAATAAAGAAAAAGAAAACACAGAATTAAGAAAAATATCAGATAAAAACATAACAGATTAAGTACAATATATATACACTAAAGGTAATGCAAAGTTTTGGGAAATTTTGAAAATGGATGGATAGTAATTCTTTACATTTTGGATATATTTGGATGCCCCTGTGGATGTATTATAATCACTAACAAATTTTGCCCCTAAATCACTTCTGCTTTCGAGCAAATTGAATAATCAAAATTTGCCGGTGCTCTCGGTAAATTTCAAATATTTGACATAGCGCCTAAGGCCATTCCATGGTAGCTGCGACCATGAACATCTCAAAAAATATGCAGTTCTGATATATTATTTCCAAACGGGAATAGAAAATCGGTCGATCTTAGTCAAGAAACATTGTTCTAAAGCAAAAGTAATACGGCGCTATACAACATAAAGAGTTTATTAATTTACTATTTCATCACTTTAGACTCGATTATTTCAACCGCAACAACGATCATTGAATATTGTAAAATCGCATATGCTTCCAATATGTTCATTTGAACCAAATTCATGACCCCATACCAAAACTTTGTAATACCTTTAAGGTAGAATGCAAAATAAAATAATGAATAGACTATAAAATAGATTAAAAAGCAGAATAATCATGTCGAAGTATATTATATAGAAGCTTTTAAGATATTTTTCCAGTTATTCAGCCCAGTTATATGAAATGTTCAGGTCTCTCACACGGACATAGAATTGTTTACATGTCTATAACTTCTCTCTTTCTCCATAAAGTAAATATTCAATTATATTTATGCAGGAAATATTGAATGCATCGTTTTCCATTGCATCTCTCTCTCTCTCTCCTCTATCTTGCTCTGTTTCCTTCCCTCTCTTAGTCTGTCCCTCTCTCTCTCTGCATCTCTCTTCTCTCTCTCTCTCTACTCTTTCACCCTCTCCCTCTCTCTGTCTCCCTCTGACGCCCGTACGTGTTTCTACATGTCAAACGAAAGTGCTTCTCTCGGACTATTCAGAGCAATTTGTTGGAAGTCTGTAGCTTCTACGATAGTGGAGATAGGTAGGCCAAAAGAAAGGCCTAAAAAATGGCAAGACATACAAGATCAAGGAAAAGCAATAAAAGACAAGATTGGCAGTGTTATAGAACAATTTTGGAAAATAAGTATTTGTAGACAAATGTATGCAAAATGTCAATTTTCAATAAATTGTTGGCCCAACATGTGACTACGAAATGTTAAGTGACCTCGCAAAGGATTGCCCAATTTTGCAAACTTGGTCTCAAAAGTTGCAAGATACTTTATACGGAGTCCTTACGGATCGCCAACTCGTAGTCAATCGCAAGTATCCGTAAATAACTCGCTAGTATCCGTAAACAACTCGTCACAACTCGCAACAACTCGCAGACACTCTTGAGGATCCGTGAAAGGAGAGGCAACATTTTTGACATATTACAAATCTTCTTACGATTGTCCACGGATCGATTTTACCGTAAATAACTCGTAAATAGCACGTAACAATCCGTAAGTATCGTAAACCGGTCGCAACAACACGTAAACCATCCGCAAACTGCTCGTAAGAATCCGTAAATAACTCGTTTTATGTTACAGTTAGTTTACGATTTGTTTACGGATTATTTACGGATTATTACGAGTGCTTACGTGTTGTTTACGATTTTATTCGGGTCGTGTTACGATGGCTTTACGGATTGTTGCGAGTTATTACGAGCACTTTACGTGTAGTAACGAGTACTTTACTAATAGATACGTATACTTTACGTATTCTTACGTATTGTTTACGATTTGGGGAAAGGTATAAAAGTTGCAAAATCGTAAGGACTCGTAAATCCTCGTAACTAACTCGTAATTATTTGTTACAACACGCAAACAGTTCGTAAATGCCCGTAAGTTGCTCGTAGTTATCCGTGACAACTCATAACAAATCGTGGAATTTTGCCGTAAAGACAACGTTATAACTCGTAATAATCCGTAATAAATCGTAAAAAGCTCGTAACAACTCTTAAATCTGTCGTAAAACGGCCAAATCGTAAGGATCCGTGAAAGATCCGTGAAATTGTGCGATCCGTAAGGACTCGTAAGAAAAATCCGTGTATGTGAAGGGGTATTAAAGGAAAAAGTAATGAAAGGCAAATCGCGATCTGGAGCAGTTTCGCGGCGGTCGTGGATTTTGGACAGTGCGGGTGGGAGGGGGGGGGGTCAAAATGCCCCCCAGTCAGAATAGAGTTAAAGACTACCTGAGGGTTTGCGTCATATCACCATATGGAACCAATATAATAACCGCGCCCATCTTCACACGTTGAATAGTGGAAAACACCCAAATACCCGTCTAGACATCTGGGTGGAAACCCTTTGTTGTTTGAAGGCTAGCAATCTTTTTGCGTGAACATGGTACGAAGGAAGAACGAAATGCCTTAAAACGCACCACTGATAAACAGCTTTGCATGTAATGTCTATGGGGCATATTTTGGTCTATTGGTTAAAGCACTCGACTCCCATTTCGGTGACCCAAGCTTGATTTGGGCCCCGTTGCATAAAACTTACCATTGATGGTAACTTTGCCATCAATGGCAACTACCATGGTAACAGGGCTCAACAGCCAATCAAAATCAAGGTTTCCATGGTAGTTACCATTGATGGTAAAGTTACCATCAATGGTAAGTTTTGTGCAACGGGGCCCAGGTGTGTCAATTTTGTTGTTTTTTGTTGTTTTTTTGCTTTCATCTTGCTATTGATTTTATAACCTTTTTCGATTACTATAACATATCATATATAATCACTAACAATGTAATAAAATGCCTTATTTTGCGTGTTATATCTATATTGGAAAGGAATGTCAATAGTTTGCGTACAACCCTATGTGAAATCTGATTACTTGTCGTATAATTAAACCTACATAGGCTTAATCTCCCAAGTCTAGAACAATATCAGATCTTCCCATTTCAATGATGGTAGTCTCCTTTCCAGACGTTTTTATTTTCCAGTTATACAGCCCATGTATATGCACTGTTTAAGTCTCTCCCACGGACATAGAATTGTTTACATGTCTGTAAAATTACTTCTCTCTTTCTCTATATTCAATTCTATTTATGCTGGAAATATTAAATTCATCTTTCCCATTGCATATCTCTCTCCCTCTCTTTCTTTCTCCTCTCTTGATCTGTTTCCCTTCCTCTCTCTTGGTCTGCCCCTTCTTCTTCTCTTGCTTTGTCTCTGCATCTCTCTCTCTCTCTCTTTCTCCCTCTCTACTCTACTCTTTCCCCCTCTCCCTCTCTCTGTATCCGTCTCCCCCTCTTGCTCTGCCTCTCTCTCTTCTTCTTTTGTTATGTCTCCCTCTGGTAATGCCTCTCCATGGCAGACCACCTCAATCGTCTTTCAAGTGACGAATTCATCTAGTTATTTATTATTTATTTATATATTTATTTATTTATTTTTCTGAATTCTAACCACTTTTTGGTGTCCAAGATGAAAACTTGAAAATGGCTGAATCAAATGCCTTGAAATTTGGCACACATATGTATAGGCATATGGACAAAGCACAACAAGGTTTTCAATCTTGACCATGAATGATGACGTCATCTAGGCGCCATTTTGTGAAATTTCTGAAAATCAACTCATGATCATATCTTCCTATCCAAAAGTCATTTCTCATTCATATTTATCAAGGTCAATATCCGTCCCGTCAATTTCATGTCAATAAACGCGCGCGTACGCGTACGTCCGCGCGTCAGTGCGCGCATAAAATTTTAGAATGCTCCAAATCATCTGAAATTTGTTTTGCATACGTTGTAGGCCATTTTTAGCATTTTATAAAAAGTCGCGCATCACACGCATGCGCGCGTTTTCGTTCGTCATGGCCGTACGCAACATAGAATCGCCATTTTTTCTGTCTTGATATTCAACATTATTATACAAACAGTTTGCTACCATGTTTATCACTTTAATGACTATTTATAACGGAATGAGCGTCCGTTTATGATAAATGTCCGTGCGCGCGAGCTCATGTAATACATAGCATATATGGGCAAAAACATGCTTATACAAAATCCATTTTAGCTATTTGGAATGCACCTGGACCCCCAATTTTTTTAAATATATTTTGATAGAGTATGAGTCAGAAATATGATTTCATGTCTCATTTGGCCATTAAAAAATATGTTGACGTCATCATAATGGCCTTCGAACTCAAAATACGAATTTGCATATTACGACGTCAGCATATTTATGGAAAATTGATTGTATCTCTGTAAATATTGATCGATTTTCTTCCAAATTTCGATATTTTGTAGCTAAGACAATTCTCTACGAGCTCAGTAATCACCATTTTTCATTTTGATGACGTTATCACAGTGGAAATGTCGATTAAAGGCCACATGTCTGAAATTTCTTAATTTGCATGTTAGGCCTCAGGAAGGTAAATTTCGTTCACATCATTAATCTAAATGACAATGTTTTTCAGCAGTATCTCGCTTATTTTTGCTCTATTTTGTCTCAAATTTTAGCTGGAACAGCCCACCTATACCTGTTCCAAACAAGTATTACATGTCCAGTTATTTTTAAAGGTAATGCAAAGTTTTGGGAAATTTTGAAATTGGATGGATAGTAATTCTTTAAATTTTTGATGTATTTGGATGCCCCTGTGGATGTATGCTCGAAACATAGAATATGCCACACGCTGCGAGAAAAAATATATATATATATATTTAGTGTCTGTGATTTCAACTGTTCTGTTGGAGGGGCGCCATCAATAATGTATAAATCGACCACTGCATTTATATTGAAATATGCTGCAAATTCCTGGGTAATTATTTCTGTTAATAGATGTAGTTTCAATCAACAGACTAAGTATATGTGGTTGACGTAAAGTTCAAATCCAGTTTATTCAATGAAGACGTGTTTTATGTAATAGCTTAGTCAAGGCACAATAAGGCCTATCCGCTAGCTACTAACATAAGCAGTTGACAAGGTATTCGTTAGTACAGTAATAACAGGTATATGTTACCTGTAAAAACTGGCCGAATTTCCTCATATTCATGTGTCGAGGTGACCGAATATAGGAGATTTTGTATTCATGTATATCAAATATGCCAGCATATGTGTAGATGGCAAACAACGAGTGACATAGTAATGCAAAGTGAATCTCCTGTCATGTCTTTGGGATTGGGGTGACGCGAAGCTTTTTATTTATTAAAAGGGTGTCGTGACAAAAAAGGTTGAATAACACTAATCTAGTAGGCTAAATACTGGTGCCCCCATCGAAATGACTGGGACCCGCTACGCCACTAGGGGAACGAAATAACGCTTAATGTGCTGAGGGCTACATGGAGCTTTCTTTGTATAAAATCGATTATTCAGGTCCATTTAATAACCGATTGATAGAGCATGCAAACATGATAACATCAACACATGAACAAAGGTCCTTAAATATTGAAACTTTGCTTTATTTATGCGACTGCAGGCTGCGAAACTATGTCAATTTCATTGATACATGTAGTACAAAAATATGTTAAAGATAATAACAAAAATCACTGTATCTGGGTGTATACAAGTATAAATGGCAATATACAGTGTTACCCATTAAGTTGGAATAATATTTTCTTCACGGAACTTTATTTATCAATTTCTCTGAGTCTTTAGTTCAATCAATAAAATTCTGAGAACATATGAAGTGAGTCACATGCATGTAAAACACTAGGAAACTGGTCTGCCTCCGTCTATTGCGCTTTGAGGAGAAACAGACTTATACCGATTAGCGACAGTGTTACATTTTTGTTTCGGGTCAATAATTTTCACATCTGTACTATCTCTACGTTCGTTAACTGAGCGGAGAGCAGTTCAACTCATTGCATGGCTGCAGTGACCGAATGCGACAGAGGTGGATTGTAACTTCGTCTGTTGAACGGTTTTTATGAGGACACTTTGTGTAATTGGGGTGACTGATTGGCAATATCGACAGTATTTCAAATTTTCACCACGTTTTATCGTAATTATTTTGAGTGACTGATTGTGATCAACTACCAAATGTAAACAATTTAACACCAGTGATAGACCAACGCGTTAACGCAGTTGGATATGTAGACTGGACCTCAATCAATCACCATTCAATCACCAATAATTAGCCAGCATACTTACGGACCCTACTCTACTGTTCAGTGGAATTAACCAGTTAACACGATGAGAAATAGGAAGACGATGCTTATGGTTATTGCGTACTCCATTGCTAGTACATTTACTATCCTCTACCAAAACTGCTCCTGCACGCCTTATCGATTAGAAGAAGACACCAAAGGAAGTTTACCACCAAGAGCTGTTCTTTCAAAAGAGACAGACAGAAATGTCAACGCTGAAGGGGAAAATGTCAAGGCACAAATACCACCTGAACAGAAACCCAATCCGTTTCCATTGCGCGGATGGCAGGAAAATGTGCACTGGGAACCAGGAGCTAAGCTGGATATATATGATTTTTTAATCAATCCTGTCGATAAGTGCAACGCTGGAAAAAATAATATCACATTACTTGTCTTAATCAAATCAGTACCAGGTCATACGGAACACAGGAATGCCGCCAGACAGACGTACATCAGTGGGGCCGCGAAATTTAATGTGTCAACGAGGTTGCTATTTATCGTGGGAGAATCCGAAGCACAAGACGAGAGGGAAAACATTCAGGAAGAGGCCCAAAGACATGGAGATATCCTGAAGGTGGGCTTCCACGACAGTTATTACAATCTCACCGTCAAACTCGTCATGGGGTTTAAATGGGCCTTGCAATTTTGCAACAACATTAAATTCTTGATGTCGATGGATGACGATGACATGGTTGATATCGTGACCCTTGTCAACGACCTTGACGCTTTACCTCCAAAGGATCACGTCAAATTCGTGCTGGGATATAAGATACAGGGGTCTAAACCGGTTCGTAACGTAGAGAGTAAATGGTACATACCAGAGGACCTCTACCCAGGTAAGACGTACCCTCCATATCCATTAGGGTCTGGGTATGTTATGTCACGTCACGTAGTCGAAAAACTGTATTTGATATCCAGAGAAACCCCAGCAACGATGCCGTTTGACGATGTATATTGCGGTATACTCTTGGACAAGTTAAGCATCGGAATCGTTGACCGACCTAGATGGTTTGAAGACCGCCACCCGCAAAAGAGAGAGCTGGATTATTTAAAGATTGAATTGTCAGCGCAACAAATGGAGAAAGCTTGGCAAGGTTTTGAAGGAGACTTTGAAAATTAGACTTCTCGGCCCCGTCTTATAAAGAGTTGCGATTGATCCGAATCAGTCGCAAATTTGCAGTCTTCTACCTCTTATGTATATAGCTGCGATTGATATCAATCGTAAATAAGTTGCGATAAGTCGCATTTATTTATAAGACAGGGCCCTGGTTTACATTATTATTGGGCTCATACATTTATAAAATTGATATGGGATTAACTACTGCATGGGCCATTATTTGTAAGGTGAAACAAATTTGATAAAATCAAGTTCAATCCTGCAATTTTTCATGGTTTATTCTTGAAGACTAATGCCTGAACTGACATGAAGCAAAATTATTTGAAAATTGAAGTTCCAATTAATGTTACTATGCTAACATATATGCTAAAATATATATGATGAAAATTATATTGGCACGAATTCAAGTATAAAAACACACACACTTGTTCCACCACCTGATTGAGCTTTGATAGTTGTCACCAGTATATGTGGTTAAATCATACTCTTCCTCGGTCCCTTTGTAAGTCATTAAGCTGATGGGAAACGAAAATTTGATTAAGTTATATGTAATAATTAATATGCATAATTGAGTCAGAATAATAAGACTCACGCTTTGTTACGAACATTTTATACACGTGACCTCAACACAAGAAAGGTTTATGCATGCTATTTGAAATTTATTGTAGCTATTTTGGGACCCCGAGGATGAACAGATAACATTTGTCGGTCGATATGAAGCAGGGGGTGTTTCACAAAGACTAAGATCGACTTTAAGTTGGACTTAAGTATAGCAGGCCGTTCATGCCATTGTTTGCTATCATTATTTACTGGCATTGGTCTCTCAAGGGACGTACAAATCATGGTAAAAAATCTACAAAACTTACAATTTTTGATAATTCATTATTGAAGGAAAAAATATTATCTAAAGATCATAATGGTGAGAGCAAACAACGGCACGAACGGCCTGTTAGTCTTTGTGAAACACCCCCCTGGTAATCCATCTTTCTTCATTCTATATGTAACACCCTGAAACTTCACTATCAGGTATTACATAAGAGCACACCCCCAGTGCCTGTTTCATACTCCACTTTCGAGTTTCTCTCCTCTTTCCCTGTTTCTATCTTGCTCTCTCTTCATGTACGTGGGATTTCCCCTGCTTACACACAAATCCCTGTTCCCCTTTTCTCCCCTCTCTCACTTTCTTGTCTCCTCTCTCTCTTGTAGAATTACCACTGGTAGCATTCCTGATAAGAATGTGTTGATTTGGTAGAGGTGTCGTGGTCGAGTGGATACGTCGCCGGACTATCGATCACAAGGTCCGCGATTCGAGTCCCGCCGCGGCACTAATGTCCTTTGGCAAGACATTGATCTACATTTGCCACACTCCACCCAGGTGAAGTAAATGGGGACCTGGTAGGAATTTATTCCTTGAAACGCAGAGCGCGTGACAGCTGCACTGCTAAAGCCAGGGTAATTATGCTGCATTATTGTAGAGCTCTTAGAGACTTCTGATAAAGTAAGTGTTAGGCGCTATATAAGCAAATATAATTATTATTGGTAGGCCCATTTGGTCAGTCTCTTTTCCACCTTGCCTTTGTGGAGAGCAGACGTGGGTTTTGACTGGTACTGGCTCCTTTGTTTTAGGTAAGAGAAAAACTCATTTCTCACACATTATGTTCTAGTTTTGTATAATAATTAGACTAGGCCAACAGTTACTTCTCAGATACTTTTATGCTGGAGAATAGTGAGAATTAATTAATGAGAATTAATGAGATAAAGTATTTATTCTCTTTCTGATCGATGAGATATATTTTCATATATAGGTTATAAGTTTGTTTCTCTATCTATCTAGCATATATATATATATATATATATTCACTCCATTTAAGTAATATTATATATAACCTATGTTATAAGGTTATATTCATGTAAATAGTTTTGTATCTTTACCGACAACCCTATATTGTAGGCATATCTATGTATCACTATGGGAGCAAAAGGAATGCATGTGGTCTGAATACTGAAGACTAGTTATTAGTTGGAGAGAAAGGAATGATTGCTAGTTCTATACTGCTCCTAGTTTATGTACATGTACCTTGTTGCCCCTGTTTAGGGATGTATCATTACTAAGTACTTTAGTTGGTGAATACACTGACAAGAAAGGGGGTGCTATGTTAAAATTAGTTATTGTATCAATGCCGCTTTATTAGTTTGGATCTTTGTAATATATGTACGTACCAAAAGGGATAATTACATTTCTTTAAAGGCAGAGTATTATAATTACTCTCATATTTGCTTTTATTATATTTGATTCTATATTCTCCATGTTAAAGTTGATGTTTTCTATGATATGATGCATTTGCACAATGCATATTTTTACCACATCTGTAAAGCACTGTTGTGGACAGAGACTATGTTTGAAGATTTTGTTTATATTTTGTTGTCTTTGAAAACATTATGCAAATTACGACATTGCTCTGGTCAAATAAGTAGTCAGCCTGCTACTGAGGGCTACAGTGTCGGGAAGGGTATGCTCTGTCCAGTTCAGTCGCTTTGTGGTTCATTTGTTATATACTTTATTATATGTCAGTATATATTCCTTTCGTTTATTTCTAACTTCCTTTGTTTTAGCCACATTTCGGAGTGTAGAGATTTCTTTTCTGAAACAACGATATTCCGTCTGAGGTCCGTCAAACGCTATCTAACGTCGCGGATATTTATTTACTTTAATTGAACGGTCTTTATCTCTAGATTGTATCATTAACGTAGTGGGCCCTTAAGTTTATATAATTTGTCAATCATTTATTCATTCATATGGTTGTGTGAACCATACTTATATTTACAGCACAGAATATATATACCCGGTTATCGGGGTTATTAAAACAAGTGATTTAAATGTATATCAACCTGTCTGTTATCCTTTATCACTGCGTAACATTAATTTAAACACGAACCTGGTATAACATATATTTGATATTTTGTTTTCTAGAATAGTCCATGTAAAATATTTAAGTGTTTTGTTTCTTTATGTGTAATGCTGTTTGTATTTCATAGTTTATGATCGTAAATAAAACCAACAAACCAACCAACCTACATTAAGACTTGGTATGGACTAAGTTACACTAGTGTTACGACCGGGAGTTAGTTGCCAGAGGTCGCTAAGAGGTTTTTACAATTTTTAAAAGGTTATGAGTGGTCGGTGATTGGACTCCGGAGCGTTTTGGTTGGCTAGATGTTTACACTGCTGCATCGATTGGCGACTGGTCACCGACGGGTCTTCCGGACGATATTTGGTTGGGAAAAGGTCTACAACTAATCGACGAATAATATACGATCACTTGTCGATTGATCTCCGAAATTTCGCCGAATGTTGCACATTCTGTAAATATTGTGATCAATTCAGCCATCATTCACAAATTGTAATTAAACTTTCCATTTTCCTAATTATCTAAATTGATTATGTAACCCTATATGATGAAACTGGTTTTCGACGTATGCATCATAGTATTTCCATCGAAACGGGGTACTGTTGTGCTCCTTTTACTTTTTAAAATTAGTTAAGAGCAATCTTATGGACTGTAGTAATATGTCAAGAGAATAGAGGAAACATTAGAATATCGATTTTAAAATAAAGTAAAATATAAAGAAAATAAAGTACGGAATTAAGTAGAATATCAAATACAAAATTGAACATGAAGTAGAATATAAAATAGACAATTATAAGGTAGAATGCAAGATAAAATAAAGAATAGACTATACAATATACTAAGAAGCAGAATAATCATGTCCAAGTATATTATAGTGTATAATGGTTGATGTAACAATTTATCTTTGTTTTTATTAAAGTTAAGCACGAATCTGCACATTGCACCATTGCAATAACCATAACCTGGTGAACCTGGTGAGTGTCTAATTTTGTCTATGTTCATATTCTACTATTATATAGGTGTTGTGTTTATCTCCCGACGTTGATCCTTCCAACCATAGAAATTAACGCAAGATGCCAGAACAGTATGCCTACTCATGTCATTAATCGTGACTCTAGCCAGATCTGACGTCACCTTTACACATATCGATTGCCCCGCCCTCTGGAACAAACTCCCACCCCATTATGTCTAAGTTTGGATAATTTGTTTTGTCCTTTTTAATACGTTAGACTTTTGGTTTAATGTGTGTTGTCATTTTTAGTATCATAGTGTACATACACATATATATAGTAGTGTTAGTATTGCCAGTTGAGATATAGGGTATTATGTTAAACGTGTATCTTAAAACTTGCCATCATTTTGTTTGTAGTTCGCTGCCAAAGATTTTCTTGTTTTTTTTAAAGATTCTTTGAGTGTTTAAAAAAAAGATCATTATTGAACATTATATTTGTACAATTCAACTGTATTTCTTCCATGCCCCAGAAGGGGCCGTTAAAGAAATAAAAAATCATTGTCAATCATTGTCATTGTCAGTCAATCATTGTCAATTGTCATTGTCATTGTCAAAAACCCCATTTTCAAAATGCCCCATCCATTGAATCATTCAAAACCCTTCTCTAAACCCACATTTTTAATCAGTTGTAGTATACTGGAGGCGCACACAAGTAGTTAATTCCACTCAACTGAATTGTATTGTATGTATCAGTATTTTTATTTTATTTTTTATTTTTATTTATTTTTTTTTTTTTTGGGGGTCTTTTGTTGTTCTTGTTGTTGCTTTTAAGCAATTGAACATGTTGAATAATCATACTAAGTTAGACAGTACCACCTGTGCGCTTAGAAACGCCTGTAAAAAGCGCCATATAAATGTAATTATTATTATTATTACTATTATTAGTATTATCCCCAATAGCCTTGAATCTCTATAATTATGACCTCTCACCCCGATTTCGATTGCTTCAAAGAAGACGGAATATTCTGTAACTTTCAATTCTCTTCCAATTTGTTATAGGGAAGGGTCCTAACTACCAGAAGAAGCATTTCCTTGAGTTTGAGTTTTTCTCTCTTTTTTATTATTTGTTTACCTTTTCTTTTTCAACTGCCTACCTGTACAAGTCAGTGTTAATAAAAGTGATAATGGTATTTGGAATGAGATCACACACACATAATGGCTTTCCATTCATTGCTTCAGCCCAAACTTTGTACAAGAGGATATTGTCCTCAAAGGATAAAATTTGTCTCAAACTCATAGGACATTAACCTCTTCTTAAAATAAATACTTATTGCATTATCATGTCTTTATGCTTTCCCTTTATATACTTATCTATGGCTCATCAGTTTGAGATGAGAGAAAGAAAACGTTTGCCCTATCGCTTTTACTCTAATAACTTCTTTATATCATAGTGCATATCCTCCATCCAAGAGTTCAGGCTTTAGAATAATAATAATAATAATTGATTTTTATAAAGCGCTTTTAAAGAATACTGTTCAGAGCGTTGATTCAACGAAAACAAAATTGTAATTGGGAACAATAACATATATACATATATAATATTTATCAATATACAGAGATTGGGCATAATGTTCAAAGCATTATTACAAAAGATAAGGACATAATAAAAGCAATGACATCAGATATGTATATCACCTGTCCTGCTGTGAGTCAGAGAGGTGTTAATAATATTATCACCTCTCTGACCCACAGCAGTAAACCGAACTTGACTTTACTAGTTACGATATGGGAAGAGTTGGGTTTTGAGTATCTTTTTGAAAGTTTCTTCTGTGTTACATGGGCGGAGATGTTGTGGTAGAGCAGGGAGTTCCAATTCCCTGTGTAGAGCATTCCAGATAGCAGGTCCTGCATATGAGAATGAGCGTCCGGCTTCCTTGGTGTTTGTGCATATGATTTGAAGTAATGTTTTATCGTTTTTTTGTTGACGGAGATGATCTTTGGAAACTGTAGGGGTGATCAGTAGGTCAGCAAGGTAATGTGGAGCAGTATTCATCATTAGTAGACCAAAAATGACAGTTTATATTCAAAGCGTTTTTTTGATAGGGAGCCATAGAAGTTGTTTCAACAGGAGAGCACTGGGTTCTTTTATCTTTGCACCAAACACCAGACGAGAAAAGAGATGCAGCAGAGTCCTGGAGTAGATATACTTAATGGCGCCACTCACACAAAACGACAGCAAGTATAAAGCTCGAAACATATTGATTTTATAGAATATGCCATGTGCTGTGAGAAAATATATATATATTTAGTGTCTGCGATCTCAACTGTGAAACTTTTGCTATTAACACAAAAACCAACGCCATTTCCCAAACTATATATCTATATCCAAACCAAAAATGTAATATCGGCAGAACTGCTTGGTTAATAACCCACATAGGCCTCTAGTACTAGTATTTGCAAGCCTCGAACATGACTATCGGATTTATTTGATAATACCAAGAAGCACTGTTTTATGGCTGTTACTTCACCAATGCAGATGTTATTATTACTAATACTATCACTTTTACCGTCAATATCATCACTATCATGATTGCTTTAAAAGCCTGGAATTATTATATTTATCAAAAATGTTTGTTTAAAAATTAAATTCTATAAACCAAGGACCCAAAATTTGTCACGGAGTATACTTTTACGACTTAAGTGAGAATATCGATTTCCAATATACAATAATCAATACGATTATGGAAAGAGGATCAAGGAAACCTATACGCTAGTAAGTAGTTTTAGCATTTAATTTCTTTTTTTAATTTTTTTAAATAACAATCCCAGAGTACCAAATGTTATGGTGATTCCTTATTCATCATTATGGCCACTATACTGATGCTATTCAACATTAATTACTTTAAAACAAAAACAATTGAGTATCTTTTTCTTCCAAGATTATCAATACTAAACAAAATATGACAGGAGTAGACTTGAAGAGAAATACATATGACATTGGATAATAAATAAATAAATCTGACATTTTGGGGCCATGCACTGTAACACTGCAACAATTAGGCCTTGCTTTGTTCAGCTCACGGTATAATGCCATATGGTTAAGGATATTAAAGACACCTGTCTATCGATCTGTTCTTGTTGTCGGGTTTTAAGGCTTTCCAATCTGAAAAAAAACTATTTCCGTTTTGGATATACTGTTTTTCGAGTTATTCATCAATAAAGATTAGATGGCGCTGTTTCTTTTTCTCTGGCTCAAATATTGACTCGGTCATTTCAGTGTTTCACTTTTCTTTAGAAATTCCTCGAATATGGTCGTCACTGAGTTTCACAGCTTCCTTTCGTTGGTTGTGACCTTTCAATCGATGGTGTGGACAATAATTTAGGTGTTGACCGTGAACAGGGTGCGAGTATTTATAAAAAACTTATCTGTGTGTAATCGATACTTTTCCCTTCCTCCCTCCCGAAGAGAAAAAGAAGGCGAACATGAAATAATGTAAAATTGGCGAATAGGCTTATATATTCTTTTTTTATAATATAGTTGCTGTTTACATCACCTTGGCACAATTAGTTATAACTCACGAGCTACAATGAGTGATATTTATCTGTGGCTTTTATAAACCCATTAGAGCGTGCAAATGATCTTCTTTTCCCCAATAAATTATGTCAGCTTATTTTTTTTTAATTTTCAACTTTGAAAACAACTTTTCCTTTCTATTATATATTTTGTTTACAATCATTTCATTTTCATGACATTAATCACAAAGACTATTTTCATGTTTATTAAACAGAACTTGAAATAGTTTCCCATTCTCATTTGTGCTCTGCTTCGTTCACTGTTTTGTCCCCCAAGACCATGGAGATGGCAATGGTCTACGTTTTGAAGTTTGGAACTTTGCATTTAAGAGCATGTTTTATCTTACAGCCAAGGCAAAGTCTGACTAAGTTTACTTCTTTTGTCTCTTCTCTTAATGGGGATGGGCAGCTTTTAAATCTTCGATTTGACAAGTTGTTGTGACCCTCCGGGGAAGCAGGACAACCACTCTCAGCTAACCTTCTCTCTTAAGAATTGTGTATCTTCTCGCCCGGTCGCTACTCTCCATTTGCACAGGGAGAGTCCTATCAAATCACTACCGCTGTATTAAAAAAAACAGTATTGCCTCTCTGTAGGTCTTGTAATCACACACCTCTGCCTAAACGTTTTACCTCTCTTGTGCAACTTGAATATTTCCCATGCTGTGCAAGGGAGAGTAGCAACCGAGCGAGAAGATTCAAAATTCTTAAAAGGTAAAGTTTTCTTTCTATTTAGAGCCTCTTCCACCCAGATTCTTATCCCTCTTTTACTATCTTCCTGGGTTTTTAACGTCTATTGTTGTAAGTACGTTTTGTGTCATAACATGCACACATTTGTGTGACAGCTAGCAGACTGTGAAATACGCATTACCTATTACCCCTTTTCCTGTAATAATGTTATGTTTTTCACACTATTTTTAGAGATGAGAATATTGCATTTACAGTTTCAGTCTGCCTGTAATTCACTTTCTCTCTCCCTCTCCTCAGATATCTTCTCCGGACCTTTGTTTCTCCCTTCATTGCCTCTTCGAATACATCGCTCATGTATGTATACTCGTATATGTATACAGCGCAGTAGAGTATATTTATATATTAGCTGTGCTATATAAATTGATGTCATTATTATTGATTTGATTTAATTTGATTTATTTATTTCTGTTTGATTTTCTTTCTTTTTTTGCAGTTTTACAAATATATAACAAACAAATCATTTAATATTTTATACTTGACAAAAGAGTATATCTAAGACAAAGTAAGGTTGGCTGTAACTTATCGAAAACGTCAAACAGGAGGGTTGACAAAGTAAGCAAAGCTTGATAGCATGACTACCCTCAATGGATACATAATAAATAAAACAATATGGACAAAAAATATTGATAAAAGGGGAAAAAGAGAGAGAGAGAAAAAAGGAGGGGGTGTACATCAAGATTCACAGATTTATGTGGTAGATTGATTTCAATTTGATATATGAGGATACAAAAGAAGATGCACATTTAAATATTGGGTGGCCAACTTGGGATATATTATAGAATGAGAAGACTCGCGAGGTTTCTGGGCAATAAGAATAAGAATGTGAGATCAGCGAGATGGTATGTAAAGACTGTAAACCTGGGATTGCGAGTCGGAGTCTTGAATGTCTGTATACAAAACAATGTTTATTCAGTATCCCAAGTAGGCCACTCTTTATTCATACATTTATTCATACCAGGTCATGGAATGTTATAAACAACGTTTCAATGAAATGGAAGCAAACAAAAAATAAGAGTACTGAAAATTATCGACTTTTTTAACGACGGGCGTACCAGGACAAATTATGAAGATTGAAGGAAAGCAAATTTTGATGGTGGATTTAAAGATAATGAGCAATAAGAAACGTTTTCACCGCTCTTTTATTATTATACTCCCACTTTCTTCTTCACCTTCTGTTGTATAATTATCAATTTATGCAAACTATTATTGTTGATTTAGTGTTATTGTTCTATGCATAATTATTATGCTTATGTAATAAAATTATGTTTTTCCTCACGTTTGTCTATTCTTTTGTATCTGTTGACTTTTGTATAGATAATGTGAAACGTCGTTGCAAAGATTTAGTCGAAATCTCTCCCTTTCAGACTTTGTTTCTGTTTGTAATATATCAACGATACAAAAAGGACGGGCTGAAACCCGAAAGGAGGTGGGGTAGGTGTGTCTCTACATTGTATTCGTATTCAAGATGTTTGCTTATATATGAGTGAATGAAATGATGATGATAGTGACAGAAATAGTAATAGTTATAGTAATAATAACTACTGGATTGATGAAGTAACAGCCAGTGAATGAAGTAACAGTTTTTCTTTAAATTTTCAAATAAATTTGATAGTCAAGTTTGGGGCTTGCCAAAACTAGAGGCCTATATGAGTTATTAAGCAAACAGCTAAATATTTTTTGTGTTTTTGTTTACCTCTAATTATATAACTGGGAAAATAGCGTTGGTATTGTGTTGCGTGCAAATGTTTCAAGGTTAAAATCACAGAAACTGAATATATATTTTTTCTCTTCGCAGCGTATGACACATCCTAAATCAATATGTACGAACAGATGTCGAGCTTTATAAATACTCTAGTTCTGTTGGAGGGGCGCAATTAATAATATATTCGAACACTGCATTGTTATTGAAATATGCTGAAAATTCCTGGATAACTGTTTCTGTTCATAGTTTCAAACAACACACTAAGTTTTTGTGGTTGACATAAAGTTCAAAGTTCAAAGACCAAAGCTTTAATCCAGTTTATAGTTGGTAAAGTTTATTCAAGGCACGATAGAGACCTGATCGCTACTAACATAAATAGTCGACAAGGTATACAGTAATAATTACAGGTAGATGTTAGCTGTAAAAACTGGCCGAATATCCTAATATTCATGTGTCGAGGTGACCGATTATATATTTTGCTTTCATGTATATTCCTCTGCGAGGTGCCCGTATATATTATTGTTTATCTTATCTTGTGTGTTGATAACAAAATGAATTTGTTTCCCACATTAAAAGTTTAGTTTTTTGCTCGCTCACAAAGTTAAGAGCCAAATATGCAAGTACATGTGTACATGGCAAAACAACGAGTGCCATTGTGATGTAAAGGGAATCATAGTGAAGCATTTTATTCTTAAAAGGATGCCGTGAATACAAAAAAGGTGGAAAAGCACTGATCTTGTAGACTAATGACTGGTTTACACCTTCAGGGAACTTTATTTATCAATGTCTCTGAGTCTTTAGGTTTATCAATACAGTTCTGAGAAGATATGAAGTAAGTCACATGAATGCATAAAACTAGGAAACTGGTCTCCATCTATTGCGCTTTGAGGAGAAACAGACTCTATCGATTGGGGACATTGCTACATTTTTGTTTCGGGTCAATAATGTTTAAATCTCTACTATATCTACGTTCGCAAACTGAACGGAAAGCAGTTCAACTCATCGCGTGGCTGCAGTGACCGAGTGTAATAGAGATCTTCGTATCTTCGTCTCTTAAACGGTTTTCATGAGGACACTTTGTATAATTGGGTGACTGATTGGCAATCTCTACAGTATTTCAAATTTTCACCACGTTTTATCATTGTGATCGACTACCAAATGTAATTAATTTAACAACAGTGATAGACAAACACGTTAACGTAGTTGGATCTGTAGACTGGATCTCTCTGAAAATACAATCACCAATAATTAGCCAGCATACTAATGGACCCTACTCTTCTTATCAGTGGACTTAACAAGTTAACACGATGAGATATAGGAAGGTGCTGTTTATGATTCTTGCGTTCTGCATTGCTACTACATTTCTTATCTACCATACCTGCTCCACGTCTTACCGATTAGAAAATAAGGTCACCAAAGAAAGATTACCACCAAAAGCTGGTTTGTCAAAAGTGACAAACAGAAATGTCAACGCTGTGGGATATAATTTCATGGCACAAATACCACCCGAACAGAAACCTAATCCGGTTCCGTTGCGCGGATGGCAGAAAAATATACACTGGGAGCCAGGAGCTGAGCTGGATATATATGACTTTTTAATCAATCCTGTCGATAAGTGCAACGCTGGCAAAGATAATATCACATTACTTGTCTTAATCAAATCAGCACCAGGTAATATTGAACGCAGGGATGCCGCAAGACAGACGTACATCAGTGGGGCCGCGAAATTTAATGTGTCCACGAGGTTGCTTTTTATCGTGGGAGATTCCGAAGCGCAAGACGAGAGGAAAAACATTCAGGAAGAGGCCCGAAGACATGGAGATATCCTGAAGGTGGACTTCCACGATAGTTATTACAATCTCACTGTCAAACTCGTCATGGGGTTTAAATGGGCCTTGCAATTTTGCAACAACAGTGAATTCTTGATGTCAATGGATGACGATGTCATGGTTGATATCGTGACCCTGGTCAACGACCTCGACGCTTTACCTCCGAAAGATCACTTCCAATTCGTGCTGGGATACAAGATACAGGGGTCTAAACCGGTTCGTAACGTAGAGAGTAAATGGTACATACCAGAAGACCTCTACCCAGGTAAGACGTATCCTCCATATCCATTAGGGCCTGGGTATGTTATGTCACATCACGTTGTCGAAAAACTGTATCTGATATCCAGAGAAACCCCAGCAACGATGCCGTTTGACGATGTATATTGCGGTATACTCTTGGAAAAGTTAAACATCAGAATCGTTCACCGACCTAGATGGTTTAAAGACCGCCACCCGCAAAAGAGAGGGAATGATTGTGTAATGAGGGAGTTGTCACCGCAAAAAATGGAGAAAGCTTGGAAAAGTTTGGAAGAAGATTTTGAAAAATAGAGTTCTCGGCCCCGTCTTTAAAGAGTTGCTATTGATCCGAATCAGTCGCAAATTTGCAGCCCCTATCTCTTATGTATATAGTTGCGATGGATATCAATCGCAAATAAGTTGCGCTTAATCGCAACTGTTTATAAGACAGGAACCTGGTTTGTATTACTATTGGGCTCATACATTTATAACATTGATATCGGATAAATTTTTATATTGCCCATTATTTGTAAAGTAAAATCAAGTTCAATCCTGCAATTTTTTAATCGTTTATTCTTGAAGACTAATGCCTAAACTTTCACGATGCAAAATTGTTTTAAAATCGAAGTTCCAATTATGCTTATATATATATGTGCTAAAATATATATGATACAAATTATATTAGCATGAAGTTAAGTATTAAAAAACACCTGATTGAGTTTTGATAGTTGTCATCAATATGTAGTTAAATCAAACCCTTCCTCGATCCCTTTGCAAGTCATTAGGTTGAAGGAAAACAAATTGAGTAAGCAATATGTTATAATTAATATGCCTAATTGAGTCAGAATGATAAGTCTCATATTTTGTTACGGACAGCTTTAAGTATGTATGTACTTGTTGCTATTCTGAATTTTAGTAATTCTAATTTTATACACGTGACCTCGAAACAAGCAAAGTTTATGCTATTAGAAAAATAATTTGGATAATGATGATTTTTTTTTCCTGTCCAATGGTAACTTCTATGTGTCTTTCATCTCACCAAATTTAATTTCAAATATAGGCCCAATTGATTCTCGTTCTTGAGGAATTGCCCGATTAAATTGCTCACACACGTGGTATTATATAGGGCAATAACGAGGTTGTTATCTTATCCCACATTATTCATGAATGTTTCAACGTTTAAAAAGACTGATGTTGAATGTGGTTAATAATGACGAAAATAATAATAACAATAATGATACTTTTACATAACAATAAGAGTAATGCTAAATATATTACTCATTGCGGATGTAGTATCGAAAATAATATCGCTAGTGATATTCGTTTGTCTCGCAATGTGGTCAATAAGGGATCTAAAAGATCACGACGTTTCGTGTGCCGCTGCAACACTTCGTCAGGTGATAAAAACTAATGTAAGCGAGCGTGTTTTATACTCTAACGGGAGGACCGGCGCGGCGGTCAATAATTCGATCGATAATTGGAACAATAACGCACAAGGCCTATTTGCCGACGCACACGGTCTTGTGCATAATTAGCCGAACCAGCGGCCTGCTGATTGGTCGAGCACCGTGTGCGTCGGCCAATAGGCCTTGTGCGTTATTGTTCCAATTATCGATCGAATTATTGACCGCCGCGCCGGTCCTGCCGTCGAGTATAAAACACGCTTGCTTACATTAGTTTTTATCACCTGACGAAGTGTTGCGGCGGCGCACGAAACGTCGTGATCTGTTAAGTCCCTTATTGACCACATTGCGAGACAAACGAATATCACTAGCGATATTATTTTCAATAAGAGTAATATTGATAATATTATTAATAATAATAATAACGATAATAAATGAATGCATGTAATCTAGTATAGCAATTAAATGTACACTATTAAATAACAGTAACTATACAAATATATTTCATAACCGATAATAAATTATATGTAATCGTTCTTTCAGTTTGAAAAGCATTATGTCCACCTACATTCAGGGCTAAGAAACAGACAATCAAATATTTTGTGCAAGCAGGACAATTACAAATGTCATATCCTTGACAAAGTCAAAAATAAAAAGCATCAAGTGAAATTTTCCTAGCAATGAGGATGTATATGAATTTTCTTATCAATGAGGATGTATATGAATAACATGTTATGTTGAGACTTTGATTACTATTCATCATAGGGGCGTTTGATTTTGTGATAATCACTGCCAGTCTGCCAGACACCATCTATGGCGCGCCATTTGCCCAATAATTCAGATAAACATTGTGGCGGTGGGTTGCGGTGCCGGTTGTACGGGAGTGAACACATTGCTAGCTACGTTAGATGCCGCGCAGTGTTTGATTGGGAGTGAAGAAGAAAACCTGTATAAAACTAAAATGAGATACTCTAATATTACTTTAATTTAACCCATTAGTAACACGATTAATTTTCACTTGTGGATCTAACAGTTAAATTCTTTGTTCAGTGGTTCTTATATAGCCTTAGTCTTACTCTTCGTAAAATGTTGACCTATAGTAGTAGTAATCCTACTCCTATGTTGTAGGTCCATCAATACATGCCAAATAATTGTGCAAAACACGGAGAGTTGGATAATATTCCCTACATGTTCTTGATCCTGTAACATACAACTTATAGATTTACATATATGCTTGTTCACACCTGAATTATACAGCAATTGAAGTGGAAGGTTACTTTAAAAGTTTTATTTTCAACATGCATTATGAATAGGCTTCCAAAAGAGTAGTCTCGGGTATTTCTTAAGCAGAAAATCATCAACATATCATATTTTATCATAGTAAATTATCCATTTATGGATATTTGTCTTGTTTACATACAAACGGAAAGCATATATACATTTAATTGAATTGAATTGAACATAATAAAAACAAGGCAATTGCCGGTTTGTGTCTCGCCCACCTGCACAGATGAATGTATGTATAATTCGTAAGTACACGTCTGACCCCAGTTTGGCCGCGAAGGGAGTATTGGTTGCAACATTAGTTCATCCGTCCATCTGTCCGTACGTCTATTGTCCGTCACGAAAGTCAAGGTTTACCTGCAAGACTCTCTCCACACTGAGGGAGTTAATGTGTCCTCTTGGCTCTTGCACATGTGGCCAGGGAAGAGTTGTTGCTTGGGGGAATGGGGATTATTAACCTTGATAAGAAGTTGTGTTCATACTGCTCGCATAGCCAAATCCTGATAACACACTAGTATTGTACACATGGTGCGTCCACACTCACTCATACCATGATACTGGAAGTTAAAGTTACTCTGTACTTGAACAACTCATTTCGCTATTCAAGCTGTAACTGACCAAAAACTAGAATATGTAACAATGTGATTTGGCATAATACATAGTTAATGGCACATGTCCTTGGCTAAGAACACATACATGTATCCACGATGGAAATATAACATAAACTCAATGGGAGATAGCACGTACAAGTAGGAACCATATAGGCAGATTTTGCAGTCTTCACCTTTAATCGGAATTTCGACCAGGATCCCGTCTTCTGATCGAAAATGTAATCATAGTAATTGTGTAATGTAAAGTCTCAGCTACAACATAATGACATGTGGGAGACATCAGAGTAGGGATGGACGAGACGAGAAGATAAACTAGACATTGAATTCGTCATGGGGACGAATTAGGTGATGTTCTACTTTGATCGAGACATAACACATGTAGAAACTCAATGGGAGATTTGGTCTTTTAAAAAATCCCATCCTCCACTGATATAACACGCCTACGAACAAGCTCATTAGGAGATTTGCTACACTACGCGGCAGATCACCTAATAACACAGGGTCTATGAGAAATTCAGACTTTGAAAAAAATCCCACCCTCCATTTATTTAACACGTACAAGTTGAAACCATAAAAACAGATTTTGCAGTCACGAATTTCTCACCACTATACATTCTCGGATCAAAACAATTATGATGTTTCTTTTGTAGAGTAAGGTCTCAGCTACAATATATTAAAATTTAGGAGACACATATATATATATATATATATATATATATATATATATATAATGATTAGATCATGAATCAGGTTTAAAAAAAACATGACCATACATATTTAATCTATTTGACAGTGATTGACTAAGATAAACAAGTCACAAAATTGATGTGCACTGTCACAATTGCTTGATTGATCATGATAAATGTATTTTATCTGAAAACATGCAAATTAAGCATGTATATGCATGAGATACAGTGAGCTCGTCGTACCAGGTGTTAGTTTATAGTTTATATCTGTAAAGCGCTTAGAGGCATTGTATTAAGCGCTATATAAAAGCGGAATGTTATTATTACTTAGGCCTACATGCTTGCTATTGGACTCTGTTGGCCTCTCTGGGTCCTATTCTGTGTCTGTTTATGTTGATGTATTGATCTCTATTGGACTTTTGACGTGGTTAATTATAGGTCGTATCTTTAGAATTATCCCAACGTCATATAGCTTGTTGTTGTGGTCGGGTTTTAAGGCTGTCAAATCTGAAAAGATTATATCCGTTTTGGCTAAACTGTTCTTCGAGTTATTCATTATTGATGATTAGATGGCGCTGTTTCTGTGGCTCAAATATTGACTCAGTCATTTCAGTGTTTCACTTTTATTCAGTATTGTTCCTCGAATATGGTCGTCACCGAGTTCACAGCTTCCTTACGTTGGTTGTGACCTTTCAATTCAATTTAGGTGTTGACCGTGAACAGGGTGCGAGTATTAATAAAGGTTGCTTGTGCAGTTTAATCTATAATTTTCTCTTCCTTTCTCCCGAAGAAAGAAAAAATAGTATAAGCCTATATATCTTTCCTGTAAATGATATAGTTGCTCTTTACATCACCTTGGCAAAGTTAGTTACAACTCATCAGTTACAATGAGTGATATTTATTTGTGGCTTTTATAAATGCAATCAGAGCGTGCAGATTACCCCAATAAATTATGTAAGCTCATTTTCTTCATTTTTCAACCTTGAAAACAACTTTTCCTCTCTCGTATATATTTATAATAATCCATTAAATAATGATCCATTGTTTCAGTTTCATGACAGTATTCACGAAGAGCATTCTCATGTTTATTGATACTAAATTTTTACAAGTTTAATTTGCATTTTCCCATTCTCATTTGTGCTCTGCTACGCTACGCAGCAGATCACCTAAAAAACAGATAGAGTCTGATGAAATCGATAAGTGCTCTGCTGCCATACACGGCAGAGTACCTAGGCTTATAATATATATATATAGTCCGCTTAATCTTATAACCGCATATTTCACTAAAATACAAAAAATGGAAAAGCTCACAAATAATTGTTCGACTTTCCCAAGACTCAGCCTTCTCTGTAAGGCCCAATGCAACTTGATAGCCGAACGATTGCACATGAAAAGCCTGTGAGCTAAACTACAACGCCTAAGCATGTGGAAATTTCCGGGTTTTAAAATACATGAACGTCGTCTGAAATAATTGACGGGCACGGTTATAACTCAAAGTGAAAATTTAACTGAATTGTGTCCCATGGAGATGGCAACGGTCTACGTTTTGAAGTTTGGAACTTGGCATTTAAGAGTACTTTTGATCTTGCAGCCAAAGCAAAGTCTGACTAAGTTCACTTTTTTGTCTATTCTCTCAATGGGGATAAGCAGCTTTTGAATCTCTGATTTGACATTTTGTGATGACCCTCTGGGGAGGCTTGACAACCTCTCTCAGCATTTACCAGGGAGAGACCCATTCAATCACTTCCTCTGCATTAAAAAAAGGATTGCCTCTCTATATGTCTTGTTATCACACACATCTGCCTAAACGTTGTACAGCTCTTCTACAACTTCTATTCCCGATGCTGTGCGAAGAAGAGTAGCGACCGAGCGAGGAGATTCAAAGCTCTTAAAATATAAGGTTTTCTTTCTATTTAGAGCACACAATGGCTTTTCATTAATTGCTTCAGCCCAAACTTGGTACAAGTGGATTATGACAATACTTTTTTAAAGCCTGCTGCTCAGCCATCAATTGCAGCACAATTGTGAATATGGTCTCATTATACAGGGTATTAGTTACCCTTTACCGTGAAATATGAATTAATGTCGCATAGGTTATAACTTTTTAATCAGAAGCTACCACATCTTGGGTACACTTGGATGTTCGTAACCCATTGAAAACAAGAGGAGAATAATACTTTAGAAAAAAGGTGTTCAAAGCCTGTAGTCTATTCCACCACTCTGACTCTCCCCGAGGTAATGTGCAAAGTGACAAAAGAGGAATTAGACCTCAATATTAATTGATGTGATAGTATTATCAGACTGTCCTTAAACTTGGCACACAATTATTAACATCCTGTTATTTATTGTCTAGGTATCAATGCACAAGCTCACTCAGTTTTAATGTTATGGGAAATTGTAAAGAAACCTGTAGCTAGAGTCTCAAAATAATACACCTACTACCAAACCCCAAAAAAAAAAAAAAAATAAATAAATAAAAAAAAAAAAAATAAAAATAAAATAAAATAAATAAATTAAATAAAATAAAAATCGGACAAACATAGTCATAATAAAATTCAACTTCTAGAATGTTTGGTTATTCAACATTTTGAAATTAAATAGAAGAAAATATACTCTTTCAGAAAATGCTAAAATCTGAAATTTGATCAAACTGACCGAATACACCTTTACACCAACTGAAAATCACACCATGGGACTTTTTTGTTTGGGGGGAAGCCTGGTCACATATGCATACAAGAGATAAATATAAATAATTTAACAAATCAATACATGTGCATGAAATAGTAAACAGGAAATAGAAAACTCACCACAGATATAGACAACATAGCCCAATAAAATCCACTACATAGACAGGGAATCCAGAAAACAAAGCAAACAGTTAGAAATGACGCCTTAAATTCATAATAAAGGAATTTATTACATGAAACAAATTCATATGTTATTTTTCTTCAAAAAGCCAGGTGAAATCAGTAAATGATAATGATCACAATATCACTTAGCGTTACATACATGTTCTAAGTTAAAGTGCCTGTTCAAAGAAAATCACAAATATGACAAATAACGTATAACCAGAAACTGGTAAGCTAACAGATGGCCATCGTACAAGTTTTAGGTCAACTACATATCGGGTGATTTATAAAATTACAAATAAAACCACCTCCATAGCATCTGGGATATGCGAGAGATTCGCCAGAAAAATAACGATGATTTAATGCCTCCACAATATGAACCAATCCTGCCCAAGCAGACGACATCCCATGAAGAATGAACATAATTGTAATGCTATTATTTCTCGAATTATAATGAGTTTAGTGTATATAAATGTGATGGAAGTTTACACCATTCATAAAGGGATATGAAACCGATTCTGATGACTAAATTTTTTTTTGTAAATACACAGGATAGGGGTTAATGAACAATCAAAGAAACCACACTTTCAACAAACAAAAAAACCCGGAATGATAGCATGGACGGCATTTGGTCCCTCTTGAAACGCCGAACATACCGCGGTGTATGCAGCTGAAAACACAATGGCGTCTTATTTCGTTTACAAGCAACGGATTCCTTTATTTTTTTTATCGCTGCATTTTCAACAAAATAATACCATGCGCGGGGTTTAGAATGAGGCAATAGAGTACCGAAGTGTGACGTCATATTAGCCAAGTTGTCAAGGCTGCTGGTTCCAAACAATTTTTTGCTAAGCAATGGCGTGGTGATCACAACAGCGCCTAACATTGAATTTGCCCTGCGCCAGCCCGTTGCGATTGTTTGGTACCAGTAACCAGAACGACGAGCGAATATGACGTAAGCACTTCGGTACTCTATAGATTAAACATTTAGCCTGACGGTAGTGAAGTAATGCCTGAGTCACACCTTTGCGTATTTGGCTCGCGTATTGCTGCGTATTACCCGAACGCAGACATAGGCAGTCATACCCAATAAAGCGCAATAAAACGTGCTCACTACGTACTCAATACGCAGACTAGCGCAAATGCCTGCGTTGGTCGCTCGCTAGCTTTAAAATTTTCTAAACTATCGCAAGCAAACGCAAGGTCAAATCGCCAACGTGCGGATACGAGTGGCAACCAGTGAATGCGAGCGACAGCGAATGGCTTAGCGCAGGTATACGCAATCATACGCACCTCTTTTTCGGAGCGCGTGTCACTGCCTATAGCTGCGTTTCCTGCACGATTTACCTCGCTTTAGCTCGTTGTCGTTCGCATGATTGCGCGTATTGTTGCGCCGTTGTTCGCACACCGCTCGCAGCAGGAAGAACCATTGTAATTGCCGCTCGCTACGCTGCGAGTCTAGCTAGTATGCCGTTCGCTTTAGCTCGCTGTCGCTGGTTGCCGCTCGCTTTAGCTCGCTATCACTGCGATTACTTGCCTATATGCGCTGCATATCGGCAATAAAGGCAGGGCAGGGCGCTATACCGCAGTCAACATTTGAAGAAGAGACAGCTACTGAACAAGAAGATGTAGTTTCAATGTCGTCAATGCCGAGGGTTGGGGTGACGTTATCCAGAGCATCTGGCCTGCATGACTCAACATTTAAATCTTTGACTCCTGCCAGGGAACAGAACCAGCAGGGCTGTTGTAGTAGGCCTTGATATAATTCCTTTGGGCCTGAGCTGCCTGAGTAGACGAGCGACCTCTAGCCGGCTGCCTAAGTTCAGCTAGGGTCTGCTCTCCTCGCCAGGAACCAGGCACTATGTTATGCTCGGCGTCCTTTCTGTCCAAGGCTGAATTCTGGATGGAAGGGTAGCGGGTTTTCATCAAGTTGTGCAGGCATACACATGCCTGTACCATGGTCCTGACGGTTGAAGGGGTTTGTCGGAGAGTGGTCAGCAGGCACTGAAATCGGTTGGCAAGAATGCCGAAAGCATTCTCCACCACTCTCCTTGCCCGGGACAGCCGGTAGTTGTAAATTCTCTCTTGTCTAGCCATAGCCGTCCTTGCATACGGCTTCATTAGCCATGTCCTCAGGGCGAAGGCCTCGTCTGCCACAAAGAAGTAGGGGGTGTCTTCATCATCGTTTGGCATGGGCTCTGGTGGAGGCACTCCAAGGGTTTCAGATTCAAGGCGTTGATTTAGTTCACACGAGTTGAAGAGCTGTGCATCAGAGGTAGAGCCTTCGTAACCGACATCTACCCACAAAAACTTGTATTTGGCGTCGACCAGGGCCATGAGTACAATAGAGTAGAAACCCTTGTAGTTGTACAATATTGACCCACTATTCTCGGGGCACTTGATTGCAACATGCTTGCCGTCCAAAGCACCAATGGTATGGGGAATTCCAGCGGTCTTCGAAGCCCTGTGCGACTGCTTTCCATTCCTGTGGGCTGGTAGGGCACCTCACCAGGTCGTCACCATATTCCTCAATGATGGTAGTGCATTCCTCACGTACTAGAAGTGAAATGGTATTGTGGGCTACCCTGAAGCTATACATGAGTGTCATGTAGCTGTCACCCGTAGCCAGGTGTCTAAGGGTGATGGCCAGCTTCAGCGCGGGCGAGAGGGCTTCCCTGAAAAAGGTGCCCTGCTTCTCCAGCCTTCCATGTAGTCTCTGCTCTAACTCTTTAACATTGCAGGGGTTGCCCTCAAAAAGTTCGTGAATGCCTCTTGGTCCTCGTCTTCCAGCTCCCTCATCAGTTGGTCGAATTGTCCCTGGTTCTTCCTCCGGCAGATCCAGGACCGCGCCTAACAACTCCGAGGGACACTTCGTTGATGCAGCTCAAGCAGCAGTTTCCCTTGCTCATAATCATCATTCGCCTCTTCTTCTTCCAACTGAACCAAAAGATTAAGTAAGCTTTTGCAAGGCAGAGCTCTGCTGCAGGGCCATTGTTGTCATCAGATTTATTTTTCTTGTAGATGTAGAATCTTCAGAAGCTAAAATGTTTATGCCCAGTCCCGCAGAATGACTAGCATTTATACACCGCCGCAGCCCGAGCGAGCTGCATGGTACGCTGTAGCGCGAGCTGGCACGCATCATTACGAACAACAGACGAGCGAAAGCGAGCGAACACGCAGTGAGACGCATCGAGACCAACTGGTGCGAGCAGCTAGCGAGCAGTAAACGAGCAAAAAAAGAGCTACATACGCAACGTGGCGAGCAAACTGTGTATTGAATCGTACTGCTATGAGCAACAGCGAGCTATAGCGTGGTCATAGGCAACCATAGGCAACCGTAGGCAGTCTTTGTACGAGCGGCATACGAGCTACCTACGAGCTATATACGCAATAGTGTGACTGCTACCTTCAAATTGGCCACGTATTGCTGGGCACGGCTGCGTATTGATATACCCCGCATAGCGCAGCAATACGCAGCAACATACGCAAAGGTGTGACTCGGGCATAAGAGACATAACTGAGGAGAAGATGACAAAACAGGTGCTATGCCGGGGCTGTATTTAAGCGTTTTGTAATTGATAATAATCATTACTTCGAATGTTTCCAACCATTGAATTTTGATAACCTTGTCCAATCAAAGTTTCACCTTTGCAATAATGACAATGAAGTAAGTTTTTAAAATCAATGAACCTTTTCTTTAAAGACCTTCTCCGATGAAAATACAACTTAACATCAATGGAAAGCTGATGGGACGTAGAATACAAAAGCATACACATAAAAACTTATGTTTCATTTCGTTATTACAATAAGCAGATAAAGACTTCATTTTCAGCCCCTCTGAATTTGGCGTAAACAGGTGACAAATAAGCCGCTATCGTGATGACGTCACCCTATGTAGAGCAGCCAGCTCGATTGTACGTTGCGACCGGCCAGCCATGCAAAGAAAGTTTGTGAAAGGTTATGAAAGTTTTGAATCGATTTGAATTCGACAACTATATCCTAAATCTGAAAATTAAAGGGTGAATTTGATTATAGTGGGGTTTTAAAGGTCCGCTAATCGGTATGCCTAGTAACAGTAGATTAGATCTATAAATATCGCTCGCCCCAAGTACACATATACCATATATGTCTCTGCAAGCCGGCGCACCGGCGCACAGTGGGCCAGGGAGGAACCAAAGTGCGCCAAACTCATTTTTGGTGATTTTTTTTTCCAATTTTTTTCTTGCCCAGTTGAAAGGTAATACTTTGAGGAATACCTCAGTAAAATATGTAATTCCGGTATGCACAATAAGGGTATAAATTTACTCCTTCAAACAGCAAAATCCTACATATTCACAGTTTTAGTGCAAAAGTGACTTATTTTATAGATCTTTCAATTTAACATGAAGTTTTTAAGTTATTGATATGAAATTGTTCCCACATATTCCTGATAGTTCATTTCGTTGCATGAATGGGTTAAATTAATAGAAACACAATCTTCATGATATATTATAGGGTAATTCACTGAAAAATGGACTAATTATCCATGTTTTTTATAAATCAGAGGAAATGTTTAGATTTCCGCGGAGTTCCTTAAATTTTAATACCACCATTTTCTCTAACGTCTAAGCTTTAAGTTGATACCAAATTTGGCTGCCCGATCTTGCCCGTTGTTATGTTAGAGCCGATTTCCCTTGCCACATTGCCCCGAAAAATGTGGGTTTTTTTTTTTGGTCCGCGGCTGAATCATGAAGGATTCGCGGTCATAAATCACGTCGCGTGGGCGCGGACCAAAATAAACACATTTTTCGGGGCAATGTTGCAAGGAAAACGGCTCTAACATAGTAACGGGCAGAATCAGGCAGCCAAATCTGGCATCAACTTAAAGCTTAGACATCAGCGAAAATGTTCGTAATAAAATTTAAGTGGAAATCCAAATCCAAACATTTCCTCTGGACTTATAAAAATAAATCCCCAAAATGAGTTTTGGCGCACTTTGGTTCCTCCTGGCCCACTGTGCGGCGCAGGCTGGCCGCGCCCACAGGTGCAAGATGTTGTGTGTCCCGACAGGTTGTGTACGTATCCGGACAAAAAGGCAATTTGATTTCGAAGAAGTTTACTAGTTATATTTGCACAAATCGTTTGAGAATTATGTTTCACACTTGTATAAAGCACAAATGTTCATGATGGTCGGTGCCATTTAATAAATATCTTTTGCTAAATCCAAAGGCAAAAGAGTGTACGGACACACGCCCCCATCCCACACTACAGCAATTACCATATATTTACGGTCCGTAGATCGACTCATGATAGCCTCGGACTCGAAAAACTTGTCAGAGAATCTGATAAATTTTGATTTCAAATTGATTTAGCTAATTTACTAATAAAGATTCAATGAAAAAATAGAGCTGTTTGATAATTATTTGTAATTCGTTGAATGTTAAGGCCGGCTCACATAGTAGCGGCAAAGACCCCGCGAAAGGCGACGGACGTGAAAATTACAAAATGTTGGCGGTAGAGCGACGGCAAAGGGGACAAATAAGATTCGCTGACGGGTGGGAACGACCTTCAGCGACAACATGACGGCAAGGGACAAATGGCTGCGGCAGGAAACGGAGTTTAGCGACCAAAATCGGACGTTGTCTGGGCGGCGAGTGACGATGTCTCGACGGAGCCCAGCATCAAGGAACGAGGTCAGACGGCTGGCAGCGGATTGGCTGGCGGTGGGGAACGGCGGTTGACGGTGGGTTGCGGCGACGATGACGTGACTCAGCGGCCGACATCAACGCCTGTGTGTATGCGGGTCACTGACGTCACAAAACGTGAACAATTGCACTATAAGTTTAAAGTCGTGGACCACCGTTGCAAAATCTTAACACATCGCAGACCACCGTTGCAATGTCGCAGGTACTCGCAAACGACCCACCATCAACAGTCATCAACCGTCACCCTCCGGCCAAAATTCACAATCCGTCGTCCCACCAAGGTCGTTACAATTTTGTTACTTGCCGCGCAATGTGTCGTCAGGGTTCGAGATGTGACGTCACTTGCCGTTGTTTTGCCGTCAATTTTGGTCGTTGACAACGACAACGACTACCAATGAAATTGTGACGACCTTAAAATGACTAGAGACGGAATCGCACGGCATGGAAACGTCAAGGAAATGAGGGTTGCGGTCTCCAACGAAATTTGAACGGAATCACCACGAATTTTTCCCGCCACAAAATTTTCAACATGCTGAAAATTTGCCGACGGACGCGACTGATAATTTCGGCCGTCTGCGGTCGCTAGCGGATTCTTCAGCGACAATTGAAGGCAACACACGATGATTGGCGGGAAATTCGATATTGCAATTCGCAGCATAACGTAGCTTGCGGTACCCCCTATTCGTCATAGTATGAGCCGGCCTTAAGAAAAAAAAGTTTTAATAAACACCGATCTAGTAGACAAAAGACTCGCGCCCCCCCTCCATATGACTGGGACCTGCTAGGCCACTAGGGGGAGCGAAAGAACGATACATTTAATTACTGACTGAAAGAGCATGCGAAGCAAACGTGATAGTATCAATGCAAAGGCCCTTTAAATGTTGACACCTATACAAGTGATTGATGTATGTGACTGCGGGCTGCGTTACTTATTTCATTGATGCTTTTGAATTCGTATTGAAAGAAAATGAGTATTCTAGACCAACTGAATGGCATTATCATTTTTCAATGAATATGGGTTTGGAGGAGGGAGTAAACATGAGTACCCAAATCTGGGTATATACAAGTATAAATGGCGATATACAATATTACCCATAAAGTTGGAATACTATTTTCTTGCCTCTCCTCATGAAATGCATGTGACAATCTGGTTTATACTTTATAGATAAAGTTTTTACCTTCACGGAACTATCAATATCTATGAGTCTTTAGTTTAATCTATAAAATTCTGAGAAGATATGAACTTTCTCTAACAAAAATAAATCATATTCTCACAATCATTCAATATAAAGAGGTAAAAATGCAATTGCAATGTGACCAAAAAATATATCTGAAAGCGACTGGAAAGGATTGATTATGTAGCACATAGACATTAATGTTTACTGTGAGATTTGAAACTCCTAAAATGATAACAAGAAATGAGCTCTGTCTTGCTGAAATTCACTTGCTCTTTACACGGAAATGTGTATATGAGACTATACAAATGGATTTTTTTCCTCCAATTATGAGCTCACTTTAAGAGCAGTAATTGTTAGGGACACATATTTTATGATTTTCTTTCACACTAGCATGTGATTAATTTTGGATCGGGGTGACATGAAGCATATATTTCCTAAATGGATGCCGTGACAAAAAAAGAGGTTGAAAAACACTGATGTTGTAGACTAACAGCTCACATCTCTACTATCTAAACGTTCGCTAACTGAGCGGGCAGCAGTTCAACTCATCGCGTCGCTGCAGTGACCGAACGTCATAGAGGTGGATCGTATCCTCGTCTGTTAAACGGTTTTTGTGAGGACACTTTGTATAATTGGAGTGACTGATTGGCAATATCGACAGTATTTCTAATTTTAACCACGTTTTATTATTGTGATCAACTACCAAATGTAATCGATTTAACAACAGTAATAGAACAACACGTTAACGCGGTTGGACATGTAGCCTGGATCTCTCTGAAATTACAATCATCAATAATTAGCCAGCATATTAATGGACCCTACTCTCCTTATCAGTGGAATTAACCAGTTGCCGCGATGAGTTATATGAAGGCACTGCTAATAATTTTTGCGTACTGCATTGCTTCTACATTTACTATCATCTACTACAACTGCTCCACGTCTTATGGATTTGAAACAGTCGCCAAAGAAAAATTAGCAATAAGAGCTGGTTTTTCAAATGTGACAAAGAAATGTCAACGTTGTTGGATATAATGTCACGGCACAAATACCACCCGAACATAAACCGGATCCGGATCAATTGCGCGGATGGCAGAAAAATGTACACTGGGAGCCAGGAGCTGAGCTGGATATATATGACTTTTTAATCAATCCTGTCGATAAGTGCAACGCTGGAAAAGATAATATCACATTACTCGTCTTAATCAAATCAGCACCAGGTCATAATGAACGCAGGGATGCCGCCAGACAGACGTACATCAGTGGGGCCGCGAAATTTAATGTGTCAACGAGTTTGCTATTTATCGTGGGAGAATCCGAAGCACAAGACGAGAGGGAAAACATTCAGGAAGAGGCCCGAAGACATGGAGATATCCTGAAGGTGGGCTTCCACGACGGTTATTACAATCTCACCGTCAAACTCGTCATGGGGTTTAAATGGGCCTTCCAATTTTGCAACAACAGTGAATTCTTGATGTCAACGGATGACGATGTCATGGTTGATATCGTGACCCTTGTCAACGACCTCGACGGCTTACCTCCGAAGGATCACTTTCAATTCGTGCTGGGATCAAAGGCAGAGGGGTTCAGACCAGAACGTAACGTAACGAGTAAATGGAGTAAATGGTACATACCAGAGGACCACTACCCAGGTAAGACGTACCCTCCATTTCCATTTGGACATGGGTATGTTATGTCACGTCACGTAGTCGAAAAACTGTATCTGATATCCAGAGAAACCCCAGCGAGGATACCGTTTGACGATGTTTATTGCGGTATACTCTTGGACAAGTTAAGCATCAGAATCGTTCACCGACCTAGATGGTTTAAAGACCGCCACCCGCAAAAGAGAGCAGGATTATTTAAAGATTGAATTATCAGCGCAACAAATGGAGAAAGCTTGGCAAAGTTTTGAACGAGACTTTGAAAATTAGAGTTCTCGGCCCTGCCTTTAATGAGTTGCTATTGATCCGAATCAGTCGCAAATTTGCAGTCTCCTATCTCTTATATACATATTTGCGTTTGATATCAAAAATCGCAAATATGTTGCGACTAATCGCAACTGGTTATAAGACAGGTTGAATAGTTAAATCATACCCTTCCTCGGTCCCTTTGCAAGTCATTAAGTTGAAGGAAAAAACAAAAATTGAGTAAGTTATATGTAATAATTAATATACATAATCAAGTCTCACGTTTTGTCACTGACATATTTAGGTGTGTTTGTACTAGATGCTATTCTTCATTTAAATACTTCTAGTTTTAAACACGTGACCTCAAAACATGAAAAGTTTATGCTATTTGAAATATAATTTGGATAATGATGATTTTGTATCCCTGTCTGATGCTAATTTCTATGTGTCTTACATCCCACCAAATATACTTTAAAATATAGGCCTAAATGATTCCCGTTCTTGAAGAATTGCCTGATTAAATTGCTCACACACTTGACCTGAAAAAGTGCATAACTGGACAAGTCATGAAGACACTCTTTTTGATCGGATTATTGAGTTTCTTGTCCTACCAATTCTGCTTTAATTCTTGGACATCCTAACTAGAAGTACGGAGTCAACATATCACTTCTGGAGTGCAGGAGAGTAAATGAACCTTCTACCATACAAAACAGTGTAAATAAGTTGAAAGTGTGGACAGAACAGAAAAAACATGAAAGTAAACCCGATGAAAAGTGTTGTTATGAATATCCACTTCATGCGTGCAGAGATTTCGATACCCACAATACGCATTTATAATCATGAGTTGAGTGAAGTCACAGTTGTGAAATTACTCAGGTGATAGTACAGAATGATCTAAGGTGGTCAAGACATATAAATGAAATTTTCAAGCGAGCGAATACAAGGCTACACATTGTCCGAATTTTGAAAGGATTCAAGCTTCCTACAGGTGATATAGAATCTGCTCCTATGCACAGCCCTTTGTAGTATAATAATGTGCCTCTGCTTGGCATTCTGGGCTAATAGAATATTTAAAACAAACAGGTCGAAAGAGTCCAAAAACAAATGTGCCGTCTTGTTGTTGGACCGCAGTACCATATATACAAACATGCACTCGACCTACTGGGTCTGTCGAGTCTCCAAGAAAGACGAGAAAAATTGAAATTTAAGAAAGAAGTAAAATTGAATACCTTGGAAATATCAAATATATTATATAGCCTGAAAGTTTAACTGTAATATGTATTATAAGTATATTTCACTTTCTAAGAATGGACCCTTCAATAAAACTGAAATTAAATATAGCTAGGGGTGGAAAGGGTGGGTTGTGTAGTTTCTTGGAATATATTGTTTTTATGATGATAATCATTAATATTTACGCACTCTGTTTCATTTTGTTCATATTAGTATTACTATTATTATTAATTAATCAATATATTTTGCGGACCCTTAGAAAGAACATATAAACTTTGTCGGCTGATCTGAAGCGGGTTATCCCTCGATCTTCATTCTAATTTTGATATTTTGATTTTCTAGAATAGTCCATGTAAAATATTTTAGTGTTATGTTTCTTTATGTGTTATGATTTTTGTATTTCATATTTTATGATCGTTAATAAAACCGACCAACCAACATTAAGTTTTGGTAAAGCTCAAGTTACACTAGAGTTAGGACCTATCGGAGACTCCCGACAACCACTGGTCGGGAGTTAGTTGTCAGAGGTCGCTAAGAGGTTTTGACAGTTTTAAAAGGTTATGAGTGGTCGATTATTGGCTTCCGGAGCGTTTTGGTTTGCTAGAGGTTTACACTGCTACATCGAAAACCTTTAGCGTACGAAATTGGTCTTGGAAAGGTTTTTCTTGGTATTCGAACGGATGGCGACTGATCACCGACGGGTCTTCCGGACGATATTTGGTTGGGTAAAGGTTGACAGCTGATCGACGAATAATATACAATCACTTGTCGATTGATCCCCATACTTTCGCCGAATGCGGCACATTCTGTAAATATTGTGAGCAATTCAGCCATCGGCTGTCATTCACAAATTGTAAATAACCCATCATTTTGCTTAATTCTGTAAAATGATTATGTAACCCTTATGGTCAAACTGTAATTCGACGTATGTATCATAGTATTTCTATCGAAACGGGGAATAGTTGACTGTGCTCCTATTACCTTTTAAGATTAGTTTAGAGCAATCTTCTTTTTGACCGTAGTAATATATCAAGAGAAAAGTCGAAACATTAGAATATAGATTTTAAAATAAAGTAAAATATAAAGAAAAATAAAGTACAGAATTATTAAATAAGTAGAATATCAAATAGAAAATTAAAAGGTAGAATGCAAGATGAAATAAAGAATAGGCTATTTAATAGACTAAAACGCATAATTATCATGTCAAAGTATATTATAGTGTATAATGGTTGATGTAACAATTTCTCTTTTTTCAAATTAAAGTTTAGCAATACACGAATTTTTACAGTGCACTATTGCAATAATCATAAGCAGGTGAGTTTGTAATTTTTCTGAGTTCTAATTCGGCTATTATATAGGTGTTGTGCTTTTTTCCCAACGCTGATCCTTCCAACCATAGAAATTAACGCAAGATGCCAGAAAAGTATGCTTACTCATGTCATTAATCATCGATTTCGATTGCTTCAAAATAGACGGAATATTCTGTATCTTTCAATTCTCTTCCAATTTGTTATAGGAATGGTCCTAACTACCAAATAAGCATTTCCTTGAGTTTGAGTTTGTCTCTCTTTGTTTAAATCATTTCTTTTTCAACTGCCTAATAAGGTTCCCCAGTCTTTGTTGACGTGGCCGGTTTCAATATTTGAATGGCACAGTTATTACCCAAAGTCAATATGTATAAGTGATAATGGTGTTTGGAATGAGACCACACACACATAATGGCTATTCATTCATAGCTTTAGCCCAAATGATACAAGAGGATTTTGACAATACTTTTTGAAAAGCTTGCTACTTAGTCATTCGTTGCAGCACAATTGTGAATATGGTATCATTAGACAGGGTATTGGTTACCCGTTACCATGAAATATGATTAATGTTACATAGGTTATAACTTTTTAATTAGAAGCTACCAAATTTTGGGTACACTTGGATGTTCCTAACCCATTGAAAATATGAGGAGAATAATACATAAACAATTTTGATAACAGTTTTTTAAAAAGGTGTTCAAAGCCTGTAGTCTATTTGAGCAATCTGACTCTCCCCAAGGTATTGTGCAAAGTGACGAAAGAGGGGTTGCTGAGACCTCTATATAAATGCATGTGAAGGTATTATCAGACTGTCCTTAAAATTGGCACACAGTTATTAACATCCTGTTATTTACATTTAGGTATCAATGTACAAGCTCACTTAGTTTTAAAGCTATGGGAACTTGTAAAGAAACCAGTAGCTAGGGTCTCAAAATAATACACCTACTACCAACCCCCAAAAAAAAGTCGGACAAACATAGGCCTAAAAAATCCAACTCCTAGATTTTTTGGTTATTCAACATTTTGAAATTAAATAGAAGAAAATATACTCTTTCAGAAAATGCTAAATCTGAAATTTGATCATCCTGACCGAATACACCTTTACACCAACTGAAGATCACACCATGGGACTTGTTTTTTCTTCTTCTTTTTTCCCCCTTTTTGGGGGGAGGGGGGATGCCTGGTCACAGATGCATGAAGAGAGATGAATATAAATAATTTAACAAATCAATACATGTGCATGAAAAAGTAAACAGGAAATTGAAAACTCACCACATATAGAGACAACATAGCCCAATAAATTACATTACAGAGACAAAAAAAGAGAAAAAAAATAGCAAATAGTTAGAAATGATGCCTTAAATTTATAATTAAGGAATTTATTACATGAAACAAATTCATATGTTTTTTTTCTTCAAAATGCCAGGTCATGGAATCTGCATATGTATCAGTAAATGATAATGAAGACAATACCTTTTTCGGTTGCATATAATATGTTCTAAGTTAAAGACCTTCTCCTATGAAAATACAACTATACTCAATGGAAATCTGATTGGACGTAGTATACAAAAACATACACATAAAACTAATGTTTCATTTCGTTATTGAACAATAAGCAGATAAAGACTTCATTTTCAGCCCCCCTCTAAATTTGGGTAAACGGGTGACATATGAGGCGCTATCGTGATGATGTCACTCAATGTAGAGCAGCCAGCTTGATTGTACATCGCGACCGGCCAGCCATGCACATTACAATACGTGCCTTCACGGTTGTTTCATCGCAAAGCATGCCGGGACTTATTTCTAGTACTGAAGTAGATTTTCACCTTCGCCGCGATCAGCTGTTCCATTGCCAACAACGGGATTTTTATCCTGTCGAATCAACATCATCCGTTATTCTGTAGTGATTTTCTTTCATATCCAGTATATTTTAAGAAAACAAAGTTTGTGATTTTGCATTTCTATGACGATCCTTCAACCTAAAACACGGGTGTTTAGCAGCAAAAAGGGCAAACCAGCGACGCAGACTACACACACACACATTTTAACATATGGGACTACATATTAATATAAAGGGACCCACTCTCATTAGCCCACTTTACTTCGTATTATCAGATTTATTTTTGGAAGGATCGTCATGAAAATACATAATCACAAACTATGGTTTCTTACCGTACAAATGATACTAGAATGACACAAAATCACTGCAGAATAACGGAACCTGTACAAGATTTTGATGTTGATTCGACAGAATAAAAATCCCGTTGTTGGCAATCGAACGTACAGCTGATCGCGGGTGAAAATCTACTTCCGTACTAGAAATATGTCCCGACATGCTTTGCGATGAAACAACCGTGAAGGCACGTATTGTGCGCGAGTAATTCTTTGAAAAAGTTTGTGAAAGTTTATGAAAGTTTTGAATCGATTTGAATTCTACAACTATATCCTAAATCTGAATATTAAAGGGAGTGAATTTGATAATAGTAGGGTTTTCAAAGTCCGCTCATCGCTATACCTAGTAACAGTAGATTAGATTTATAAATATCGCTTGCCCAGTACACATGGCAGCTGACTAAGTAACACGTGCAAGTAGACCTCTCCTCAAGATATATTTTGTTCACACTCTAGATATCGCCATTCTTCGAATACAAAGTTGATAACTTCTCATATTTTGCCTCACTATCATATTTTGATTAATAATTATCATTATGAGTGGCCGCAGCCAGAAGAAAAGTGCGAAGAAAACCACCACGAATACCCGTGGAAGTTACACCATCTTGGACGATGAGCTTAAAGATGCTACTGCCGCCCTGCTGGCCCAGATGATCACTCAGATCCTGCTAACAATTTGGGCTCTCTCCTCTTCTGGTGTGGAGCTGGCAGAATACCTTAAAGCTGCAACCAGCAACTTCGAAAAGGTCATGGATAAAGCTGTGCAATCTTTGATAGAAAGTGTTCGAAAAGTGGAAAAGGCCCTTGAGTTTGAGGGCCAGCGTATCAATGAACTTGAGAAGAAGAATGCAGAGCTTGTGACCAGAATGGGAAAAATGGAGAAAGCATATGAAGATCTGACACAGAGGGTTGGAAGCCATGACAGCGAGGTCAACAAGGCAGAGCGCTCATCACGAAGGAAGAACTTTCGTGTGGTAGGAGTCCAAGAATCTTCAGATGGTGGATTAGAAGACTGTGCTCTGATTGTGCAGGATATCTTGAGAACCAAATTTAAATTGGAAGTCAAGGTCAACGTGCCCTACGTAAAGGAAAGAAAGGGGATAACCCCGTCACATCATTGTGAAAACTTCTTCATATGACGAGAAAGTCGCCATTATAAAGAGTGCAAGGAAGTGTTGATCGAAGGATCATACGTTTTACTTTATCAATGACCTAACCAAGCGTGATCTGGAGCAGAAAGGAAACATAAAAGGAAGTTCAAGATCTATATGCTACAGGAACTAAACTTCGCTTCTACGCTGGACAGTGGAGAGGCAATGGAGGAGTGCCATACTTTGCGTAGTGCAGCTTTAAATCTTTTTGACTGGGTAGCATTGTCCTCGGCATGCTGTGGACGATTTATTTATCTATGATTTATTAACACCTTTTTGAGCAAGAGCAGTGCCATGCGGTTTGCCTCAATTGGACCTTTGTTCTAGCTGGCCAAAGATACTTTCTCTCTCTCTCTAGCTCTCTCTCTTTCTTCAGGTCTTTTCAGGTGGGCTGTATATAATACAGACCACCAGACCCTATGTTTTTGTTAAAATTGCCTTTATTTATCAGGTGGGCTGTATATAATACAGACCACCTTATGTTTTCGTTAGAATATTTTTCTTATTTCCAAGCACTTTTTTGTTAGCACGATAACTTAAAAATGGCTCAATCAAATGCCTTGAAATTTGGCACACATATGTATAGGCATAAGGACAAAGCAAAATAAGGTTTTCAACCTTGACCATGACTGATAGCATATATGGGCAAAAACATGCCTATATAAAATCCATTATAGCTCTTT